>CAWUFW010000397.1:3720000-4320000 GCA_963921515.1 Calotriton arnoldi
CAGAAGTTGAATCTTTCTACTTCCGGGTCAGTCCTCATTTAAATCGGGCCATCAAAGAGTGCCTAGTGTTGGAAATTGAAGGAGCACCTGGGCCGAGAGTAGAGGTGAGTGAAAGTTACCGATTAGGAATAGATGCGGTATACATAGTTTTTAGTATGGAGGCAAGTACCACCCGTTTCACCTCACACGTAGAGGGGGCTTTCTTTATTTTAATTACTCTCCGACTTTGAATCGGGCCATAGGCTCCCGTTCTGTTGATAGACAATTAAATAAAATTAATATGGATTACACAGGACCCTAGTTGCCGCTAGCATAGTAGGACCGATGCAGCACTTTCAGCTTTCCTGCATTACGGCCCGCTTAATATTAAAAAAGAAATGTGCATGCAAAGGGCAGCATTGAGTAAATATAAGCCAAGCAATGCGTAAGCAAAGGCTTGCCGATGTAGGGTTCGACATTGTAATAGGCTTTCTATTGCCCACTTGCAGACAAATTAGCTGATGGCTGCATATCATTTTTTCTCTACCTCATAGCATACAACAAAGGCGTGAGGTGTGGGACTTAAAAACCTTTGGCAGTACCTGATTGGCCTTTATCATAGCTATTAGATTTAAGGACTTCGTAAATTCAGATATGCCTTTATTTATATCTTTGTTTTGAAATAGCTGACACGGGTTGTGCATTGATACCCGGTACGGTTACTCAGACACAAAACAGTTGGGCCCGAGGCTGAAAGTATAATCTTCTCTACCTTGATGATAAGGAACAAGTGAATAGCTGCATCTCCGGTTATCTTACACACCGGCACCGATAGCACCTTCTCTGATATGGTCTATCTAGCAGTGGCGGCTCCTCGAGGGAGTGCTGCGGGGCGGTGCGGCGCGGCAGGGCGGGGGAGGGTCTGGGTGGGGGTAGAAAAATCCGGCATACGGCCGAACGGAGTTAAGTACATAAATAAAGAAAACGAATTACATTGCGCGCGCCGCATCGCCGATTTGGCGTTGCAGCGCGCAATGTAATTTGTTTTCTTTATTTATTTATGCACTTAACTCCATTCGGCCTTATGCCGGAGTTTACTACCCCTCACCCAGCCCCTCCCCCCCGCCCCCCCCGCCCCGCCTCACCGCCCCGCCTCACCACCCCGCAGCACTCCCTCGAAGAGCCGCCACTGCTATCTAGGATCCAATAGTCAACGTACCTTTGTTTCGTAATAGGAGCCTGTCTTTCAGGTAAGATCTTGTACACATAAAGGACTTAATATGACTGATATTTACCTACTTTTAGATTGTTTTGTTGGTTGGTTCCACATTCATATAAATAATGTTTCTCCTTTTAGAACCGAGGACAGTGATCACTTATTCCAGTAGCAAAAAGACTGACACATAATTTGCTATATCAATCACTTGATATTATTGGGAAGCACATCACTGATTGGGGTGAGTGCAGTCTTCTCTATAGTTTGAAAAAAATAATTGATAGGACTGAATGGGATTGGTATAATTGTGTATGAAAGTAATACGTGAGAAAAAGAGTAGGGTTTTATTAACCTTGATCCACCATACCCGTTTATTACACTGACAGGTGCCCTAGGTGGTAGGTTTATGTCTGTTTTATTTGAATTGATTTTTGGACTCCTTTAAAGAAATTGAGAAATATGCTTGAACAGGGTTGTGAGTTTAAGAAATGGGGTGTGACACCGTAAATGTATTTTTGTATATCCTCTCCCCCATTTTTTCTTTCTTTCCTTTTCTATTTTAGATCTGACCCACTTGTAGCTCCTCAAAGACGGAGGTTTATATCCCTGATACACTTTTTGTCCTGAAGAAGGTGGGGTTTATTGTCCAAAGACCACCGAAACGCGTCAACGCTGCTAAATCACCGAATCCAATCACGAGAGAGATTATTG
Organism: Calotriton arnoldi; assembly: GCA_963921515.1. NCBI lineage: Eukaryota > Metazoa > Chordata > Amphibia > Caudata > Salamandridae > Calotriton > Calotriton arnoldi. Next base: position 3,721,907 of record CAWUFW010000397.1, read on the forward strand.
CAAAATAAATAAAGATGGACAGCAATAAAAACGTGAACTCTACGTAAATAATTGGATCAGGTCCTGTAACAATACCTTCTTGACTGTGCAATAGGGTCTCCCTGTTAGGTTTTTGTTAAATAATTTCTTTCTTCTTATGTATATTACTGTGTAATATGTTTCTTTTTTTAAAAATGACATACTGCTTTTAAGGTTTATATGTTCGTTATAACAAATACAAGGAATTGGTTTTAAATGTAGATTGGATGCACTGTGTCCTGAATGAACTGTTTCTAATACATATTGGATTTATTGTCTCTTTTTAGAATTGTGAGATTATTTTTGGTTTTTTAAATGTGAATTGTATCGTCTAAATACGAATTTAGTTTTTACAAATACATAAATAAAGCCTCTGACGCTACATTCTTGGGCCTGGTGGTATTTTAGCTGTATGACTCCAGTATATGTGTACTTCTTGTGTGTTGGGATCTATGAGTCTGATTGAAGTTGTATGTGTGTGAATTTGAGTTAGTTTTCCTCTCCAAGGGACATATTTTTTCTTCACTATTAAGTTGATGCATTGCACAGGGGTTTGATCACAGCAGTTCTGATGAGGAAAACTGGACTCAAAATTGCAGAGAGGACAGGTCAGGCTTCGAGGGAGATGCAGAAGCACCATGTCTGTTGCTGACCCTCGGGAAGTCTGTAGGACGACAGGAGCAGCAGACAGGTCAGCTTGGTTGTAATGCCTGCAAATGCAGGGGAATGACTCCTTCACTCAAAGGGAGATTTCTTCGGGTGTCTTTGATGCCCACAGGTGTCTGTTGAAGAACCTGGATCAAGCACAGACACATACAATGAAGAAGATTTGAAGAACAGCGAGGCCATGAGCAGCAGGAGTCTTCCTAGGTACAGTCTCAGTTCCAGTATAAGTCCAATGAAGTCCAAGTGTCCAGACGATTCAAAAGCGACGTAGTTTCAGGGTTGAGCCTTGTCCCACGATGAATTTGAGGACCCACCCACAGGGGAGTCCTTAAATACCCTAAGGAAAGGTTTAGGACGACTCGGGGGTCCCTCCCAGAGGAGGGACTGGACAGAGGGGAGGATAATCCCATGTCCTTTGTCCAGTTCCGCAGCAGAGCGGGAGCCAAGGGCTAGCTGAACTGGTTCAAACTAGAGTATGCGAGGAAGGCACTAATTGTGCCCTTCAAAGCAGTCTGGTGGCGCTGGCAAGCGCCCCCATACCAGCCCTGTGAAAGGTAACCTATTGTTCTACCGTCCCCTGCTCGAGCTTGGCTCAGTAGCTGGAGGGCAGACCCATGTCTGTGGTCGGCAGCCGCACTAGCTTGCTTGCAGACCCTGAAAGGCTGTTACCGAGAGTACAGGGGAGTCCATGAAGGACCCTTTCAGTACATGGGATCATACTTCCAACACTGGAATCGGTGTTGGGGTATGATTCCAACATGTTTGGGACCAAACTTAAATGGGTTTGGTGCAGCCACTATATTGTTATACATCTTGTGATGACTAATGTCCACTATGTCTAAAAATGACTGATCACACTTACAAAGCCCTGAGAATCGACTCTGGGGTTTGCAGGGGTGTTCTGCTCATGCAGAGCACACTCACACTTACAAGCAAGCACCCTTTAGTCAGGACTGAAGAGCCTGCCATTGGGGTAATTTATAGGTTTTAAGTGCAGTAACCTCTGATATAAGGAAACTTATAACTGTCATGAGGGTTGCAAGTATCAACTCACACAGGCTGCAATTACAGGCTGTAGTCACAATTTCAGTGGACTCCCATGGGTGGCACAACATGCTGCAACCCATGGAAGACCCCTGGTGTACTTATGCCCTGAGTACCATATACAATGGACTTCTAAGGGAATAACAGTAGCCAATTTTGGAGGTACAAAAAACTTACCATGACAATTTATGGGAGAAAGCACAGTTGCTGGGGTCCTGATTAGCGGGATTCCAGCAGACTAGTTCAAAAACACATTGACACCAAGCAAATAGTGGGGGTAACCATGAAAGCAGATCCTACTTTCCTACACAACCCCTTCACAAACGTAAGGAGGTGGGACTAATCTTGCCCAGTTGACTCTTCATTTTCCAAGTGGAAATATCTGGAGAGTCCATCTGCGTTGACATGGTTACTGCCAGGTCTATGTTCCATAGAAAATTCATCCCCTGTAGGGAAATGGACCACCTCAAAAGTTTGGGGTTTTCACCCTTTATTTATTTAAACCGTACGAGGGGCTTATGGTCTGTCTGAACAATGAAGTGAGTGCCAAACAGGTATGGCCTCAACTTCTTCAAGGCCTAGACCACAGCAAAGGCTTCCCTCTCAATAGCTGACCAATGCTTCTCCCTGGGTGTCAACCTTCTGCTTATATAAGCTACTGGATGATCCTGGCCATCTGCATTAAGTTGTAACAATACTGCACCTACCCCGATCTCAGAAGCATATGTCTGGACAATGAAGGTTTTGGAGTAATCAGGACTTTGCAGAATTGGAGCAGAGCACATGAACTTTCTTAGGCATTCTTTTGGAAGTGAGATCATTAAGGGGTGTTACTATGGATCCATAACCCTTAACACACCTCCTGTAGTACCCAGTCAGGCCCAAGAAAGCTCTGACCTTAGTCTGGGTAGTGGGAGCAACCCAGTCCACGATGGTCTGGATTTTGCTCTCCAATGGCTGAACGTGGCATACACCTACAAGGTGGCGCAAGTACACAACTTACTCTGCCCTGATTGGCACTTTATGGCCTTGATAGTCAGGCCTGCCTTCTGCAAGGCCTCAAGAACATTTCTGAGTTGGACCAGGTGATCCTCCCAGGTGGAGCTAAAGACAGCTATAATATCTAGATATGCTGCACTATAGGATTCCAGTGCTGTTAGGGCTTTGTTCAGCAGAATCTGAAATGTGGCAGGTGCATTCTCCAAACCAAAAGGCACCACCATAAATTGATAATTTCCACTGGGGGTTGAAAATGCTGCTTTTGGTTTGGGATCCTCAGAGGGTCTGATTTGCCAGTAACCAGCAGTCTAGTCAAATGTACTCAAGTACTTGGCAGAGACAAGAGAATCAATCAGCTCATCTGCCCTGGGAATTGAATGGGCATCAGGCCTAGTGACTGCATGGAGGCCTCTGTAGTCTACACAAAACCTCATCTCTCTCTTACCATCCTGGATGTGAGGTTTTCGACCAAGGGCCACAGGACTAGCCCAAGGGCTATCCGAAGGCTCAGTGAACCTCAACGCCAGCATCTTTTGGACCTCTGTCCTGATGCTATCTCTGACATGGTCAGGATGTCAGTAGGTTTTACCCTTCACAGGCAGACTGCCACCGATGTCCACTCCATGGCTACACTAGGTGGTTTGACTGGGTGTCAGAGAGATTGGGAAACTGATTAAGAACATGTCTACAATCAGCTTGCAGTTGATCAGTGAGACTGCCTGCCAAGGCTACTCCTTCCACTGATCCATCTACGGGGTCTTGTGAGAGGAGGTCAGGGACAGGGCCACTCTCTTCCTCCTCTCCCTCATCAGTGACCATGAGCAAGGTCATGTCAGCCCTGTCAATAAACTCTTTAGGCAGTTGTTAGAAATGGGATCTCTAGTTGGCAAGGGCTTGCACCTTTGTCCAAGTAGGGACCCTTCTTCCTAGTCAGGGTAAGGGTGTTACACTCGTGAAGTAACCCCTGCTCACCCTCGTGGTAGCTTGGCACGAGCAGTCAGGCTTAATTCAGAGGCAGTGTGTAAAGCATTTGCACATAACCAACAGTAATACCGTGTAAGCACTACAAACGGACACCACACCAGTTTAGAAAAATAACCAATATTTTATATACTCCAGACAAGACCAATTACGACAAAAATCCACAATACTATACTTTACGAATGAATACTTGATACGGTAACTTCTTCTTTGCAGGAATAGCACAAAAGCAAAGTTCGTACGAGTCGGTAGCTCCGTCCGAGCCTACCGCGATGCTGAAAACCACAGAGTCTAACAGTTCCAGCCGACCGCGTCGATACGGGCCAGCAGAGTCATGAACAGACTCGGTTACAGTACCTTTCTCGTTGTGGCTGGTACGGAGTGTACGAGCTGGTCGGCGTTCGTCGCGGTTGCGGTGCAAGACGGAGCGATGCAAGGTGCGGTGTCCCTCGATGCGGTGCAGGCAGCGGCTCGATGAGCGTCGTGCAGACGGAGTCGGTGAGTCCAAGGCGTGCGATGCAGGGTGAGACGATGCTCGATGCGGTGCTGACAGGTTGCGATGCAGGCGACCTAGCCGGAGTGCGGGAGCTGGCGTCGGACAGCGGTGCGAGTCGGAGCGGCATGCGCCGCAGACGTGCGAGCGGTGCCCCAAATGCGGTGCGGTCGACTCTTGAGCCAGTTGCAGCGACCGCGTCGGTCGGGTCCGGTTGGTTCAGTGAAGCGATGCGAACTGCGGTGCCCACAGGTCACGGTGCAAGCAGCGGCTCGATGTTGGCGGCGTCGGACGTCGCCACGGTGAGACCAGGGTTGCGATGCGAAGCGGGGCGATGCGGTCTGCGGTGCAAACAGGTCACCGGCCAGGGATGGATTCGGTTGACGGAGTCGGTTGCAGTTCCCTTCCTCTGTGGCAACTGAAACAGCGTTCCAGAAGCGGTACCCAGAGGCTTGTGAAGTCTTTGCAGTCCCTGAGACTTCTTAACAGGAGACCAGCTCGGTTCCAGGCCCTTGGAGATACTCAGCACAAGTTTGTAGAAAGTTCAGTCTAGTCCTTTCACTGCCCAAGGCAGAAGCAGCAGCTGCAGGCCAACCCCACAAAGCAACAACACAGCAAAGGGGCAGTACTCCTCCTGGCAGCTCTTCCAGCTCTTCGTCTTGGCAAGTTCCTTGATTCCAGCGAGATCTAAATTCATGGGGTCAGGGCCCCAATATTTATATCCCAAATTCCTTTGTTCTCTGAAGGCAGAGAGGCCTTTGCCTAGTCCAAACCAGTTCTGGAGCACTTTGTTGACAAGTCTCCGTCCCTTCTTTCAGTGAGTAGGCCAGGGACATCAGACGCACCACAGGAGGTGGAGCCAGCATTGTGGAGGGAAGGCACTGTCCTATTCAGGGTCCAGGTGCGACCCCTCCCACCCATCTACATGTAGATCTTGCTATTCAGCCCTGTGCTGACTCACCCTGTCTCCTGGCATCCCCCAGCCCCTGTCACTCACATTCCAGACAAGGAATACACAACCTCGCAGAGAGGCAGGCTTGGATGGTTAGACAAGAAAATACCCACTTTCTAAAAGTGGTATTTTCAAACACAGAATGTTAAAACCAACTTCACTAAAAGATGCATTTTATCATTCTGAGTCCAGGCATACTAAACTCGACTTCCTACCATGTTCCCGGGGTCAGTTAGGATTATAAGCTGTAATAATCAAAACTGCCCGTTCTGGCCTAGGGGAACAGGTAGCCTTGCAATAGTGAAAAACGAACTAGGCTGTAATTCACTATCAGGACATGCCACACACACCAGGGCATGTCCTACCTTTCGCATACAACGCACCCTGCCCACAGGGGTACCTTGGGCCTACCTTAGGGGTGACTAACATGTAGCAAAGGGAAGGTTTAGGGACTTGCCAGTGTGTGCACTTGCCAAGTCGACATGGCAGCCCCAGGCTGCGCACAGGCTCTGCGGTGGCAGGCCCGAGTTACACTTTTCGGGCTGTTTGCGTGGGTGGCACAATCCAGTGCTGCAGCCCACCAACAGCATTTGGTCTATAGGCCCTGGCACTCGCAGTGCACTTTACAAGGGACTGACACATAAACCAAATAGGCCAATCATGGAAACACCAATCCATAACACATTTTATACAGGAGCACTTGCACTTTCCCACTGGACAGCAGTGAGGAAAGTGCGCAGAATCATTACACCAGCAAAAACAGAGTCAAAACCGGGAGGTCAGAAAGCAAAAAGTCAGGGGAAACACGCCAAAAGATGCCAAGTCTAACAGCAGTTCACATGAAGTACCCTGTGGGGATTCTTGGAGTACCTAGGTCAACTAAGTAGGTGACCTCACATTTTGTTCTCAAGTATGGTGTGGGGGCCACTCTACTTGTCCTGGAAAGCAGCTGGGTCACCAGGCTCTAACAACCACACTTTTTGTCCTGGCTGGTAAACAGTCAGTACAACCTTTTGGTCATGCCAAGCTTTCTGAAGCTCCTGGCTGGCCTCAAGGTTTTTGCTAGCCTTCTTCATTTACTCAGTCATACAAGGACGCTGGCCAAGTCCATAGTCAATAGTCAACTATGTCCTGTTTAGGATGCTTGAGAGGCTGTTCCCATCCCTCCATAACCAGACATAATGGACCCCTAACTGAAAGCCCTAACAGAACTTCAAATAGGCTGTAGCCCACCGCCTTCTGAAGAACCTCTCTGTAGGCAAAGAAAAGGCAAGTTAGTAAGACATCCCATTTTTACCTCAGCTTTTCTGGGAGTTCCATGATCATACCCTTTAGGGTCTTGTTGAACCTTTCAACAAGCCCATTGCCCTGTGGACGATAGGGTGTGGTAAGCTTGTAGTTTATACCACACTCCTTCCACATAGCAGTGATGTAGCTAGACATGAAGGTAGTACCTCTGTCTGACAAGATCTCCTTAGGAAAACCCACTCTGGAAAAGATTCCCAGGAGGGCCCTAGCCAACACAGGAGCTGTAGTGGTCCTAAGAGGAATAGCTTCTGGATACCTAATGTCATGGTCCGTTAACATTAGTATTTTATTTTATTTATTTATAAAGTTTTATATAGCGCGAACATGATCCCGAAGGATATCAGAGCGCTTTACAAAAGGATGGAAGGAAGGACATAAATGCAAGGTCGACATCAAGTAAGAATTAGTCAAGGAGAGTAATACAATAAACAGGTATATAGTAGGCTACACAGGGGGGCACACTATGCGGTAAGGAAGAGCAACATCAAATGATGGTACAATGGGTGTAGGATCAATGGCTTCGAGCAGGTGAACCTAGCCCAATTAAGGTAAGAATTTATTCATTAGGAATCTTTTGGCTTCCAGTTTGTAAGCAGTCGTTGGAGATTCTGCTTACTTCCGGTGGAAGAGAGTTCCATATCTTTGGGGCAGCGCCGGAGAAGGCTTGGTGACAAGTTCTCTTTTTGCTAAGGATGAGTGGTTTCAAGAGGAAAGTGTTCGCGCTTCTTGAGGCTCTACCACCACAGGATAATTCAAGCTTTTACGCTAGGTACCTCGGAGTTTTGAAATGCAGGGCTGTGTGCGCCAGAACGGCAATCTTTAACTGAATTCGAGCTTCATAGGGCAGCCATTTAAGAGATTTTAGGACTGGGGATATGTGCTCATTACGTTTGGTACCAGTAACCAGTCTAGCCGCAGCGTTCAGTGATGCCCTTAGTAGAGCCAGGGTGTATTTGGGAAGGCCACAGAGCGTAGCACTGCTGTAATCAAGCCTCGGCAAGACAAGTGCTTGGACCACCTGCTTGAAATCAGTTTGTGGAAGGAATAGTTTGATATTTCTAAGTGTCCTCATCAAATGATTAGCTCCCTTACACACATTGCTGATGTGATTTTTCATATTCAGGTGCTTGTCCAGGGTGATTCCGAGAGATTTGGCAGAGTCTATGATGAGAGGGGTGCAGTTGAAAGCAGTGAGGTGATTCAGCCAAAGGTCTAGCTTGGGGATGTGGTTCGGAGGAGAGATGAGAAGGAATTCAGTTTTGGAGGTGTTGGGCAGGAGATTTTTCTCGGTTAACCTATTTTGCGTAGACGTTAGGGTAGTGTTGAGTGAGATGATGTTATCCAGGGATGAGATTTTCAGATAAAGTTGTGTATCGTCCGCATACATATGGAAAAGCATGTTCGTGGAATTTAGAGAATTAGCTAATGGCTCCAAGAAAAGGTTGAAGAGGATAGGAGATAGGGCTGACCCTTGGGGGACACCCATGAATACTGGAGAGGGCTGGGAGAGGGAGTGGTTTGCCTTGACTCTTTGTGATCTGTGGTGGAGGAAGGACGAGAACCATTGTAGCACCCGACCAGAGAAACCCATCCTGTTCTTCAGAATGGATAGGAGGTTGTCATGATTAACCGTGTCGAATGCGGAGGAAAGGTCAAGGAGGATTAGGAGGCAGGAATCATTTTGGTCAAGCATTTTTAAAATGCCATCCATAATGTGAGTGAGAGCCAATTCAGTAATGTGCCCCTTCCGAAAGCCTGATTGATGCTGGTCTAGGAGTTGGAAGTTCTCTATGTGAGCACAAATTTGGGATTGTACACATTTTTCTAGGAGTTTGGCTAGGGTGGGGATGTTGGAGATAGGGCGGAAGTTATTGAGGTCAGCTTTATCTGCGTTTGTCTGTGTCTCTTTTGAAGGCTTTGAGGGCTTTGAAGGCTTTTGAAGGCTTTATGGGAGCGGACCCTAAAGCTTCTTGCAGCCCGGCGTCCCACACCGTGGAGGTCGCCTCGTCAGTCTCGATCCCGGTCCAGGTCTCTGTTGAGAGGAAGGTCCGAGCACCGCTCTGGTCAGTGCTTTAAATGGGAAAAAAATAAGTGCAGTCACTCATTAAAATGAGCTAGATGTGTAGTGCGGGGGCGGGGCTAGGGGCGGGGCTAAAGGCAAGACATGATGATACTTAACGACTTCTATATTAGTTGCAGCACATACCAAAACACTTGAGAAATGTGTTTATATAAACAAAGCAAGTTAACTCATTACACAAAATGAAAGAGAAATTCTATAATACGTTAACATTTCCTTTTTTTTTTGCAATAGTTGCACCTTCTTAATGCCATACTGTTAATTGCTGTTGTTTGGCACAATACTATATATTTTTCAGCATGTGAGTAGGAAGAAACTGAAAATACCCCCTCTTTGAACCAAAGCTCTTATGGCACAAAGCAAATGAAGCAAATCATCATGACCCTCCCCAGAAGATATCTCTTGTCTCTTCCATAGATCTATCCATTCATCCTTTCATCCTACCATTTACCTGCTGATGTCCCCCATTTAACCTTTACATTCTGTCGTCTATTCAGTCTTTCATCCATCATTCAGTTTTTCACCATTCTGTCTGTCCACCCTTCATATCCAAACCTATCCATCCATCCAACTCAAAACCTATCCATTATTCCTTTCACTCATCCATCTCTTTATCCACCCTTTCGCTCATTCATCAATCCTTTCGCTCATCTATCCATCAACCCTTTCACTCCTTTATTCCATCCACCCTTTCATTCCATCCACCCTTTCACTCAATCCCTCCTTTCACTCATCCATCATCCACCCTTTCATCCATCCTCCCTCCCTCCCTTTCATTCATCCATCCAATCTTTCACTTATCCACCCATCATCCGCCCTTTTATCCAATCATCCACCCTCTTTCACCCAGCAATCCATGCTTTCACTCATCCATCCATCTATACATCCACCCTTGCTCACTCATCCATCCACTAACTCACCCACTGAAAATACCCCCACTTCGAACCAAAGCTCTTATGGCACAATGTAAATGAAGCAAATCATCATGACCCTCCCCAGAAGATAGGTCTTGTCTCTTCCATAGATCTATCCATTCATTCTTTCATCCTACCATTTACCTGCTGATGTCCGCCATTTAACCTTTACATTCTGTCGTCTATTCAGTCTTTCATCCATCATTCAGTTTTCACCATTTCGTCTGTCCACCCTTCATATCCAAACCTATCCATCCATCCATCTCCAAACCTATCCATTTATCCTTTCACTCATCCATCTCTTTATCCACCCTTTCGCTCATTCATTAATCCTTTCGCTCATCTATCCATCAACCCTTTCACTCCTTTATTCCATCCACCCTTTCACTCAATCCCTCCTTCCACTCATCCATCATCCACCCTTTCATGCATCCTCCCTCCCTTTCATTCATCCATCCAATCTTTCACTTATCCACCCATCATCCGCCCTTTTATCCAATCATCCACCCAGCCATCCATGCTTTCACTCATCCATCCATCCATCCATCTATACATCCACCCTTGTTCACTCATCTATCCACTCACTCACCCACCAACCCTCCCTACTATGCTATTTATGAATCTTTGTCGCCGAGCAGACATGTACACACAAAGTGCCACCCATTTTCTTTAAAATACCTCCTGAGAGTGTTTTGATTCTCTCTCTCACTTTCTCTCACTTTTTTCTTACAAAAACCAGCCATACGAATGCAGGCAAACACACAAACATAAGCAGGCACACAAAAGACTTGGGTATGATGAAAGCCATGTTATACTCTTCACCTACCATGGCTTTTTTTAATTGCCACCAGGGTCAGACTGGCCGTAGCCTGATTGCCACTGCCAGGGGACTGCCATGATTCCTGTGTTTGCACAAATGCACAGGATAGTGTGACTGTGATTGACAGCACAGGACCTGAACGGACAATGCTCTGTCAAACAGCGTGATGGTGAGCACCCGGCAATTATTCAAATGAAGTAGGTACAGTCCCGGGCACACGTAACGAGGATATAATATCAGGAGAAATGTCTCATACTGCAGAAATGTAGAGGGTCTACACCAGAATGATAGTCATAGGTGTTTAATATAGTAACAGAGCATAAGCAACCAGCCAAAACAAAAGCAACCAGCCGACACGTGTTTCGTCACAAAGGGTAGTAACCCGTGACTCTTCAGGGCTGAAAGGCGGTGCCAACAAGGTGGATTCAAGTGACCGTTCAAGAATCCAAAACGGCAATGAAGAGCAGTGCGAACCACGGTAGGTGGACTACTGCCAAATGTAAGGAAAGGAAGACGGATATCGCCGGAAGAGGGCCATCTTCCGGAACCATTTTCCATCCTGAACAACACTTCTCCCAGTTTCCTGTACTCCGGCGCATCCGCCGTTGTCGTCCTGGACTACTGACCTGGCACGCCTAATTCTATATTCCCCCCTGTGCTACCTAGCACTTGGTTAATCTCGTCGCCACAGACTGCATCGACTTTTCTGAAGGTCAATAGTCCTCATTGGCTTATTCGCCGCCCGGCGATATCCGTCTTCCTTTCCTTACATTTGGCAGTAGTCCACCTACCGTGGTTCGCACTGCTCTTCAAACCCCACACTGATACACAATTATTCAAATGAGCCCAGCTGAATAGCTCAGCTGGGGCTCAGATCGGGGAAGTGGCGCCTTGGCTGCCAGAGACACCTTCCACTCCGGCTCACCAGCACTCGCAGCCAATAAGCCTACCTTTTCATGAGTACCGGTACTTTCCTTGGCAGAAGAGAAGTGCCGGTACTCAGAGGGATAAATCTAAGAAGTGCCGGTACTCAGTACCGGTGAGTACCGGCCCATTTAAAGCACTGGCTCCGGTGATTCGATGTCCTCTTCATCGAAGTCAGGTAAGAGGCACCACATGAAGCACACACAAGAAGTCGAAGCGTGCTTCAACTTCGCCTTGCCTGTCTCACGACGCAGTGGAGGAACCTCGGCTGTTGAGGCCTTGCTCCGCGGAGCGGGTGCCTGCGTCGGCTCCGCGTTTCCCTCCCTTCCCGGGCGGGGAGCGACCCCACCCAGTTGAAGGAATTTTATGATGCCATGTGTGCCATATTTGGGCGGCCTGATATTGCAGGCATGCCTTCGGGCCCCGCAGGCTCAGAGGACGGAGGGCCTCCGTGCTTCCCATGCCGGCGGCTCCGGCCACAGCACCATGGACTCCGAGTGGACCCGTTCCAGAATCCGGACCGACGCCGGTCATACCTCCACAGCGACCTTCCCTGGTGTTGCGTTTGGCACAGAGGTCCTCGGCGTCACCTGGCGGTGCCTCCCCTATCCTCATTCCTGAAGACACGAAGCCGGTCGGGCATCCTCCGACGCCGAGACCGGCACCGACGGAACCATACGCCTCCATGCCTTTTTTTCTGCCCTATTCTGAAGGGATAGGAGTGGAGAAAAGGATTGGGAGGGGGAGCAGGATCCCTTAGAAATCCCAAAACAACAAGACATGGACTGGTATGAGGAATTGGGTGAGGCCAAAGGTCTGGACAACTTCCCAGACTCTGGCATGCTTTCCCCTCCTACTCTGGCTATGGAAGAGGAAGCATCTTTCGCCATGGTGGTGCGCAGGGCTGCGGAGGTCCTCGACCTGGAGCTTCCTACAATGGCAGTCAAGATGAATTTCTTGATAGAGGTCCTGCAGCCTGGGGTCTCGAGTTCGGAACCCCTATTGCCTTTCAATGAGGCCTTGAATCGCCCTTCTGGGGACATGGTCCAAACCCAGCACAGGAGCTCCTGTGATAGGAGGATCACCCGACGCCATCGCCCGCACCGGGCGACCTACATTTCCTCACCACCCACCTCACAGCTTGGTGGTCCAAGCTTCCACTTCTTGTGGCGCATTCACTTCCGCACACCCGGACAGGGAATCCAAGAGGCTGGAAAACTTTGGGAAGAAAGTATTTTTTCTGCCAGCCTAGAATTACGGTCGGTGAACACTGCATGCCTCTTGGGCCGTTACTTCCATTTCATATGGGACACGGTATGCTGGTGCTGCCCAGAATCTCGGAGGAGGACCGGGCTCTACTCTCCCAAGCTATATCAGACGGGAGGGATGCAGCTAAGTTCGCCATCAGATGTGGCTTGGACACCACAGACTTGTTAGGTAGATCGATTTCCACGAGGGTGGCGGTTCGTCCCCACGCCTAGCTGAGAACATCTGGTTTTTCGGAGGATGTCCAGGCCAACCTCATGGACATGCCCTTTGATGGCTCCCGTCTCTTCAGAGACAAGGAGGATGCTGCCCTTGAGCGCTTTAAAGAGTCGGGGGCCACGGTCAAGTCTTTGGGCCTCACTACCGCCCCTAGGGCTTCATCCAGTTTTCGCTCCTTTCATGGCTACGGAAGGGGGTATCAGCCACGCCAACCCTACCCAGGCCAGAGGGCTCCACAACTTCAGCAACCTCTGCGGGGCCATTGACGCGGTTCACCCCGGCCTCGTGGGTCAGGAAACCAGAAGTCGAGCTAAGCCACCATCCCCTCCTTTGCCGCAAAACCTTCCTGGTCCGATCCCCCAGGATCATTCTCGGCCAGTCGGTGGCAGAATACGCCATCCTCTCCACCACTGGCAAAACATGACATCAGACAGGTGGGTGTTGCAAATAGTCCGAAGGGGCTACTCCCTCCCCTTCAAGTCTCAACTCTCTTGGCCAAGGGAGCTATAGAGAGGGTTCCAGGGCCTGAAGTAGGCAGTGTTTGCTATTCCCGCTACTTCCTGGTCCCAAAGAAGGGCAGTAGCCTTGGTCCTATCCTAGACCTCAGAGCCCTCAATTACTTCCTCAAAAGGGAGAAATTCAAGATGCTCACTCTTGCTCAGGTCCTGTCTGCCTTGTACCCAGGAGACTGGATGGTAGAGCTGGACATGCAGGATGCCTACTTTCATATCCCCATCCTGCCTGCCCATCGTCGCTACCTGCGGTTCACGGTGGGTCACAAGCACTTTCAATTTGCTGTGCTCCCCTTTGGCCTCACCAGCGCCCCTTGGGTGTTCACAAAAGTGATGGCGTTGGTCACAGCCCATCTGAGGAGCCCTTCCCCTATCGCGACGACTGGTTGTTGAAGGCGGGCTCGCCCCAAGCAGCCGTCTCCCACCACCAGTCTACGGCGAACTTCCTGCTTTCGCTGCGGTTCACTATCAATGTGATGAAGTCACACCTGACTCCCTCTCAGATGCTTCTTTTCATTGGGGCGGTTCAGGACACAGTGCAGTTTTGGGCCTATCCTCCCGAATGGCGAGTCCAAGATATTCAGGCTATGATACAGATGTTTAAGCCTTTATCTTGGATTTCAGTGAGAATGACTGAGGCTTTTGGGCCTCATGGCCTCCTGGCATCCTGCTAGTGACCCATGCAAGGTGGCACATGCGGGCTCTGCAGTGGGACCTGAAGTTCCAGTGGGCACAGCATCGAGAGAAATCTCACCAACCTGGTTCAGATTTCAGAGGGCACTGTGAACTACCTGCAGTGGTGGCTAACGAACCGCGATTGGTTCAAGGGCAGACCCCTCTCCATTTCCCACCCAGACCTCACAGTAGTGACGGATGCGTCTCTTCTGGGATGGGATGGCCATCTGGGAGAGGTGGAGATCAGAGGACTCTGGTCTCCGGCGGAAGCCAAGCTCCATATCAATCTGTTGGAGCTTCGGGCGATCTGGCTGGCACTGAAAGCCTTTTTGCTGTCAATAAAGGGAAGGCTTGTACAGGTGTTCACGGACAACACTACCGCCATGTGGTACTGCAATAAACAGGGCAGAATGGGGTCGTGAACTCTTTGTCAAGAGGCCCTGCGTCTCTGGACTTGGCTGGAACGTCGGGGCATTTTCCTGGTGGTTCAACACCTGGACGGTTCTCTGAAAGCCAGGGCAGACAAGCTCAGCCGAAGGTGCCTTGCGGATCACGAATGGCGTCTCCATCCGGAGGTGGCACATGGTCACTTTCAGCGGTGAGGAGAGCCTTGGTAGGATCTGTTCGCCTCCGAAGAGAACACACAGTGTCAGCTGTTTTGCGTGTTGGAGTTTCCAAGTCGGCACACGCTCGGTGACGCTTTTCGTCGCAAGTGGAGCTTAGGCCGCCTATATGCCTTTCCGCCCATACCACTCCTGCCCCGAGTACTCAAGAAGATCAGGAGCAACCGGGCACAAGTTATTCTTGTGGCTCCTGACTGGGCACGGAGAGTTTGGTATCCTGAGATCCTAGACATGAGCATCGATCCTCCGGTCAGGCTCCCTCTTCAGGAGCATCTTCTGTCGCAGCAGCAGGGGACGGTTCTCCACCCGAACCTGTCCACTCTCCGCCTCCTTCCGTGGAGCTTGAGCGGCGACAGTTGACAGCTTTTGACCTCCCTACCGAAGTCTTTGAGGTTATTCAGGCAGCCAGGTGTCCCTCCACGAAATCCGTATACGCCTGCCGATGGAACAAGATTTGTAAATATTGTACAGACAGGTCTATCGACCCCTTATCTGCTCCCTTATCTCAAGTCCTTCTGTTTATACTTCCCTTGGCCCAGCAGGGCTCTGGTCTAGGCACTTTGAAGGGCTACCTTTCGGCCCTTTCTTCTTTTCTTTGGCTGCCTGATCAGCCCTCTATTCAAATCTCCTCTGGTGCAAAGGTTTTTGAAGGGGTTAACCCATTTGTACCCCCCTTCACCGTTCATCATGGGACAGTGGGACCTTAATTTGGTGCTCACTTTTCTGATGTGTGCGCCATTTGAACCGCTGCATATCTGGCCTCTGCAGTTGCTCACCATCAAGACAGCTTTTTTGGTGGTAATAACCTCTGCCAGGAGAGTGAGTGAACTGCAGGCACTGTCCTCACAGCCTCCTTACCTGACGATCTTCATGGACAAGGTAGTACTCCGGACTAGGGCATACTTCCTGCCTAAGGTGGTAACACCCTTCCATCTGGGACAGTCGGTTACCTTTCCCACCTTCTATGCACCCCTGCATCCTTCCAAGGAAAAGGAACGTCTCCATCGTCTGGACCCAAAAAGAGCGATATCTTTCTACCTTGATCGAATCAAAGAGTTCCGGGTGGACGACCAACTCTTTATTGGATACGTGGGTGCAAAGAAAGGCTGTGCTGTCCAGAAGAGGACTATATCCTGATGGGTCATCCTCTGTATTAAAATTTGTTACGCCTTAGCGAAGAAGGATCCCCCTGAAGGGATTAGGGCCCATTCCACCAGGGTGAAGACGGCCACCACGGCTCTCCAGCGGGGTGTTCCCGTCTCTGACATATGCCAAGCTGCCACGTGGGCATCTTTGCACACTTCCGCCAGACACTACTGCCTGGATTCCCAGGTTCGCAGAGAAGGCCTGTTTGGTCGCTTTGTTTTACAGGACTTTCTAGTCTAAGCCATTCCGCAGTCCCTCCTCCGGGGATGGCATTGCTTGGGTATCTGTTCAAAGGTAAGGAATCTGCGGCTAGATGTCTCTATCAGATGGACAAGTTACTTACCTTCGGTAACGCCTTATCTGGTAGAGACATGATCTAGCCGCAGATTCTCCAGTATGGTATCTTTTATGATTCACATGCTTGAATCTTCCCGTCGTCATGGTGGGAGTCCCACGGTAACAGAAAAATGGCAGTATAAAGCTTAAAGGTTAATCTCCCTTGAAAATCAATAGCATTTAGTAACCAGTTAACCTCATTAAAGAACATCCAAACTCCAGCCAATCACATCAGACCCAGAGTAACCATCCCGTGCAGGGCTACCATACCTCAGATTTCTTACCGCACTTCGTGTGTTAGGGAGTCTCCCTGAGCTCTGCTCAGTCACAGTGTTTCTACCTTGAACTTTTCAACTTTCAGCTAGCAGTTACTTTTCCTCAACCTTCGCTTCAACTGAGGTGCTGCTAGAAACTGAGTTTACCTCATTCTTTCTGTGTTGCTGCAGAATGTCTGAGTCTAAAAAAGGGCTGCTTAGAGACTTGTGGAAAGTCCAGGCTCTTCTCTGTGCTTATACTGCCTTTATCCGGATCACAAGCTTAGAGACTGTAAGCACTGCCGGACTTTTTCTTCAAAAACCCTCAAAGACCGGGAGGGAAGACTACTTCTATGGCTTCAAAAGAGAAAATCTGTTAAGGAATCTGACTCCGAGAGTGAAGAGCGGCCTCATACCTCCTCTAAGAAATGGAAGGAAGAACCTCCTTCTGTCCAGAGAGATCCCAAAAAGTCAAGATCTCAGAGCAAGGAGTCTTCTGTGGAGAAAAGGGCAAAAAAGGAGAAACCTGGCTCTTCTCATGCCCAAAAGAGATCTGGCTTTGCACCTCCATCTGTGCCACATACTCCCTCACAGAAAATCCGCCCGTCAGCATTCTCCGCCTACGACCGTTGAAACGAGGGCTCTGTCGACGGTTTCTTCAGCGACATCGTCGACGGTCAGGACGACGACGGCTGTGGCGTCGAAGAAAACTGAGGTAGTGATGTCGGCGGCTTCTGTGAGGAGTTCTACGTCATTGAGAGCTTCGCCGTCTACGGTTCAGTTGGGTGCTGCGTCGTCGAGCATCTCCACCCTGTCGACGGACATTTCCACACCGTCGGCGCAGTCACTGACGACGATACCATCAACGATCCCGTCGACGAAGAAAATGGACATGCCAGTTGCAAAAACAATTCCATCATTGTTGCAGGACTTCTCCAAGATTTCTCTGCTGCCTCCTTCTCGCCTCCTGGATTTCCAGAAATCGGAGGATGAAGGTCCTTATGGTCTCGCATATCATTCTCAAATGAGTCAAGTGCCAAGAATCAGAGGAAGAAGAGCAACCAGATGACCCTTCTGCGTATTTGGAAGGTGAATGTTCCTTCTCAGACAGAGGACGCACAGGCATGCAACGTTTGGACACTTTTCAGGAGCATTACCCCCTATTTTGAGCAGGAAGAGGAGGACCGTCAGCAGGAACCCTCCATTAATGTTCCGATGTCTGTGGTCACGGACTTGCGTATGATGCTCAGTGACTACTACAAGCGTTTCCCTGATGCTAATGTAGCTCAGAAACCAGCTCCTCTACAGGAGGATCCTGTTTCTATCCCCGATCAGGAAGCTCCACCTGCATGTTAAATTGGGATGTCCTCAGGATCGGTTTGATGTCTATCCCTGCCCTCTTAAAGGGAACCCCAACCACTGGAAGTGGAATTAAGGGGGAGTTTGTTGTGCCACCTGACTTACAACTGGCTTGGAAGGTGATACAGGAATGACAAAACTCCTTGGTGTCTTCAGACATGTGGGTCCAGTGAAGTGAAGTACAAGCCCGTCGCACAAGTTACTAACTTGTGTAACGATATATCTGTAAGAGACAGTAGTTAGTGACAGATTCCTTACCTTAGAATATCCCCAGGCGTCAGGCTGGATCCGGAAAGTTTTTGCGTAGCAGTACCCTTGCGCGTCGGTAGGCGGCGTCGTGCGGCTCCGCGTCCGTCGTCGGCGTTGTGATCGCCGGGATGACGTCGCGGGCACTACTGTCCTGTCATTGCTAGCATTGGTCACTTGGTAAACCTGACCAAGCAGAATCTGTTCAGGGGACACACATGTCTCTGTCAACATAGTGATACCGGCCCCTGTGTCCCTGTATGCCACAGTTTTCTGACCATTTATGAGAGGTTGTTGTTTCTACTTACCCAAATTAGTGGGACTTACAAGTAAAGTAGCGGGTTCCATGCCAGCATCACAAACTATAACAGCCTGAGTGGGTGTCCTGACTAGGCCAGAACCCACTTCAGTACCCAAGGTTAACCCTACTAATCCCTTGAGGGCACAACTACTGCTTGTGCTAGTGATAGGGGCGCTAGGTGCTTTAGGAATAATAGTAGTATCCTTGGTGCCAGATTTAGACTAATTGGAATCTTTGGCCCTATGGCCTTTTTCCGTACAGACACAGCACCAAGGTTTCTTGTTTGAAGAGGAAGAGGTTTGGGACCCACCCCCAGAGGAAGACTTTTGGGGACCTTTTGAAGACTCTTTCTAGCATTTACCTTTCTCCCCACCCTTCTATTGGGCCTCAGAAGAATCTTGCTTCTTCTGGTCACCACCACCCTGAGATTTCTGCTTCACCCTGGTGTGGGCTACTTGTCTGCCTTCTTCTGGCCTGGTTGCCTAGGCTCACCCCCTGTCCCAAAAAAACAAATCAAAAGCCTAGGGATCTGGCTTGACTGCGACCTTAATTTCAAGGAACAAGCAAGCAAAGTAGCAGCCAGCTGCTATGGCCTTCTAAGAATGATCAGGGGGATTCTCCCCCTGCTACCTCTCGCCGCCAGACGGTTACTAATCCAAGCTCTCATTCTATCTCGACTAGACTACGCTAATGCTGTCTATCTGGGAGCACCTCAGGCCACCATCAAAAGACTTCAAACGGTGCAGAATTGTGCAGCCCGTATGCTGTTGAATATTCCCAGACGTTCCTCAGCGAAAGTGCCCTCGCTACCTTGCATTGGCTCCCTGTCCAGGAGAGAATTCATTTCAAAGCCTTGTGTATTATACATAAAGCACTCTCTGGAAATGGCGCGCTCTTGATCCGTCCCTGGTTTCAACCTTATCGACCCAACAGAACCCTTAGATCCGAGAACAAGGGTTTGATCTTAGTTCCTAAGATCAAACGATCACGTAGCGGAGGTCGCCTGTTCACATATAATGCAGCTAGGCTTTGGAACAATCTCCCCCTCCACGTACGTTTCGAACCTAACTATCTCAAGTTCAGAAAGCTTTTGAAAACTTCTCTCTTTCCCTGATCCTCTCACGGCATAATTGGTGTCACAGCGCTGGGATGCCCTTGGGTAACCATGCGCTTTAGAAATGTTCCTTCATTCATTCATTCATTCATTCCCCAATTCTTGGGGAGAGGTCAGATCCGAGTCCACCAGGTACTGGTGCAGTTGCTGATTTTGATAGCTATTTAGGATGTGCTCCCTCATCAATAAATTGTACAGCCCCTCATAGTCATGTACATTACTTCCATGAAGCCAGTCTTCCAGAGCCTCAATACCACTATCTACAAAATCTACCCAGTCTTGAGTGTGTGCCTTCTGTGTGTCCCTAAACGTAACTGCATTGCTGAGTGGTTAAACCAAACCCATCTATGAGGGCATTGTTCAATTCTCTGTAATTATTTGCATATTCCTCCCTTACTGTGAAAAGTTTGTCTCCACCTTTGTTAGCAAAGGAGAGCCACAAGATAGCTGCCCACTGCCCCTGAGGGGCCTTCTGTACCTTACAGGCCCTCTCTAAAGCAGGGATCTCTTTATGATGTCATTCCCCTCCTGGTGAACAAGTTACTTACCTTCGGTAACGCATTATCTGGTAGAGACTATCTAGCTACAGACCTTTTTATTTCCCAGGCGTCAGGCTGGATCCGGAAACTTTTGCTGAGCAATACCCCTTGCGCGCGACGTCGGGTGGCTCCATTCGGCTCCGCGTGACGTCATCGGCGTCGGTTATGACGTCGCGGTGCCTATATAGGCGCCACCCAGGCGCGCGGATGTCAGTACTTTTCGTATTTTTCACGGCAGAAGCACAGAGCCACGAAGTAACTAACGTAGTCATGTGCAAAAACTAGGGCCCTGAAAGGGGAAACAACCCCAGTCCTACTACATCAGTCCGCAAAGAGGCATGGGTGGGGCTGTAAGGAATCCGCAGCTAGACAGAGTCGCTACCAGATAATGCGTTACCAAAGGTAAGTAACTTGTTCATCTGATAGAGACTTCTAGCTGCAGATTCCTTACCTTAGAATCAGATACCCGAGCCATACCATCCCGGGGGTGGGTTGCGTACTCATGATCTAGACTAAAAAGTCTTTCAGGACTGAACGGGCAAAGTGCCCCTTCCCTGCGCACTTGACCATCTAGGCAAAAATGTTTTGCGAATGTGTGCAATGATACCCACGTTGCTGCCTGACAGATGTCTTGGACTGAGACACCCCGAGCCAAGGCCGTAGTCGCAGCCTTTCCCCTGGTGGAGTGGTCCCTTAATCCCTCAGGGGGCTGCTTCTTCGCCAAGGCGTAACAGATTTTAATGCAGAGAACGAGCCAGCAAGAGATGGTCCTTTTCTGCACTGCCCTTCCCTTCTTCGCTCCCACATACCCCACAAAGAGTTGGTCATCTACCCGGAACTCTTTTGTGCGGTCAAGGTAGAACGACAACGCTCTTTTTGGATCCAGTCGGTGGAGACGCTCCTCTTCCTTAGAGGGATGTGGAGGAGCGAAGAAGGTGGGCAAAGTGATAGATTGACCCAGATGGAATAGGGTCACAACCTTTGGCAAAAAAGATGCCCTGGTGCGAAGCACCACCTTGTCCGGAAAGGACATAAGATAAGGAGGCGAGGTGGATAATGCCTGCAATTCACTCACCCTCCGGGCCGATGTAATCGCCACCAAGTAGGCTTTTTTGATAGTCAACAGCCGGAGGGGACAATTGTGCAAAGGCTCAAAAGGAGCGCACATCAGAACAATGAGGACCAAATTAAGGTCCCATTGTGGCATAACAAAGGGCGTAGGTGGAAATAAATGGCCCAGCCCTTTCAGAAATCTATTTACAATAGGAGATTTAAAGAGAGAAGGTTGGTCTGGCAGCTGTAAAAAAGCAGACAGAGCAGAGAGGTAACCTTTGAGAGTACCCAAAGCAGAACCCTGCTGGGCAAGAGTTAGAATAAATAAAAGGACATGTGAGGGTTTTCCCAACAATGACTGCACGGTACCTTTAATTTATGACTGCCCCGGATCAGCCATCTCGGGATTCCCACGAAGCCGCGAGGACTATCGTCCGACGCCAGTGAGGGTAACCACGCCCCCTTATCATGTGTCCTTACAGGAGCCAGTTACAAGGTGGGAGTCGCTGGACGTGGGCGGGACTGACTCCGGAACTGGAAACCCGAGGCCGGTAAAAGGAGCCCGAGGACAGACGGAAGCGCGCGGATCCACGGAGAGTGAGGAAGACGAACAGGAGAGCCATACCGGAGAAGAGACGGAGATCTGCGCGAGTCGACGAGCGGAAGCGGACGACCCGGAAGGAGAGGAGGAGTGGAGCGAGGACTGGTGGAGTCCACCGGAGGACGCTGGAGAGCGGCCGCAACTCAGGAGAGTTGCGGCGGAGCCGGTGAGTCCTACTGAAAGAGAAAACGGGGAAGTGGGAACAGGGGAGGCGGGAGAGGAAAGCACACTTGGGGTGGGATAGGGAGCGCCGGGGTATACAACGCTAGAAAGCACGAATACTGAGTCACCTATCTGCACCTCCCGTTTAGAGCACCTGAACCCAACACGCTTTTTAAAAAAAAACCCCCTATTCTTATTTGTTTACTGCACATCCCTTCCTTGTACTCCGTGTCACAAGACGTATCACCGACCGGGTGTGGTGACAGTTAGCACCAGACAATACCCCTTTGAGGGACTACCACTGACGGCTCCTTCTTGTCTCTTTCCCCCTTTTATGAGCCTCCGAACGCCCACCACCACCTCAAGAGCCTCTTGGGAGGAGAAGAACGACTGAGACGACCAGAAGGGGCCCACAGAAGGAGAGGACACGGACTGTGTTACTTGTACCTACAATTACCAACAGTCCAAGCTTATTAATAAAAACACTAAAGATTGCACACCATATCCAGCCTCCGCGTCTGTGTATCCGGCCCGCACTCCCCCCACGCTCACAAGTGGTGTCAGAAGAGGGATTTGCCGGAGACATGGAGGCTGCGATCAGGAAGATGGCGGACAGTCAAGAGAGCTTAGGCAAGGCCATGGAGAGGTTCCTTACGGTCGTGGAAGACGACCGCGACAAGATGCAACAAACGCTTGCCGGACAGAGTCAATCGCAGGAAACGGCCCTAGGGAAGCTTGCCGAGGCACTCAGCCAGCCGAGAGGGGCCACCACACTTCCGTCCCTTGTATTACAGAAGTATGTGAGCGGAGAAGACCCGGATTACTTCTTCTGTAACTTTGAAAGGATGGCCAGGGCAGCCGCATGGCCCGCCGATAAATGGGGACAGTACCTGGGACCCTTACTCACAGGCGAGCTCCAAGCCGCATACCAAGCCGCAAACTTGCAAGGTCTCACCCCTTATGCGGACATAAAACAATGCATCCTTGAACGACTAGGGATAGACGATGAGACCTATCGCATACGGCTACGTCAGTTGAAAGAGGGACCCCAGGAGACCCCAAGACCGCTATACTTCCACGTGAAGGACTTAGCTGACCGATGGTTGAAGCCCTCCTCGACCACTAAAGAGGAAATCATGTCCAAAATCTACTTAGAGCAGTATTTGTCCTCCCTACATCCACCCATTCAGAGATGGGTACGCCAACACGCCCACCTTACTCTGGAAACCGCAGTTGAAATCGCCAGTGCCTTCAGTCGGGCGCATGAGATACAGAAGGGGCGGGAGGAAGTTCCCTGGAGAGGCGGAACCAGCGGACCACATCGTCCCCCGAAACCCAATACCTAGGAAACCGGTCCATATTACTATAACGCCTGGAACACCCCTTTTAGGGCACCCCCACCCGGACCACAGTGCTACAACTGTGGGGGTCTGGGACACATAGCGCGTTTTTGTCCCCAAAAGGAGGAACCTATGGAGGTCGGAATAGCCCGCAATTATTATTGTTCCCAACATGGGAGATCTCTACCTCCTTATCGGTGTAAGGTATTGGTGAATGGACAACCCTTAACCGCCCTAGCAGACACTGGGTGTCTCCACAGCGTGTTAAGACCCCAAGACCTCGACCAAGCATCAGGAACGGTTAATGGGACAGTGGCCATACAGTGCGTTCATGGGGACACAAAACAATATCCCACAACGCACGTTCGGATACAACACTCCACCGATCCGGGCTCCGCCCTAAAAGTTGGTCTCATTCCCCGGCTTCCCGAACAACTCATCCTGGGGAATGACTATCCACGACTAGCCGATCTAATAAAAGGGACCCCTCCAAACGCAAAAGATTGGTGGAGAGAAGCCCCTTTTTCTCAAGAAGAGGACCCTGAGTGGCCCCCGTCCAAAGCAAGGAAAAGTCGTAAGCAGAGAAGAGAGGAGAAGAAGAAGAGCCATGCGGCATATCCCGTCCGGGTAGAGGAGCACCCCTGGGAGACCGATAGGGATTTCCACGCCACACAGAGAGAGGACCCCGTCCTACAAGAAGCCTGGAGCAGAGCCCTAGAGAACGAGGACCCCCTTCAAGTAGGTCCCTATTTCTTTAAAAGAAACGGACTGTTGTATAGAAAAGGTAGTCCTACTCTCCCCGCACAGCTCCTCATACCCGGCCCCTTTCGGGAGAAGGTATTATACCTTGCCCACAATCATCTATTGGGGGGCCATTTTAGTGATGAGAAGACCGAACAAGCCATTCTCGAGAAATTCTACTGGCCAGGCATCCATCAACAAATCCGTACATATTGCCGGAGTTGTCCGATATGTCAGAAAAACAGTAGATACAAACCCTCCCGAGTACCCCTACGGCCTCTTCCCGTTATAGCGGAACCCTTTCAAAGGATAGGGATGGACATAATAGGACCCCTGTTGCCCTCCAGAAGCGGCTGCCACTACGTCCTAGTTCTCGTGGACTATGCCACCCGTTTTCCGGAGGCCATACCCTTAAGACACCCCAACACCTCAAACATAGCTAAAGCCATGATAATGGTGTTTTCCCGCGTAGGCTTTCCCACAGAGATCCTCACAGATCAAGGGACGCCCTTTGTCTCTAAATTGATGAAGCAGGTGTGTAGTCACCTAGGCATCAAACAAATACGCACTGCAGCATATCATCCACAAACGGACGGGTTGGTTGAGCGCTACAACGCCACCTTGAAGACCACCCTTAAAAAACTTCTATCCCTCGAAACACGAAAGTGGGAAGAAATGTTGCCCTTAGCACTATTCGCCATTCGGTGTAAAGTCCAGAAGAGCACGGGGTATTCTCCGTTCGAGCTCTTGTACGGCCATCAACCCCGTACGTTTCTAGATATGGCGAAAGAAACGTGGGAAGCAGAACCAAACCAAAGTAGACCACTCCTGGAATATGTAGACCGGCTTAAAACACACTTGGGGCAAGTCCGTGCCATAGTCCGACAGAATCTAGAGGCGGCTCAGACAGCCCAGAAAAAACAATATGACAAGGGAACAAAAGAAAGAACATTCGCTGTGGGGGATCAAGTACTTCTTATGATGCCTTCTTCAGACCAGAAGATGTTAGGCCAATGGCAGGGTCCCTATACCATATTGGACAAAGTGACCCCAGTAACCTACCGAGTAGAGACAGATCCGACCAGAGCTACCTCACAAATATACCACGTTAATCTACTAAAGAAGTGGATAAGACTTCTCCCTGTCATGTTAGGTCAAGAGAAAGAGAAAAGCCTCCTGATGGAACAGAGCATAGATCAGGACTTACCCGTGGACCTCAAAAGATCCCTCCTAGACGCTCTTTGTCCCCTACAGGGGATCTTCTCCCTGACCCCAGGGAGGACAACAGTAACAGAACATGCCATCAAGACCCAACCCGGTAAGAAAGTGCGACTACGTCCCTACCGTATACCCGAAGCCCGTAGGACCGTAATTAGGGAAGAGGTAAAGCAGATGTTAAACATGGGGATAATCGAGCCCTCCAAGAGCGACTGGAACTCCCCTATAGTACTAGTACCAAAACCTAACGGCACGGTCCGTTTTTGTATTGATTTCCGCGAAGTCAACAGAATTTCCGACTTCGACGCCTATCCTCTCCCGAGGGTCGACGAAATGATTGAGCGCATAGGGAATGCCAAATACATTAGTACCCTTGACCTCTGCAAAGGGTACTGGCAAATCCCCTTACGGGAACAAGACAGGGAGAAAACAGCTTTTTCTACACCAGACGGCCTATATCAGTTCACTGTGTTGCCCTTTGGGCTACACGGGGCACCAGCGACCTTTCAGCGAACCATGAATCTGGTGTTACGACCCCATGAGAAATACGCAGGGGCGTATCTTGACGACATCATTATATATAGCGAAACCTGGGAACAACATCTCACCCACCTATATAATGTGATTCACGCCTTGGGCTGTCATAACCTCAAAATAAACCCGGCCAAAAGTCATTTGGCCGCCCAAGCGGTCAGATATCTAGGTTTTCTTTTGGGGGAGGGTGTCATCCGACCCCAAAATAACAAAATAGCCGCTATCACCCTAGTACCTTTTCCCCGATCAAAAAAGACCTCAGGGCCTTTCTAGGCCTATTAGGCTACTACCGGAGGTTCATACCTAATTTCTCTCAAACAGCAGCCCCTCTCACTGATTTATTGCAGAAAAGCGCAAAAACCGAAGCCCTATTGAAACAACCCACTCCAGGAATGATCCGAGCTTTTGAGGCGCTGAAAGCCGCGCTAACGGCAGACACGGTACTCACCAGCCCTAACTACACCCTCCCCTTCATCTTGCAAACTGATGCATCAGATCAGGGTCTGGGGGCAATTCTTTCACAACGTACCCCTGGGGGCGAAGAGAAACCAATCCTGTACCTCAGTAGAAAACTCTACCCCCGAGAAAAGAATTACGCAGTGATCGAGAAAGAGGCACTCGCTATAAAGTGGGCCATTGAGTCACTACGGTATTACTTAGAAGGACGAGAGTTCATCCTCTACACCGACCATGCCCCACTGGAATGGTTAGCTCGGAACAAAGGACACAATGAAAGAGTGCTTCGGTGGTTTTTGTCTCTACAACCATATAGATTCTCTACACAACATCGGAAGGGTACAGAACAAACAAACGTGGACTTTCTGTCAAGATACCCGGTAGTGACAACCCCTACAAGAAGGACGGCTAGGGAAAGGGGATGTGAGGGTTTTCCCAACAATGACTGCACGGTACCTTTAATTTATGACTGCCCCGGATCAGCCATCTCGGGATTCCCACGAAGCCGCGAGGACTATCGTCCGACGCCAGTGAGGGTAACCACGCCCCCTTATCATGTGTCCTTACAGGAGCCAGTTACAAGGTGGGAGTCGCTGGACGTGGGCGGGACTGACTCCGGAACTGGAAACCCGAGGCCGGTAAAAGGAGCCCGAGGACAGACGGAAGCGCGCGGATCCACGGAGAGTGAGGAAGACGAACAGGAGAGCCATACCGGAGAAGAGACGGAGATCTGCGCGAGTCGACGAGCGGAAGCGGACGACCCGGAAGGAGAGGAGGAGTGGAGCGAGGACTGGTGGAGTCCACCGGAGGACGCTGGAGAGCGGCCGCAACTCAGGAGAGTTGCGGCGGAGCCGGTGAGTCCTACTGAAAGAGAGAACGGGGAAGTGGGAACAGGGGAGGCGGGAGAGGAAAGCACACTTGGGGTGGGATAGGGAGCGCCGGGGTATACAACGCTAGAAAGCACGAATACTGAGTCACCTATCTGCACCTCCCGTTTAGAGCACCTGAACCCAACACGCTTTTTAAAAAAAAAACCCCTATTCTTATTTGTTTACTGCACATCCCTTCCTTGTACGCCGTGTCACAAGACGTATCACCGACCGGGTGTGGTGACGGTTAGCACCAGACAATACCCCTTTGAGGGACTACCACTGACGGCTCCTTCTTGTCTCTTTCCCCCTTTTATGAGCCTCCGAACGCCCACCACCACCTCAAGAGCCTCTTGGGAGGAGAAGAACGACTGAGACGACCAGAAGGGGCCCACAGAAGGAGAGGACACGGACTGTGTTACTTGTACCTACAATTACCAACAGTCCAAGCTTATTAATAAAAACACTAAAGATTGCACACCATATCCAGCCTCCGCGTCTGTGTATCCGGCCCGCACTCCCCCCACGCTCACAGGACAGTAGAAAGAGAAGCAGAAATAGGGTCAATGGACCTTTCTGTACAGTATAATATAAATTTCTGCCAACGGTAGGTGTATACCGTCTTAGTGGAGGGCCGCCTGGCCGCCAGAATAACATTACTGACTTCGGAAGGAAGGTCACAAGCTATCATCTGTCGCCGCTCAATCTCCACGCATGGAGGCGCAGAGTTGACAGGTTCGGGTGGAGAAACCTCCCCTGCTGCTGCGACAGAAGATCCTCCCAAAGGGGCAGCCTGATCGGAGAATCGACACTCATGCTCAGAAGCTCTGGATACCAGATTCTCCTTGCCCAGTCTGGTGTCACAAGAATGACTTGGGCCCGGTCGCTCCTGATCTTCTTCAGAACCCTGGGCAGGAGTGGTATGGGCGGAAAGGCGTACAACAGGCCTGTGCTCCACTGGCGACAAAACACGTCGCCGAGCGATAGCCTCCTTGGAAACTCCAACGTGCAGTACTGCTGACATTGCGCGTTCTATTCGAAGGGGAACAAATCTAACCAAGGTTCTCCCCACTGCTGAAAGAGACCTTGATCCACCTCCGACTGGAGACACCATTCGTGATCCTGAAGGCATCGACGGCTGAGATCGTCCGCCCTGGTGTTCAGAGAACCTGCCAGGTGTTGAACCACCAGGGATATGCCCTGCTGTTCCATCCATGTCCAGAGACGCAGGGCCTCTCAACAAAGGGTCCACGACCCCACCCCGTCCTGCTTGCTGTAGTACCACATGGCGGTGGTGTTGTGCGTGAACACCTGCACCAGCTTCCCCTTGACAGAGGGAAGAAATGCTTTCAATGCCAACCGAATCGCTCGGAGCTCCAACAAGTTTATGTGGAGCCCCGTCTCCGCCAGAGACCAGTGACCCCTAATCTCCACCTCTCCCATGTGGCCGCCTCATCCCAGAAGTGATGCGTCCGCCACGACTGTGAATTCTGGTTGGGGAAGGGAGATAGGTCAGCCGTTGACCCAATCGCAGTTCGTTAACCACCTCTGCAGATCCTTCGCAGTTCCTTCCGAGATCTGAACCACATCGGTGAGATTTCCCCGATGCTGTGCCCATTGGAACTTCAAGTCCCACTGTAGAGCCCGCATACGCCACCTGGCATGTCTTACCAACAGGATGCAGGAGGCCATGAGACCCAACAGCCTCAGAGTCAACAACACCGAAATCCAGGATAGAGACTGCCCGGGCCTCCTCCCGGACTTGTGGCAGCACCTGCGCAACCGTCTCCCAAAGAGAGTGGAAGAAACGGCCCAATAAGCATGCGGTATTCACCGACCGCAATGCCAGACTGGAGGAAGAAAACATCTTCTTCCTAAATGAGTCCAGTCTCTTGGATTTCCTATCCGGAGGGGCGGAAGGGAATGCGCCTTGGGACGTAGAGGTCTGCACCACCAAACTTTCTGGGGTGGGGTGTTGGCTGAGGAACTTTGGGTCGCCCGGAGCTGGGCGATGGCGGCGTGCAATCGTCCTGTTCACAGGAGCCCCTGTGCTAGGCTTGGACCATGTTCCCAGACGGACGTCCGTAAGTGCCTCATTAAAGGGCAATAGGGGTTCAGAAGTGGAAGCTCCAGGCTGAAGCACTTCGGTCAGGAGATTAGTCCTGACCTGCACTGAGGGCAGCTCCAGTCCTAGGACCTCAGCTGCCCTCTTAACCACCATGGAATAGGAAGCCCCCTCCTCCGTAGCCACTGTAGGCGGAGAAAGCATGCCAGTGTCTGGGGAAGTATTTAGAGCACTGGCTTCCCCAAGTTCCCCATACCAGTCCATTGTCTCCTCAGAGACATCCTGGTTCTCAAGAGGGTCTCCAGACTCCTCCCATTCCTCTCCTGAACCCAGCACGTCCACAAAGTGCTTTGGCGACAACAAAGAACCCCTGGGTTCTGTCGACGTCGGAATCGGCGTCGTTCCGGCTCCGTGTCGTCGGGGATGAGGATGGGGCTATTGCCACTGACGGCATCGGCGACGTCGTAGGCACCGACTTCAGATTCAACGCCGGGGAAGGTCGCATTGGCACGACCAGCGTCAACCGGGATCGGATCCCTGAGGCCTCACCGGCGCTGTGGCCGGAGCCAATGGCGTTGAACCCGATGTGGCACCATCTGACCCCCGCGGGGCCCGAGGGCTCACCAACGGGGTAGTTGCGCTCAAATATGCGGCGCATGGCCTCGTAAAACTCTTTCATTTGAGCGGGAGTCGCTCCGGCTCCCGGAAAGGGTGGAAGGGGCGAAGTCGACTCAGGCTCCGGCTCCGCAGAACCATGCCTAGAGCGTCGGTGCTCCTTACCTCTCTCAACGACGGACGTCAGTTGAGGCAAAGTCGAAGTCCGATTGGCCTTCTTCTTCTTCTTGTGCCTCTTCCCTGAGTGTCCAGAAGACCTCGAATGGGAGGAAGAGGACTTAAGGCTCTGCGAGCGGTCCCGCGACCTGCTCTTCTTCGAACGGGACCGTGACCACCTCGGAGTCTCGCTTGACAGTGTCGACTGCCGGGCCGCAAGCAACTTCATCGCTCGCTCCCTCAAGGTCTTCGGGGCCATCGCCCGACAGTCTGAACACGACTTCGAATCGTGGTCGCGTTCAAGACACCACAGACATACACGGTGGGGATCGGTGACCGACATCATGCGGGAACAAGTCTCACATGGTTTGAAACCTGTCTTTCTCGAAGATATCGCTCGCACACAAAGTCGAATCCAAAAATATCGACAAAAGCCTGCCAAAAAGTGGCAAAGGGGTAGCTCTTCCCGGATCGGCGCTTAACTGGTGCGGAAAGAAAAGAACTGACGTTCGCGCGCCTGGGTGGAGCCTATATAAGCATCGCGACATCATAACCAACGCTACCGACGATGTCACGCAGAGCCGAATGGAGCCACCCCACGTCGCGCGCAAGGGGTATTGCCCAGTAAAAGTTTCCGGATCCAGCCTGACGTCTGGGAAATTCAAAGGTATGGAATCTGCAGCTAGAAGTCTCTATCAGATAAGGAGGGACTACCCTGCTCAAGTTCCTAGTGTCAAAGGAGAGCTCCCTAACCTTAGATTCACTGGTGCTGTCACCATGGGTTCCTAATCCCAAATTCTTCATAGCCCTCTGACCTTTCAGGGTCTCCTTATCCAGGAATAACTGTTCCTTCTTGATTCGGAGCTTGTCTCTCTCGAGTTTGAGCAGATGGTATTCCCTTTCTTAGTAGTCCTCCCTTTGGCTAGAGATCAAGGAACCTATGAAACGGTTAGAGGAGGTTGAATTTACAGAGGAGGACCTAGACCTCCCTTGGACTCTTTGCACCCTCCCAAGAAAAATAAAGGGGGACCTACCTCTAAGGCGACCCTCTGTGTTACTAGAACTATTCCCTGGGGGTTTAAAGTTCATCAGTGAGGGGTCTTCAGACTCCTCCTGGTCAGGCTCAGAATTGGGGTCACTGGCGGGAGACACCCCTGACTCTTCTTCTGAAGCCACACCACCCATACCCACATTGTCCTGCCCTTCTGACTTATCAGGATTCTGGAGGTCATCCTGCAGGAGCAACTCTAAGAGCTGCTTTGTGTTAGGGTTGGTACCTGTCTTTAATTTCCTGGATGCAGCCAGGGTCCTAAGTGCCTGGAATTTAAGACCACTATATCTAAAGGGTGGTACTGCACTAGGATCACCAATTAAAGATATTGTACTAGGTGTAGTTTGGTTTTGAACCTACCTACCCTAGTGACAACTAAACTTCCAAAGATTGGAGAAAGGGTTGTGCTAGATCATCAAACTACCAATCCAAAAGGTTCATTAGAAAAAATGAGATTACATAAGTATTATATGTGCCTCGCTACTGATGGCTACTCATGTAATCTTCACCTAGATTAAAGGGTAAAGCACTGCACACCAATGTAGGAGGCTGGCTTAGTATATGGTGCACACTTATTCAAGTGATGCACCTTGCACTGATCCAGGCAACTCTTATGGTGATTTTAGTGGTCTTTGATAACCATAGAAAGCTGTCAAAGCTATGGATAGAAGCCTAATCTTGAAGGAGTGTTAAGCAGCTTGTTTCACCAGTTTAATCTGTTGTGTACGTTAAATGAAAAGAAACCACACAGTGCTTAGCAAAAATAAGTCTATTTTTTACAACACAATTTCACTATCACATTGGTATATCTACGACTTGAGATATCAACACAATACACAAAAATACTTCAAAAGCAATCAGGTAAATAGCACAAAACAGTGGTCTCCAGGGGGAGACCAAACCATAAACTAAGAAAATGAAATGCAAACTGCAAAGGAGAACGGGACTTGGACCAGAAGACCCAGAGGAACCGGGACACAAGGAACCACCAAAGGTAAGTACCCAGAAACCCCACGGTGGCTGTGTACAGAGTGGAAACACAGCCATGTGCCCAATGAAAGTCAATGGAGAAGTAGTGGTTGCAGTTTTAAAGAAGATGGAACCTTCCCGTAGGACCCGAAGAAACCCTTTGGAAGACAGAAGGTTGGAGAGCCACCCCACCTGTGGATGCCACAAGAACCAGGTTACCTGCACCAGGGAAGCCGGGTATATAGGGCTGAAGTGACGGTGGAGCCTGCCGTAGACAGCAATGGGAGACTTTGAAGAAGATGCCTCTGGAGAAGACTGTGAAGGAGTCCAGTGGAATCCAAGGGTGGATTCTGGAAGTGAAGAACCTGCAAGCAGAGAGGACAGTCTTTGCCACTCGGAGGTGACCAGGAGGCACGGAGACACAATGCCCACCGATGACGGGAGCTTCTGAAGAGTCAACAGTGACCTTGTCACTGCAGCTGTGTGGACCAGGCGACTGAGGTAGACCAGGAGCCGTGCATGAGCTGTCCCACATCGGATATCAGTGACTAGGTGGTCGGTTTCTGGTGGGAGCACCACAAAGCCTTGGTAGCCGCAACTGACATGGAAGATGAAAAAGGAGCAACGTAGGTATCAGCAAGGTCCAAGGGACTCACCAACAGCAGGAGAGTCAGGGCAGGCAGGCAAGCCCACTGAAGCAAAAGAAGACCCTCAGGAGGACCCACAGGCTGAAGGGACAGGAGGCGCAAGAGGACCTCGAGCAGCTCACGAAAGATGTAGGCCCATGGTGCAGTGCAGAGGATGCGGTGAGGATGATAATCTTGGAGGGGAGAGATGCTAGAGGTTGGAGATTCTTGTAGCCGGAAGATCTCTTAAGTGCAGAGCCAACAAGCTTTGGCAACGGCAAGTCGACGCGGTGCCCAGGGGCTTAGTCCCAGCGGTTTCAACGAGGGATACTGGCCTCAAAATTGTAAAGAGGACTGGTCAAGCCTTGCGGGAGTAGGAGAACCACCACCTGTATTGCTGAGTCTCGGGAAGTCCATAGGACGATGGGAGCAGCAGACCAGTCAGCTTCTTTGTGGTGCCTGCAGATGCAGGGGATTGACTTCTTCATTCCAATGGAGATTTCTTTGGGTGTCCTTGATGCCCACAGGTCTGATGAAGAACCTGGATGAAGCACAGACGGAGACGGTGAAGAAGACTTGAAGAACAGCGAGACCAGAAGCAGCAGGTGTCTTCCTTGGTGCAGTCTTGGTTCCAGTCGAAGTCCATCAAAGTCCAAGTGTCCAGACGATTGAAGAGTGACGTAGTTTTAGGATTGAGTCTTGTCCCATGACAAATCTAACGACCCACCCACGGGGGAGATCTTAAACTCCATAAAGAAAGGATTAGGGCGACTCGGGGGTACCTCCCAGAGGAGGGGTTGGACAGAGAGGATACTCAGATGTTGTTTGTCCAGTTTCACGCCAGAGCGGGAGCCAAGGGCACACTGAACTGGTTCAAACTAGAATTTGCAAGGAGGGCACCAAATGTGTCCTTCAAAGCAGTCTAGTGGTGCTGGGAAGCACTCCCACCCCAGCCCAATACACTAAGTCCTGTCTGGGAGGTGGTCACTACTCCCTGTGACAGGCATCCTATTGTCCTACCTTTCCCTGTTTGGCTCAACAGCAGGAGGGCAGAAATCCTGTCTGTGATCTGCAGGAGCACTAGCTTGCTAGCAGACTCTCAAAGTCTGTTACCGGGAGTACAGGGGGGGGGGGGGGGTCCCCGAAGTAGCCCACCAGTACATGGGATCATACCTTCAACACCATGTCAATTTAGAGGAGAAACCACAGTTGCTGGGGTCCTGATTAGCAGGATCCCAGCAGACTAGGTAAAAATACACAGTGACACCAAGCAAAAAGTGGGGGTAACTATGAAAGCAGATCCTACTTTCCTACACCGCCTAACCATGTCTGAGACTGCATCAGGTCTGAGGTCCAAAAGATGCTGGAATTGGGGGTCATTGAGCCTTTGGATAGCCCTTGGACTAGTCATGTAGTCCTTGTGCCAAAATTCTCACACCCAGTATGGTAAGAGAGAGATGAGGTTTTGTGTTGGCTATAGAGGTGCAGTCACTGGGACTGATGCACATCCTATTCCAAGGGCAGATGAGCTAATTGATACTTAGGCCTCTGCCAAGTATCTCAGTACATTTGACCGGAATGTTGGTTATTGGCAAATCAGACTCTCTGAGGATGCCAAACCAAAAACAGCAATTTCAACTCCCAGTAATAATAACAATAATAATAATAAATCTTTATTCCTTGATTAATAAAAATCATTGCAATCAAAACATCTTCACATCACACAATATTTGAAAACTGTACCACAAATATTATTTAAGAATTTACCAATACATTCATAATTATGTCATAAAACCAGACCAATTCACCATACATTGTGCATATATGAAAAAGGATATAAAATCAATCAGACATGGGCTTAATCATGCAAAACAAAACTAGTTCCATTGATAGCACATATAAAAATGCATCAATAGTTACTATAACAGAATATTGCACATATTGCATTTTAAAGTGCCAACGTGCAATAATTACTAATTCCATTATATAAAGGCAATAATACAGTGCATTAACAATTACTATAACGGGGTAGCTTCAATTATTACATTTCTAATTATTACCCTAGCAGCATGAACACTAAGTTCTACGAAATATCAAACTGTTCAAAAAGGCTATTAGTTTCCAGGGACATAAATATAATAAATCTCAAACTTATTATATCAAACATTTTTCGGCCGCATTTAAAAATTTTATCAGTTGGCATAACAACTTGACCGATTCTCCAGATGACCTAATTAGTGCCTGGCGAGCTGATCTAACCCCGATCTTCAAAAATAGGGGTTTCAAAAAGTACGCCGATTGTTAATCAATTTAAGACACATGCACACTATATGTACTAATGTTTCCTGTGGCCATCCGCATAGTCTACAATTAGAATCCGGCCACTGCTGAATCCATGACTGCGTGCCCACTTTTGTTGGATTTATTCCCATTCGTAATTTTAAGAAAATATTTTTTATTTTTACTGAGAAATGAGAAGTCAAATATGGCTGAATGCGTAGAAATCGGTATGAGTTAATCACATACCATGCATCATTTTTCCCTGCTAATGCATTTTTATCGAACTTAAGGGATTCAGCTTTGATCAGTTTTTTAGAATTAACTTATAGCTGGGCATTATCAAGTCTTGGAGCGCTATTTGCAGACTAATATCCCTTAGGGAGGTTAAGATATAAGATCTCCATTTGACAGCATAAGCAGACTTACTTATTTCTAACCAGCAATTGTTCCCTAGGGATGCAGGAGCTGTAAAAACAAAAAATAGAGTACATACATTTCAAAAATGCTCCTTCTGATATCAGGCACTGTCTTTGGTGACCAAACTCTAATCTTATTCCTGCTTGGCCTACTGGTCTGGGAATCCCAAAGGTTTATTTGAAGGCCTTAACTACCAGTAGATCTTGGAGCTTCGCATCTTTCCCTCTGGTAATGGATGAGCCATATAGAAGGGTTGGCTGTAACTTGGCTTTCATAACTTTAAGAATATAATCATATGATTGACAATCCAACGATTTTTTAAACATTTAAAAGCATGAATTAAAATCACAGTTTTTGCCCTTAGGTCCTTAAAATGGTATTTAAAAGAAACTCTATTATCCAACACCACTACTAAATATCTAAAAGTTTTACCAACTTCAGTTGGGTCTGCTCCTGCCCTCCATGTATTAAACTTCTGTTTTACAGATCCAATTTTCATGATTTTAGTTTTTTTAACATTCAAGGCCATTTATTTGTATATATTCATCAAAAGCGTTTATAAGTCTTTGTAGGCCAATAGGGGTGTGGCTCAGGAGGATAGTATCATCAGCATTTTGAAGGTAGCTGATTTGCACCCCTCCCAACCTTGGGGCATGGGCATTAATAGAGTCCAGATGCTGAAGAAGATCTGATAAAAGATAAGTTAAAAAGGCAAGGGGCAAGAACACAACCTTGCTTTAGGCCATTATATGTTCTGATTTTCCTTGAAAAGGAACTACCATCACCCAACTTGACTTGAACCCAGGTATCTGTATACAAAAGGATAATAGCCTTCAACAGTGTCCCTGGGATGCCCAAGCCAAGCTATTTTTTCCATAACAAATTTCGAGGCACTGAGTCAAAGGCTGCCTTTAGATCAATAAAAGACATATATAAATTTTGTTTTTTAAAGTCAGCCCGCTCAGCAAGTAAAGTGAGTGCCAGCAGGTTGGTAGTGGTGGATTGGCCCTTCCGAAAACCAGTTTGGTTAAATGAAACAATGCTTTCCTGTGTAGCCCAATTTTCCAATTCTTTCAACAAACTAGAGGCAAAGACCTTTGCATCAACATCAGTCAACGAAATTAAACAGTAGTTAGCCGGATTGTTAACTGGACCACTTTTATAAATAGGCTGCAATATGCTACCTTGCCATGATGCTGGCACAATTTCCAATATCAATACTTCATTGAACAATTTATATAAGATTCCAGCCCACCCCTTAGCCCAAGTTGTCGTAAACAACAAAAAGTCAGAAGTATTCAAGCTGAATCGAGGGACGCGTCAGGGCTGCCCACTCTCCCCCCTCCTGTTCGAATTGGCGTTGGAGCCATTGGCATTGTGGACTCGTAAGGATCCAGTGATACGGGGGTTGCGATGGGCAGAAGCCTGGGAAGATCGCATTTCAATGTATGCAGATGATATACTCCTGTTTTTGGCCTCCCCAAAAGCATCACTTGTAAGGGTACTAGACATATTCGCAGTATTTGGCAGACACTCTGGCTATTCGATTAACTGGAGTAAGTCTATTTTATACGTCCTCAGCGGTCCCCCGGCTGACCTCCCAAGGGATTGCCCAGTCCAAATCCCCACAATAGGCTTTAAATACTTAGGCATTTTCGTCACAGCAGACCGTAAACGCCGGTTTGACCAAAACCTCCTCCCACCCCTGCAAATGCTGAAGCGCGACACTGTAAGCTGGGGAGCACTCCCGCTCTCGTTGCTGGGCAGGGCGTCGCTCTTTAAAATGATGTCCCTGCCCCATTTTCTATACGTGATGCAAAATTCCCCTGACCTAGTCCCCGCGAGCTACTTTAGAGAAATCGAGAGCCTCCAGAGAAACTTGTTGTGGAATGGAAAACCCTGCATTGCACTAGCTAAACTCAACCTAGGCTGGTATGATGGGGGGATTGGCCTTCCTGACCTTAAAGAACAAGTTACTAACTTGTGTAACGATATATCTGTAAGACAGAAGTTAGTGACAGATTCCTTACCTTAGAATATCCCCAGGCGGCAGGCTGGATCCGGAAAGTTTTGCGTAGCAGTACCCTTGCGAGTCGGTAGGCGGCGTCGTGCGGCTCCGTGTCCGTCGTCGGCGTCGTGATCGCCGGGATGACGTCGCGGCCAGTACTTAGACGCCGCCCATGCGCGCTGGCGTCAGTTCTGTACACGACTTTCCGCGCCAGAAATGCAGAGCCATGCAAGAAACTGACACTGGTGTCTGAAAACTAGGGCCCTGAAAGGGATGACCTTAACCCTAGAAATCAGTTCGCAGAACGGGGAGGATGGGTCGGGCGGTAGGAATCTGTCACTAACTACTGTCTCTTACAGATATATCGTTACACAAGTTAGTAACTTGTGCATCAGAAAGAGACACGTTAGTGACAGATTCCTTACCTTAGAATAGATACCCCAGCAATACCAACCCCGGTGGTGAGTCTGCGAACAAAGATCAGACGAGGAAGTCTCGGAGAACAGAACGGCCAAAGAAGCCGTCTCTCCGGACTTGGCTGTCAAGGCAGTAATGCTTGGTAAACGTGTGCAGCGAGGCCCACGTAGCTGCCTGACAAATGTCCTGCAATGGGACACCACGTCCCAAAGCCGTGGTGGCGGCTGTCGCCCTGGTGGAATGGGCACGTAGCCCAACAGGGGGCTCCTTCTTAGCCAAAGAATAGCAGGCTTTGATACACAAGACGACCCAGCGGGATATGGTCCGCTTGTGTACCGCCCGACCTTTTTTGGCACCCACGTAGCCAACAAAGAGCTGGTCATCCACCCGGAACTGTTGTGTGCGGTTCAGATAGAAAGAAATCGCACGTTTTGGGTCCATACGGTGGAGCCTCTCTTCCTCTCTAGAAGGATGCGGAGGCGGAAAGAAGGTGGGCAAAGTGATGGTCTGCCCAATGTGGAAGGCAGTAACCACCTTTGGCAAGAAGGACGGACGCATCCTAAGAACAACCTTGTCTGGATGCACAGACAGAAAGGGGGGCTTGCAAGAAAGAGCCTGGAGCTCACTCACCCGCCGAGCGGATGTGATAGCCACCAGAAAGGCTGTCTTCACAGTGAGAAGACGAAGAGGACAGTTATGGAGAGGCTCAAAGGGAGCGCACATTAAAAAAGTAAGAACCAAGTTCAAGTCCCACTGAGGCATCACAAACGGAACAGGAGGGAAGAGGTGTGTAATGCCTTTAAGAAACCTGTTAACAACAGGGGACTTGAAAAGGGAGGGCTGATCAGGAAGCCTGAGGAAGGCCAAAATTGCACAAAGATAGCCCTTGATGGTACCCAGGGCAGAACCCTGTTGGGCCAGAGAAAGAAGGAACAGGAGAACCTCCGAAAGAGGGGCAGAAAGGGGATTCACAGCCTTTGCTGTGCACCATGCCACAAACTTGTTCCACCTGCAGGCATATACCACCTTAGTGGAGGGACACCTGGCTGCCAGAATCACATCACAAACTTCGGGAGGCAAGTCGAAAGGAATCAACTGCCGCCGCTCAATCTCCATGCAAGGAGGTGGAGACTGGACAGGTTCGGGTGGAGGACCGTCCCCTGCTGCTGCGACACAAGATCCTCCCGAAGAGGCAGACAGATCGGGGGATCGATGCTCATACTGAGTAGCTCGGGATACCAAACTCTTCGAGCCCAGTCCAGAGCCACAAGAATGACTTGGGCCCAGTCGCGCCGAATCTTCTTCAACACTCTGGGCAGAAGTGGTATAGGCGGAAAGGCGTACAACAGACCGCAACTCCACTCGCGACGAAAAGCGTCGCCGAGCGAGTGCCGCCTTGGAAATTCCAACGCGCAGAATTGCTGACATTGCGCGTTCTCTTCGGTGGCGAATAGATCTAACCAAGGCTCTCCCCACTGTAGAAAGAGTCCTTGCGCCACCTCCGAGTGAAGACGCCATTCGTGATCCATCATGCACCTGCGGCTGAGTTCGTCCGCCCTGGCGTTCAGAGAACCTGCCAGGTGTTGAACCATCAGGAAAATGCCCTGATGTTCCAGCCATATCCAGAGACGCAGAGCCTCCTGACATAGGGTCCACGACCCCACCCCGCCTTGTTTGTTGCAGTACCACATGGCGGTGGTGTTGTCCGTGAACACCTGCACTACCTTCCCTTTGACAGAGGGAAGGAATGCCTTCAGTGCAAGTCGGATCGCCCGGAGCTCCAGAAGGTTGATATGGAGCCGGGACTCCGCCGGAGACCAGAGGCCTCTGATCTCCGCCTCTCCCATGTGACCGCCCCATCCCAGAAGGGACGCGTCCGTCACAACTGTGTGCTCTGGCTGGGGAAGGGAGAGGGATCTGCCCGTGACACATTGCCGGTTCGAGAGCCACCACTGCAACTGTCGTGCAGTCCCCTCCGAGATCTGGACGTAATCCGACAGGTTCCCCTGATGCTGCGCCCACTGGAACTTCAGGTCCCACTGCAGAGCCCGCATATGCCATCTGGCATGATCGACCAGCAGGATGCAGGAGGCCATGAGGCCCAGCAGCCTCAGGGTCATCCGTACCGAAACCCAGGATAGAGGCTGAAAGATCGGAATCATAGCCTGAATATCCTGGACTCGCCGTGCGGGAGGATAGGCCCGAAACTGCGTTGTGTCCAGAACTGCTCCGATGAAAAGGAGCTGTGGAGAAGGAACCAGGTGCGACTTCGGCACATTGATGGAGAACCCCAGCGAGTGCAGGAGTCTGGCCGTAGTCTGGAGGTGGGAGACGACTGCCTGGGACGAGCCCGCCTTCAGCAACCAGTCGTCGAGGTAGGGGAAGACTGGAACCCCTGCCCGGCGCAGATGAGCTGTGACCACCACCATCACCTTCGTGAACACCCGAGGGGCGCTGGTAAGGCCGAGGGCAGTCAAGCCCTGAGCTAGGGTGAGCATCTTGAACTTCTCCTTCCGGAGGAAGCGATTGACGTTCCGGAGGTCCAAGATAGGACGCATGTCCTCCTTGTCCTTTTTGGGCACCAGAAAGTAGTGGGAATAACAACCACGCCCTACTTCTGGGGTCAGAACGCACTCGATGGCCCCCTTGGCCAAGAGGGCCGCAACTTCCTGTCGAAGAAGTACCAAATGGTCCCCCGACATGCAGTGGTGCTGAGGTGGCATGGCTGGGGGGGTAGTCTCGAAGGGGAGGGAGTAGCCCCTTCGGACAATGTCCAAAACCCACCTGTCCGATGTGATGGTGCGCCAGTGGGGAAGGGGATGGCGGACCCTGCCCCCCACTGGCGTGCTGTGGACTGGAAAGGATGGCCTAGGAGGGTTTGGAGGCTGCGGACGGGGCGGAGGTGGTGGCCTGACCCGCTCGCTGGTTACCCGACCCGCCTCGACGGGAGCCATGTCCTCGGCCGCGCGAAGGCGCTTGCTGCGCGGGCCGGTGGCTGGGCAGTGGACGTGACAGGGCGCCCCTTTCGTGGCCACGGAAGGGGCGAAAAGCAGACTGCTGCGGAGGGCGCGAGGCGGAGAGGCCAAAGGACTTGGCCGTAGCCCGCGAGTCCTTAAAGCGCTCCAGCGCGCTGTCTGCCTTATTGCCAAAAAGGCGGATACCATCAAAG
Organism: Calotriton arnoldi; assembly: GCA_963921515.1. NCBI lineage: Eukaryota > Metazoa > Chordata > Amphibia > Caudata > Salamandridae > Calotriton > Calotriton arnoldi. The sequence continues at coordinate 3,762,443 of CAWUFW010000397.1, forward strand.
GGCATGCCCATAAGGGTGTTTTGGACATCGCCCGAGAAACCAGTGGTCCTCAGCCAGGCGTGACGGCGCAGCGCCACTGTCGTAGCAAGCGATCTGCCTAGCGAGTCAGCGGTGTTTAGGCCACATCGGATAGTGAACTTCGCTGCGTCTCTCCCGTCTGCAATAGCACGGGAGAGAAGTGCCTGGACCTCCTCAGGACACTTGGGCAGCACCTGCGCCACCGAATCCCACAGAGAGTGGGATTAACGGCCCAAAAAGCAAGCAGTGTTCACGGACCGCAAGCCAGCACTGGAGGAAGAAAAAACCTTCTTCCCAAATTGATCGTTTTTTGGATTCCCTATCCGGCGGAGCCGTAGGGAAGGCTCTCTGAGAGGTAGAGGCTTTGACAACCAAGCTCTAGGGGGTGGGGTGTTGGGAGAGGAACAGAGGGTCGCCCTGGGCTGGGCGATGGCGTCGGACTACGTTCCTGTCCACAGGAGCCCCTGTGGTGGGCCTGGACCAGGTGCCCAAAAGAACGTCCGAAAGTGCGTCGTTAAACGGCAGCAGTGGCTCCGAAGAGGTAGCCGCCGGCTGAAGCACTTCCGTCAGGAGGTTAGTCCTGACAGCCACCGTAGGGAGCTCGAGGCGCAAGGCCTCGGCCGCCCTACGCAACACCGTTGCATAACTTGCTCCCTCCTCCGTAGCCACGGAAGGAGGAGACAGCATGCCAAGGTCAGGAGAGGTGTCCAAACCACTGGCATCACCCAGTTCCTCAGCCCAGTCTTGATAAGGCTCACATTGAGCAGTGAGAGGGTCTTCCGACCCCTCCCAGTCCTCCTCGTCCTCCAAAACAGGTGAAAAGTATGGAGGAGGGACATGAAGGAAGAAAGGTCCCATCGGCGTCGGAATCGGCGTCAAGCGACGTCGATCCGGCTCCGTGTCCGGTGCCGGGGAGAACCTGGGGACCGCGCCGCCCGGGGCCTCGGACGGCGCCGTGAACGGTACCGTGAGGTCGGCGCAGGTGGAGGTCTGGTTAGGTCAACCGGCGTCGACCGGGATCCAGGCCTGGATCCGAGGGGTTCCTGCGGCGCCGGGGCTGGACCCGCCGGAGACACCGGGGCCGGAGCCGCCGCTGGTGCCAAGGGAGGACTCCCACTGGGGCCCGATGGCGCACCGGGGTAACCCTTAGGCCCAAAGATGCGAGCCATGGCCGAGAGGAAGTCCTGTATCTCGGCCGGAGTCGACGTCGGACCCGGAACAGGCGGGTAGGCCGACGTCGGCTGCGCGGGTACCCCCGGAGCCGCGGGGGCGATACCATCTGGACCCTCGGCCGGGTCGTGAGACCGGCGAGGGGAGGTCTTAGAGCGACGCTTCTTAGACCTCTTGTGCTTCGCCTTACCTGAGGACGAAGACTTCGACCCCGACGAATGACGACGGCTCCGCGACCGGCCCCTCGACCTCTCCCGGGACAGGGACCTCGAGCGGCGCGGAGCCGAGTGCCGGGCCTCGAGAAGCTTTCGAGACCGCTCCCGCAAAGCCTTCGGGGCGAGGGACCGACACTCGGGGCACGACTGGGGGTCGTGGCCGCGCCCCAGGCAGAAGAGACACTCTCGGTGCGGATCCGTAATCGACATCATGCGATTACAGATCTCACATGGCTTGAAGCCGGGCATCCCTACTGACACCTTGGAGTCGAAACAACTCGAAAACTTGGGACAAAAAGTCACAAAAAATACTCAGTCCAAAAATGACTGGGGCACTGCTCAATCCGGATCTGCGCTTACTGGCGCGGAAAAAGAAACAACCGACGCGAGCGCTCATGGGCGGCGTCTAAGTACTGGCCGCGACGTCATCCCGGCGATCACGACGCCGACGACGGACGCGGAGCCGCCTACCGACGCGCAGGGGTACTGCTACGCAAAACTTTCCGGATCCCGTCTGACAATATTCTAAGGTAAGGAATCTGTCACTAACGTGTCTCTTTCAGATAGATATTACTGGGCAGCACACTTGGCCGCTATCAATCACTGTACCTACCGCCGAGTGGATGACCCGGGTTATGCCATGGATCGATGGTTGCTGCCAAGGGGAAACTACAACAGAGCGTTATACTCGAAACCTGGGCGACCCCTCCTGACGGGACCGACTAAACACTCAGTGCAGGTGTGGCACGCCGCCAATAGAAGCTTGGGATGGGAACATAAGTTAACATTGGCAACCCCCCTATGGGACTCAGAACTGCTTGTGAACCTGTGGATGTCGAAGGGTTTTGACAAATGGGACCTCATAGGTATCTCTAAGATAGGGGACCTCTGGGTGAAAGGGGACGTTAAATCGTTTGCCTCCCTGCAGCGAGAGTATGACTTGGCTAATACAGAACATTTTCGATACATGCAGGTCCATCGTGCACTAAAGACACAACTACAGAAGGGTGTCACCCCTCCGGAATCCTCGCCTCTCGAGGATAGACTGTTAGACAGCTACCTGCCATCGAAGGCCATATCACTGACATACAAAAAACTGATTAATAACTCCAGTGACCCACTCCAGCGCACAAGAGAGAAATGGGAAAGGGAAGGTATAGTCCTAGATGATGAGGACTGGAGCGTGGCAGTGGCCTCCCCACGGGAAGTGGCCATCTCAGCTAGGCTACTGGCTCGTCCAGCTCAAAATCTTACATAGAGTGTACATAACGGGGCCATGTCTGGTGAAAATGGGGAGAGCGGGGGACGGAGACTGCAGGAGGCACTGTGGACATGAGGGAACCTTCATGCACATATTGTGGGAATGTGAACATATTCAAAGATATTGGCGCAAAATACACGAAGTCCTCAGTGAGGTGCTCGCACTTACTATTAGCCCAGAAGCGAAGAGATGTCTCCTGAATGTGTGGGAGCCCACAGACCTCAACAATAAACGCATCATATGGGTTTCACTGGGTCTTATTGTAGCTAAGAGGAACATTGCACAGCTATGGAGGGCCGTTCAACTGCCAAAAATAGAGGCCTGGAAAATGGACTGGTGCATGTTCAGGGAAAAGACTGTGTACGTAGCACGGGGATGCCCCCAAAAATGGTTCCCCATCTGGAATGACTGGAATGTGTATTGAGGTAATGTCTGTACCCCCCCGAACGTTCCCACACATGATGACCCTCCGTCGCCGTAAACGATGTACCAACTTACAAGTAATGACTCATGCACAGATCAAAATGTTATTATAATGTACCAAAGACTTACCTGCACTATGATGTACCTGCTGTTGTCAATTCTCAAAGTTCAATAAAAAGAATTATTTAAAAAAAAAAGATTCCAGCCCACATGTTGACATTGGCACGGAACAGGTCATTAGGCAGCCCATTAGGTCCGGGAGCACCATTTGCGCGAAGCCCACATAGCAAAGTCAATATTTGATTACAACTTATACATTCTAAATTAAGGCTCAAATCAAAACTAGAATCACTAAGTTTCACTGTGGTATTCATCCCCTGGCCCTTACCACTCTCCATATCAAACTATTTTCCCCATAACCAAAGCACATATCTGGTTGATTTACCGCCTGATCCGATGTGCCATACAAATTAGTAATAAAAGTTACCCAACTGGTTTCCGATATATTTACACAAAATGCCCTGCTGCCTCCCCTTTCAAGCTTCTTAATTACTGCCCAAAATCTTTTTGCATTGTTTTGTTTGGATGCAGATAGTAAGCTATTCCATAGCCCTGTTTGATAATTAAATTTAGCCTTCCAGACTTCTTGTTTATAAACTTTTTTAAGTTCCTTCATATTTTCTTTATAAACAGAGTAGGATTGATAGAATCTATGAGCATACACCTCCCGAACAGCTCTATTAAGAGATTTTTTTTATTTTAAATAACTTGGAAGTAAACCATATGTTCGAAGATCTTAAAGGATTATTTACTTTGCTAACCTGTTGGGCTGCAAACTTCCCCACCAGGGACGTTGTAATAAAGTTCCATTTGCTAATCATAATGACATCCCCCAGCTCACACTGGTCACCTTCCTTTATTAATGTTTTAGCAGCTTGTATAATTTCCTCTTCTTTAGCTGTATGCCAGACTAACCTCTTCAGATTATATGAGGAGTGGGCCATGTTGGGAAGTTCGTTAGGTCTAGGATTAAACTTCACCAAAAAATGTAATGTTATGATCTGAGGGTTATGATCACTTTCAAGCCGGGGGATTACCGTATATTCAGACAGTTTTGATCTTAAATTATCTGTAATAAACAAGTAATCAATAATTGATCCTTGTTTAGAATTTTTAAAAGATGGGATGAGCCTAGATTTATTTTTTAACAGACTAAACCCAGCCTGGGACATAATATCACAACACTCTTTTGAAATTCCGTCAATCTTACCATTTACTGAAGGAAACAGAATCAGATGCAAATTAAAATCACCAGAGACTAGAAGGTCTGCTTCAGGGTGCTGGATTATTACTGTACTTAAAATATCTCGCAAAATATACAGCTGCGTAAACCTATTTTTTCTGGCACTTAGATACACATTGAGTATAACTTAACTAGATTCAGTATTATACAACACAAGTCATTGTAACCAGCCCAGATCAAAATCCACCACTTCCACTACTAAATTTAGGTCAGCCGCAATGTAGCACGACAGTAGGCATCATTAATTTATTGTGATGCCTTTTGGTTTGAAAAATGCACCTGCCACATTTCAGAGGTGGGTGAATAAAGTCTTAAAAGGTCTGGAAGCCTATAGTGCAGCATATCTAGGTGATATAGCTGTCTTTAGCTCCACCTGGGAAGATCACCTGGTCCATCTCAGAAAATGTACTTGAGGCACTGCAGAAGGCAGGCGTCACTACCAAGGCCACAAAGTGCCAGATAGGGCAGGACAAGGTTGTGTACTTGGGAGACCTTGTAGGTGGAGGCAATGTTCAACCATTGGAGAGCAAAATTCAGACCATCATCGTAGGAAATTAGGATACGCTTTCATGGTTACCCCCACATTTTGCTTGTGTCAGTGTGTTTTGCATTAACATAACATCATGTGATACTTATTGTCTTGTAGTCATGAAGTTGTTTTTGAATCTTCATGAGAGGAAGTACTAATAACACCACGAGGGCGATCTACAAACAACAGGGGAATGGTGAAATACCTGTGGGGCCACTTAATAAAAACACTTTAGTGAGACATTTTGCTCTTAAAACATAAAGGTTTGGATAAGACATAGGGTATGCAGGGGTGATAAAATGCATATCCACTAATGGGATATTTTAATGTACTCATATATTCTGATGTCAGTGAAGACAAGACACAATAAAAGGGGTTTATGTAGGAGTGATATGGTATAAGTGTTGAAAAATAAAAAAATTATGAATGTCTTGAGAAGGGTTTTAGATATTAATGGGAATGAAGTTGAGCCTGTTTTTTGTAAACATAACTGACCCTAATTACTTCTTATGGTTGCAATATGTTTTTATTTGTTTTTATTCCTATAGAGAACATCATTGTTTTGAAAGTTTTGTCCTGAAGAAGGTGGAGTTGACCAACTGTGATCCACCGACACGCTGCGTCGAAACCTTGATAACTTGATTGTTTTTTTGTTTTTTTTTGATAACTGAAAATTGTGTTTATGTAAGTCTTTAAAGGGAGATCTAGATGCGTTGTTTTAGAAGGAGAATATCTTGTTTGGGTATATGTATAAAATAATGACGTTCTACCTAAACAATGCAGTGAATCTGTGATAAAGGACAATATTGAAGTAATACAGTAAGAAATTATTAGTGATCTGTTTACATGTAATGTTGGTTTACAAACTACTTTTTTTAAGATGTATTTCTTGTAATGAATTGTTGATATTGGTTTTATGAGATTTCATTGTAGAACAAAAATTGTATTTTTAATAAAAGGATAGATATCTTTGCAATCAACAGGTCTCATCGTATGATTGGGAGTATGTAAGAGCATTGATGAATATAGTATTGTATTGCAATTGCATTTATATAGCGCTTACTACCCCTGACGAGGCGTTGATGCACTTTTTCGGCAAGTAGCACGCTACTCCGGAACCCATAAGGGATTAGTGTTGAATTAGTATAGTGAAATATGAAAGTAATTTGAGTGGTGGATAGGTTAGTATTGAGTGTATGGGAAAATATTGAAGGTAATAATACATATATGTGACATAACAGGAACCTTTTTCTTGTTGTTAGGTGTCCCCTGTCCCTTTTGTTTGAAGGGTTGCTCTCTCAGTTGTTTTTTGAGTCAGTGTGTTTTGACCGGGATCCTGCTAATCAGGACCCAGTAACTGTGCTTTTTCCCTAAATTGACCATGGTAAGTACTATTGTACATCCACAATTGGCTACTGGATTACCTTTGTAAGTCCCTAGTATATTGTACTAAGGTACCTAGGGCATAGGTACACTAGGGGTCTCCCATGGACTGCAGCATGTATTGTGCAACCCATGGGAGCCCACGTAAACTGTGACTACAGGCCTGTGATTGCAGCCTGTGTGAGTTGGTGCTTGCACCTCTCACAACAGATATAACTATTTCTTATATCTGAGATCACTGCACTTAAAACCTATAAAGTCACCCCTATGATAGGCTCATCAGTCCTGAGGGCAGGGTGCTTGGTAATAAGTGTGAGAGTACCCCTGTATGAGCAGGACACTCCTACAAACACCAGAGTCAAATCTCTTGGCTTTGTAAGTATGGCCAGCCATTTCAATACATATATTGGACATTAGTCATTCCGAGATGTCCAACTATATAGTGGGTGCACCGAACCAGGTCATGTTTGGTATCAAACAAGTTGGAATCATGACCCAACACCGATTCCAGTGTTGGAAGTATGATCCCATGTACTGGGGGGCCCCCTTGGGTACTCCCCTGTCCTCCCGACAATAGCCTTTCAGGGTCTGCCAGCAAGCTAGTGCTGCTGCTGACCACAGACACAATTCTACCCTCCTGCTGCTGAGCCAAGCTTGGGCAGGAGAAGGTAGAACAATAGGTTTCCTGTCACAGGGAGGTGTGACCACCTCCCAGACAGGACTTAGAGTATTGGACTGGGGTGTGGGCGCTTGCCAGCACCACCAGACTGCTTTGAAAGACACATTTGGTGACATTTTTGCATACTCCAGTTGAGCCAGTTGAGGGTGCCCTTGGCTCTCGCGCGAAACTGGACAAAGGACATGGGAGTATTCTCCCATCTGTCCAGCTCCTCCTCTGGGAGGGACTTCTGAGTTGTTCCAACCCATTCCTTAGGATACTTAAGGGCTTACCTTAGATTCATCGTGGGACAACACTCAATCCTGAAAATACGTCTCTCTTCAACCGTCTGGACACTTGGACTTCAGCTGAAACTAAGACTGCATCAAGGAAGACTCCTGCTGCTCCTGGTGTTGCTGTTCTTCAAGTCTTTTTCATCGTCTGTGTCTGTGCTTCTTCAAGGTTCTTCAGCAGACCTGTGGACATTAAGGACACCCAAAGAAATCTCCCTTGGAGTGAAGGAGTCACTTCCCTGCATTTGCAGGTGCCCACAACAAAGCTGACCGGTCTGCTGCTCCTGTTGTCCTACGGACTTCCCAAGGAACAGTAACACAGGTGGTGGTTATGCAACCCCCTAATGCAACCCCCTCGCGGCCTGACCTGTCCTCTCTGCAATTTTGAGGTCAGTATCCCTCATCGGAACCCCTAGTACCGAATTCCTGTGCACCGCATCGACTTGCCGTTGTCAAGGCGAAGCACCATCTTATCCAGGAATGTCATAAAGTAGAGAGGCTTGGATGACAAAGCCTGCAGCTCACTCACCCTCCGGGCAGATGGCTAGAAAGGCTGTCTTGATGATAAGCAGCTGGAGGAGACAATTGTGTAATCGCCCAAAGGAAGCACACGAGATATGTGAGAACAAGATTGAGATCTCACTGCGGCATGAAAAAGGGCATAGGGGGAAACATATGTACAAGCCCTTTCAAGAACCTATTTACAATAGGAGACTTGAATAAAGAGGGTTGGTCTGGCAGGTGCAAGAAAACTGACAGAGCAGAAATATAACCCTTGAGAGTACCCAATGCAGAGCCCTGCTGGGCAAAGGTAAGAATAAAAAGAAGAATGTTCAATAGAGAAGCAGAAAGAGGGTCAATACATCTTTCTGTACAATATTTTACAAATTTTGCCAACAGCAGGTGTATACCGTCTTAGTGGAGGGCTGCATAGTCGCCAAGATAACATTACACACTTTGGGAGGAAGGTCAAAAGCTATTAACTGTTGCTCCTCAACCTCCACACAAGGAGAAGGAGAGTTGACAAGTTTGGGAGGAGGACCCTCCCCTGCTGCTGCGACAGAAGATCCTCCCGAAGGGGCAGCCTGATAGGAGGATCGATGCTCATTCAAAGAAGCTCTGAATGCCAGACTCTCCTTACCCAGTCTATAGCCAAAAGGATGACTTGGTCCGGTCATTCTTGATCTTCTTAAGAACTCTGGGCAGAAGTGACATGGGGGCGGAAATGGGTACAGGAGGCCTGAACTCCACTCGCAACTGAAAGTGCTGCTGAGTGATAGCCGCCTTGGAAACTCCAGTGCGCAATACTGCTGACATTGCACATTCTCTTCTGAGGTGAATAGATCTAACAAAGGCTCTCCCCCTGTGTTAGAGACCTTGTGCCACCTCCAACTGGAGACACCATTTCTGATCCACTAGGCATCAGCAGCTGAGTTTGTCCGCCCTAGTGTTCAAAGAACCTGCCAGGTTTTGAACCACTAGGATCATACCCTACTGCTCCAGCCATGACCAGAGGCGTAGGGCCTCCTGACAAAGGTTCAAGGACCCCACCCACCCTGCTTGTTGCAGTACCATATGGGGGTTGTGTTGTCCGTGAACACTTGGAACAACTTCTTGAAAATGCTTTCAATACTAGCTGGATCGCCCAGAGCTCCGAGTTGATGTGGAGCCCCGTCTCAGCCGGAGACCAGTATCCCCTGATATCTACCTCTCCCAGATGGCTGCCCATCCTAGAAGTGATGCATCTGTCACTACTGTGAGATCTAGTTGGGGAAGGGAGAGGGGTCTGCCTCTGAACCAGTCATGGTCCGTTAACCACCAGTGCAGGTCTTTTACAGTTCCCTCACTGATCTGAACCATGTCAGAGAGATTCCCCTGATGCTGCGCCCACTGGAACTTCAGGTCCCAATGCAGAGCCTGAATACGCCATCAGGCATGATTCACCAACAGGATGCAGGATGTCATGAGTCCCAGCTGCCTCAGAGTCATTCTCACCGAAATTCAGGATAGAGGCTGAAACATCAGTATCATAAACTGAATATCCTGGACTCGCTGCTCGGGAGGATAAGCCAAAACTGCACTGTGTCCAGATCAGCTCTGATGAAAGGGAGTTTCTGAGAAGGTATCAGGTGTGATTCTGGCACGTTTATAGAGAACCCCAGCGAATGCAGGAGGTCCGCTGTAGTCTGGAGGTGGGAGAAGACAGCCTGGGGCGAGGACGCCTTTAACCCCCAACCTGCGCAGATGAGCTGCAACTACCGCCATCACCTTGGTGAACACCCGAGGGGCGCTAGTTAGGCCAAATGGGTAGCACAATGAACTGAAAGTGCTTGTGGCTTACCTTGAACCACAGGTAATGCCTGTGGGTTGGCAGGATGGGGATGTGAAAATACGCATCCTGCAAGTCCAACACTACCAGCCAGGCTCCTTGGTCTAGGGCAGACAAGACCTGAGCCAACCTGAGCATCTAGAATTTCTCCTTTTTGAGGAAGAGATTGACCGTCCGGAAGTCCAGAATAGCACATAGACCTTAGTCCTTTTTTGGTATCAGAAAGTAGCTGAAGTAACAACCACTGCCTACTTCTGAAACCGGAACCTTCTCTATTGCTCCCTTGGCCAGGAGAGCTGTAACTTCCTTTCTGAGTTCTTGAGTTGGCAGTAAAGGGGGAGGAAAAGGCAGATAAGGAAGAGAATAGCCATCCTGAATGATCTACAAGACCCATTTGTCCGATGTTATGGGCCACCAGTCTAGGAGATGATGTTGAATTCTCCCTCCTTCTGGACTGGCATGGTCTTGCAGAACCAAACTAGGAAAGCTTGGAGGCTGTAGCTGCCAGGGGACTGGGTAGCAGGCAACTTCTGGTTACCATTCCTACGAGGTCAGAATGTACCACGTCCACGTACAACTTGGGGAGTCAGTACAGGACGGCGGCTTGGGTATGGCGGACGCAGCTGAAAACCCCTCTCATTGCCACAAAAGGGGTGAAAGACAGACTGGGCGTGAGGTGTTAGTAAGAGGTCCAAGCATCGGGCCGATTCCTTCAAGCGATCCAATGCCGAGTCTACCTTCTCTCCGGAGCAACGAGTCCCATCAAAGAGCATGTCCATGAGGTTGGCGTGGATATCACCCAAGAAGCCAGATGTTCTCAGCCAGGGGTGGCTCTGTATGGCCGCCGTCGACAAAACCGCTCTACCCAGCGAGCCAGTCGTATCTAAACCACACCTAATGGTGAACTTTGCTGCATCTCTCCCATCTTTCACTGCCTGGGAGAGCATGGCCTGAGCCTCCTCAGGACCTGTGGCAGCACTTGCGCAACTGTTTCCCAAAGGGTGTGTGAGAAACGGCCCAATAAGCATGCGGTGTTCACTGACCCTAACTCAAGGCTGGTGGAAGAAAACATCTTCTTCCCAAATGCATCCAGGCTCTTGGATTCCCTGTCTGGGTAGGGAAAGAGAAAGTGCCATGTGATGTAGAAGTCTGAACTACCAAGCTCAGGAGTGGAGTATTGGCTGAGGAAACTTGGATCACTCGGAGCCGGGCAATGGCGGCGTGCTATTGTCCTGTTCACAGGAGCCACTGTGCTAGGCTTGGATCACGTGCCTAGATGGGCATCTGCCAGTGTTTCATTTAAGGTAAAAAAGGGTTCAGATTAGGAACTCCCATGTTGAAGCACTCCGGTCAAGAGATTAGTCTTGACCTGCACCGAGCGCAACTCCAGGTCAAGGACCTCTGCTGCCATCCTCACCACCATGGCATAAGAAGCTCCCTATTCCATTGCCACACTGGGCAGAGAGAGCATACCAGTATCTGGAGATGTGTTCAGTCCACTATCCTCTCCAAGCTCCTCATACCAGTCTAGTTTCTCACAAGGAGCGTCCAACTGGTGTTGTAAAGAGTCCAGAGACCCCTCCCATTGGTCTCCCATGCCTGAAACTGCTTCAAAGGGAACTGGCAATAATGTAGAACCTCTGGCCTCCGTCAGCGCTGGAGTCAACGTTGACCGACGTCGATCCAACTCCGAGTGGTCAGGTATCAGAATGGGGCTGGCGCCACCAGTGGGCACCGGCAGCGCCGGGAGCATCAACTTCAGGGCCGGCACTGGGGGAGGATGCATTGGCGCATCCCGTACTGACTCGGATTCTGAATTGGATCCATGAGACTCCACCGGCGCTGAGGCAGGATTCGTTGGTGTGGAGCTTGGTGGGTCCTTCTCCGACCTCGTGGGGCCCGAAGGCACACCGGAGGGGTCGGGGGCCTGCTCAAATATCCAGTGCATGGCCTCATAAAACTCTTTAATCTGAGTGTGGGTCGCTCCGGCTCCCAAAAATGGGGGGAGGTGCCGAATCGGACCCGTCAATGAACCCGTGGAATCGTGCCTGGAGCGTCAATGCTCCTCGCCTGTCTCGTTGATGGACGATAGACGAGGTGAAGTTGACATCCGTTTGGACTTCTTCTTTTTCTTATGCCTCTTACCCGAATGTTCCAAGAACCTAAAGTGATAATAAGAGGACTTGGGGCCCCTGGAGCAATTCTGTAACCTTCTCTTCCTCGATTAGGACCGGGACCTCCAAGGAGCTGCACTCGACGATGTCGACTGCCGGGCCACAAGGAGCTTGAGCATGACGTCGAGACGTGGTTGCGCTCGAGACACCACAAGCAAACAAGATGGGAATCGGTTACCAACATGGCATGGTGACAGGCGCCACACGGCTTGAAACCTACCTGTCAAGAGGTCATCCATCGACAAACACGAAAAAAATCTCTCAACAGAATGTAAATAAAAGCCTGTCAAAAAGAGACAGAGGGGTAGCTCTTCTCCAGATTAGCGCTAAATGGCAGGGGAAAAAAAAGAACTGATGCCACACGCCTGTGTGGCACCTATGTAGGTGACCACAAAGTTACAACCAACGCCAATGACGCCGGCGACGTCACGCAGAGCCAGACGGAGCCACCCAATGGCGCAGAGGAATATTGCTCACGCAAAAGTTTCCGGATCCAGCCTGAATCCTGGGAAATTCAAATGTAAGGAATATGCAGCTAGAAGTCTCTATCAGATAGGCTGACCAGGCATGCAGGGGTCAAGCTGGTAAGAGAAGCTAAATCACTATTTATTCTACATCCCCTCTTTTTAAGTATATTATATGCTGATGTAGTGCCAAATGCAAATTATATACAGATACGTGGTGCAGGAAAGAAATTCCTCACATCACTCTCCTGACACAAGCGAGGAGGCATGTGACCTTTTTTGATATGGTCACCCCCACTTTTTGTCTGGTATCCGATGCAGTTTTGATAGCAGTGCACGGAGTTCCTGCTATCCAGGTTGCCAGTGCTAGATCGCTTTCCCTAAAACTATACAATTGTCCCCCAATTAGCAAGACCTTTAGCACCCCTGTAAGTCCCTAGTAAATGGTACCCTGGTACCTAGGGCATGGGTACTAAAGAGGGTCCCTAAGGGCTTCAGCATGTATTGTGCCACCCCAAGGGACCCCTCACCATACTCATGCAGGCTGCCATTGAAGAATGCGTGAAATGGTGTATACAAAAGCGAAAACATGACATGGCACACACCCTGTGTGCCATGCCTGTAGACACTGCATGCAATATATGTAAGTCACCCCTACAGCAGGCCTTACAGCCCTAACGCAGAGTGCATTATATTACATGCGTGGATATATCAGCATGAGCAAATATGCCCCTGTAATGTCTAAGTCGATTCTTAGACCTTGCAAGTGACCAGGGAAGCCATCTTGAGTATATGTACTGGGCAAAGGTGAATACGAGTTCCCCAGCTACATGATATTTTCACTGAAACCAAAAGTGTTTGGTATCAAACACCTCGTATTAATAAACCCACACTGATTTCAGTGATGGCTTTTTTATTACATGCACCCAGAGGGTACCTTAGAGATCCCCCTGAACACTACTAGTCCTCTAATGTGCTGGTGGACTGGTACAGTCCAGCCTGCCACCACAGATGTGCTTGGACATCCAAGGAGGTGAGATCCCCGCTCTAAGAGGTCAGCAACAATGCCTGCTCTGGCAGGAGGAGTTTACACCACTTCCAGCACGATGGCTAGTAAATCAGCATAACAAGGCCATAGGCTTCAAATTCTCTGCCGCCTTTGATGTACAACCCCAGCTTCTCCCAGACCTGGGAGATGCCATCCCCTGCCCTGAGGCCCATTTGGAACCAGGACAGGTGGGAAATTAGTTACGTGAGGAGGTGTGGAGCACACCCAGGTCAGACACACCCCTAAAATGACCTGCCTTTTGTGCCCCACTCTAGGAAAATTCTGCCATCTTGGTGATGGCAGAATAAGGAACTCTGGAACAGCGTTATGCCCATTTCCCACAGAAAGGGGTTGTGTAGGAAAGTAGGATCTGCTTTCATGGTTATTGTAGGAGGCTGGCTTAATTAACAAGTTACATACCTTCGGTAATGATATATCTGTAAGAGACATAGATTAGTTATAGATTCCTTACCTTAGAATTACCCTCAGGCGTCAGACTGGATCCGGAGAATTTTTCTCAGCAGTACCCCTGCGTGTCGAAAGGTAGCGTCGGTCGGCTCCGCGTTCGTCGTTGGCGTCGTGGTCGCCGGGATGACATCGCGCTAGCTACTTAGACGACACCCTTGCGCGCTGACGTCAGTTCTTTACACGACATTCCACGCCAGAAGCGCAGAGCCATGCAAGACACTGACCACTGGTGCACAAAACAAGGGCCCTGAAAGGGATTCCCTGACCCTAGAAGTCAGTTCGCAGAACGGGGAGGATGGGTGGGGCGGTAAGGAATCTATACCTAATCTATGTCTCTTACAAATATATTGTTACCGAAGTTAAGTAACTTGTTCATCTGAAAGAGACAATTAGTTATAGATTCCTTACCTTAGAATTGATACCCCAACAATACCAACCCCGGAGGTGGGTCTGCAAACCAAGTTCACACCAGAAAGTCCTGGAGAACAGAACGGCCAAAGAAGCCGTCTCTCCGGACTTGGCTGTCCAGGCAGTAGTGTTTCGTGAACGTGTGCAGAGATGCCCATGTAGCTGCCTGACAGATGTCATTGCGGGGGACTCCCCGTCCCAAAGCAGTGGTTGCTGCCGTCGCCCTGGTGGAATGGGCGTGCAGTCCCAGTGGAGGCTCCTTCTTTGCCAAAGAGTAGCAAGCTTTAATGCACAAAACGACCCACCTAGAGATGGTCCGTTTGTGCACGGCCCGACCTTTTTTGGCGCCCACGTTGCCAACAAAGACCTGGTCATCCACCCGGAATTGTTTGGTGCGATCCAAATAAAATGAAAGCGCACGTTTTGGATCCAGACTGTGGAGCCTCTCCTCCTCCTTAGAAGGATGCAGAGGCGGAAAGAAGGTGGGCAAAGTGATGGTTTGACCATTGTGGAAAGAAGTAACCACCTTTGGAAGAAAGGAAGGCTTAGTTCTAAGGACGACCTTGTCCGGATGAACAGCCAGAAAAGGACGTTTTGAAGAAAGGGCTTGCAGCTCACTCACCCTGCGACCAGAGGTGATGGCAACCAGAAAAGCAGTCTTTAGAGTAAGAAGTCTGAGAGGACAGTTATGAAGCGGCTCAAAGGGAGCGCACGTAAGGTAGGTAAGAACCAAGTTCAAGTCTCACTGAGGCATTACGAAGGTAACAGGAGGAAAAAGATGAGTATTGCCCTTAATGAAGCGATTTACAACAGGGGACTTGAAAAGAGAAGGTTGATCAGGAAGCCTAAGAAAGGCTGAAATGGATGAGAGATAGCCCTTAAGAGTGCCCAGAGCAGAGCCCTGCTGGGCCAAAGAAAGGAGGAACAAGAGAACCTGAGAAAGAGGGGCAGAAAGGGGAATCCACAGCCTTAGCTGCGCACCATGCCACACATTTTTTCCATCTGCAGCCGTATACCGTCTTAGTGGAGGGACGCCTGCCTGCCAAGATAACATCACAGACTTCAGGAGGAAGGTCGAAGGCTGTCAACTGTCGCCGCTCAATCTCCACGCAAGGAGGTGGAGGCTGGACAGGTTCGGGGTGGAGGACCGTCCCCTGCTGCTGCGACAGAAGATCCTCCCGAAGGGACAGTCTGATCGGAGGATCGATGGCCATGTGTAACAGCTCTGGATACCAGACTCTTCGTGCCCAATCCGGAGCCACAAGAATGACTTGGGCCCGGTCGTGCTTGATCTTCTTCAGCACTCGGGGCAGAAGTGGTATAGGCGGAAAGGCGGATAAAAGACCGCAACTCCACTCGCGACGAAAAGCGTCGCCTAGCGAGTGCCGCCTTGGAAATTCCAGCGTGCAGAATTGCTGACATTGCGTGTTTTCTTCGGTGGCGAATAGATCTAACCAAGGCTCTCCCCACTGTTGAAAGAGACCTTGCGCCACGTCCGAGTGAAGATGCCATTCGTGATCCATCATGCCCCTGCGGCTAAGTTCGTCCGCCCTGGCGTTCAGTGAACCTGCCAGGTGTTGAACCACCAGGGATAAGCCCTGATGTTCCAGCCATGTTCAGAGACGGAGAGCTTCTTGACATAGGGTCCACGACCCCACCCTGCCCAATTTGTTGCAGTACCACATGGCGGTGGTGTTGTCCGTGAACACCTGCACTACTCTTCCTCGGACAGAAGGAAGGAATGCTTTCAGCGCAAGACGGTACGCCCGGAGCTCCAGAAGGTTGATGTGGAGCCCGGACTCCGCCAGAGACCAGAGGCCTCTGATCTCCACCTCTCCCACGTGGCCGCCCCACCCTAGAAGTGATGCATCTGTCACCACCGTGTAGTCCGGGTGGGGAAGGGAGAGGGATATGCCGTTGACCCAATTCTGGTTCGTTAGCCACCACTGCAATTGACGTGCAGTGCCCTCCGAGATCTGAACGCAATCGGACAGATTCCCCTGATGCTGTGCCCACTGGAACTTCAGGTCCCACTGCAGAGCCCGCATATGCCACCTGGCATGATCCACCAGCAGGTTGCAGGAGGCCATGAGGCCCAGCAGCCTTAGGGTCATTCTGACCAAAACCCGGGATAAAGGCTGAAACATCGGAATCATAGCCCGAATAGCACGGACTCGCTGCTTGGGAGGATAAACCCGAAACTGCGTCGGGTACAGAACCGCTCCGATGAAAAGGAGCTTCTGAGAGGGAGTCAGGTGTGACTTCGGCACGTTCAAAATGAACCCCAGCGAGTGCAGGAGGTCCGCCGTAGTCTGGAGGTGAAAGATGACAGCCTGGGTCCAGCCCGCCTTCAACAGCCAGTCGTCGAGATAGGGGAAGACTGGAACCCCTGATCTGCGCAGATGAGCTGCGACCACCGCCATCACTTTTGTGAGCACCCGAGGGGCGCTGGTAAGGCCAAAGGGGAGCACGGTGAACTGAAACTGCTCATGGCCTACCGTGAACCGCAGGTAGCGCCAGTGGGCCGGCAGGACGGGGATGTGAAAATAAGCATCCTGCAAGTCCAACGCTACCATCCGGCTCCAGGGTCGAGAGCAGACAGGACCTGAGCCAGTGTCAACATCTTGAACTTCTCCTTCTGGAGGAAGCGGTTGACATTCCTGAGATCCAACATAGGACGCAGGCCTTTGTCCTTCTTGGGCACCAGAAAGTAGTTGGAATAGCAACCACAACCTACTTCTGGGGCAGGAACTCTCTCAATGGCTCCCTTGGCCAAGAGTGCCAAAACTTCCTGTTGGAGAAGGGCCAGATGATCCTCCGACATGCGATGGTGCTGAGGTGGCATGGATGGAGGGGTAGTCTCGAAGGGGAGGGAGTAGCCCCTTCGGACTATCTGCAAAACCCACCTGTCTGACGTGATGGTGCGCCAGTGGAGGAGGTGATGGCGAATCCTGCTGCCCACAGGCGATTGGTGGCCCTGAAAGGTCGGACTAGGAGGGTTTGGCGGCTGCTGCAGAGGGTACTGTGGCGGACTGGCCCGCTCGCTGGCCCCCAGACCCACCGCGTTGGTTCCCACATCCCTGGCAGCGCAGGGGCTGAACAGCTTGCGCCGGCCTGTGGCTCTGGGCGGAACATGGTGGGGCACCCCTTCCGTAGCCAAGAAAGGGGCGAGTGGCAGACTGCGCAGGGCAGGTGGTGGAGAGGCCCAAGGACTTGGCCCTAGCCCGAGAGTCCTTAAAGCGCTCTAGCGCGTCTGCCTTGTTGCCGAACAGGGGACGGCCATCAAAGAGCATGTCCATAAAGGAATCTTGGACATCCCCTGAAAAACCAGTCGACCTCAGCCAGGCGTAGCGTCGAAGGGCTACCGACGTGGAAATCGTCCTGCCGAGCAAGTCGGCGGTGTCCAGTCCACAGCGAATAGTAAACTTGGCTGCATCTCTCCCCTCGGCAACTGCAAGGGAGTGCACGGCCCGGGCCTCCTCCGGGCACTGGGGCAGCACCTGCGCCACCGTATCCCACACAGAGTGGGTGTATCGGCCCAACAGACATGCAGTGTTTACCGACAGCAGTCCCAAGCTGGAGGAAGAAAACATCTTTTTCCCAAGGTGGTCCATCTTTTTGGATTCCCTATCAGGTGGTGCGTTAGGGAATGCGCCTTTGGACGTGGAGGCTTGGACCACCAAGCTCTCAGGGGAGGGGTGTTGGGAGAGGAAAGAGGGGTCGCCCGGAGCCGGGCGGTGGCGGTGGGCGATCATCCTATCCACAGGAGCCCCTGTGTTGGGCCTGGACCAGGTGCCCAAAAATATGTCAGTGAGGGCTTCATTGAACGGCAGCAGGGGCTCCGAAGAGCTCGCAGCTGGTTAAAGCACCTCTGTCAGGAGGTTAGTCCGGACCACTAACGTAGGTAGCTTGAGGTTGAGAGCCTCGGTCGCCCTACACAACACCACTGCTTAAGAAGCTCCCTCCTCTGTAGCCACGGTAGGAGGAGACAACATGCCAAGGTCTGGGGAAGTATCCAGTCCACTGGCATCCCCCAACTCCTCTCGCCAGTCCAGATCATATTCTAACTGGTCACTTAAAGGGTCTCCAGACCCCTCCCAGTCCTCCTCACCCTCCTCTGGTTACCAATCTGGCCTAAAAGAACCAGGGTGGAGCAAGGGCACAAAAGTACCCATCGGCGCCGGATCCGGCGTCGGTCGATGTCGGTCCGGCTCCGTGTTCACGTCGGGCAGAGGCCGGCGTTGATGCCGGCTGGGGACACAACCGGTGTCGGCTGCGGACGTGGTGCAGGGAGGTGTGGTCAGGTCGACCGGCGCCGATCCTGATCCAGGCCTGGATCCAAGGGGGCCCTGCGGTGCCGGGGCCAAAGCCGCCAGCATCGAAGGCCCAAGGCCCCCAGCCGAGTCCACGGAGCCCGAAGGCCGCCAGCGGAGTCGGGCTGTCCAATTATGGCATGCATCGCCTCGTAGAAACTCCGAAGCTGGGCAGTGGTCTCACCGGGTCCCGGGAAGGGAGGGAAACCCGGAGTCGACCCAGCGGGCTCCGCACGCGGTACCGCGGGAGGGGCACCACCCGCATCCCTCATCGGGTCGGCCAACGGACGGGGAGAAGTCGAAGAACGACAATGCTTCTTCGACTTCTTCTTGTGCTTCGGCTTACCTGAGGAGTGCGAAGACTTGGAAGAAGACTGGCGGTGGTGGCTCCGTGACCGGTCCCTCGACCTCCCATGTGACCGGGACCTCGAGCGGCAGGCAGCGGACTGCTGGGCCTCGAGAAGCTTTCGGGACCGCTCCCGCAAAGACTTCGGATTCATGGTCCGGCAGTCAAAACATGACTTGGAGTCGTGGTCGGGTTCCAGACAGAGCAGCCACACGCGGTGCGGATCTGTCACCGACGTCAACCGTCGGCAGGAACCGCAAGCCTTGAAACCAGGCATCCCGACGTCGACAAAAGTCGGCAAAAAGTCAGTCAAACAGTGACTGGAGGTACCGCTCTCTCCGGATCTGCGCTGGCTGGCGCGGAAAAAGAAAGAACTGACGTCAGCGAGCCTAAGTAGCTACTGCGACGTCATCCCAGCGACCATGACACCAACGACGAAAGCGGAGCTGACCGACGCCACCTTTCGACGCGCAGGGGTACTGCCGACGAAAAATTCTCCGGATCCAGTCTGACACCTGGGGGTAATTCTAAGGTAAGGAATCTATAACTAATTGTCTCTTTCAGATATATGGTGTACACATATTTAAGTGATGCCCTGCGCACTTCTCCAGGCAACCATTATGGTGATTTTAGTGGTAGTTGATAACCATAGACAGCTCTTCAAGTGATAGCTGTGGAGACCAGCCTTCAGTCTTATCTTGAAGGAGTGTTAAGCAGCTTGTTTTACCAGTTTAATCATGTAGTGTAGGTTAAGGGAAAAGAACCACACAGTGTTTATATAAAAAAACTTCTATTTATTACACAGCACTCATTAACACATTGGTATATCTCCTTCCCAATAATTCAACACAATAATGAAATGAAAAGTGGATTTATAGAGCGCAAACAAATACCTGAGGGTGTCTAGGCGCTAGCTCGCAGAAAATCTAAGCACTGAGACCTGACTTGCGTGATCAGAGATTAAAAAGCCAGGTTTTTAGAGCTTTCCTGAAGGCCAGCAGTTGAGTTTCTATTTTTAACTCTAGGGGAAGAGAATTTAAACCTGGGAATCACCAAATTATGGGCTAGAGAGGACAGAGTAGGAACGTACCATTGGAGATTTTGTTTGAAAAAACCTGGTCCTGTGCCATGCACCGCTTTGAAAGCGATGCAAAGAGCCTTAAACTCAATGCGTCTCTTTACTGGAAGCCAGTGTAGTTGCCTGAGTGCAGCTGCAGCGTATTTGTGTTTGGGAATATCCAGAAATATGCGAGCCGCACCATTATGCATGATCTGACGTTTTGTGAGGCATTTTTTCCTCAGATTGACGAAAAGACCATTACAGTAATCAGCTCTGGACAAAACCAGAGCTGAAATAACAAGTTTGCGAAGATTATAGGAAATAAACGGAAAGATTTTTCTGAGAAGTTTTAGTGTGTAGAAGGATGCAGAGGTAAGGTTATTCACATGTCCTTCGAACGTAAGCTTGGAGTCGAAAGTGATTCCCAAGTTTTTTACTTTGTTTGTTGGGACAGGAAGAGGGCCTAGTTCATGAGGCCAGAAGTGGGGAGACCAAAAGGATGTGTTGCCTCCAAAAGAGCAAGACCTCGGTTGTATTGGAGTTAAGTTTAAACAGTTTGCGGCCATCCACTGTCCAACATGAAGAAGACAGACATGAAACTGTGAAGCAGTATCAGAGGGGTTGCTTGTCACAGGTACAATAATTTGGGTGTCATCAGCATAAGATAGAGCTGAGAAACCCAAGGAACCAATCAATTGTGCAAAAGTGGCAACATAGATACTAAAAAGAGTGGGGCTCAGTGACGAGCCCTGGGGAACCCCACAAGGAAGTGTGAATTTGGATGATTCGAACTCGGAGAGTGCAACAAATTGTTCTTGATCTGACAAAAACGACTCGAGTAATGCCAGAGCTTTCCCCTTTATGCCTATCACCTCCAGATACTCCAGCAGTTGTTTATGGTTGACGGTGTCGAGCGCGGTGGAGAGGTGAAGCAACACCAATGATGCATTGCCACCAGCGTCGACTGTCTGCCTGATCTGTTCTGATGCAGAGATCAGTGCTAGTTTTGTGCTGTTATGCTTCCTGAAGCCGTACTGGCTGGCATCCAGATATCCACGCTCCTCAATATAGTCTGAAATTAACATATTCATTACCTTTTTGACCATTTATGTGGGCAGCGGGAGCCTAGAAATAGGGCGATAGTTGTTCGGTTCAGCACAGTCTAAATTGGGGGTTTTTAGGAGTGGGAGGATTGATGCTAACTTCCACTGGGTAGGAAAGATGCCAGAACTAAACATTTGGTTAAAAAGAGGTAAGTGGCAAACAATTCAGGCAGATGATGGAAGATCTTGGGAGAACTCGGATCGAGGGGTAGCCCGATTTGGCAGACAGCAGTAGCTTAGATACCTGATCGGGGGTCAGTGGTGAAAAATAAGATATAGTGGGGGGATTGGGAGCTTCTGTGGTATAGACTTGAACCTCTTTTGACATGTCATTATTGGCCAGCGGGCACTGGGAGTAAGCTGCGCTCAGTGACGCGGCCACAGTGAAGTTACTGTAGACTGCCTTGACCTTATCCTGAAAGAAGGCGGCCAAAGAATTACAGGAGGCTTGAGTGACATTTGTGTTTACAGCCTCTGGGGGTTTGGCTAGCTTTTTTACTGTGGCAAATAGTTCTTTGGATGAGTTTTTTTATGCTACTATGATTGCGGTGAAGTAGCGAGTTTTTTCACTACATATTAACTCTTTATAATCTAGCAAAGATTGTAGACTTTCTTGTCACTAGCGTTGTAATGAAGTCTCCATCCCCTTTCAAGACGGCGGCACTTCTGTTTTTGTAGCTTGACTTGTTCTGAGAACCAAGGTTCAGATGGTTTAGATCTGCAAATGGCATTTGTTTTTTCAGGTAATAAGCGATCTATTGAACCAAGAAGCCATTGCTCAAAGGCAGCTGCCGCTGCATTGGGATTGCTGCTGTACTCCAGATGTTTCTGGGTCAAGGATCTTTGCAAGGCTTCAGCTGAAATTCGGTTCCATGGGTGAAACTGTTTAGGATACATTTTCGGCCCTCTCTCTGAACAAGGCTGATTAAAGTTGAGGGAGAACATGGCTGCTTTGTGATCAGACCACCAGCAGGAGAGGGGGAAGGCACTGGAGGAGGTCATTATTGGAAAATACCCCGTCCAGCAGATGACCTGCTGAGTGGGTGTCGCCTGTGACCCGTTGTGAGAGACCTAAACTTTCCATAACATCTATAAAGTGTGCAGCATTCCTATCTCGGGGGTCCTCTAGATGTAGATTGAAGTCGCCCAGGAGTGTAAAATCCGACGGCTGCGAGATGACATCCAATGTCTGACTCATAGAGTTTAAAAATTCTGCCCTGGGACCCGGGGACGGTAGATTAGTAAGCCACTGAGTAAATATTGGTTGTTGATTAAGATCTTAAAAGACAGGGATTCTAGGGTTGCAGTGTTATTTTGGCTGTAGAAGACTTCTTTCCAACTGATCCAATATATTATTGCTAAACTCCCATCCTTTTTACCTACCCGATCTCGCCTGAAGATGGCGTATCCTGTCGGGACGGCTATAGCTAGATCTGGGCCTGAGGAGGCGTCTGCCCAGGTCTCAGTTACAAAAGCTATGTCAGTAGCTTGAGCGTCCAGGAAGTAGGCGAACTCAAGCGCATGCTTACATAGAGAGAGAGCATTGAATAGGGTACAACGGACTGACTTAGTTAAGGGTCGTTCTCCTATTTCTAGGGCTAAGCTAGGTATTAACATTTTCGACTTTGAGTTACAAAGGCGGAGGTTACAGTCAGGGCAATGGGTTGGAACAGGGGACACATCTAGGCAAAGCAGGGGGCCTGAGCAATACTTACACACGGAGTTCCATTCTAGCAACTGAGTTCTCATAGAAGTCCTCCATACACTGGGCTAGGGAGGAAAACTGGCAGCATGACTGGCGCTGAGCCCGGTCTGAGCACGGACAGGCGCAGACAGGCTTGCCTTGGGCCGCCAGCGGCGCCCGCTGCTTGGACGCACTGCTGTGTGAGTTAAATAGCCCTCCATAAAGGGGGCGTGACTACCACAGCAGCATGAAGCCCGAGTGAGGCTAAAAAATGAGTGATCAAAGCAAGAGGGGACAAACCTGGGGTCCAGACACCCCGCAAACCCTGCACAGGCTCCCCTGTGGAGGAATGTCCTGGAAACAAAGGCAAAACGAACTTAAGAGGTGAGAAACTGAACCAAAAGAAATAATCAAAAGCTAAAATTGGGCCCTTCAAGATGGCGCCCGTAGTTGAGCGGGAGCCAGGCACCTCCAAACTGGGGTCGGATAACTAATGCGTCCGACTCCTACAAGGAAATTAAAAGCAAGAACTATGTTGCAGTGAGGACTGGGTTACAGCGTTAGTGCTCAGTTGAGTTGCATGGATGCAGCTGTGTGAGTTAAATAGCCCTCCTTAAAGGGGGCGTGACTAGCACAGCAGCGTGAAGCGCGAGTGAGGCTAAAAAATGAGTGATCAAAGCAAGAGGGGACAAACCTGGGGTCCAGACACCCCGCAAACCCCGCATAGGCTCCCCTGTGGAGGAATGTCCTGGAAACAAAGGCAAAACGAACTTAAGAGGTGAGAAACTGAACCAAAAGAAATAATCAAAAGCTAAAATTGGGCCCTTCAAGATGACGCCCGTAGTTGAGAGGGAGCCAGGAACCTCCAAACTGGGGTTGGATAACTAATGCGTCCGACTCCTACAAGGAAATTAAAAAAGAAGAACTATGTTGCAGTGAGGGCTGGGTTACAGCGTTAGTGCTCAGTTGAGTTGCGTGGACGCGGCTGTGTGAGTTAAATAGCCCTCCATAAAGGGGGCGTGACTAGCACAGCAGTGTGAAGTGTGAGTGAGGCTAAAAATGAGTGGTCAAAGCAAGAGGGGACAAACCTGGGGTCCAGACACCCCGCAAACCCCGCATAGGCTCCCCTGTGGAGGAATGTCCTGGAAACAAAGGCAAAACGAACTTAAGAGGTGAGAAACTGAACCAAAAGAAATAATCAAAAGCTAAAATCGGGCCCTTCATGATGGCGCCCGTGGTTGAGAGGGAGACAGGCACCTCCAAACTGGGGTCAGATAACTAATGCGTCCGACTCCTACAAGTAAATTAAAAGCAAGAACTATGTTGCAGTGAGGGCTGGGTTACAGCGTTAGTGCTCAGTTGCGTGGACGTGCTGCTGTGTGAGTTAAATAGCCCTCCATAAAGGGGGCGTGACTAGCACAGCAGCGTGAAGCGCGAGTGAGGCTAAAAAATGAGTGGTCAAAGCAAGAGGGGACAAACCTGGGGTCCAGACATCCCGCAAACCCCGCACAGGCTCCCCTGTGGAGGAATGTCCTGGAAACAAAGGCAAAACGAACTTAAGAGGTGAGAAACTGAACCAAAAGAAGTAATCAAAAGCTAAACCTTCTTAGATGGTGCCCGTAGTTGAGAGGGAGCCAGGCACCTCCAAACTGGGGTTGGATGCCTAATGCGTCCGACTCCTACAAGGAAATTAAAAGCAAGAGCTATGTTGCAGCGAGGGCTGGGTTACAGCGTTAGTGCTCAGTTGAGCTCTAAACACAAAAATACTTCAATTGCATTAATGTAAGTAGCACAAAATACAGTGCTCTCCAGGGGGAGACCAAACCATATGTTAAGAAAGTGGAATACAAACTGCAAAGGAGGACGGGACTTCGACCAAAAGACCCAGAGGAGCCTGGGATACAAGGAACCCCCCAAGGTAAGTATCCAGGAGCCCCACGGAGGCTCTGTGCAGAAGGAGGAGTTGCAGTTTTGCAAAGGAAGGACCCTCTCCAGAGGACCCACAAGAATTCCATTGGAGAACAGAAGGTTGGAGAGCCACCCAACCCGTGGATGCCCCTGAGACCAGGTTACCTACACCAAGAAAGCCATGTGCATAGGGGTGAAGAGATGTCAGAAACCTCCGTAGATGACAATGGAAGACTTGGAGAAAAGTCCCTCTGGAGTAGAAGGTGAAGAAGTCCGATGGAATCCAAGGGTGGACTCTGGAAGTGAAGAACCTGCAAGCAGAGGGGGCAGCGTCTATAATACTCGGGAGTGATCAGGAGGCACGGAAGAGCAATGCCAACCGATGTTCGACGGTTCAGAAGAGTTGACAGTGACCTGCTGCAGCTGTGAGGACCAGGCCATTCCGAGGAAGACCAGGAGCCGTGCACCAGCTGTCCCACGTCAGACGTCGATGACAAGGTAGTAGGTGTCCGGTGAGAGCACCAACAAGCATTGGTAACCACAACTGGCCTGGAGAACGAAGGAGCAATGTTGGGGCCAGCCAGGTCCAAGGGACTCACCAACAGCAGGAGAGTCAGAGCAGGCCCCGAGAAAGCAGGGGAGCCTCTGAAGCAGGAGAAGAGCCTCAGGAGGACCCACAGGCCTAAGGCGCAGGAGTCGCAAGAGGACCTCGAGCAGCTCAACAAAAAGGAAGGCCCACGGCACAGAGGATGCAGTGAGGGCGCTGTACTTAGCAGGAAGGGATACTGGAGGCTGGAGCTTCTTGTAGCCCGAAGATCTCTGGAGCACAGAGCCAACAAGCCTTGGCAATGGCAAGTCAACACGGTGCACAGGGGTTTGGTCTCAGCGGTTCTGACGACGGATACTGGCCTCAAAACTGCAGAAAGGACAGGTCAGGCCTAGAGAGAGTTGCAGAACCAGCACCTGTGTTGCTGAGCATCGGGAAGTCCATGAGACGTCTGAAACAGCAGACCAGTCATCCTCGGTGCAGTGCCTGCAGATGCAGGGGAGTGACTCCTCCTTTACTCCAAGGGAGATTACTTTGGGTGTCCTTGATGCCCACAGGTCTGTTGAAGATCCTGGAAGAAGCACAGACACAGATGATAAAGAACAATACTTGCAGAAAAGGGAGACCAGGAGCAGCAGGTGTCTTCTGTGTTGCAGTCTCGGTTCCAGGGGGAAGTCCAGCAAAGGCACAAGTTACTAACTTGTGTAATGATATATCTGTAAGAGACAGTAGTTAGTGACATATTCCTTACCTTAGAATATCCCCAGGCGTCAGGCTGGATCCGGAAAGTTTTTGCGTAGCAGTACCCTTGCGCGTCGGTAGGCGGCGTCGTGCGGCTCCGCGTCCGTCGTCGGCGTCGTGATCGCCGGGATGACGTCGCGGGCAGTACTTAGACGCCGCCCCTGCGCCCTGACGTCAGTTCTGTACACGACTTTCCGCGCCAGAAACGCAGAGCCATGCAAGAAGCTGACATAGGTGTCTGAAAAAGACCGGCGGACTGGGCAGGCTGTTAGGTCTCCAGGATTCGGTTGGAGGGCGATTACTCTTCCTCCTTCTCTAGACCGCTACCCGCCGAAGAAGCCCTATTCCATTCTGGGAAGGGTTTGAACTAGAGTACACGGATAAGACGTTACTCTAATGTACTTCATTCGTCCTCAACGAAGGTACGGTAGGAATATAGGGTGTCTTTTCCCTGATTCCTCCCTTCCACTACCATTATTCACGGTCCTGATGAAGCGCTCCGGGATCCATTAGGGACCAAATAGCAGCGTGAAACATGTCGACCTTTCACTTTTAACATCACTACACTGTCACACGGGTTGAGAGCAGTGGGATCGTATTTTTTCCCTCTCTATTTGCACTAAGTGCATCTCCATTCCCGTCCAGATTTTAGCCTAACCCTGAGGACCCTTGAATAAATTCATTAGGGCACCAACGGGTTATTTTATTTTCACTTACACTTACCACTTGGCCCACACACACAACTGCGGCAACTCCTAAAAGATCTCCATCAGAGTGCCCTCTTGGAGGGCCCGTGAGGGACTGCAGCGCCACCCCCACGAGGAGCAGTGCCCAATGATGATGCTTTACACTCGCAAGGGTGTGTGAGGGCACAACATACACAGGAGTACCACTCCCCACTCTGACACACTCATTCCTTGTCTTTGGAGACATCCTACCCTGAATTGCAACCATAACAGGCTGCTGGTCTCTTTCTTTCTTTCTCCTAGGAACTGGTACCATTCTTAGAATTTTGAAAAATACTAGGGCCCTGAAAGGGATGTCCTTAACCCTAGAAATCAGTTCGCAGAACGGGGAGGATGGGTGGGGCGGTAAGGAATCTGTCACTAACTACTGTCTCTTACAGATATATCGTTACACAAGTTAGTAACTTGTGCATCTGAAAGAGACACGTTAGTGACAGATTCCTTACCTTAGAATAGATACCCCAGCAATACCAACCCCGGTGGTGGGTCTGCGAACAAAGATCAGACAAGGAAGTCCCGGAGGACAGAACGGCCAAAGAAGCCGTCCCTCCGGACCTGACTGTCAAGGCAGTAATGCTTGGTAAACGTGTGCAGCGAGGCCCACGTAGCTGCCTGACAGATATCCTGCAGCGGAACACCGCGGCCTAAAGCCGTGGTAGCAGCCGTTGCCCTGGTGGAATGGGCACGCAGCCCAACAGGAGGCTCCTTCTTAGCCAAAGAATAGCAGGCTTTGATACACAAGGTTACCCAGCGGGAGATGGTTCTCTTGTGCACCGCCCGACCTTTTTGGCGCCCACGTAGCCAACAAAGAGCTGGTCATCCACCCGGAAGTGTTGTGTGCGGTTGATATAAAAAGAAAGCGCACGTTTTGGGTCCAGACGGTGGAGCCTCTCTTCCTCTCTGGAAGGATGCGGAGGCGGAAAGAAGGTGGGCAAAGTGATGGTCTGCCCAATGTGGAAGGCAGTAACCACCTTTGGCAAGAAGGACGGACGCGTCCTAAGAACAACCTTGTCTGGATGGACAGACAGAAAGGGAGGTTTGCATGAAAGAGCATGGAGCTCACTCACCCGCCGAGCGGAGGTGATGGCCACCAGAAAGGCTGTCTTCAGAGTGAGAAGACGAAGAAGACAGTTATGTAGAGGCTCAAAGGGAGCGCACATAAGAAAGGTAAGAAGCAAGTTCAAGTCCCACTGAGGCATTACAAACGGAACAGGAGGGAAGAGGTGTGTAATGCCTTTTAGAAACCTGTTAACAACAGGGGACTTGAAAAGGGAGGGCTGATCAGGAAGCCTGAGGAAGGCTGAGATGGCACAAAGATGGCCCTTGATGGTACCCAGGGCAGAACCCTGTTGGGCCAGGGAAAGAAGGAACAGAAGAACCTCAGAAAGAGGGGCAGAAAGGGGATTCACAGCCTTTGCTGTGCACCATGCCACAAACTTGTTCCACCTGCAGGCGTATACCACCTTAGTGGAGGGACGCCTGGCTGCCAGAATCACATCACAAACTTCGGGAGGCAAGTCGAAAGGAATCAACTGCCGCCACTCAATCTCCACGCAAGCAGGTGGAGGCTGGACAGGTTCGGGTGGAGGACCGTCCCCTGCTGCTGCGACAGAAGATCCTCCCGAAGAGGCAGACGGATCGGGGGATCTACGCTCATACTGAGTAACTCGGGATACCAAACTCTTCGAGCCCAGTCCGGAGCCACAAGAATGACTTGGGCCCGGTCGTGCCGAATCTTCTTCAACACTCTGGGTAGAAGTGGTATAGGCGGAAAGGCGTACAACAGACCGCAACTCTACTCGCGACGAAAAGCGTCGCCGAGCGAGTGCCGCCTTGGAAATTCCAACGAACAGAACTGATGACATTGCGCGTTCTCTTCGGTGGCGAATAGATCTAACCAAGGCTCTCCCCACTGTAGAAAGAGTCCTTGCGCCACTTCCGAGTGAAGACGCCATTCGTGATCCATCATGCACCTGCGGCTGAGTTCGTCCGCCCTGGCGTTCAGGGAACCTGCCAGGTGTTGAACCATCAGGAACATGCCCTGATGTTCCAGCCATGTCCAGAGGCGCAGAGCCTCCTGACAAAGGGTCCACGACCCCACCCCGCCTTGTTTGTTGCAATACCACATGGCGGTGGTGTTGTCTGTGAACACCTACACTACCTTCCCTTTGACAGAGGGAAGGAATGCCTTGAGTGCAAGTCGGATCGCCCGGAGCTCCAGAAGGTTGATATGGAGCCGGGACTCC
This sequence comes from Calotriton arnoldi, assembly GCA_963921515.1. Classification (NCBI taxonomy): domain Eukaryota; kingdom Metazoa; phylum Chordata; class Amphibia; order Caudata; family Salamandridae; genus Calotriton; species Calotriton arnoldi. Next base: position 3,791,281 of record CAWUFW010000397.1, read on the forward strand.
GCCGGAGACCAGAGGCCTCTGATCTCCGCCTCTCCCATGTGACCGCCCCATCCCAGAAGGGACGCGTCCGTCACAACTGTGTGCTCTGGCTGGGGAAGGGAGAGGGATCTGCCCATGACCCATTGCCGGTTCGAGAGCCACCACTGCAACTGTTTTGCAGTCCCCTCCGAGATCTGGACGTGATCGGACAGGTTGCCCTGGTGCTGCGCCCACTGGAACTTCAGGTCCCACTGCAGAGCCCGCATATGCCATCTGGCATGATTGACCAGCAGGATGCAGGCGGCCATGAGGCCCAGCAGCCTCAGGGTCATCCGTACCGAAACCCAGGATAAAGGCTGAAAGATCGGAATCATAGCCTGAATATCCCGGACTCGCCGTTCGGGAGGATAGGCCCGAAACTGCGTCGTGTCCAGAACTGCTCCGATGAAAAGGAGCTGTGGAGAAGGAAACAGATGCGACTTCGGCACATTGATGGAGAACCCCAGCGAGTGCAGGAGTTCGGCCGTAGTCTGGAGGTGGGAGACGACTGCCTGGGACGAGCCCGCCTTCAGCAGCCAGTCGTCGAGGTAGGGGAAGACTGGAACCCCTGCCCGGCGCAGATGAGCTGCGACCACCGCCATCACTTTCGTGAACACCCGAGGGGCACTTGTAAGGCCAAAGGGGAGCACTGTGAACTGAAAATGCTCGAGGCCTACCGTGAACCGCAGGTAACGCCGGTGGGCCGGCAGGACGGGGATGTGAAAATAAGCGTCCTGCAAGTCCAACGCTACCAACCAGTCTCCAGGGTCGAGGGCAGTCAAGACCTGAGCTAGGGTGAGCATCTTGAACTTCTCATTCCGGAGGAAGCGATTGACGTTCCGGAGGTCCAAGATAGGACGCATGTCCTCCTTGTCCTTTTGGGCACCAGGAAGTAGTGGGAGTAGCAACCACGTCCTACTTCTGGGGTCGGAACATGCTCGATGGCCCTCTTGGCCAAGAGGGCCGTGACTTCCTTCTGCAGAAGTACCAAGTGATCCCCTGACATGCGGTGGAATTGAGGTGGCATGGCTGGGGGGTGGTCTCGAAGGGGAGGGAGTAGCCCCTTCGGACAATGTCCAAGACCCACCTGTCCGAGGTGATGGGACGCCAGTGTTGAAGGTGATGGCGGACCCTGCCCCCTACTGGCGTGCTGTGCACCAGAAAGGAGGGACTAGGAGGGCTTGGAGGCCGCGGACGGGTTGGAGGTGGTGGCCGGACCCGCACGCTGGTTGCCCGAACCGCCACGGCGGTATCCACGTCCTCGGCCACGCGAAGACGCTTGCTGCGCGGGCCGGTGGCTGGGCAGCTGACGTGACTGGGCGCCCCTTCTGTGGCCACGAAAGGGGCGAAAAGCAGAGGTGAGCGGAGGGCGTACAACAGAAAGGCCCAGGGACTTGGCAGTAGCCCGTGAGTCCTTAAAACGCTCCAGCGCATGGTCTGCCTTTGAACCAAAAAGACCGACTCCATCAAAGGGCATGTCCATGATTGTATTCTGGACATCACCCGAGAAACCAGTTGTTCTCAGCCAGGCGTGGCGACGTAGCGCCACCGTCGTCGCAAGCGATCTGCCCAGCGAGTCGGCGGTATCAAGGCCACAATGTATGGTGTATTTAGCCGCATCTCGCCCTTCCGCAATGGCGCGGGTAAGCAGTGTCTGGACCTCCTCAGAACACTGCGGCAAAACAGACGCCACCGAATCCCACAGGGAGTGGGTATATCGGCCCAAAAGGCAAGCGGTGTTGACGGACCGCAAGCCAGCACTGGAGGAAGAAAAAGCCTTCTTCCCAAATTGGTCCAGGCGTATGGATTCCCTATCCGGAGGGGCGGTAGGGAAGGCGGTTTGGGAGGCAGACGCTTGGACAAGCAAGCTCTCGGGGGTGGGATGTTGGGAGAGAAACAAGGGGTCGCCCGGAGCAGGGCGATGGCGTCGGGCCACGTTCCTGTCCACAGGAGCCCCTGTGGTGGGTTTGGACCAGGCACCCAAAAGAACGTCAGTGAGTGCATCATTAAACGGCAGCACAGTCTCCGAGGAGGAAGCCGCCGGCTGAAGCACTTCTGTCAGGAGGTTAGTCCTGACGGCCACAGTAGGCAGTTGGAGATGTAAGGCTCCAGCTGCTCTACGCAACACCGTTGCAAAATTAGCTCCCTCCTCCGTAGCCACGGGAGGAGACAGCATACCAGTGTCAGGGGAGGTGTCTAGACCACTGGCATCCCCAAGTTCCTCAACCCAGTCTGGGTCAAACTCGCACTGTTGTGTGAGAGGGTCCTCAGACCCCTCCCAGCTCTCCTGGTCCTCCTCAGGTTCATAATATGGAGGAGGAGGGACATTAGGGACCCAAGGTCTCATCGGGCGCCGGAACCGGCGTCCGGGCGAGCAGCCGGTCCGGCTCCATGTCCGGAGCCGGAGAGAGCCGGGGAACGACGCCGTCCGGAGCCCCGGACGGCGTCAGGAACGGCACCGGGGACATCGGCGTCGGCGGAGGCGTGGTTAGGTCAACCGGCGTCGATGGGGGTTGCGGTACCACCGGAGCCGGGATCGAGGCCGGGGCCGGAGCCGAGGCCGGGATGAAGGCTGGTGGGACAGGCGGGGCCCGAAGGCGCACCGGAGGGACCTGAAGGCCCGAAGAGGCGGGCCATGGCCGACAGGAATTCCTGTATTTCGGCCGGAGTCGCCCCCGAACCCGGAAAGGACGGGTAATGCGGGGGCGGCTCTATAGGCATGTCCGGGGCCGCGGGGACGGTGCCGACTGGGGCCTCAGCCGAGTCGAGAGACCGGCGAGGCGAAGTCTTAGAGCGATGATGCTTCTTAGACTTTTTGTGCTTCGACTTACCCGAGGAGCGCAAAGACTTGGACTCCGACGACCGGCGGGGACTCCACGACCGGCCCCTCGACCTCTCCCGGGACCGGGGCTTGGTGCGGCGCGGAGCCGACTGCCGGACCTCGAGTAGCTTTCGAGACCGCTCTCGGAAAGCCTTCGGGTGAAGTTTCCGGCAGTCAGGGCACGACTTCGTGTCGTGGTCTCGGCCGATACAGAAGAGACACTCCAGATGCGGGTCCGTGATCGACATCATGCGACCACAGGCGCCGCATGGCTTGAAGCCGGGCATCCCTACGACACCTAGGAGTCGTGAAGACTCAAAAAAGAAACAGTGAAAAAATTCACAAAAAAGTTAGTCAAAAGTTGACTAGGGCACTGCTCTTCCCGGATCTGCGCTTACTGGCGCGGAAAAAGAAGAACTGACGTCAGCGCGCAGGGGCGGCGTCTAAGTACTGCCCGCGACGTCATCCCGGCGATCACGATGCCGACGACGGACGCGGAGCCGCACGACGACGCCTACCGACGCGCAAGGGTACTGCTACGCAAAAACTTTCCGGATCCAGCCTGACGCCTGGGGATATTCTAAGGTAAGGAATCTGTCACTAACGTGTCTCTTTCAGATTCCAAATGACATGAGTCTTGCCCCACGTCAAATCTAAGGAACCACCCACAGGTAAACCTTTAAGTACCCTAGAGAAAGAGTTGGAATGACTCAGGGGTCCCTCCTAGAGGAGGGGCTGGAAGAGGGGAAGATACTCCCATGTAGTTTGTCCAGTTTCATGCAGGAGTGAGAGCCCAGGGCTCCCTGAACTGGCTCAAACTGGAGTATGCAATGAGGGCCCCAAATATGCCCCCAGTCTGGTGGCGCTGGCAAGCGCCCCACCCCAGCCCAATACACTAAGTCCTGTCTGGGAGGTGGTCACACCTCCCTGTGACAGGAAACCTATTGTCCTACCTTCCCCTGCTTGAGCTTGGCTCAGCAGCAGGAGGGCAGAATTCTGTCTGAGGTCGGCAGCAGCACTAGCTTGCTGTCAGACCCTGAAAGGCTGTTACCAAGAGTACAGGGGGGTACCCCCGGTGAGCCATACTTCCAACACTGGAATCGGTGTTGGGGTATTCAACATGTTTGATACCAAACTTGACTGGGTTCGGTGCAGCCAGTATATAGTTAGACATCTCGTATTCACTGATTTCCACTATATGTTTTAAAATGACTAACCGAACTTACAAAGCCTGGAGAATTGACTCCAGGGTTTGTAGGGGTGTTCTGCTCATGCAGGGGCACCCTCACACTTCTAACCAAGCACCCTGCCCTCAGGAATGAAGAGCCTGGCAGAGGGGTGACATAGTTTTGAAGTGTAATGACCTCAGATAATGGGAAACATATCTGTTGTGAGAGGTGCAAGCACCAACTCACACAGGCTGCAATGGCAGGCTTTTAGTCACAGTTTAAGTGGACTCCCCTGGATGGCACAATACATTCTCCAGTCCATGGGAGACCCCTGGTGAACTATGCCCTGGGTACCTTAGTACCATATACTAGGGACATATAAGGGTACACCAGTAGCCAATTGTGGAGGTACCAAAGTACTTATCATTGTCAATTTAGGGGAGAAAGCACAGTTACTGGGGTCCTGATTAGCAGGATCCCAGGAGACTAGGTCAAAAACACGGACGGGCGTGGCTAGCCAAGATGGCCAAATGCATGCAATCCATGGAGGCTACACAACCATTGACTACAGACAACAGGCCAGACACCTAAAACAGGGCTGATTTTGATACCTTGGCAATGCCATCATCTGCTGCCAACTGGTGCTGAAGAAGAAAGCTATAACTTGAAAAAAACGTGGATGACACCGGATTGTTGCAGGGTCAGAGGCATCTTGGCAGTGTTGGCAGCAATTCGACTTTAGAGGTACCCCGGAGGTAAGGATCGACTCCTGAAGTTCCAAAACACCGACTGAGACACTGGAGCGGTGAGCGGAGTAGCAAGGTCAGGACAGAGCATGGACAAATCTGCGGTGTGACGGTCCAGTGAGGGCGGCACGTGAGTTCATCAGGTCGGCCATCTTTGAAGAGCCGCGGGGTTCCCGGAGATCGGCGGGGAGACTTGCAGGGCTGTCCAATGAGCGGAAGGGTGAAAGGTGATCCTGGGAGGCCGGAAGAAGCGGAGCTGGGAAAACAGAGGGTGACCCCGGAGGCCCCGGATGGCGCGGAGTGAGATTGCCTGACTTTGGGACGGCAGCCGTGCAACCGGAGACCTGCAACTGCGGTCACTAAGGGAGGAGGTGGAGCCGAGACGCCCTCTCCTTGAAACGGTAGAGATCCCCTAACCAGCACATGAGAGCGGGCGCCGCGACAGGGCTAAGTGGACTGCTCTGGGCGATAGGCACTAACACCACCATGCCTGACCCCAAGATGGCGATGCTGAATGGTTTCTTGTGCAACTACTGGAAATGTGAAGGATGCTAGCAGTCTCTAAACTAACAAAGGAATTGTGTGCGCTGAGAGTCCCACACGAGCACCACACTGGACGACGGGAAGCAGAGGGGCTCCCTTACAAGAAGTTTTTCGATCACCAGGGGCACCCGGCAGGGTTGTCCTATTTCCCCGCTGTTGTTCGATATTTATATCGAGCCATTTGCTCAGATACAGCGGCAAGATGCTCAGGTCATTCCCTTTAGCTCAGGTACTTACAAAAATAAAGTTGCATTGTATGCGGACGATCTCACAATATTTACTTTGGACCCGGATCTAACCATTCCCAGGGTAGAAGTTTTGGTTAAAGAATACGGGGCATTATCTGGACACTGGTAAACAATTTGAAGTCCGGGGTAATGTGTTGGAATGTTCTGAGTTGGAGGGGGGAAGAACAGGATGAGCTTAGGTATCTAGGCATAAGTATTTTAAAGTCATTAGAGGCCTAGAGGCAATACCCCAGTACAATTTGGAAAGGGTAGCAAAGGAGGTTGAAGCATTATTAGTCAGATGGAAGAATCTGAGGTGTAAGCTTGAAAAGGGTGGACTGGCTTTACCAGATCTTAAATTATATTGCATGGCTTTTTAGTTTAAAAATTGCAGAGTGCTTTTAGGGAAACCGGGGTCCCTAATATGGGGTGGTTTGTTGGAAGAGATGGTAAGGCAGTGGGGCTCTAAAGGTTTCTTGTATAAGTTTGGGGCGAAGGAAGTTCTTTAAAAATGTCAGGTTGAAGATTTTAAAGGCAGCACTTACTCTCTGGCTGGGAAGAAGGATGCTTGGCATGGGTTTTTTCGGATTTCTCCCTAATTTGGGATTCACCAGGTACGCCTGAGAGTCTCAAAGATGGGCTCAGTCTCCCGTTGAGGAGGAGGGGTATCGAAGTATGGGCGGGATCTCCTGACAGTGCAGGGTATGGTCCCCTGGGAAGTGTTAGTGGCGAATACTGGCAACTCCATTTCTAGATTCAAGTACCTCCAGCTATCATCCTGGGTGGCAGCCAACGCGCAGGAGATTGGGGGGATGTGGGAATTCGATTCAAAACTGCAGGATGGGGCCTCCAGTTGCCTATTGGTATTGGACTCTACTTGCTGCCAAAGACAGGAAACTGAAGGCACCATACTTGGTATGGGAAGGAATTATTCAGATGATTGAGCTACAAACAAACTGGCAACTTTCCTTAAAACTATTGTACCTGGTGGTTAAACCCGCCAATCTGAAAAAGAACCATTTCTTCACGATTAATAGGCTTTACTGGACGCCCCAGAAGATAGCTAAGTTTGTGCAAGAACATATACCAAGATGCTGTAGATGCGGTCTGCTGAGAGCTGATGACCAACACATGTTTTTTAAGTGCCCGGAACTACAGGCCTATTGGCAGAATGTCGAGAAAGCTGTCAATTACATTCTTGGGGCAAATATAACGCTGAGTTAAACACTGGTATTGATGGGGGTTGAAGACTGTCCCAGTCAGCCCTTATCAAAAGCCAGAAGGGCCCTTTTGTTCTATTTGATGCTTCTAGCCAGAAGAGAGATCTGTAAGCGCTGGATGAATCCCCTCCCACCCAAGGGACTTGATTGGCTCCAGGCAGTCAGAAGTATATACAAAATGGATACCGGCTCTGAAGTAGAAGGGGGCTTTCATAGCAGGATATGGGACGATTTCCAAAGATGGTGCGGAATAGCAATGTCTTAAAGAAGTGTCCTATGATTACACCTGCGTGGAACCAGTAACCAGGAAACTGGTAGGACTGGATCGGCAGGGCCAGAGTTATAATGCAATCGGCCTGAGGTTGGGACAGTTTGTACGGGAAGGCCTGGTCTTGCAGACATTGGTTATATGAGGACAGAAAAAAAAAGGAAGCAGAGGGGTCCTTCCTGTGAAAAAGGCGGTGTGTCCTATTTCCCTGAGAAGACAGTGGGGGGAAAGAGTGAGGCATATATTTGACCAGGACTGACGGGGCCGTATTTATGCCAAAGACAACATGAGAGAGCAAAGCGCCAACTAGAGAGAACATCTCTTGCTAGAGGCGTCCTCCCAGACCAGTCTAAAAAACAGAGAGGTTGATGAATAACGTGCCACGCATTGCAGTACTCTCCCCAGATTGACACCCACACCTTGTGGGTACACCTTGATGCTGCCAAAAAAGTCTCAACCACAATCCAATATGGGTTTCAAGCTACTTTGCCAAAACATACACACAGGAGAAGTCGGGATGCTGGGGGCGGAGGAGGCCATGGCACGGACAAAGGATGACCTACTAACCTCCCTGCGAGAGTTCATGCATGAATTAAGGGAAGAACTCAAGACAGATCTAACATCATCCCTGGACACCTTCAAAACAGAATTAAATGGTAGATTAAACACCCTCCAACAAGACGTCAACTCAGTCAGCACGAGAATAATGGACCTAGAAACTAAGATGACTGTCTGGGAGCAATGCGCGTAGCGTGCAGAGGATCATATACAAGCTCTCAACGCTCAGCTACAAGCCACCATATTGAAAAATGAAGATTTAGAAAACAGATCACGTTGTGACAATATCAGAATGAAGGACTTGGAGGAAGGAGTGAGGGGACCGACCTCAAGGCTTTTGTGGTGGGACTATTTGAGGACATTCTCAGTAAGAAAATTAGTTACTTCGCTGTAACTACGGTTCTCCAGTATTGGTATCTTTCATAGATTCACATGCTTGAATCATCCCCGTCATCGTAGTGGGAGTCCCAGGGTATACATAGAAAAGCAGTAGATAATATTACTATAGGCTACCATGCAATGAAGAGTCACTGCAATAGCCCATCCACTTTCTTTTGTAAAAAAAAAAGAAACAAACTTAAGCAGCAGCCAATCAGGCGACGGCATACTCTAGAACAATCCCAAGAGAGGCTAGGTTCCTCAGATTTTCAAGCACAAGTGTGAAACTATAAACCTTGAGGAATAAGGGAAGCCTCTCCGGGGAGGAGGGTGGGTCGCATGTGAATCTATGAAAGATACCAATACTGGAGAACCGTAGTTACAGGTAAGTAACTCATTTTCTTCTCCAGTATTGGATCTTTCATAGATTCACATGCTTGAATCAGAGTAGCTAGCAGTTTCATAAACATGCATGTATAGAAAGACTGCAATATATACTTGTCGACCCTTAGAGGATGGTGGGTAACAATATACATGCCAATACAGAAGCATAAATAAGATATTACGCAGTAAGATATCAACCATATTTATATATGTATATATATATACAAATATGGACATAAATATAAGTACATTACACCAAGCAAAAAATAAGAGTACCTCTAATAGTAGAGGCTTACCTGATTGAAATACATGACGTAGGACTGCATGTCCCACTGCTGTTTCGCTATAAGTTGCCGTGTCCAGGCAATAGTGCCGCATGAAGGTATGAGCATTCTTCCAGGTAGCGGCACGGCAATCTTGTCCAGTGGAACACCAGCGAAAAGAGCAGCAGAAGAGGACACTGCTCTTATAGAATGCGCCCTGGTCTTGGTTGTAAGCGGTTTACCCGCCTTAATATGACACAGTTGAATAGTAGCAGCGATCCATCGTGCAATAGTTCTTTTTGTAACCGTAGAACCCAGCTTCACAGGCCCATAAGAAACTAGAAGTTGATCCGTTCTGCGCAGCTGCTTTGTCCTTTGCAAGTAAAACTTAAGGCATCGTTTTACATCTAAAGAGTGAAGAAATTTATCCGCCGGTGAAGAAGGATGCGGGGAAAAAAGTGCGCAGTATAACGAGGTCTTTTAGGTTAAACTGAGATGGTACCTTTGGTATAAATTTAGGATTTGTTCGTAACGCATAAGTTACTAACTTGTGTAACGATATATCTGTAAGAGACAGTAGTTAGTGATAGATTCCTTACCATAGATTCCTTACCTTAGAATATCCCCAGGCGTCAGGCTGGATCCGGAAAGTTTTGCGTAGCAGGCACCTCTTGCGCGTCGGTAGGCGGCGTCGTGCGGCTCCGCGTCCGTCGTCGGCGTCGTGATCGCCGGGATGACGTCGCGGGCAGTACTTAGGCGCCGCCCCTGCGCGCTGACGTCAGTTCTGTACACGACTTTCCGCGCCAGGAACGCAGAGCCATGCAAGAAGCTGACACAGGTGTCTGAAAAATACTAGGCCCTGAAAGGGATGTCCTTAACCCTAGAAATCAGTTCGCAGAACGGGAGGATGGGTGGGCGGTAGGAATCTATCACTAACTACTGTCTCTTACAGATATATCGTTACACAAGTTAGTAACTTGTGCATCTGAAAGAGACACGTTAGTGATAGATTCCTTACCTTAGAATAGATACCCCAGCAATACCAACCCCGGTGGTGGGTCTGCGAACAAAGATCAGACAAGGAAGTCCTGGAGGACAGAACGGCCAAAGAAGCCGTCCCTCCGGACCTGACTGTCAAGGCAGTAATGCTTAGTAAACGTGTGCAGCGAGGCCCACGTAGCTGCCTGACAGATAACCGGCAGCGGAACACCGCGGCCCAAGGCCGTGGTAGCAGCCGTTGCCCTGGTGGAATGGGCACGCAGCCCAACAGGAGGCTCCTTCTTAGCCAAAGAATAGCAGGTCTTGATGCACAAGGTAACCCAGCGGAGATGGTCCTCTTGTGCACCGCCCGACCTTTTTGGCGCCCACGTAGCCAACAAAGAGCTGGTCATCCACCCGGGAAGTGTTTCGTGCGGTCGATATAGAAGGAGAGCGCACGTTTTGGGTCCAGACGGTGGAGCCTCTCTTCCTCTCTGGAAGGATGCGGAGGCGGAAAGAAGGTGGGCAAAGTGATGGTCTGCCCAATGTGGAAAGCAGTAACCACCTTTGGCAAGAAGGGACGGACGCGTCCGAAGAACAACCTTGTCTGGATGAACAGACAGAAAGGGAGGTTTGCAAGAAAGAGCCTGGAGCTCACTCACCCGCCGAGCGGAGGTGATGGCCACCAGAAAGGCTGCCTTTAGAGTCAGAAGACGAAGAGGACAGTTATGCAGAGGCTCAAAGGGAGCGCACATTAAAAAGGTAAGAACCAAGTTCAAGTCCCACTGAGGCATTACAAACGGAACAGGAGGGAAGAGGTGAGTAATGCCTTTTAAGAACCTGTTAACAACAGGGGACTTGAAAAGGGAGGGCTGATCAGGGAGCCTGAGGAAGGCCGAGATAGCACAAAGATAACCCTTGATGGTACCCAGGGCAGAACCCTGTTGGGCCAGAGAAAGAAGGAACAGAAGGACCTCAGAAAGAGGGGCAGAAAGGGGATTCACAGCCTTTGCTGTGCACCATGCCACAAATTTGTTCCACCTGCAGGCGTATACCACCTTAGTGGAGGGACGCCTGGCTGCCAGAATCACATCACAAACTTCGGGAGGCAAGTCGAAGGAATCAACTGCCGCCGCTCAATCTCCACGCAAGCAGGTGTAGACTGGACAGGTTCGGGTGGAGGACCGTCCCCTGCTGCTGCGACAGAAGATCCTCCCGAAGAGGCAGACGGATCGGGGATCTATGCTCATATTGAGTAGCTCGGGATACCAAACTCTTCGAGCCCAGTCCGGAGCCACAAGAATGACTTGGGCCCGGTCGTGCCGAATCTTCTTCAACACTCTGGGTAGAAGTGGTATAGGCGGAAAGGCGTATAACAGACCGCAACTCCACTCGCGACGAAAAGCGTCGCCGAGCGAGTGCCGCCTTGGAAATTCCAACGCGCAGAACTGATGACATTGCGCGTTCTCTTCGGTGGCGAATAGATCTAACCAAGGCTCTCCCCACTGTAGAAAGAGTCCTTGCGCCACTTCCGAGTGAAGACGCCATTCGTGATCCATCATGCACCTGCGGCTGAGTTCGTCCGCCCTGGCGTTCAGAGAACCTGCCAGGTGTTGAACCATCAGGAACATGCCCTGATGTTCCAGCCATGTCCAGAGGCGCAGAGCCTCCTGACAAAGGGTCCAAGACCCCACCCCGCCCTGTTTGTTGCAGTACCACATGGCGGTGGTGTTGTCTGTGAACACCTGCACTACCTTCCCTTTGACAGAGGGAAGGAATGCCTTGAGTGCAAGCCGGATCGCCCGGAGCTCCAGAAGGTTGATATGGAGCCGGGACTCCGCCGGAGACCAGAGGCCTCTGATCTCCGCCTTCTCCCATGTGACCGCCCCATCCCAGAAGGGACGCGTCCGTCACAACTGTATGCTCTGGCTGGGGAAGGGAGAGGGATCTGCCCATGACCCATTGCCGGTTCGAGAGCCACCACTGCAACTGTTTTGCAGTCCCCTCCGAGATCTGGACGTGATCGGACAGGTTGCCCTGGTGCTGCGCCCACTGGAACTTCAGGTCCCACTGCAGAGCCCGCATATGCCATCTGGCATGATTGACCAGCAGGATGCAGGAGGCCATGAGGCCCAGCAGCCTCAGGGTCATCCTTACCGAAACCCAGGATAAAGGCCGAAAGATCGGAATCATAGCCTGAATATCCCGGACTCGCCGTTCGGGAGGATAGGCCCGAAACCGCGTCGTGTCCAGAACTGCTCCGATGAAAAGGAGCTGTGGAGAAGGAATCAGATGCGACTTCGGCACATTGATGGAGAACCCCAGCGAGTGCAGGAGTTCGGCCGTAGTCTGGAGGTGGGAGACGACTGCCTGGGACGAGCCCGCCTTCAGCAGCCAGTCGTCGAGGTAGGGGAAGACTGAAACCCCTGCCCGGGCGCAGATGAGCTGCGACCACCGCCATCACTTTCGTGAACACCCGAGGGGCACTGGTAAGGCCAAAGGGGAGCACGGTGAACTGAAAATGCTCGGGGCCTACCGTGAACCGAAGGTAACGCCGGTGGGCCGGCAGGACGGGGATGTGGAAATACGCGTCCTGCAAGTCCAACGCTACCAACCAGTCTCCAGGGTCGAGGGCAGTCAAGACCTGAGCTAGGGTGAGCATCTTGAACTTCTCCTTCCGGAGGAAGCGATTGACGTTCCGGAGGTCCAAGATAGGACGCATGTCCTCCTTGTCCTTTTGGGCACCAGAAAGTAGTGGGAGTAGCAACCACGCCCTACTTCTGGGGTCGGAACATGCTCGATGGCCCTCTTGGTCAAGAGGGCCGTGACTTCCTTCTGTAGAAGCACCAAGTGATCCCCTGACATGCGGTGGAATTGAGGTGGCATGGCTGGGGGGTGGTCTCGAAGGGGAGGGAGTAGCCCTTCGGACAATGTCCAAGACCCACCTGTCCGAGGTGATGGTGCGCCAGTGGGGAAGGTGATGGCGGACCCTGCCCCCTACTGGCGTGCCGTGCACCTGAAAGGAGGGACTAGGAGGGCTTGGAGGCCGCGGGACGGGTTGGAGGTGGTGGCCTGACCTCGCACGCTGGTTGCCCGATCCGCCACGGCGGAATCCACGTCCTCGGCCACGCGAAGACGCCTGCTGCGCGGGCCGGTGGCTGGGCTGCTGACGTGAAGGGGCGCCCCTACCGTGGCCACGATAGGGGCGAAAAGCAGAAGGCAGCGGAGGGCGTGTAGCAGAAAGGCCCAGGGACTTGGCAGTAGCCCGTGAGTCCTTAAAGCGCTCCAACGCATGGTCTGCTTTGGACCCAAAAAGACCGACTCCATCAAAGGGCATGTCCATGAGAGTATTCTGGACATCCCCTGAAAAACCAGTGGTTCTCAGCCAGGCGTGGCGTCGGAGCGCCACCGTCGTTGCAATCGACCTGCCCAGCGAGTCGGCGGTGTCAAGGCCACAACGGATAGTGTATTTGGCCGCATCCCTTCCTTCCGCAATGGCGCGGGAAAGCAGTGCCTGGACCTCCTCAGGGCACTGGGGCAAAACATCCGCCACCGAATCCCACAGAGAGTGGGTATATCGGCCCAAAAGACAAGCGGTGTTAACGGACCGCAAGCCAGCACTGGAGGAAGAAAAACCTTTCTTCCCAAACTGATCCAGGCGTTTGGATTCCCTATCCCGGAGGAGCGGTAGGGAAGGCGGTTTGGGAAGCGGAGGCTTGGACAACCAAGCTCTCAGGAGTGGGGTGGACAGAAAGAAACAGGGGGTCGCCCGGAGCGGGGCGATGGCGTCGTGACACGTTCCGATCCACAGGAGCCCCTGTGTTGGGCTTGGACCAGGCGCCCAAAAGAACGTCCGTGAGGGCGTCGTTAAACGGCAGCACAGTCTCCGCAGAGGAGGCTGCCGGCTGAAGCACCTCTGTCAAGATGTTAGGCTTGACCGTCAAAGTAGGGAGCTGGAGACGTAAGGCCCCAGCAGCCCTACGCAACACCGTACCAAAATTGGCCCCCTCCTCCGTAGCCACGGGAGGAGACAGCATGCCAGTGTCAGGAGAAGTATCCAGACCACTGGCCTCCCCTAGACTCTCTGTCCAGTCCTCATCATACTGACAGTTGCGTGTCAGAGGGTCATCAGACCCCTCCCAGTCCTCCTGGTCCTCCTCTGGTTCAAAATAAGGAGGAGGAGGGACATTTGGGACCCAAGGTCCCATCGGCGCCGGAGCCGGCGTCGAGCGACGTCGCTCCGGGTCCAAGTCCGGAGCCGGAAGGAACTGGGGACGACGCCGCCCGGAGCCCAGGGCGGCGTCGAGAACGGCACCGGAGACATCGGCGCCGGCGGAGGTGTCGTGAGGTCGACCGGCGTCGATGGGGGTTGTGGAGCCGGGATCGAGGCCGGGGCCGGAGCCGGAGCCGGGATCGAGGCTGGAGGCTCGGGCGACGCCGGGGCCGGAGCCGCCGGATCAACCCCATCAGGCCCGCGGGGCCCGAAGGCGCACCGGAGGGGCCTGAAGGCCCGAAGAGGCGGGCCATGGCCGACAGGAACTCCTGCACCTTGGCCGGATCCGCCCCCGAACCCGGGAAGGGCGGGTATGACGGGGGCGACTCCACAGGCAAGTCCGGGGCCGCGGGGCGGGGACGGTGCCGGGAGGGGCCTCAGCCGAGTCGCGAGACCGGCGAGGCGAAGTCCGAGAGCGACGATGCTTCTTGGACTTCTTGTGTCGAGACTTACCGGACGAAGAAGACTTCGACGCCGACGACCGGTGTGCACTCCGCGAGCGACCCCTGGACCTCTCACGCGACCGGGGCTTCCGCGGAGCCGAATGCCGGGCCTCGAGGAGCTTTCGAGACCGCTCTCGCAAAGCCTTCGGGTTGAGGGCCTGGCATTCGGGACAAGACTCGGTGTCGTGGCCTCGGCCGAGGCAGAAGAGACACTCCCAATGCGGGTCGGTGACGGACATCATCCGCGCACAGGCGCCGCATCGCTGAAGCCGGGCATCCCTACGACACCTGAAGGCTGGAAAAAAAAAAAAACAGTGAAAAATCACCAAAAAGTATGGTCAAAAATTGACCAGGGCACTGCTCTTCCCGGATCTGCGCTTACTGGCGCGGAAAAGAAGAACTGACGTCAGCGCGCAGGGGCGGCGCCAAGTACTGCCCGCGACGTCATCCCGGCGATCACGACGCCGACGACGGACGCGGAGCCGCACGACGCCGCCTACCGACGCGCAAGGGTACTGCTACGCAAAACTTTCCGGATCCAGCCTGACGCCTGGGGATATTCTAAGGTAAGGAATCTATGGTAAGGAATCTATCACTAACGTGTCTCTTTCAGATATCACATAGTCCTCTGTGAAGCTTAAGTAAGGCTCTTTAATGGTGAAGGCTTGAATTTTGCTTACTCTTCTAGCAGAAGTAAGCGCGAGAAGCAAAGCCACTTTCCATGTGAGAAACTTGAGCTCTATTTTGTGGATTGGCTCAAATGATGGTTTCATTAACTGAGACAGGACCACATTAAGGCGCCATTCTGGTGGAGGAGGCCTAATAGGGGGAAAAGTCCAGAATAGACCCTTCTTGAACCGCTTGATGATGCGAGAAGAGCAGAGAGAAGAGGCGTCGGACGTGTGTCTATAACGGGAGAGGGCCGCGAGGTGGACCCTTACTGAAGCATACGCCAGACCTGAGCTTGCCAGAGACAAGAGATAAGCCAAGATTTGTTTTGGGGAAGAGAGAACTGAGTGAATGTCATTCCGAAGGCACCAAGAACAAAAAAGTTTCCATTTTAGTCTATATGTTTTAGTAGTAGGCTTAGCCCTTGCTGTGGACAATATATCTCTACAATCTTGAGGGATAACTAAATCCTTGTACTCATTGAACTCAGGTTCCAGGCATGCAATTGAAGAGAAGCTGGGAGCGGATGCAGGATCTGCCCTTTGTTCATCGTTAGCAGGTTGGTTGACAATGGAAGGCAATAAGGTTTGGATTGCGACAGCAGGAGTAGCTCCGTGAACCAGTGCTGGCGTGGCCAACGTGGAGCAATGAGGATGAGTTGGCACGGTTCGCGTTTCATTTTCATCAGCACTCTGGGGATTAGGGGACATGGTGGAAGCGCGTACGCAAAGATTCCTGACCATCTTATCGAAAACACATTCCCCCATGACCCTATCTGTGCTTCCCTGCTGGCAAAGAACCGGCATTTCTGGTTCCCTTGAGACGCAAATAGGTCTGAAGGAAGTGGCCCTTAGGGGCCACCCGGGTTACTTACAACCACCTGCTATGCCTTCCCAAGAATGAAGAGTCGGTCAGACAGTAGAGAATACAAATAGACATTTATTAGCAATACTCTGCAGAGGAGTCCAATCTGACCTGCACCCTAAGATGTCTGCCGAGGGACTGGCTCCCCAACGGCCTGCGAAACATGATAATTCCTCCAAGAACCCCCCAACCACGCGCCCACAGTGGAAAGTTACCGGCCTGAGCCGAACATGAACAAAGAAGGCACAGAAGGATGGGCTACCACCTGCCAGATGGGTACATGCTATCGGCAACTCAAGGTTACCGCACTGAGTCTCAGCGTCTCCTAACGTGGGAGCAGAACTATACACTCGGATAGGCATGCGAGGGCAGAATGGCCTATTCATTAGTAAGTCGGAATGCAGCCTTGAACAGGAAAGAAAAATAATAACTAAATATAGTGTTCTGCTGAGGCAAGCAATACGAATAATGAGGCCTAGTTCAGACACAGCCTAATAGGGATTACGAAATACAAAATGGAGTCACACTTGCTAACTAAAGCTTGCACATTGCAGGGATAACTCAGTGGGTTGCATAACGTGAATACAAATGGCATCTATTTAGCCACACACTGCTAACCTAATGTAGCATGATACGAGTGCATAGCAGGAATGGGATTTTCAAACCTAACCGGTCTAAGTTGGGTGTTCCCCATTTCTGTATGATGTGATCGAGAATCAGTTGGTTGAGTTCCCACTCGTGAATTGATTGATTTAACCTGCTCAAGGTGTCTGC
Organism: Calotriton arnoldi; assembly: GCA_963921515.1. Taxonomy (NCBI): domain Eukaryota; kingdom Metazoa; phylum Chordata; class Amphibia; order Caudata; family Salamandridae; genus Calotriton; species Calotriton arnoldi. Next base: position 3,807,877 of record CAWUFW010000397.1, read on the forward strand.
TAGGTTGTTCTGTACTCCTGGGAGATGCTCCGCTTTGATAGTTATTTGATGTTGTAGTGTCCATTCCCATATTCTTTGAGCTTCCCAGGATAGGATTTGAGATCTTGTTCCTCCCTGCTTGTTTAGATAATGCATGCAGGTGATATTGTCCGTGCGTATGAGGACTGAGGATGCTCTTATCCTTGGGAGGAATGACTGGAGGGCTAGAAAAATCACCCATAGTTCCAGAAAATTGATATGCATTTTGGAGAGAGAGAGACTTCATTTGCCACTTATTTGGAGGTCTTGCAGATGCGCTCCCCAGCCTTCCAAAGATGCATCTGTGGTCAGAACAAACTCTGGAAGAGGAGAAAGGAAGGACAGTCCCAAAGAGAGATTGCTGGGAGATTGCCACCAAAGAAGTGCATCCTTCATGATCGGAGTTATCCGAATTATGTTGTCGAATGATCCTGTTACTTGAAGCCATTGGGTGTCCAACTGTTCTTGAAATGGCCTCATCTTTAGACGAGCATGAGGTACCATGAGAATGGCGGAAGACATCATTCCGAGTAAGGTTTTGAGGAGACGGACAGAAGCGAACTTTCTATTGTAGAGATCGTGAGCCAGAGATAGAATGGCGTTCCGTCTCTCTGTTGAGAAGAATGCCTTGTTTTGGAGGGTGTCTAGTGTTGCTCCAAGAAACGTTAAATGATGAGAAGGAGCTAGAATGGATTTTTGAAGATTGACTGCCAGCCCTAGAGAGCAGAAGAGCTGTAGGCAGAAAGAGATGTCTTCTGAAGCTTGACGAAGAGAAGGAGCTTTCTCCAACCAATCGTCGAGGTATGGGAAGATCTGTAGGCCTTTCAATCTTAGGTATGCTGCCACGGGAGCTAGGCACTTGGTGAAAACCTGAGGAGCTGAACGAAGGCCGAAGGGAAGTACCTTGAATTAATAATGCGTGCCTGCCACAGAGAAATGTAGACATTTTTGCTGTTTGGAGTGGATAGCGATATGGAAGTATGCGTCTTCTAAATCTAGGCTTGCTAAAAAAGGAAGATGGTGGACTGAGGCCGCCGCGGAGAGCACGTACCTCCGGTTGCTCCTGCTCTGTGGTTTGCTGATTCTCGGCGTGGACTGATGTAGCGACGATACGTCACAGCAGCTTGGTCAGCAAAAGGCTGTAATATTGGCAGCTTGATCAGATTGAATTTAGACGCCTTGAGACGCTTGAGAGGTGTTCAGTAGGTTCTATGCTCCCGATATTGACACGGGCAGCGCAACGCTCCTTCCAGCTTGCTAGAGCGGCGAGGTGGCTGGCGGGGCCGAGTCAATCTGCCCTCAATTGTTCTGGGCTGACTCCGGCGGTTTACACAACAGGTATGGCTGCTCAACGCGGGGCTCGGAATCAGCGTGCACCCGGGGCAGCCCTTTTGACTGAGAGGGCTGAAAAGGAGGATGTGCTCGCCCAGTCGACCCGGGCAGAGACGACAGGCCACCGCACTACTAGCACAGCTAAAGGGCAGACTTCACAGCTGGGAAAACCAATGCTAAAGTTGCTGCACTCTGGAAAAGCGGTGATTATCTTGCAAACCTGTGGCTTAGCGGCCCCTACACTGGAGCAAACTATGGCAGATGCTTTGTTGGAAGCAGCTCAGCTGGAGCCGGATAGCAACAATGTTGCCATGGGTGTGTTTGGTAACCGGAAAGTGGAAGAAATCGATCAGGCCCGGCTTGTGGAGAATGACATAGTGAAACAAGGTAATCTTATTAACCCCCCTAACTCACAGTCCGCCTTAGCACTGGGTAGTGCAAATGTTACTGCTATTGCTACTGTAACTATTTCTGAAAACATTCCCCCAGTTATTGATGCTCTTGACTGCTGCACTTCTGCTATGCCTCAGCTGGTTCTCACTAATCTTGGCGCAATGGACAGAAATACCATTGATGGAACTGTTCCCATATCGGACAAAGGGGGTCCTGCCCAGGCTGCTACTGGGGGGGACCCTAGGGGGAGTCCCCCGCAGATATATGGGAGACAGGTTAGCATGCAAGTAGAGGTTAATCGTGTGAATAGCGATAAGGATGGCGCGGGGGCAGTACCTGGTGCACAAATAAGTAGCTGGGCCTTGGACTTAAGCACTGACTCTATATGTAACAACAACTCCTTAGGCAAAGCTGGGATTTCACCCCTGTTGACCCTAATTTCTGGTGGCTTGATGGATATTCCTGGCGCTTCTGCTAAGGCAAATTATATACAATTGGAGAGACAGGCTGGCGTCCCGAATAGTGCCGAAAGGAAGTTAATTACTAAAAAGATTATCAGGGGCACGGGTAAAGGCAAGGAATCACTCTGCAGTCCCGCGCAGTACCTTAAAAACATATTCAGATGGCAAAGTGGCCGATAAGGCGAGTCCTATCCGCAAGTGGGTCACTGGTAAAGGCGAAGTAAGAGCCATAATTTCAAGGTTGTCTGGCTCATCTGTTGGTGCTGGCAACTCTATTGCAACAGCAATCGCTCCAGGCACTGAGTTTCAAGCGCAGGAGGCGCCTAATAGTCTTAAATCTGGGGGTGGTGCTGTGGATATAGTGGGGGAATCTTGCCCTGCAGGGGGTTCCCCCTGCCCGAAACTGGCAGAGACTGCTTCAAATAATGAGCCTTCGTTAAATATGATTCTCCAGGCACTTCATGTTCAGAGAGCAGAGACACAGGAATTTTTTAGCCAGGCTAAGGCGGACAGTACCTTGATACAGCAAGTATTGTCAGAAGTATCAAGCAAAGTGGCTGGCTTAACACAAGAGATTACGGAATTACAACAACGTGTGGCGCACACAGAAGATCAAAGTGCAGCTACAGCTAAAACTACGAAGCTACATGATGATCAGCCGGTATTTCTCAAGGATAAAGTCGAAGACTTGGAAAATCGTCAGAGACGTAATAATTTAAGAGTGTTCGGAATACCAGAGGAGGAAGAGGGGGCGGACCCACGGGTATTTATAGTACAGCTCTTACGGAAATCGTTTCCTGGTTTATCTGATTGGGACTGGGACTCACAGATACAGCGAGCTCATAGACTTCCACCCTTTCTAAGTCATGAAGCTCGAGCTAACAGGCAACATCCACGTCCCATAATTATTTATTTCGGTAACTTTCTGCTACGTTAAGCTATCTTTTTTCGTGCTCGCAGCGGCACAGCCAGTGAATTATCATTTTTTGTTAGATCTGTTCTCTGCCAGAAAACAATGACGCGGCGTTGGAAATTGCGTCAGCTGATTGACCCCATGAAAGCAGCTGGGGTTCAAGCATTTCTTCAAGAACCTGCACATTTAAAGGTCATACGGGCAGGTCATACATGGACTTTTCATACGGTCAATAAGGCCCAGCAGATACTTAGCTCTTGGGGGGTTCACAGCTAGGGCCCCTCAGAAGATGGTCTTTGAAATTGGTCAATCGACTATTGGACTAGCCTCACAAGCTCCATTCTTTTTATGAATATTTTTTTGTTTCTTGTTTACGAGCTAGAGCAGATATGGATGCGCTAGGCAATGGCTAGAGATTTAAGGGGTGATTACGAGGGGGGCTGCTGATATTTATCTTTTCTCTTCTCCTTTTTCTCTCACTTTAGGCTAGGAATGAGGATTTATTTTTTGTATGGTGGATCCTTAGGTGCTTACTTTTATCCACGCCCTGGGAGGCAAACTTCACAGCGGGTAGCACGAGGGGGGGTACTTCGGCTCTCTATTGGCTGTCAATGTAATCGACAGCCTGTGTGGGGTGATTCTTTTTTCAGGACACTGGGGTGGGTGGGTGGCTTTCTCAGGGCTGGTTGGGGGGGCCGCAGCTAGGGATAGGGGTGGGCAGGAGGAGGGTATAAATAAAAAGTCATCGAAGGGAGTAGACCTAAGCGTGATTATTGGGGTGTTTGACATTGTTCCTAGGAGAGTTTTTCGACTGGGTGTAAATTTGTTGATAATATTGTTCTTTAATCAGGTACTAATGGAAGTGGCACAGATAAGCATATTCTTCTTTGGGTTTTTTCTTTTTATTTATGCTTTATGGAGGTAATTAAGTGTCTGCGTTGGAATGTGGCTGGTTTAAATTCTGCCAATAAACGTCAGATGGTCCGGGAGGAGCTTAGAATTTATAAGCCTCACATAGTTGCTCTTACTGAGACTCACTTGGCTTACAAAGACAGACATTTTTTGAGACACCTAGGCTATAAGACACTTGACTGCACATCGCAGACTGTTTCTATTAGAGGAGTCACCATTTTGGTAGATAAATTAATCGACTGTATTCTCCTTAAAGTTTTACATGATATTCGAGGTAGTTGGATAATTGCCCAGGTTTTGATCAAAGAACAAAAATTTCGATGAACCTCAGATGATCGACACTTTAACATTAGAATTGCTAGCCTGGCAAGGTGAGCTAGTTGTTATGGGGGATTTTAATTGCATACTAGATCCTAAAATAGACTCTACCAACCGGTCTGGCTCAGTCAGGATGAGGAAAGTAAGAGCAGCAATCTTAGAGATGGCACGCTTGCACAATCTTAAGGATGTATGGCGATCATTGTTTCCTGATAAGTCTGTCTATACTCACTATAGTGCACCGCACAAGCATTATTCCAGGATCTATATGTTTTTTGTTAATAGCAGAATCCAGAGTCCTGCCAAGTGCGAGGTATGTCCCAAGATTGTATCGGATCACAATCCTATTTTATTCTCATTTTCGATAGGTCCTGCCAGCAGGCAACTACGGTTGTTTTCCTTTCCATGATATTTGCTGGCTGATATCGATTATGTGACATTTGTCAAGAACAGTATTAGGGGTTTCTTGTCTGATAATGAAGGCTCTGCTTCACCCCTGGTAGTTTGGGATACTCTTAAAGCTCATATAAGGGGGATTGCTCAACAGTATATTTTTCGGCAGAATAAGAGTAAAAACACTGCTCTTAGGTTGGTCGGTGACGCGATTCTGCAATTAGAAATAGGTCATGCCGCAGAGGCCAGGCCGTTGGGTCATTTGCAAGGGGGCATTGCAGTTACAATCGCATACATATTTGTCCTTGCTCGAAAAAAGGGCTATGTTGGGGAGGATATTGAAAGATAAAATAGCGGCTAGATACAATAAAAACCGGGCCCTGCAATATGAATATGGGGAACAAGTAGGGAAGGTTTTAGCACACCAACTTTCTGACAAAGGGGTGAGGCGTGAGATAAAAGGTATTAAAGGTGAAAGTGGCCTATTGTATACACAACCACAGTTAATAGTAGACCAATTTGCACAGTATTATAAAAAGTTATATGGCAGCCCAGGCATGTTTGATGAAAATAAATGTCTTGAATATATTGAAAAGTGCAATCTATCTGGACTTGAGGAAGATCAAACACGGTCCCTTAATATGGCTATCACTAGCAAAGAAATATTAGATGCAATAGCAGCACTTCCCGCGGGCAAAGCTGCTGGTGATGATGATGCCATACCAGTCGAGTTTTATAAAACGTTTAAGGATTGCATGATCCCCCCCATGATCAAAGTCATACAAGATATAAGTCAGATTGGGGACACACCCAAGTCGTGGGAGACAACAAATATTGTTTTTTTCCCTAAAAAGAATAAACCACCAGATGAGTGTGGGTCTTATCGCCCAATCTCACTTATTAATGTAGATGCTAAGGTATTCGCAAAAGTACTAGCACATCTCCTGGCCCCTTTTATGTCACAATTGGTTTCACAGCAGCAACACAGCTTTATACCAGGCAGAGATACCACAGCGCATGTAAATGCTACTATAATAGCCTTTGATGCGGCGAAAAAATTAAAGCTTGAAATAGGAATGGTCATGCTTGATGCTGAGAAAGCATTCAACCGTGTCACCTGGGAATGTCTTTGGGCCACTTTAGTGGGGTTTAATATTCATGGTCTATTTTATACTTGGGTTAGGGCTCTGTATAAACAGCCATGGGCTAAATTGGTCTACTTACAGTCACAATCATCTCCTTTTACGATACTGAGGGGCACCCCCCCTTTCGCCTCTTCTTTTTGCTTTATACATCGAACCATTTATAAGGACGCTCCTTGCTAATCATCTATACTTCTGGTTCAATTAAGATCAGGGGAATAAAAAATAATGGCATATGCAGACAACATAGCCGTATTCTCTGCAAAACCAGAGGAGGCCATAGGTCTAATTCAAGCAGAGGCAAAAAGGTTCGGCATCTTTTCTGGCTATCGATTAAATATAGATAAGACGCAGGTTATCCTTAACTATCAAACCAATAGGGGGGGGCGTGGTCTGCCTGGCTCAAAGATGGCCGCAGCCTGAGCGAGCTCCGGTAGCCGCCCACATTATCCTCACAAAATTCACACCACCGAGACAACACAGGTGGTAATCATAGCCGTCAGTGACGACTGGTTGTCCGCTGCATCCCCTGCGGAGGTTTGAGCCGGCGCCGTGCACGCTGTGCGGAGATCTGCCATCGGCTGAAATTGGGCCTGAAGCCGCCGTTCCGCCACCTAGCGTGTTCATCCCTCGCGCCGGTTGGCGCTGCTGCGGGCGGCGGCCCTCCTGCCGCGAGAGCGGTAGATGTCGGGGCGGCCGCGGGGAGCGGTGCATCCACGCTTCGGGGACAGAAGGTGCGGACGGCGGCGAGGTGTCTCGAGTGATCCAGAAGCTGTGAACGCGGAGCGGAGGTGAGGCCTGGGGCGCGGCGGCGCACCTTGTTACGGCAGTGTGGACCGGCGCCTGCACGGGAGTTCCCAGCTGCCTTGACCCGCTCCGGTCGGGACGCTGCCATTGCGGCCTGTGTGAGGTGGGGCCGTGCTGTGGGTCGCGTAGGAGGGCCCAGTGGGCGCTGCGAGTGTACATTGCCATCAGGGGGCCCCAGGAGCCATAACGACCAGTTGGGGGTGCCTGAGATTATCGACAACGCCTCCATCAGAGACAGTACTTCGCTAGAGTCTACGTAGGGCCCACGGGAGATTCTGCATACGCGGTGGCGGTGCGGGGGGTGCAGCGGAAGCTGGGCGCCACGTAAGTCCACCTAATTACAGTAAAGGCATAGCATATATCGTCCTTGGGGCCTGCCTGGTGGAGCTTCCCTCGTCGGACTACAGAAGCCAGAAGCGGCGGCCATCTTGCGCTCCAGTATTGGGTGCCACAGCACGATATAAGGACACAGCTGCCCACCTTTCATTTGCAGCAGCTATGGGGCGCACAGACAAAACGCAGCCTAAAATCTCCTTTGAACACCGAAAGTCCACGAGACTCAGGGAGGATGAGCAAGAACAGAGCAATTCCGCTGGTTCTGATGATGCCGCTGTACCGGAGGGGGATATCCGCCAGATTCTTGGGGCAATGCAGCGTAGCCTAACCTCCATAGATGCTAAAATAGACTCTTTGGCATATCGACTAGACAGGATGTCTGTAAGAGTGGACAAACACTCTGAGCGAATTGATCTGACAGAGCGCAGGATCTCCGATGCGGAGGATGCACAGACCGAAATGGGGTCCACGCAGCGTCAGATGGAGAAGTTGGTAACGACTCTGAAAGATTAGGCTGAAGACTTGGAGGCGCGCCGCGAAGGAACAATGTGCGCCTGTTGGGCCTGGCGGGATCGACTGCTACGGGTCCCATGGAGCAGTTTATTGAGAAACTGCTAGTACAGTTGTTGGGGCGTGATACGTTCTCCGATGTGTTCATTGTGGAGCGGGCGCACCGCTCGCTGGGCCCACATTCACCACCGGGAGCCCCTCCAAGACCGGTACTCATTCGCCTGCTGAATTATAGAGACAGGGAGGCTGCTCTAAGGCGCGCAAGAGAGATAATATCGCTCCCATATGAAGGATCAGAACTATCCCTCTTCCCGGATTTCACCCCCATGGTCCAAGAGGCTAGGAAGAAGTTTGGACCGGTCAAACGTAAACTCAGAGAGCTTCAATTAGACTATGCGATGCTCTATCCTGCTCGCTTAAAGGTCTCATTTGATGGTAAAACTAGACTTTATACTGACCCCAGTGCTCTGCAAAAAGACCTCAAGAAAGATGGTACGGAAAAGGCGAGAGGGGGTCCCTCCCTACCTGTGACGGCGGAGGATGAAAGGGCACCTGCAGATAATAATTGACACCCGGAAACTGCCTCCTCCTCTTCCTCACCGTCCTGAATGTTCCTCGCATTGGCCGCTGTTTTTTGTGATGTCTGTGGGGATGCGCCTGACAAAGTAATACTAGTAGTAACACAATGTCACTGAATATGGCTTGCCTATAGATCTTTCAAAAGTGAATATGTCTCGAAGGTTCAGTACGCTTCGGGCGGTGCTGGCCTGCCCTATCACATGTATGGGGGCCGGCGGCCATCGCCACCGAGTGTATCTCACAAAGGTTTAGTGTTGGGGTTTGCTGCCCTGTTGGCAGGCAAAGAACAGAATTGGAACCGGGGTGGGAGGGCTAGGGGAATGCTATATCTACTTATTTTGATATGGTGTGGGTGGGGGGTTGGGGGAGTGGGAGTTGGGGATGTTAAGAAGATGCAACTGTTTTATTGGCAAAGTCGTTATTCTCTAATTGCATTCAGATACGCAGTGCATGTACTCTTAGGTCCAGGTAACTGCAGATTTCTCAGGCGCTAGCAATCTTCCCGTAGTGATACGTTTCCTTTCATGGAACGTCCGAGGCCTAAACGACCAACGAAAAATACGCAAAGTGGTAGCGTACTTGCATAGACACCTGGTTGATGTAGCTGTACTACAGGAGACCCACCTTCCCCCTAAGACAAGTCTGCTAACACAACGTAGAATGAAAGGGCAGGGTATAGCCGCGGGGTTTACATCACACGCTAGAGGTGTACTCGTGTGGACACGCAAGAACTCTGGCATACAGGTACAGCCTATTGATTTGGACCCCAATGGCAGATATGTAATAGCGAAATGCCGCAAGGAGCATTTCACGTTGCTGCTGGTAGGGGTATATGGTCCCAACTACGATGATCCACAGTTCTACCACATCCTGCATTCCAAGATTTCAAAATATGCACACATGCCCATATTGTGGGGAGGGGACTTTAATTGTATACAGGACTTGGAATTGGACCGGTCTAGGGGGGCCACTAGACCTCTCTCACGTGCAGCCTGCGCTATAGCTTCCATTGTTCGGGCTGAGGGCATGTGCGACCCAGCGCAATCCCTTGGGGAGGGAATATACGCATTATTCAGCAGCGCATGACACTCGTACACGTATAGATTATTGATTCTCCTCGCTGACACTGTTCACTTCAGTCAGAGATTGCATACATATGTCCAGGACTTTATCGGATCATTCCCCGCTTTGCCTTACAATGGAGCTGCCAGTCAGGAGCTCTCAATATAGATCGTGGCGTTTCCCACAATATTCTCTCCTGGATTCGGTCTTTAGTGCAGAGCTGGGTGCTGCCATAGATGAGTACTTTTCAACAAATTTGGGGAGTGTGGACTCCATGGGGGCGGTGTGGGAAGCTTTTAAATTATATATAAGAGGGATAGCAATCTCCAAACACGCTGGGGTTCTCAGGTCTATTCGTGCCCAGTTGGCATCTATAGAAGATACTCTGAGATCGTTGGAATATGTCCACTTAGAGACAGGTGACCCGCAAGTGTTGGCTCAGATCCGAACACAACTATGTAAATTTCAGGATCTAGCGGAGGACGAGGTTAAGCATCTGGGGAAATATGCTGTGGCCAGATCATATGCGAAAAGGGATAGACCAAGCGCCACACTGGCTGCGCAGTTGAGACCTCGCAGGGGGGACAACCACATTTCGCAGATATATAGTTCAGAGCAGACTTTGGTACATGACACGCCGGCCATCTTAGACGCTTTTGCAGATTATTACACAGTGCTATACACCTCACGGCCCAACATGTCCTCTGAGTCGGATGAGGAATACTTAGAGTATATAGCCATGACCTGGCTGACTAATAGTGACAGAGAACGGTTGATAGGTCCATTGAGACCCACAGAAATCACAGCTGCACTGAAAAGCATGCCTTGCGAAAAGACCCCAGGGGCTGATGGACTAACTGTGGCGTTTTACAAAGCTTTCCTTGACAAGCTGCTTCCTCATTTGGTTAATTTGTTTGAGGAAATGGTTAAGACAGGCACCATGCCACCATCTATGAGAGAAGCAACTATAGTTACATTACTCAAGCCTGGGAAATCTCCGGACCTCTGCTCTTCGTATAGGCCGCTTTCATTGTTAAATACAGATACGAAGCTGTTTGCAAAAGTGTTAGCTAATAGACTGGGCCCTTTACTGCCCAAGATGGTAGGCCCGGAGCAGACTGGATTTGACCCGGGCCGATCTCTCTCTAATAATCTCCGTACGCTGTTTGGAACCGTAGCGTGTATTCAGCCTCGGACGAAGGCAGCGGCCCTATTTATTGATATTGAGAAAGCCTTTAATTCAGTAGAATGGCGATTTTTATATGCAGTACTCAGGAAGGTGGGCGTTGGGGATATTTTTGTGCAGCTGATTCAGGTGTTATACACGGCTCCGGTAGCGAAGGTAAAAATCAATGGTGCACTCTCTTGGGCGATTGCAATCACTAGAGGGACGCAGGCAGGGGTGCCCCTCTCCCCCTATTATACGCACTAGTGGCCGAACCCTAATGTGCGCAATGCGAGAATACCACTCCTACAGAGGTATACGTTCCCCATATTACAATACTGTGATTGCGGCCTACGCCGATGAAACTCTACTCTATGTCCGCAACCTGGAGCAAAATTTGTTACCCATGCTACAAGAAGTAGAGAGATTTAGCCAACATTTGGGGCTACATATCAATTGGCATAAATCACTTATATTCCCACTTACCCCTGACACAGTGCAAGTAAATACCGCGTACCCATTAGAATGGACCACGGACCCAGTAAGGTATTTGGGTATCAAAATCCACACGGATGCTGATCTGGTTTTGTCCGAAAATTATGGCCGAGCCCTACAGAAACTATCCGAATCAGTGGACAAGTGGATTAAATTACCGCTGTCGCTGATGGGCAGAATAGCGCTGGCAAAAATGGTGGTGCTCCCGCGTTTTTTGTTCCTGTTTGCCAATATTCCCATAGGTCTCCCTCAATCGTTTTTTAATACACTACGCAGCTCACTAAGCCGCCTAGTATGGGCAGGGAAGCAACCAAGGGTTAGATGGGAAGTACTTACACTCCCTTATGCGAGGGGAGGGCTAAATGCTCCTGACATGGAACGGTATTACAGGGCTGCACAAGCATTGCATGCGCATGTCTGGTTTCACGGCCCCCCGAACATGCCACAATATCTCCTCGAGCGGAATGTGGTGTCCCCTTCCTCACTGCCTGGGGTGGCGACAGGGGCAGCTCGCACTACTCGTGGTAGGATAGATCCGGTGAATTGTACCGGCTCGCAGTTCTCCAAGACTGCAAAACAGCAACATCTCACTCTCATATACTCCTCCAAACTGCCCATCACATGGTGCAGTTGGCTCCCACATAGGGATGACAAATCATTAATGGGTATACTAGCAAAGTTAAATATTCACTATTTGGGTGATCTGTTTCACGAAGGGGGGGTCAAAACCTGGGAGCAGGTGTCATGTCAAGTGGCAGGGGCCACGACTTTAGACATGTTCCAATACCATAGACTCCGCTGCGCCCTACATGAATTGTTGACAGATGGCATGGTAGAACCGGCAGAGATGCCCTCATTGACGTATCTATTACAAACCCCTACTACCCAGCATGGTATAACTAGATTGTATGCATCATTTCACATGTCTTGTGAGTACCCCAAATTAAAATTTCAAGCAGATTGGGAAGCTGAGCTGAACACGACACTAACTGATGAACAGTGGGCATGGTGTTTTGCCTCTGTGAGGTCCATTTCTTTAAACGGCAGACATCGGCTAATACAATTTAAATATATACATAGAACATTCTATACACCAGTTAGGTTGCATAAATACGGGCTACGTGAAGACGACGCTTGCCCAAGATGCTCCGCTAGCCCCGCTACCTTTCTACATCTGGCGTGGACTTGTCCGGGTATAAGTACCTTTTGGCGCAAGGTATATCAGATCCTTTCAGAAATGTTGTCTGTGGAGTTGCCTGAGGTGCCTCTTGTAGCTCTGTTGGGGTATGTGAAGGAGATCCCAAAGGGGGTACGAAAACTCGCTGCCATCAGCCTATTACTAGCAAAGAGAAGAGTTGCCATGAGATGGATCAGGGGCCCTTTGCCCACAATCGACGATTGGGAAAAAGATTTGCCATATTGCTCTACTCAGTCTGACAATTATAATACACTCATGCCTGCACGATGCGCACCTAAAGACATATGGGGCCCGTATAGACAATATTTGTTGAACAAAGCTGGGGCCACAGATCCTCAGGAAGAGTTGGATAGAACTGGAGTGGGGTGAATTTAAGCAGAACGAACTGTTTGCTATTATAGATCTCAACGCTATATCAGCCTGCTGGATTATAGTCATGTGGAAAGTCTGCCGATTTGGGAACTACTAAGGGCCTGTGGACTCTGTTTTTATGGGGATTTTCATATTACATATGTTGCTATTATTCTTTTTGCTTTTTTCCTTCTTTGGTGTCATGACAATAATGTATGGTCTCTTTCCACGATTGCATGGTGTCACAAGACGAAAAGGGAAATTGCCGCTACCAAATGTTGAATATATGCTGCATTTATCTTCCAAATGTGATGCACAAGTTACTAACTTGTGTAACGATATATCTGTAAGAGACAGTAGTTAGTGACAGATTCCTTACCTTAGAATATCCCCAGGCGTCAGGCTGGATCCGGAAAGTTTTTGCGTAGCAGTACCCTTGCACGTCGGTAGGCGGCGTCGTGCGGCTCCGCGTCCGTCGTCGGCGTCGTGATCGCCGGGATGACGTCGCGGGCAGTACTTAGACGCCGCCCCTGCGCGCTGACTTCAGTTCTGTACACGACTTTCCGCGCCAGGAACGCAGAGCCATGCAAGAAGCTGACAAAGGTGTCTGAAAAATACTAGGGCCCTGAAAGGGATGTCCTTAACCCTAGAAATCAGTTCGCAGAACGGGGAGGATGGTGCGGTAAGGAATCTGTTACTAACTACTGTCTCTTACAGATATATCGTTACACAAGTTAGTAACTTGTGCATCTGAAAGAGACACGTTAGTGACAGATTCCTTACCTTAGAATAGATACCCCAGCAATACCAACCCCGGTGGTGGGTCTGCGAACAAAGATCAGACAAGGAAGTCCCGGAGGACCGAACGGCCAAAGAAGCCGTCCCTCCGGACCTGGCTGTCAAGGCAGTAATGCTTGGTAAACGTGTGCAGCGAGGCCCACGTAGCTGCCTGACAGATATCCTGCAGCGGAACAACGCGGCCCAAAGCCGTGGTAGCAGCCGTTGCCCTGGTGGAATGGGCACGCAGCCCAACAGGAGGCTCTTTTATAGCCAAAGAATAGCAGGCTTTGATACACAAGGTTACCCAGCGGGAGATGGTTCTCTTGTGCACCGCCCGACCTTTTTTGGCGCCCATGTAGCCAACAAAGAGCTGGTCATCCACCCGGAAGTGTTGTGTGCGGTTGATATAAAAGGAAAGCGCACGTTTTGGGTCCAGACGGTGGAGCCTCTCTTCCTCTCTGGAAGGATGCGGAGGCGGAAAGAAGGTGGGCAAAGTGATGGTCTGCCCAATGTGGAAGGCAGTAACCACCTTTGGCAAGAAGGACGGACGCGTCCTAAGAACAACCTTGTCTGGATGGACAGACAGAAAGGGAGGTTTGCATGATAGAGCCTGGAGCTCACTCACCCGCCGAGCGGAGGTGATGGCCACCAGAAAGGCTGTCTTCAGAGTCAGAAGACGAAGAGGACAGTTATGTAGAGGCTCAAAGGGAGCGCACATGAGAAAGGTAAGAACCAAGTTCAAGTCCCACTGAGGCATCACAAACGGAACAGGAGGGAAGAGGTGTGTAATGCCTTTAAGGAATCTGTTAACAACAGGGGACTTGAAAAGGGAGGGCTGATCAGGAAGCCTGAGGAAGGCTGAAATGGCACAAAGATAGCCCTTGATGGTACCCAGGGCAGAACCCTGTTGGGCCAGTGAAAGAAGGAACAGAAGAACCTCAGAAAGAGGGGCAGAGAGGGGATTCACAGCCTTTGCTGTGCACCATGCCACAAACTTGTTCCACCTGCAGGCGTATACCACCTTAGTGGAGGGACGCCTGGCTGCCAGAATCACATCACAAACTTCGGGAGGCAAGTCGAAAGGAATCAACTGCCGCCGCTCAATCTCCACGCAAGCAGGTGGAGGCTGGACAGGTTCGGGTGGAGGACCGTCCCCTGCTGCTGCGACAGAAGATCCTCCCGAAGAGGCAGACGGATCGGGGGATCGACGCTCATACTGAGTAGCTCGGGATACCAAACTCTTCGAGCCCAGTCCGGAGCCACAAGGATGACTTGGGCCCGGTCGCGCCGAATCTTCTTCAACACTCTGGGTAGAAGTGGTATAGGCGGAAAGGCGTACAACAGACCGCAACTCCACTCGCGACGAAAAGCGTCGCCGAGCGAGTGCCGCCTTGGAAATTCCAACGTGCAGAACTGATGACATTGCGCATTCTCTTCGGTGGCGAATAGATCTAACCAAGGCTCTCCCCACTGCAGAAAGAGACATTGCGCCACTTCCGAGTGAAGACACCATTCGTGATCCATCATGCACCTGCGGCTGAGTTCGTCCGCCCTGGCGTTCAGGGAACCTGCCAGGTGTTGAACCATCAGGAACATGCCCTGATGTTCCAGCCATGTCCAGAGGCGCAGAGCCTCCTGACAGAGGGTCCACGACCCCACCCCGCCTTGTTTGTTGCAGTACCACATGGCGGTGGTGTTGTCTGTGAACACCTGCACTACCTTCCCTTTGACAGAGGGAAGGAATGCCTTGAGTGCAAGTCGGATCGCCCGGAGCTCCAGAAGGTTGATATGGAGCCGGGACTCCGCCGGAGACCAGAGGCCTCTGATCTCCGCCTCTCCCATGTGACCGCCCCATCCCAGAAGGGACGCGTCCGTCACAACTGTGTGCTCTGGCTGGGGAAGGGAGAGGGAGAGGGATCTGCCCTTGACCCATTGCCGGTTCGAGAGCCACCACTGCAACTGTTTTGCAGCCCCCTCCGAGATCTGGACGTGATCGGACAGGTTGCCCTGGTGTTGCGCCCACTGGAACTTCAGGTCCCACTGCAGAGCCCGCATATGCCATCTGGCATGATCGACCAGCAGGATGCAGGAGGCCATGAGGCCCAGCAGCCTCAGGGTCATCCGTACCGAAACTCCAGGATAAAGGCTGAAAGATTGGAATCATAGCCTGAATATCCCGGACTCGCCGTTCGGGAGGATAGGCCCGAAACTGCGTCGTGTCCAGAACTGCTCCGATGAAAAGGAGCTGTGGAGAAGGAATCAGATGCGACTTCGGCACATTGATGGAGAACCCCAGCGAGTGCAGGAGTTCGGCCGTAGTCTGGAGGTGGGAGACGACTGCCTGGGACGAGCCCGCCTTCAGCAGCCAGTCGTCGAGGTAGGGGAAGACTGGAACCCCTGCCCGGCGCAGATGAGCTGCGACCACCGCCATCACTTTCGTGAACACCCGAGGGGCACTTGTAAGGCCAAAGGGGAGCACGGTGAACTGAAAATGCTCGAGGCCTACCGTGAACCGTAGGTAACGCCGGTGGACAGGCAGGACGGGGATGTGGAAATAAGCGTCCTGCAAGTCCAACGCTACCAACCAGTCTCCAGGGTCGAGGGCAGTCAAGACCTGAGCTAGGGTGAGCATCTTGAACTTCTCCTTCCGGAGGATGCGATTGACGTTCCGGAGGTCCAAGATAGGACGCATGTCCTCCTTGTCCTTTTTGGGCACCAGAAAGTAGTGGGAGTAGCAACCACGTCCTACTTCTGGGGTCGGTACATGCTCGATGGCCCTCTTGGCCAAGAGGGCCGTGACTTCCTTCTGCAGAAGCACCAAGTGATCCCCCGACATGCGGTGGAAATGAGGTGGCATGGCTGGGGGGGTGGTCTCGAAGGGGAGGGAGTAGCCCCTTCGGACAATGTCCAAGACCCACCTGTCCGAGGTGATGGGACGCCAGTGGTGAAGGTGATGGCGGACCCTGCCTCTACTGGCGTGCTGTGCACCGGAAAGGAGGGACTAGGAGGGCTTGGAGGCCGCGGACGGGTTGGAGGTGGTGGCCTGACCCGCACGCTGGTTGCCCGAACCGCCACGGCGGTATCCACGTCCTCGGCCACGCGAAGACGCTTGCTGCGCGGGCCGGTGGCTGGGCTGCTGACGTGACTGGGCGCCCCTTCATTGGCCACGAAAGGGGCGAAAAACAGAGGTTAGCGGAGGGCGTACAACAGAAAGGCCCAGGTACTTGGCAGTAGCCCGTGAGTCCTTAAAACGCTCCAGCGCATGGTCTGCTTTGGAACCAAAAAGACCGACTCCATCAAAGGGCATGTCCATGAGTGTATTCTGGACATCACCCGAGAAACCAGTTGTTCTCAGCCAGGCGTGGCGACGTAGCGCCACCGTCGTTGCAAGCGATCTGCCCAGCGAGTCGGCGGTATCAAGACCACAACGGATGGTGTATTTAGCCGCATCTCTTCCTTCCGCAATAGCGCGGGTAAGCAGTGTCTGGACCTCCTCAGAACACTGCGGCAAAACAGCCGCCACCGAATCCCACAGGAGTGGGTATATCGGCCCAAAAGGCAAGCGGTGTTGACGGACCGCAAGCCAGCACTGGAGGAAGAAAAGCCTTCTTCCCAAATTGGTCCAGGCGTTTGGATTCCCTATCCGGAGGGGCGGTAGGGAAGGCGGTTTGGGAGGCAGAGGCTTGGACAACCAAGCTCTCGGGGTGGGATGTTGGGAGAGAAACAAGGGGTCGCCCGGAGCAGGGCGATGGCGTCGGGCCACGTTCCTATCCACAGGAGCCCCTGTGGTGGGCTTGGACCAGGCGCCCAAAAGAACGTCAATCAGTGCATCATTAAACGGCAGCACAGTCTCCGCAGAGGAGGCTGCCGGCTGAAGCACTTCCGTCAGGAGATTAGTCCTAACAGCCACAGTAGGCAATTGGAGGTGCAAGGCTCCAGCTGCTCTACGCAACACCGTTGGGAAATTTGCTCCCTCCTCTGTAGCCACGGGAGGAGACAGCATGCCAGTGTCAGGGGAAGTGTCTAGACCACTGGCATCCCCAAGTTCCTCAGCCCAGTCCTGATCATACTCACACTGTTGTGTGAGAGGGTCTTCCGACCCCTCCCAGCTCTCCTGGTCCTCCTCTTGTTCAAAATATGGAGGAGGAGGGACATTTGGGACCAAAGGTCTCATCGGCGCCGGAGCCGGCGTCGAGCGACGTCGGTCCGGCTCCATGTCCGGAGCCGGAGACAACCGGGGAATGACGCCGTCCGGAGCCCCGGACGGCGTCAGGAACGGCACCTGGGACGTCGGCGGAGGTGTGGTAGGTCAACCGGCGTCGATGGGGGTTGCGGTACCACCGGAGCCGGGATCGAGGCCGGGGCCGAGGCCGGGATGAAGGCTGGCGGGACAGGCGACGCCGGAGCAACCCCATCAGGGCCCGCGGGGCCCGAATGCGCACCGGAGGGACCTTGAGGCCCGAAGAGGCGGGCCATGGCCGACAGGAATTCCTGTATTTCGGCCGGAGTCGCCCCCGAATCCGGAAAGGACGGGTAATGTGGGGGCGGCTTCACAGGCATGTCCGGGGCCGCGGGGACGGTGCCGACAGGGGCCTCAGTCGAGTCGCGAGACCGGCGAGGCGAAGTCTTAGAGCGATGATGCTTCTTAGACTTTTTGTGCTTCTACTTACCCGAGGAGCGCGAAGACTTGGACTCCGACGACCGGCGGGGACTCCGCGACCGGCCCCTCGACCTCTCCCGGGACCGGGGCTTGGTGCGGCGCGGAGCCGACTGCCGGACCTCGAGTAGCTTTCGAGACCGCTCTCGCAAAGCCTTCGGGTGAAGTTTCCGGCTGTCAGGACACGACTTCGTGTCGTGGTCTCGGCCGAGACAGTAGAGACACTCTAGATGCGGGTCTGTGATCGACATCATTCGACCACAGGCGTTGCATGGCTTGAAGCCGGGCATCCCTACGACACCTAGGAGTCGATGAAGACTCGAAAGAAACAGTGAAAAAATTCACAAAAAAGTTAGTCAAAAATTGACTAGGGCACTGCTCTTCCCGGATCTGCGCTTACTGGCGCGGAAAAAGAAGAACTGATGTCAGCGCGCAGGGGCGGCGTCTAAGTACTGCCCGCGACGTCATCCCGGCGATCACGACGCCGACGACGGACGCGGAGCCGCACGACGCCGCCTACCGACGCGCAAGGGTACTGCTACGCAAAAACTTTCCGGATCCAGCCTGACGCCTGGGGATATTCTAAGGTAAGGAATCTGTCACTAACGTGTCTCTTTCAGATCATGTAAGCGTTCTGAATGTAACTGAAATTGCTGTTGTTGTAAAAATGAAAATAAAGTTTAAAAAAAAAAAACTATCAAGCCAATAGGGCAGTGTTGGGGGCCTGCTCGTTCGCAACATATTTAGGGGTGCAGATCTCACCGAACACAGAGCAAATTATACGATTAAACTACGATCCACTGTCAAAGTCAGTTATTTAAAAGCTGAAGGTCTGGCATAAATTGCCAATCAGCATTATAGGGAGATGTAATATTATTAAAATGATTATCTTACCTAAGTTTCTTTATTTGTTTCAAGCAATTCCATTACGGGTTCCGATTTAAAAAAAAAAAAAATTAGAGGGGGCACTGAGCAGCTTCATCTGGGGCTATAAACAGCCGTGTCGCAAGCTAAAGTACTTAAAGTTCCCATACAGGCAGGGAGGGCTCCAATTACCCGATTTCAAATTTTATTTTTGGGCTTCTTTTGTTAGGCGACTTCGTAGTCTTCTCTCTGCTGGTAGTCAAAGTAGTCTATATAATCTTGCAATTGGTACAGATAGCAGAATGTTCTTGTACAGGATCAATGACCCTAACTATTTCAAAAGAGTTCCGTTTAAGACTCTTCGAGATGCAGCTTATATTTGGCGTGAAATAGTATCTAACTGTTCTTTACCCGCAATACATAGCAGTGTTCCACTATGGGGCAATCTCCAATTCCCGGATATATTTCGGGACACGCAAGCAAAACTATGGGCTAATTATGGGGTAAGCCAATTAGGGCATCTATATGATACTAACGGATTTCGTACTTCTGAAGATCTACAAAGGGAATTCGGCCTCCCAAAACAGATGTTTTATAAATATCTACAGGTCAGAGACTGTTTGTGGGGATGGAGAGGTATAAGAACACTTGTGGATTCCGACACAATGACCTATCTACACTCAACTACAAAGCTAACTATTAGTCAGGCTTACCTGTTACTCTCTCCATCCTGGGGCGATGATGGCTTGAAGTTGGCATTGAAGTGGCGCGAGCTATCGGGGCAGGAGATTACTTCGGTAGATATTGAAGACGCATTAGGTACGTTAAATGAGGGTGTGCACCCTACCAACTTGAAATTGCAGCAATTTAAAACCATATGTTTGCTATATTATACTCCGGATCGAATAGCTCGTTGGTCAGCTGATAGGGGGGCTATCATAAGTGACAAGGGCAAGTGCCCTAAATGCGGATTAATTGCTGCAGATAGCCTACATATGTTTTTCACCTGTCCTGAAACTCTTTTGGAAGGAGGTTGATCAAATAGCAGTAGACAGATTGGGTATTAATATGCAGTTGACTGAGAGGGAGAGACCCTCGGTCTAGGTCCACTCTCCCCGCAGCTCCGCTGTGCCGTCTCTTGCCTCCAGACCCTGACCTCCTCCTTGGGAGGTTCGAGGCTGCTGCCCACTCCTGCGCCTGCTGCCCGCTCCAACTGGGACCAGACTGCCTGCAACCACCTTAACCTTTCTCAGCCGTTTTTTTTCTCTTAATTTTTCCCTGTTGTGCCACTGTTATTGTGCCCATCTGTGTCTTGCTGTAATTCCACCACTGTCTTTATTTTCTCGTGCCTGCCTGTTCCTTTCGCCTTTCGCTGCTGCTGCCCCTGTGGCCCCTCCCCCCCGGAATTCCCACGCTCCCGCCTCCCAGCCTCTCCTTCCTCCCACCTCCCCTACTTAATGGCGGCCGCTGCGCAGTCGCGCAGCAGACGCGAGCAGCGGGCGCGCCAAAGGCAAGCCCGTCTGCGCCAGGAACCCTGGACCTCCCACTACCCATTGCTACGACACCACCACCCTCCTCGCACTCAACCCTGGAAGACTTAGAGAATGCCAACAGGCCTCGCCGAACACGACCCACGGCCAGTTCTCCTGCCTCCACTGCCGCCAGACCCTCACCGCCACCCCGGCCTCCAACACCGCCGACGCCAGCACCAACGACACCCTAAAATGCATCATCCTCAACGTACGCTCCGTACACAAACACGCCATGGAAATCTGGAACCTACTCGACTCTCTCTCGCCCGACATCGCCTTCTTCACAGAGACCTGGACCAACGCATCCTCCGCCCCCGACATCAGCACCGCCATCCCAGACGGATACAAGATCCAGAGGAAAGACTGCCCCAACCGCCCAGGAGGGGGCCTCGCCATCGCCCACAAGAGCATCCTCCGCCTCACCACCTCCAGCGAAACCTTCCCCTCCGCCGAACACCTGCACTTCCAGATCCAGACCACCCCCAAAGCCACACTCTGACGAACCATCATCTACAGACCCCCCGGCCCCCGAACACCCTTCGCCACCACCATCACCGACTTCATCGCACCCCACGCCATCGCCTCAGCAAACTACATACGCATTGGAGACCTGAACTTCCACCTCGACAACCCCAGCGACCCCAACTCCACTATCCTTCGTGACAACCTCGCCAGCATCGGACTTAAACAACTCGTCAACACACCGACCCACAGAGCAGGACACACCCTCGACCCCATCTTCGCGGCAGGAAACAGCGTCCAATTCAGTCACACAACGCAGCCGCCATGGACCGACCACCACTGCGTACACTTCGCCATCAACAAACCCAAGGCACCCAAACCAGCCCGACGCCCACCTCGAAGGAACTGGAGCAAGGTTACCGACGAGCAACTTAACTCCACCCTCACCCGAGACAACCACACCTGGGCACCCGCCGCAAACGACGCAGCCAGAGAACTCCACACCTGGACCTTCAACTGCGCAGACGAGCTCGCCCCGCTACGCAACCCCGAAAGACAATGCCCCAGGAAAGCCGCCTGGTTCACCACCGCTCTCCAAGAAGCCAGACGCACCTGCAGACGCCTGGAGAAGAACTGGAGAAACACCAAGACAACCGAAAACCACACCACCTACAAGGACGCCATGACGGACTACCACAACCAGATCAGAGCCACCAAGAGGAACTTCATCCACAACAAAATCCTGGCCAACTCCAAGGAACTTTTCAATGTCATTCAGGAATTCACCAACCCACGCAGCGAAGCCACAGACATCACCCCATACCAAGACCTCTGCGAAAAACTTGGAACCTATTTCCACCTCAAGATCAAAAACCTCTACAACAACTTCATCGACCATCCACCAGGCACCACAGACGGCCCCCTGCCCCCCAGAAACACCAGCCAGCCCACCATCTCCAACTGGACACCGATCACGGCCGGAGACACCGCCTTGACCATGAAAAGCATCCACTCTGGGGCCCCCACCGACCCCTGCCCCCCTCACATCTACCACAGAGCAGCGGCCGCCATCGCACCCGAACTACAACGCACCATCAACACCACCTTCAAAACAGGCACCTTCCCAGACGACTGGAAGCGCGCAGAAGTCAGACCCCTGTTCAAGAAGCCCACAGCTGACCCCACCGACCTCAAGAACTATCGGCCCATCTCGCTCCTCCTCTTCGCAGCCAAAGTTGCAGAGAAAACAGTCAACAGGAAACTGACACAATTCATTGAAGAGAACGTCGTCCTCGACCTGTCCCAATCCGGATTCCAAAGCAACCACAGCACAGAGACCGCCCTACTCGCCGCCACAGACGACATCCGCACCCTCCTGGACCAAGGCCACTCCGCAGCCCTCATCCTACTCGACCTATCAGCGGCCTTCAACACCGTCTCCCACCGCACACTAGTCGCCAGACTACACGACGCAGGCATACAAGAAACAGCCCTGGACTGGATCCGATCATTCCTCACCTGAAGAAGCCAAAGGATCAGACTCCCACCCTTCCTCTCCGACCCCACAAAAATCACCTGCGGAGTCCCACAGGGTTCATCACTGAGCCCCACCCTCTTCAACATCTACATGGTCCCCCTCGCAGCCATCGTCCGACAACACGGCCTCAACATCGTATCCTACACCGACGACACCCAGCTCATCCTCTCCCTCACCAAAGACCCCACCACTGCCAAACTCAACTTCCAGAAAGGAATGCAAGACGTCGCAGTCTGGATGACCAACAGCTGCCTGAAGCTCAACGCCGAGAAGACAGAAGTCCTCATCCTCGGTACCACCCCTTCTGCATGGGACAGCACCTGGTGGCCGACTGCCCTCAGAAGCCCACCTACCCCCTCAGACCACGCCAAGAGCCTCGGCATCGTACTCGACTCATCACTCACCATGAACCGACAGGTCAACGCCGTCACCTCCAGCTGCTTCAACACCCTCCGCAAGACTTTCAAGTGGATCCCCCCTGAGTCAAGGAAGACAGTCACCCACGCACTCATCACCAGCAGACTGGACTATGGAAACGCACTCTACGCCGGCATCAACAAGTCCCTACTCCGCAAACTCCAGACAATACAGAACACCGCCGCCAGACTCGTCCTCGGCATCCCCCGACACGAACACATCAGCCAACACCTATGAAGTCTCCACTGGCTCCCCGTGGAGATAAGAGTCACTTTCAAAATCCTCACTCACGCCTACAAATGCCTACACAACAACGGACCCAAATACCTCAACGACATAATCAACTTCCACGTACCCAAAAGAAACCTCCGATCTTCCAACCTCGCACTGGCCGAAACCCCGCGCATCCACAGAGCCAGAGCAGGCGGAAGATCCTTCTCTCACATTGCAGCCAACACCTGGAACGAGCTACCGGCAGACCTCAGACACGCACCCTCCCTGAACACCTTCAGGAAGACCCTCAAGACCTGGCTCTTCGGCTAAACAGATCTGCGGACCCCCCCCCCCCCCCTCAGCGCCTTGAGACCCTCACGGGTGAGTAGCGCGCTTACAATTCCCTGATTGATTGATTGATTGATTGATTGATTGAGAGAATGCTTGGCTACAAACACACGCCCGACTTTGGTCTAAGACCTCTTCTATCTGTCATTATAATGACAGCTCGAATCTGTATTGCAAGGGTATGGATATCGAAGGTACCGCCCAAGGCTTCAGAATGGTGGGCAATGTTAAATGAAATATGTGAAAGGGAAAGGGCTATAGCCAAAACTAGGGGGGTCCGCTCTGGGCTTAAATTCTATCGCATTTGGGGGCCTATGGTTAAAGCCGGATAGTTACATTTACATTTTCAGGTGATATATTTTAAGTAGCGGTGTGTCTATGTGCTTGTATTTATAATTTTTCTCCGGTTGCCATGTTCCTTCCTCCCCGGGGGTTTGCTTCTTTTTTTTTTTTTTTTCTTCTTCTTTATGATGTATTGTACTTATATTTGCCTGTATTTTATCTTGTTACAAGCCCTTGTTATCCTTCTTTTTCTTACATTGCCGGGATAATGTCTCTCTTGCTCTTTTCTTTTTCTTCTGGCGACTCCTGAAATAAATAAATATTTATAAAAAATAAAAAAATCCGAATGGTTCAGAAGCTGCAATATCTCCTGGAGAGTAACAATGCAAAAGGATTTCTTCAGCAGGTATTTGTTGAGTTTTCTGAGGTCTAGAATGGGACGCCATTCCCCACTTCTTTTTTATCAGGAAAAGCGAGAGTAGAAGCCTTTTCCTCTCTGAGAGCATGGAACACATTCTATTGCTCCTTTTTGAAGCATTAATAAAGCCTCCTTCTTTAGCAATTGAAGATGGGGTGGTATTGATTTCTGGGGCAGATGAGGTGGCGTTGTGGTAAACTCCAGGGTATGGCCATACTTAATTATATTCAGGACCCATTTGTCTGATGTTATTTTCTGCCATAGATGTAGGCAATGAGAAAGGGGAATTTTCTTCAGTAAAAAAGACAAGGGAAGAGCGGCAGGTGGTGAGGCGTCGTCACTGCTTCCGGCCAGAATCCCTGGGTTGAACGTGTTGCTTTCGTCTAGGTTGTCTGGAATAGGCAGCCTGTGGTGGCACACGGTACTGCTGTTGTTGTTGTTGGTGGGAAGGTCGGAAGAGGTGTAAGTTTGAGGCTGGTATCTCTGGTAACCTCCTCGAAAAGAATAGGTTCCTCTGCCACGTGCTCCACGAAAGGGGGCTTTCGATATTGGAGCGTTCCCAGAGCCTTAGTTGTGTCTTTGTCTGTTTTGATGGTTTGCAAAGCGTCATCAATATGTTTGCCAAAGAGTGTTTCACCATCAAATGGCATGTCCAAAACTTTGCTTTGCACCTCAGGGCGGAACATAGTTGCTTTCAGCCAACCCTGGCGTCTGAGGACAGCAGCTCCAGCAAGCTGACGAAAGGCCAAGGAAGCAATATCCATAGAAGCATCAATGATTTCAGGTGCAGATCTTTCCCCCTCTAGCAGGATCTTTCTTGCTTCCATCCTTTTATCCTCTGGAAGGAGATCTAAGAAATGAGCAATGTCCGACCACATCTGCCGATCGTACCTGGCTAAAATCGCAAGAGCGTTGTCAGCACGAACAGTCGCACCTGATGTGGTTGTGAATCTTTTGCCGATGTTATCTAAGCGCCTCCCTTCTCTGTCAGGCGGAGCAGTAATGGCGCTAGAGGGTTCCTCGATCTACGTTGAGCGGCCTGAGAGATAAGAGTCAGGCTTAGGATGTCCTACTAGACAAGCTGGAGCATCATCCGGAGCTTTATACTTTTTGTCGATCCTGGGTAAGACAGGGATAACTGTGGCAGGTGTCCTCATTACTTTTAAACTTTCTTCCCAGATGTGATCTACAATGGGTATAGATCTAACAGATTTCCTGGATAGATCTTTGAAATCGAAGAGAAAGTAGCCTGATTGCTTGACCGTTAAGGACAGTTGGAAACGTGACGCTGCTCTTTCTATTAAGGCGTAAAAACCGCCGATATCCTCTGGTGGAGACTACAATTTGCGGAGAAGGAGACGCAGGCGTCTATATGACGTAGTCCTCCCATTCATCTTCTGTTTGCCCATCTTTTTGAGGTTGATTGTCCTCAATTTCTCCTTCATCAGAAGTATCCTTATGATGTTGCGGCAAAACAGTATCTCCTGTAGAGGAGGGCGCAGGCAAAGGTACAAAGGTACGTGGTGGAGAAGTGGCAGGTGGTGGTGGCTGTGGAGGTGGAGGAACAGCCGCTGAAGAAAAGCGTGTGCGATAGTCATGTAATAAATCCTGATGGACTTGTACCAAAGTAACAGAAAGGTGGACCATAGGTTCATTAACTGGTTCCATATACTGAATCTTTGCATGAGGAGGGTGATATTCTTGTTGATATTATCCATCATATTCGTCATCATCTTCCTCTTGATATTTTACTTGCAATTGAGAAGGACTATCAGCAGGTCCAAATATCCCATCGTCATCAGACTCCTCTAAAAAAGTTGAAGGTGGTAAAGGTGAAACTATTGCTGGATTTTGCAAAAATTGCCTCGTCGACGTTGTCGTCGACGAGAACGTTGTCAACGGGTACATAGGCGTAAGCTGTAAGGTGGATGGACGCTTACGACCAGGCGTGGGATAAAGCGTTGTCAGCTTCGTCGACGGTAGCGGAGTCTGTATCGTCGACGCACAAGTTACTAACTTGTGTAACGATATATCTGTAAGAGACAGTAGTTAGTGACAGATTCCTTACCTTAGAATATCCCCAGGCGTCAGGCTGGATCCGGAAAGTTTTTGCGTAGCAGTACCCTTGCGCGTCGGTAGGCGGCGTTGTGCGGCTCCGCGTCCGTCGTCGGCGTCGTGATCGCCGGGATGACGTCGCGGGCAGTACTTAGACGCCGCCTCTGCGCGCTGACGCCAGTTCTGTACACGACTTTCCGCGCCAGGAACGCAGAGCCATGCAAGAAGCTGACATAGGTGTCTGAAAAATACTAGGGCCTTGAAAGGGATGTCCTTAACCCTAGTAATCAGTTCGCAGAATGGGGAGGATGGGTGGGGCGGTAGTGAATCTGTCACTAACTACTGTCTCTTACAGATATATCGTTACACAAGTTAGTAACTTGTGCATCTGAAAGAGACACGTTAGTGACAGATTCCTTACCTTAGAATAGATACCCCAGCAATACCAACCCCGGTGGTGGGTCTGCGAACAAAGATCAGACAAGGAAGTCCCGGAGGACAGAACGGCCAAAGAAGCCGTCCCTCCGGACCTGACTGTCAAGGCAGTAATGCTTGGTAAACGTGTGCAGCGAGGCCCACGTAGCTGCCTGACAGATATCCTGCAGCGGAACACCGCGGCCTAAAGCCGTGGTAGCAGCCGTTGCCCTGGTGGAATGGGCACGCAGCCCAACAGGAGGCTCCTTCTTAGCCAAAGAATAGCAGGCTTTGATACACAAGGTTACCCAGCGGGAGATGGTTCTCTTGTGCACCGCCCGACCTTTTTTGGCGCCCACGTAGCCAACAAAGAGCTGGTCATCCACCCGGAAGTGTTGTGTGCGGTTGAGGTAAAAGGAAAGCGCACGTTTTGGGTCCAGACGGTGGAGCCTCTCTTCCTCTCTGGAAGGATGCGGAGGCGGAAAGAAGGTGGGCAAAGTGATGGTCTGCCCAATGTGGAAGGCAGTAACCACCTTTGGCAAGAAGGACGGACGCGTCCGAAGAACAACCTTGTCTGGATGAACAGACAGAAAGGGAGGTTTGCATGAAAGAGCCTGGAGCTCACTCACCCGCCGAGCGGAGGTGATGGCCACCAGAAAGGCTGTCTTCAGAGTCAGAAGACGCAGAGGACAGTTGTGCAGAGGCTCAAAGGGAGCGCACATAAGAAAGGTAAGAACCAAGTTCAAGTCCCACTGAGGCATCACAAACGGAACAGGAGGGAAGAGGTGTGTAATGCCTTTAGAAACCTGTTAACAACAGGGGACTTGAAAAGGAGGGCTGATCAGGAAGCCTGAGGAAGGCCGAGATAGCACAAAGATAACCCTTGATGGTACCCAGGGCAGAACCCTGCTGGGCCAGGGAAAGAAGGAACAGAAGAACCTCAGAAAGAGGGGCAGAAAGGGGATTCACAGCCTTTGCTGTGCACCATGCCACAAACTTGTTCCACCTGCAGGCGTATACCACCTTAGTGGAGGGACGCCTGGCTGCCAGAATTACATCACAAACTTCGGGAGGCAAGTCGAAAGGAATCAACTGCCGCCGCTCAATCTCCACGCAAGCAGGTGGAGGCTGGACAGGTTCGGGTGGAGGACCGTCCCCTGCTGCTGCGACAGAAGATCCTCCCGAAGAGGCAGACGGATCGGGGATCCACGCTCATACTGAGTAGCTCGGGATACCAAACTCTTCGAGCCCAGTCCGGAGCCACAAGAATGACTTGGGCCCGGTCGTGCCGAATCTTCTTCAACACTCTGGGTAGTAGTGGTATAGGCGGAAAGGCGTACAATAGACCGCAACTCCACTCGCGACGAAAAGCGTCGCCGAGCGAGTGCCGCCTTGGAAATTCCAACGCGCAGAACCTGATGACATTGCGCGTTCTCTTCGGTGGCGAATAGATCTAACCAAGGCTCTCCCCACTGAAGAAAGAGTCCTTGCGCCACTTCCGAGTGAAGACGCCATTCGTGATCCATCATGCACCTGCGGCTGAGTTCGTCCGCCTCTGGCGTTCAGGGAACCTGCCAGGTGTTGAACCATCAGGAACATGCCCTGATGTTCCAGCCATGTCCAGAGGCGCAGAGCCTCCTGACAGAGGGTCCACGACCCCACCCCGCCTTGTTTGTTGCAGTACCACATGGCGGTGGTGTTGTTCAGAACACCTGCACTACCTTCCCTTTGACAGAGGGAAGGAATGCCTTGAGTGCAAGTCGGATCGCCCGGAGCTCCAGAAGGTTGATATGGAGCCGGGACTCCGCCGGAGACCAGAGGCCTCTGATCTCCGCCTCTCCCATGTGACCGCCCCATCCCA
Organism: Calotriton arnoldi; assembly: GCA_963921515.1. Taxonomy (NCBI): domain Eukaryota; kingdom Metazoa; phylum Chordata; class Amphibia; order Caudata; family Salamandridae; genus Calotriton; species Calotriton arnoldi. The sequence continues at coordinate 3,836,102 of CAWUFW010000397.1, forward strand.
GAAGGGACGCGTCCGTCACAACTGTGTGCTCTGGCTGGGAAAGGGAGAGAGATCTGGCCATGACCCATTGCCGGTTCGAGAGCCACCACTGCAACTGTTTTGCAGTCCCCGCCGAGATCTGGACGTGATTGGACAGGTTGCCCTGGTGCTGCGCCCACTGGAACTTCAGGTCCCACTGCAGAGCCCGCATATGCCATCTGGCATGATCGACTAGCAGGATGCAGGAGGCCATGAGGCCCAGCAGCCTCAGGGTCATCCGTACCGAAACCCAGGATAAAGACTGAAAGATCGGAATCATAGCCTGAATATCCCGGACTCGCCGTTCGGGAGGATAGGCCCGAAACTGCGTCGTGTCCAGAACTGCTCCGATGAAAAGGAGCTGTGGGGAAGGAATCAGATGCGACTTCGGCACATTGATGGAGAACCCCAGCGAGTGCAGGAGTTCGGCCGTAGTCTGGAGGTGGGAGACGACTGCCTGGGACGAGCCCGCCTTCAGCAGCCAGTCGTCGAGGTAGGGGAAGACTGAAACCCCTGCCCGGCGCAGATGAGCTGCGACCACCGCCATCACTTTCGTGAACACCCGAGGGGCACTGGTAAGGCCAAAGGGGAGCACGGTGAACTGAAAATGCTCGAGGCCTACCGTTAACCGCAGGTAACACCGGTGGGCCGGCAGGACGGGGATGTGGAAATAAGCGTCCTGCAAGTCCAACGCTACCAACCAGTCTCCAGGGTCGAGGGCAGTCAAGACCTGAGCTAGGGTGAGCATCTTGAACTTCTCCTTCCGGAGGAAGCGATTGACGTTCCGGAGGTCCAAGATAGGACGCATGTCCTCCTTGTCCTTTTTGGGCACCAGGAAGTAGTGGGAGTAGCAACCACGTCCTACTTCTGGGGTCGGAACATGCTCGATGGCCCTCTTGGCCAAGAGGGCCGTGACTTCCTTCTGCAGAAGTACCAAGTGATCCCCTGACATGCGGTGGAATTGAGGTGGCATGGCTGGGGGTGGTCTCGAAGGGGAGGGAGTAGCCCCTTCGGACAATGTCCAAGACCCACCTGTCCGAGGTGATGGGACGCCAGTGGTGAAGGTGATGGCGGACCCTGCCCTCTACTGGCGTGCTGTGCACCTGAAAGGAGGGACTAGGAGGGCTTGGAGGCCGCGGACGGGTTGGAGGTGGTGGCCGGACCCGCACGCTGGTTGCCTGAACAGCCACGGCGGTATCCACGTCCTCGGCCACGCGAAGGCGCTTGCTGCGCGGGCCGGTGGCTGGGCTGTTGACGTGACTGGGCGCCCCTTCCGTGGCCACGAAAGGGGCGAAAAGCAGAGGTTTGCGGAGGGCGCACAACAGAAAGGCCCAGGGACTTGGCAGTAGCCCGTGAGTCCTTAAAGCGCTCCAGCGCATGGTCTGCTTTGGACCCAAAAAGACCGACTCCATCAAAGGGCATGTCCATGAGTGTATTCTGGACATCACCCGAGAAACCAGTGGTCCTCAGCCAGGCGTGGCGACGCAGCGCCACCGTCGTTGCAAGCGATCTGCCCAGCGAGTCGGCGGTATCAAGGCCACAACGTATGGTGTACTTTGCCGCATCCCTACCTTCCGCAATGGCGCGGGTAAGCAGTGTCTGGACCTCCTCAGAACACTGGGGCAAAACAGTCGCCACCGAATCCCACAGGGAGTGGGTATATCGGCCCAAAAGGCAAGCAGTGTTCACCGACCGCAAGCCAGCACTGGAGGAAGAAAAGGCCTTCTTCCCAAATTGGTCCAGGCGTTTGGATTCCCTATCCGGAGGGGCGGTAGGGAAGGCGGTTTGGGAGGCAGAGGCTTGGACAACCAAGCTCTCGGGGTGGGATGTTGGGAGAGAAACACGGGGTCGCCCGGAGCAGGGCGATAGCGTCGGGCCACGTTCCTATCCACAGGAGCCCCTGTGGTGGGCTTGGACCAGGTGCCCAAAAGAACGTCAATCAGTGCATCATTAAACGGCAGCACAGTCTCCGCAGAGGAGGCTGCCGGCTGAAGCACTTCCGTCAAGAGATTAGTCTTGACAGCCAGAGTAGGCAATTGGAGGTGCAAGGCTCCAGCTGCTCTACGCAACACCGTTGTGAAATTTGCTCCCTCCTCCGTAGCCACGGGAGGAGACAGCATGCCAGTGTCAGGGGAAGTATCTAGACCACTGGCATCCCCAAGTTCCTCTGCCCAGTCCTGATCATACTCACACTGCCGTGTGAGAGGGTCTTCGGACCCCTCCCAGCTCTCCTGGTCCTCCTCTAGTGAAAAATATGGAGGAGGATGGACATTTGGGACCCAAGGTCTCGACGGCGCCAGATCCGGCATCGGGCGACGCCGGTCCGGCTCCATGTCCGGACCCGGAAAGAGCTGGGGAACGACGCCGTCCGGAGCCCCGGACGGCGTCAGAAACGGCACCGGGGACATCGGCGGAGGCGTGGTTAGGTCAACCGGCGTCGATGGGGGTTGCGGCACCACCGGGGCCGGAGCCGAGGCCGGGGCCGGAGCCGAGGCCGGGATCAAGGCTGGCGGGACAGGCGACGCTGGGACCGGAGTCGTCGGCGACGCCGGAGCAACCCCATCAGGGCCCGCGGGGCCCGAAGGCGCACCGGAGGGACCTTGAGGCCCGAAGAGGCGGGCCATGGGCGACCAGAATTCCTGTATTTGGGCCGGAGTCGCCCCCGAACCCGGAAAGGACGGGTAATGCGGGGGCGGCTCGACAGGCACGTCCGGGGCCGCGGGGGTGGGAACGGTGCCGACAGGGGCCTCAGCCGAGTCGTGAGACCGGCGAGGCGAAGTCTTAGAGCGATGATGTCTCTTAGACTTTTTGTGCTTCGACTTACCCGAGGAGCGCGAAGACTTGGACTCCGACGACTGGCGGGGACTCCGCGACCGGCCCCTCGACCTCTCCCGGGACCGGGGCTTGGTGTGGCACGGAGCCGACTGCCGGACCTCGAGTAGCTTTCGAGACCGCTCTCGCAAAGCCTTTGGGTGAAGTTTCCGGCAGTCAGGGCACGACTTCGTGTCGTGGTCTCGGCCGAGACAGAAGAGACACTCCAGATGCGGGTCTGTGATCGACATCATTCGACCACAGACGTCGCATGGCTTGAAGCCGGGCATCCCTATCGACACCTAGGAGTCGACGACTCGAAAAGAAAACAGTGAAAAATCACCAAAAAATTTAGTCAAAAATTGACTAGGGCGGGGGGCGCTAGGCGACGCGCGATCAAGATGGCCGCACACATGTGAGGCTCTTGTCGCTTGGCGGCACGATCCTACCATAATCCTGCGAAAACTTCATTTTTAAATGCTGAAATAGCCTGCCACCTATGTTGGACCATCTTTTCCAGCTCCGGAGCGGGTTTCAGCCGATTTGACCGACACTGGACTGCATGTCGCCAGTCTAAAGCTCCGGGCGGAGCGCCGCTGTGAATCCTGCTGTAAGGGCTATCGGCCGAAGCTCTCAGGCGAGATCCGGGGCGCACACGTGCAGCGCAGGCCTCTGAGCCAACTCCGCTCAGGCGATCGGAGAGCGTGACCTCCCTGCCCGCTTACCCACGCGGACTACAGGTGACCGGGATACTACAGCGGACTGCCATGATAAGGTGACATTGATACTATTTCCTATCTGTGATATAACCAACCACTGAGTGGCCCGGGCGATCGCGCTCTTCAGCCACCGTCCTCGAGGAATCCCCGTCACGCAGAGGCCGGGGCTATCTCCCCCCCCCGTGCGATAGACGTCTTCGCCAGAGCAATAGAGCGACTCCTCTTCTTGCCTGCTTGATTGCGCTTTGTACGAACGCTAGAAGTGGCGCTGCGCGGGGGACGCGCCTGCTCCGATTGCCCCCCCCCGGCACTAAGGGCCGTCTGATCGGCATCGCCTGCCATTGACGGGGGACGTACTGGCCTGGGTGTTGAGATCCCGGCCTATGAACTCCCACCCATCGATGTTGGAGGGGAAAAAAAAAAAAAAAAAAAAAAACATGAGACGGTAAAAACTGAAGATTAGACCGTCTTTACTGCTTCATTGTGAGAGTCACCCTCTGAAAAAAGTGCATCCACGTGTCAAATCCTGGTGATAAGGAGAGGAGGGGACCCTTGTTAGCTGGACACTACTGCAGTGACACTTGGTTTTTCCGCAGCTGACCCTATCGGTGTGCAGAAATCCGGGACAACACCTCCTTAATTCGAAAAAGCTTGGACACGGCTGTGCCCCGGGCCTTGTGACTCCCACCCTAACAGATCCTAAGCTGAACCGACTGTCATTGGCTGCCGGCCTTGGGGAGAGGGCTGTGGGCACGGTTGAGGAACACAGTCAATCATCCTTAGCGTGAGGCTCGCAACGCTATCCGTCCAAATCCGCACCACTGAAGAGCTGAGTGGAATCTTCCTTACCTGGGGACTCAGCCTATCATTCTTCATTGCAGATAGGTGCGCTCCTTGCAACCACATTAAGAATATCACCTGCATTAGCTACTTCTACCCTCCTCAAGATGGGCAAACCAGATGGTAAACAAACTAAACTGCCTTTTGAGTCCAGAAAAACCACGACGCGCGCCAGATCTGAAGAGCGCGATTTGACATCGGCAGAGCAGACATCAATATCGTCCGCCTCTCAGGATGGCGAAATAAAGAATTTGCTATTAGCCATGCAGCAAAGCCTCTCTGACCTCTCCGGTAAAATGGACACCATGACTAGTCGTATGGACTTCATAGTACAAAAATTGGATCAGCATGACGAAAAGATTAAGGAAGCGGAGCGACGCATTTCGGACAATGAAGACACCACCACACAGGTGAAGCAACAAGTCACACAAATGGACAAGCTTCTCAAAGTCATTGCCGCCAAAAGCGAAGATTTGGAGGCGCGCAGTAGAGCGCAACAACATACGAGTCGTGGGAATTCCGGAGAGCACCAACACAGGACGCATGGAGGACTTTGTTGAACGTCTCCTGACAAGCACGTTTGGAGCTGACGCCTTCTCATCCCACTTGATAGTGGAACGTGCACACCGCTCATTGGGCCCCCCGCCCTCCAGGTGGCAACCCCCGTCCGATCATAGCTCGTCTGCTTAATTATCGTGATCGAGACAGTGCCTTGAAATTGGCCAGGGAACGCAAAGATTTACAATTTGAAGGCGTTGCATTCACCATGTATCCAGACTTCACGGCAGCTGTTCAGGAGGCTCGTCGAAAGTTTCTCCCCGCCAAACAAAAACTTCGAAAGGCGCAGATCGACTTCGCACTTATGTACCCTGCTCGCTTGCGTGTCACCCACCAGGGTAAACAGTACTTCTTTCTGAATACACAACAAGTGGATGACTTTCTCAAGAGCATCAAAAGACACTCCCCGCAACGAGAAGACAGAAGACGTCCCTCTAGGTCTACATCTCCAGTGACGGAATGATACCCCGTCGACATCTGACTTCTCGTAGGCGACATACAGCGAAATCCATAATTGCCTATTGGATACTTCCTAGACTGCCTTCGAACTCTGATCTTCATCAGATGTGGATACGCTGGCATGGCCCGCACGCCAGACGGCATGCACCATGAAGTTTGGATTTGTGATGGCTGATGTTCCGGAATCAGATAAGTAAATGTACCACTGTGGCAAGGCATATACTATGACTGTAAAATGAACAATGCCAAGCACCCCCCTTCCTCCACGCTCTCCTCCTTATAGAGGGCTGTCCCTGTCATTCACTGGAGAAGGGTGCATATCGCGTGCCTCTAGTGACCCCCCTTGGGCGTTCCCCCTACTACTTTACGTATTCGTTTTGGACTACAATGGGTTGTATGAGAAGAGAACTGGGTGGGAGATATAATACCAGCACAATTGGGGTGCTGTTGTGGGCGGGGGTGGGTTGGGAGTTGTTATTGTTTACTTCATTGTTAACACTCACTCAGCAGAAAGTCATGTGGACACTTGTCACCAGATACGTGCATAGCAACATACCCCATATCCTTCAGACATCATTTTGGCTACACATACATGGCCCCATCTCCTGAAACACAAAAAATACACTTGCTTACCTGGAATGTCAGAGGCCTTGGAGACCCCCGTAAACGTCGTCAGATCTTGGCGTACCTTGACAGACATCAAGTCCATATAGCTATGCTACAAGAGACACACTTTGATCCTCTTCGCCCCCCCTTCTTTGCAAGCAGATGGGCAGAACATAGAGTCTTCTCCTCTTATTCCACATACTCCAGGGGTACAGTGATTCTTGTTCGGAAGAATGTCCCTTTCATACTTGGCGGGGTGGAACATGACTCACAAGGAAGGAGCTGTATGGTCTGGGGCCAGCTGGGTTCACATTCAATCACACTTGTCTGTTGCTATGGTCCAAATGTAGATGACCCTAACTTCTTTACTACACTCTGGGGGCGCATTCTCGCTATTGGCTCCACGCACATTATTTGGGGCGGAGACTTTAACATTGCATTTCACCCCCTCGGGACAGATCTAACCCCCTCCCGCACCACTACACAAAAGCACGAGGCATACTGACCGACATAATCGCAGATCATGGCCTCCTCGATGCCTGGAGATACGTACACCCTGATACCTTGGAAGGGACACACCACACAACAATGCACGCTACCTGGGCACGATTGGACTATTGGCTCGTCTCCAGAGGGGTAGGCACGTGGATAACTAGTGTAGAACATCTTGCCAAAACATTCTCGGATCATGCACCGGTGCGACTGACGTTAGCTCCTCCTGACTCATTCTCTACCTCTAGGAACTGGAGACTCATGCCAGATGCACTACTAGATTCCGCCTTCCGGGCAGAACTCGGGGCAGAAATTGCGGAATTTTTTCAGCGAAATATTGGCTCGGTTACACAAGTAGGTGTGGTCTGGGAAGCCTTCAAAGTTACGATACGAGGCTTCTGCATCGCAAAGAGTTTTGGGGTATTGCGGGACATACGTAACTATCTACGTAAACTTGAGGAGGAGCTGAAACGCATAGAGGAAGACATGGCACAGGATTCAACTGGGACAGCACAGGCCTTGTTTAGGGAAAAGCTTACGGACTATAGAGACACTGCTGAGAGGGAACTGCGCTTCAGGGGCAAATACCATACTGCCCGTAGGTATGGAGAGGGGGCGGCCAGGCAGAGCACTGGCGATGCAGATCCGTGCGCCCCGGTTCTCCAATTACATATTGGAGATCCGTGATGGTGATGGCATACGTCATAGAGACAATCAAAACATTCTCGGGGACTTTGTATCATTCTATTCCGACCTATACAGTTCTCGTAGGACGCAACCCCCTGACTTCTCTTCGTTCCTAACAGACATTACTCTCGGCTGGCTTGGGGATAATCAGCGGGAATATTTGGCGGCACCCCTCAGTGTTGAGGAGATAAAGATAGCAATTATGCAGATGAGGTCCGGGAAGGCCCCAGGGCCTGACGGTCTTCCTGTTGATTTTTACAAAGCATACGCTGATTTGCTGATCCCCATACTGAAGGAAGTTTATGAGGAGGCACAGGAAAGTGGGATCCTCCCAGAGTCGCTTAGAGAGGCCCTTATTACCTCGCTGCTGAAACCTGGTAAGCCCGCTGACTCATGTGACTCCTACCGTCCTCTTTCACTTATCAACAATGACACGAAAATCCTCGCCAAAGTATTGGCAAACAGACTCAGCCTTCTGATGGACAAGCTGGTGTTACCGGATCAGGCGGGCTTTATTCCCAAGAGAGCAACATCACACAATCTTCGCACCCTCTTCTCTATCCTGCGAAATGTCGACCCACAGCTGGCCCTAGTGGCGGTCTTTTTAGATGCCACGAAGGCCTTCGACTCCGTCGAGTGGGATTATCTCTTTGTCATACTACAAAATATGGGAATGCCTAAAGGGTTTCTAGCTTGGGTGAAACTGCTATATACCTCTCCTGCTGCCAGAGTGCTGATTAATGGACATATCTCTTCTCCCTTCTCTATCACGAGAGGCACCCGTCAGGGCTGTCCCCTGTCCCCACTCCTTTTGCGCTCGCGATTGAGCCCATCGCTGCTAGACTTCGACAACATCATCAAGATAAAGCACTTCGGTGTCAACTGCGTCCTATCCTAATTTCTCTATATGCCGATGACGTCACACTGTATGTTAGAGACCCGCAGCAAAACCTTAACCCACTCCTGCGCGAGTTTGTGCAGTTCGGGGGACTTTCCGGAATACATATCAATTGGGCAAAATCTCAGATTTTTCCACTAACATCCTCAGCGACAGAGTTCTCACCCGATTTCCCTATTGAATGGTGCGCAGCAGAGGTCAAATATTTGGGGATTTATGTCACCGCTGATCGCAATGAATTGATGCGCCTAAATTATGGCAGAACATTGGAACACATAACAAGTAGTGTCACAAGATGGATAGCGCTCCCACTCTCCATGGCGGGGCGCACCTCGCTCATTAAAATGGTCATACTCCCAAAACTACTTTATCTCTTCTTAAATATCCCATATGACCCAGGTAGACATTTCTTCTCTGCGCTACGCACGGAGCTGATACGCCTGACTTGGGGAGGCAAACGACTCCGATTACAATGGGATACCCTCACCAGACCATACTCCCAGGGTGGGTTCGACATCCCTGACATGGAACTCTATTATCTCTGCGCACAGGCGCATTACGCTCATTATTGGTTTCATCCACCCAAATATATGCCTCAAGTAGCTACAGAACACTGGTTGGCGGACCCTATTCCTTTGGAGGGAGCTCTTTTCAGCCCGGTCATGCTTCGAGACCCCGCCCCTACACCAATCACGAGCACGATACGAGCATGGCAGCGAATCGCCAAACGCACACACGCCCCCATGATGTATTCCCCTCTCCTCCCCCTGATTTACCACCCTGAAATACCATTACTACAGGAAGGAGCGTTTCATAAAACTAAAGCCAAATTCCACATTGTCTGCTGGGGTGATCTATATCTCAATGGTAAATTCCGCACTTTTCAACAGATGTTTGTGGGTGCAACCCCCACCCCCATGGACATTTTCCTATATGTTAGACTCCGCCAAGGCGTAAGGGCGCATACTCCCTGCTTTCCGCAGGAACCACAAGACCTCCCCTCATTACATTCACTGCTGCGCAGTGATGATGCATCACATGCGGTGGCAACATTATACCATGGTCTATATGCCAACCCGGTATCGGATCATTGCCCAGCTAGGGTGAAATGGGCTGCTGATATAGCCCAAGAATTAACTGACAAGCAGTGGGGGTATTGCTGTACACAAACTGAGCGCATTTCGTCTAGCAGCTGCCTCCGCATGATACATTATAGGTTCCTCCATCGCACCTATTATACTCCTGCCATGCTTTACAGATATAAACTGCGAGATAATGCCAAATGCGACAGGTGTGGTGTAGATGATGCTGATTTTCTGCACCTCGCTTGGACGTGTAGTGCGATACAGACATATTGGCAGCAGGTTTTTTGCGCACTAGAGCAGATGACATCACTGCAATTACACGCCTCCCCACTGCTGGCTATATTAGGTTACACAGAAGGGTTGGAGGTGGCATCCCGCCGATTTGTGTCACTTGCTCTTTTATTAGCCAAAAGACGAGTCGCATGTAGATGGGGACGTGGCAGAGCGCCAAAATTTAAGGAGTGGATTAAAGACATGATGTTTTGGCAGGAGCAGTCACTCACGTATGCCGAATTACTCCCCTATTCATCCCGCCCTAAGGACATATGGGACCCCCTCAAAACATACTTGCTGGAACACCCGCTGAGAGCCCACTGTACGGCACAATCACCCACACGAGAGACAGGCCCGCAAGTTTCCGCAAATATGGAGCTTCATACTTAGAGGGCTCTCTACTCTACCCAAGGAATATGCTTTTAATGCTTCTGAGATTTATAATTGTTAAAGAATATTGTATTAATGACTTTCTACCATGTATGCAATTTGGATACTGTTGTATGTATGTTGCTTGTGTGACCCAACTGAACTAGACATGCATGTTATCTAACAGTGAATATGCTGAAATGGTGTATGTTTTCATCTTTTCCTTTTGTAAGTACCAATAAAAAAAATAAAAATATAAAAAAAAATTGACTATGGCACTGCTCTTCCCGGATCTGCGCTTACTGGCGCGGAAAAAGAAGAACTGACGTCAGCGCGCAGCGGCGGCGTCTAAGTTCTGCCCGCGACATCATCCCGGCGATCACGACGCAGACGACGGACGCGGAGCCGCACGACGCCGCCTACCGACGCGCAAGGGTACTGCTACGCAAAAACTTTCCGGATCCAGCCTGACGCCTGGGGATATTCTAAGGTAAGGAATCTGTCACTAACGTGTCTCTTTCAGATGAGGACATGACAGGAGCAGATGAAGTCGTCGTCAGCATCGTAGATGATATTGTTGTCGATGCAGTCGTAGACGAGGTCGTCGGCAGTGTAGCCTTCGTCATCACTGGAAGTGCCGTCGGCGGGACCGTCATCGACGATGTAGATTTTTTCGACGATGAGGTAGGAGAAGCTTGTCTAGAAGGTGATTTTTGCATCAACGGTGATCCAGAAGTGAGCGCTGATGGTGACAAAAGCTTTTTAGAGACTGCAATTTTCATAGAGTGAACAGAAAAGTGTTTTTCCTTCTTGCGGCTTTTTTCCTCAGTAGGAAATGGAAGCTTTCCTTTTTGTGAGGTGCTTGCATCTTCCTGACGAGACCTTTTTGAAGTCTTTTTCTTGGAAACCTCAGGAAATTCAAGAGGTCTCTCTCTCATTTTGGGTGTTTACTTAAAAGCCTATGAGGTAGAGCTCTCCTCATCCTCAGAGACGACGTCAGATTTAGATTTAAGTTTCTGAAGCCAATTCAATAATCTACCCTCTCTATCCTTAAGGGTTTTTGTAGAAAAGGTTCTACAGATTTTACAGTCTTTTACCTTATGTTGAGGGTAAAGGCAGTAGATGCAGCTCTTATGTGGATCCTCAGCATGCAGCCTTTTCTTACCGCATGATCCACACGACCTGAAGAGACCTTTCTTTGAAGATTCCGACATACTGGCTAGAAATCTGGATAAACAAGAGAAAACTGAGCAGAGCTCAGGGAGACTCCCTTTCACACGACGTGCGGTAGAAAATCTGAGGAACCTAGCCTCTCTTGGGATTGTTCTAAAGGGTGCCGTCACCTGATTGGCTGCTGCTTAAGTTTGGTTCTTTTTTACAAAAGAAAGTGGAAAGGCTATTGCAGTGACTCTTCATTGCATGGTAGCCTATAGTAACATTATCTACTGCTTTTATATGTATACCTTGGGACTCCCACTACGACGACGGGGATGATTCAAGCATGTGAATCTATGAAAGATCCAATCCTGGAGAAAAACACACTTGAAAATCAATGTGGAGAGAGTATATAAAGTGGGGAGGCCTCTAACGGGAGACAAGCAACGTCCATGTGATGTCTTGGTGAAACTACGCTCATTCAAAGTTAAATAGGCAATCCTGCAAGCTGCAAGAAAAAGAGACAGGGTGTAATTTCAGTGCTTCTCATGCTCCTTATATCAAGAGTTAGTTCAAGCAATGCTGGCACGACACCAATTGTTTCACCGAGTGATGGAAAAACATAACAAATATGCATCAGGTATCGCTGGACATTTCCTTTTTGCCTAGCATTTGAATACCGTAACAAGGCCCACCATGTGTTGGACATGACGGACGCCCTAACTTTGTAAAATATGCTTGCCCCAGAGGCAGCCAGGAGCGGCGCCGGGCTCTTCGACGCAGGGTCCTCCAGGGCCCAGGGAGAGGCTCTGTGGCTTTCCCAGAGGCACACAAGGACTCACAGGAAACGATAACAACATGGAGAGGAAGACAGGATAGACCTCTTGCCCACTCGGAGCCTCCTGCCAGAAGTGACTATGCTTCTAGAGAGCGTCTTGCCGTAATGGCCACGGGATTTCAACTCTGGAAGCGCAATGGCCTAACACCTAGCGTAACAGTTAAATGATGGTGGCGGTCCCAGACCGACTTGCCTCGTGATACAGTCTTCTTTACGCAGTTACACATTTTGGGACCTGGTTGTCCCGAAGTATTTTGTGTTGGGAATTGTGTTTATTTTCTCTTTCTACTCAGGTGCCACTTGGAGCTCAGCCAGGCTACATATAAGAGGCAGATCATATAGTAATGCACATGAGAGAACACCTTGGCAGCATAATGGGGAGATGGAGAGTGGGAGGCGTTAGGGGCAGGTGAGGCAAAAGGGCACAGAAACACCTTCACAAGACTAGAGGGATGATTACTACCTTGTACTGGAATTTGCTGGGACTTAATTCCACACTTAAACGTCACAAGATCTGCAAATACTTACAAGACTCCCGTTTTGACGTAGTAGCCATACAAGAGACTCACCTCAAAAGTTCAGAGAATCATAGGTTTAAACATAAGCTTTATCCCCTGATCTATTGTTCCTTAGCATCAACTAAGCACAATGGGATGGCTTTGTTATTTCACTCCGTAGAATAATTTCAGCCAGTGGGCTACAAGACTGACAGGGAGGGTAGATGGGTAATGGTCAGTGGATGTCTGTGAGGGAAACAATGCACATTTGTGTCAGTCTACGTTCCTAACACCAATCAGGCAACCTTTCTCCGTTCACTCTTGACAGTGCTGGGAGGCTTTGCAGAAGGGGAAATTATACTGACTTCAATTTGACACAGCACTCCGGCGTAGATAGTACGCACCCACAAAGATCCTCTACCAGTAGTTTCCCAAAGGGTTTAAACTTAGCAGTGCAGGACTTAGGGCTGGTAGATGCATGGAGATCTCTACACCCCACTGCTAAAGACTACACTTTCTACTCGCACACCCACCGCACATATTCAAGACTAGACTACATCTTTCTTAGCAAATCCCTTCTCTCCAAGCTGAGATCAGTGCCTATGCACCCTATTGTGATTTCTGACTATGCTCCAATCTCAGGAAACTTAGAGTGGCACGTTCCGTTATCCAAGACAGCAAGGTGGTACTTTCCTTACCTCCTATGGATAGACTTCAGCGAGACGAACTAAGGAAAGCAATTCGGGAGTACTTTCAATTAAACTGCCCCAATAAAACTAACCCCTCAAATAACTTGAACACATTTAAAGCAGTGCTACGAGGCAAGTGTCTACAACTTATGTCCCATCTCAATAAACAGAGAACACGCGATAGACTGCAACTAGAGACAGAACTGAAAAGGTGTGAACTGGTACACAAGGTGACTCCAACTTTAGCTCTCCAATGGCAAGTCACCACGCTGAAAGGGAAGCTAAACATGATCTATATCAACAGATCGGAATACACACTGCTGAAACTGAAGCAGACCTCGTATGAGCATGGCAACAATGTGGGGGCACACTTGGTGAGGCAACTAAGGGTCAAGCGAGAGAAGGAAGTTATATGGGGACTAAGGAGAGAGACAGAGAGCTTGTGGGCTCAGAGGAAGGGAAGGTGGTGGAGTTCAGGATCTTTTATGAAAGCTTGTACACAGTAGATCAAGCAGATGCGGCAACACAACTCAGTTTTCTCCACTCGATAGATCTCCTTCAGGTATCAGCAGCTCAGAATGACCTTGGGTGAACCAACCATAGAAGATGAAGTACACCAGGCAATAGGGGGCCTGAAGCTTCATAAATTGCCAGGCCCGGGTGGTTCTACGGCCCAGTTTTATAAAACCTGTTGTGCTGAATTGGTCCCCCATTTGACTCTTCTCTTTAATCACATAGCAACGGAGCAGGCGGTCACACACTTGATGAGCGAGGCCCTGGTATCAGTAATACCTAAACCCGGAAAGGATCCTCAACTTTTCAGTTCATACAGACTGATAGACCCTCCTCAATCTAGATGCTCTGATATACTAAAAAATCTTAGCCATGCGATTACAAGGTCTAATGCCTGACCTGATTCACCCAGATCAGTCCGGATTTATCAAGGACCTGCGAACCCATGATAACATCAGGAGAGTGCTCCACCTGTTTGAGAAATTCACTAAGAGGCACATTGCGGCAGTCCTATTGGGGCTTGATGCCGAGAAGGCGTTTGATCGAGTGGATTGAGCCTTTATGTTTCATACATTGAGAAGATTTGGCTTTTGCAATACGTTCATTGCGATGGTCCGAGCAAATTATGTGGAGCCCCAATCTAAGGTTACGATCAATGGAGTGTAATCCGGGTATTTTTAAATTGGGTAGAGGAACCAGGCAGAGGTGGCCCCCTCACCCAGTTACTCTTCGCCTTAAGTATAGAACCTCTAGCTATGAAAATACGAACCACACTAGAGATTAAAGGCATCTTGTTCTGTAAGGTGGAAGAAAAAATCTCTCTATTTGCTGATGACGTGTTACTCATCGTCACTGCAGCGCAGAGCTCTTTAGAAGCCCTGCAGACAGAGCTTAAAGCATTTGAAGCACTTGCGGGTTTCCGTCTCAACCTAACTAAATCGTATCTGCTGAATCTAACCCTGCCTGAGGTGGAAATGACTAGGATAGATGAGGGTACCTGCTTTCAGGAGGCAAAGAAAGAGATTACCAACCTAGGATTAAAAATCAAGCCTAACTTATCAGCATTATATCAGGCTAACTTCCCTTCCCTCCGACAACAAGTGGAAAGTGATCTTAAACGTTGGCCACCAATGTTTCTTTCCTGGATGGGGAGACTACATGCAGTTAAGATGTCGGTGCTACTGAAGTTCTTATACCTGTTCCAAGCACTGCCCATAGTCGTCGGTCGAGACCTTTTTTCTACACTAAAGACCCTGAGCACCCGATTTATTTGGCAGAATGGCCAAACTTGCCTACCGTATAGATTACTAAGGCGCACCTAAGAGAAAGGGGGGGTCTAGCATTACCCGATTTTCAACTCTACTACCAGACAGCTGAATTAAGAGTTATCACTGAATGGTCCATGCAGGAATTGGATAAACACTGGTTACACATGAAAATAGCGATAGTGGGCAGGGTTTATAGGGACATCCTATGGAAACCCAAAGAACAGAGCCCTCTCAATGCGTCCTTAAGCACCCCATCAAAGACCACTCGTACTACCTGGGATAGAGTTAATAGGATGGCTAATTGGACAACATTTCCCTCCCCATACACTCCACTTAATTATAACCCGGCCTTGCCACTGGGCCTAGAACCGGGCCCCTTGTCGCATGGAGGGAGGGAGGGAAGATACCTTCCATAATTGGGATAAACTGACATTTGTAAACTGCAGACACAATTTTAGCCTGCCAGGTTCTGAACACTTCCACTACCTACATTTGAAGCACTAGGCATTAACACCTGAGGTTAGAGAAGTAGCAACAAGGACCCTAACTCCCATTGAGAAATCTGTAAAGAAAGCGGGGTCCTCCAGGGGCACCATTACGTTTTTATATAATCTTCTTCTCACCACACAACACTCCCCACAGCCACGATACACCTCTTTTTTGGGAAAACATTCTGGGTTCAGGAATAACAGAGGAGAACTGGAGGAAACTATGGAATGACATCCCCAAATGTAATCATTCACTAGGCATGAGAGAAGCTCACTACACATTGCTCAACGACTGGTACCGCTACCCGACAAAATTAAAGAAAATCTTACTGGGAATGTCAGCCCTATGCGGGCAAAGATGTGGCTTGCTGGGGGATTTTCGGCACATCTGGTGGGACTTCCCGAACATTAGGATATTCTGGGCGGAGATACTATCACAGATTAAAGAGATATTGGGCTACACTATTCCAGTTACCCCAGTGTAGGAAAGTAGGATCTGCTTTTATGGTTACCCCCCACTTTCTGCCTGGTGCTATGCTGGTTCTGACTAGTCTGACTGGGATGCTGTTAACCAGGACCCCAGTTTCTGTGCTTTCTCCCTTAAATTGGCTATGGTGAGTACTTAGGTACATCCCAGATTGGCTACTGGTGTACCATTATAAGTCCCTAGTATATGGTACTGAGGTACCCAGGGCATAGGTACACCAGGGGTCTCCCATGGGCTGCAGCATGTATTATGCCACCCATGAGATACCACTCAATTTGTGACTATGGGCCTGCCATTGCAGCCTGTGTAAGCTGGTGCTAGCACCACTTACTACAGATATAGGTTTCCCTATATCTGAGGCCACTGCACTTCAAACCTATAAGTCACTCCTAAGACAGGACTATCAATCCTGAACGCAGGGTGCTCGGTTCTAAGTTCAGCCATTACGATATATAGAGTGGCCATGCGTCGTCATGCCATGGCTAACTCTAAACTGGCTGTAACAAACCCTGTCATGTTTGGTATCAATAATGTTGGAATCATACCCCAGACCGTAAACGGTGTGGGAGGTATGATTCCATGCACTGTAAAGCTCCTCCAGGAGTACTAGTCTTCTAGACCCGGACAGCACAACATGGCTGCTGCCGACCAGAGACACAATTCTGCCCTCCTGCTGCTGAGCCGAGCTCAAGAAGGGGAAGGCAGAACAATAGGTATCCTGTCACAGGGAGGTGTGACCAACTCCCAGACAGGGTTTAGTGTATTGGGGCCTGGTGGGAGCGCTTGCCAGCGCCACTCAATCTGCTTGAGGAGCACATTTGGTGCCCTCCTTGCATAGTCCAGTTCAAGCCAGCTCAGGGAGCTGTTAGCTCCCGCTCTGGCGCAAAACTGGATAAAGGACATGGGAGTATCCTCCCCACTGTCCGACCCTTCCCCTGGGAGGGAACCCTGAATCGTCCCAACCCTTTCCTTAGGGTACTTTAGGGCTGTAGGTGGGTTTCTAGATTTGTTGTGGGACAAGATTCATATCAAGACATCACTTCATCTTCGACCGCCTGGGCACTCTGGACTTTGCTGGATCTTGCTTTGGGCTCCGAGACTGCAACTGGGAAGACTCCTGCTGCTCCTGGTCTCGTCATCCCGCAAGTCTGCTGCAACGTCTGTGCCTTGCTCCATACAGGAGCCTTCCAAGGCCTGTGGACATCCAAGACACCCAAAGGAATCTCCCTTGAAGTGAATGGAGTCACTTCCCTGCATCTGCAGGCACCGCAACGAAGCTGACCGGTCTGCTGATTCTGAGCTCCCAAGGACTCCGAAAGGCTCAGCAACACAGGTGGTGGTTCTTCACATCCCTCGAGTCCTGCCCTGTCCTCTCACCAAGTTTGAGGCCAGTATCCCTCGTCAGAGCCGCAGGAACCGAACCCCTGTGCACTGCTTCGACTTGCTATTGCAAAGGCTTGTTTGCTTTCTTTCTCCAAGATCTTTGGGCTCCAAGTAACCCCAACCTCAAGCATCTCCTGTGACCAAGATCTCTGTCCTTACTGCATCACTTGCACCGTGGCCCTGCATCTTTGGTGAGCTGCTTGAGGGTCTCTTGCGACTCCAGTGCCTCCGGCCTGTGGGTCCACTAGAGGGTCTTCTTTGAATTTAGCGGGATCCCCTGATTGCTCAGGGCCTGCTCTGACTCCCCTGCTTGTGGCAAGTCACCTGGACCTTGCTGGTCCCGACACTGCACCTTTTTTGCTTTCCACGTTGGTTGCAGTTGCCAAGGCTTGTTGGTGCTCCCGACTGACACCAACCCCTCAACTCTCAACATACGACGTGGGTTAGCTCGTGAATGGCTCCTGGTCTTCCACAGCATCGCCTGGTCTGCACAGCGACTGCGGGAAGCAGGAGTTGCTGGAAGGGTCCTGCAACTTCTCCACTCTTTCATGACTGGCAGAACTCACATCGTCAGCTGTGGAGGCTTTTGAGCAAAGGCATTCGGCCTTCCCTGTGGTGTTCCCCAGGGATCCTCGCTTAGCCCCACTCTCTTTAACCTTTATGTGACTCCTCTTGCGGAGTTGGTGAGATCTTTCGGTTTCCAGGTGCTCTCCTACGCGGATGACACACAAATCATTGTTTACATAACAAATGATTTGCAATCAGTTGCCCTAAAATGTTATCAATGTACGTCCAGCATTATATACTGAAGGACAATTCATTAAAGATCAATGCGTACAAAACCGAGGTGATAGTCTTCGGATCACAGAATTCAATCTGGTCTAATGCCTGGTAGCCTGCAGATTGCGGCCACCTTCCTGTACCAGTCAAAACTGCAAAAAATCTGGGGGGTCATATTTGACAAGGGTTTGACTTTTGATGCCCAGGTTAGCACCTATTTCTACATCTTAAAAACACTGAGTAAAGTATTGCCGTATATTCCATTTGAACTACATTGGCCTACTATCATCGCACTAGTCACCTCCCGGCTGGACTACTGCAACGCTCTGTACCTTAACATCAACACAGGATCCCTGAACAAACTTCAGGTGGTACAGAACGCTGCGGCAAGGCTGATCCTCAACATCCCGAAATATCAGTCAGCCAGGGAAGGAATTTGAGCCTTACATTAGCTCCCCATCAGGAAGCGCACCTCCTTCAAAGTCTTGAGCATGGTGTACCAGGCCATGCACAGCAATGGTTCATCACACTTAAAAACCATGTTTCAGTGGTATAATCCGGGGAGGACCTTGAAATCCTCCTCTAAAAAAAAAAACTGGTTTCTCACAGATTTCACAGGTCGCTCCTTCTCTGTGACAGCCACTAAACTCTGGAACTCCTTGCCCCCGTCCATTTCTAAGGCGGACTCCCTTACGGTCTTCAAGAAACTTCTGAAAATGTGGTTATTTGCTACTTAGCCTGAGATTGGTACGTTCTCCTCCTCCCTCGTTCACTTAGCGCCTTGACACCCTTGGATATAAGTGCGCTTTATAAATATTATCCTATCCTACAGCTGCAGCTCCACGGTCACCGCCAGCTCTCCTGCAACACCCGGCATCGGTGGGCATTCGTCTTCCGTGCCTCCTGGTCACTCCTGAGTGGCATAGACTCTGTCCTTTCTGCTTGGAGGTACTTTTCATCTTGAATCCACCTTTGGGTTCCACCAGACACTTTCACCTTCTCCAGCAGCGGCATCTTCCTGAAGCCCTCCATTGAGTTCGGAGTGGCATAATAAGCTCGCGGTTTGAGCTTATTATGCCACTCCATACTGATATTTACACGGACTGAGGCCGAATTTTGACACTTGGATGTGTTACATGAGAACACTTTTACTTTCAACAGACTAGGACGGTAGTTATACAGATCTACACTGATGAAGTCCAGTTTTATCTAACGGACGAAACACGTGTTGGCATGGAGCTGTAGTGTTGTCAAAGAATAAAATTACTGGAGAATTGTAATTCCTGAATGAAAAGCCTGATGTCTGAATAAAAGACACCGGATATCTTTATATAAATACACACTTGTGTTCTTGACTTTGGAGTGCTTGGAGTATTCTTTGAACTTATTGAGCAGAAGTTTAGTTTCCGGTTGAGGAAGACTTGGTGGCTCTCCCTCCTCCTTAGCACCAACTGCAATATTGTGCATTTGTCTATGGACTGCTCTTGGACCAGTATTGAGTGTGCGCGGTTTTCCCAGCCATCAATTGTGAAGTGTATGTTTTTCGGTATAAACAGGCAGGCAACAGGGAGGCTGGTGGGTCAGTGAGGAATCCACAGTCAGATACTGTATCCACCAGAAAAAGCATTACCAAAGGTAAGTAACTTGTTCTTCTGATGGATACATCTACCTGTGGATTCCACACCTTATGAATTGAATCCCCAAGCAGTCCCACTCTCGGAGGAGGGTGCCTGCCTACCTATATTAACAAATCTTGCAGCACAGACTGCAAAGTGGCCGTACCTCCTCACCTCCGAGTCTAAGCAATAATGCTTCGTGAAAGTGTGGAGAGAGGCCCAAGTTTCTTCCTTGCAGATGTCTACAACAGGGACAGCTCTAGCTATAGCCTAAGAAGAAGACTTAGCTCTGGTGGAATGAGATTGCATACCTTCAGGAGGCTACTTCTTGGCAAAGGTGTAGCAGATCTTTGATGAAGAGGATGATCCACCTGGACAGCGTTCTCTTGTGGACACCCTTGCCCTTCATTTTGCACACATATCCAATGAACAGTTGGTCATCCAACCTGAAGTCTTTTAGTCCTGTGCAGGTAGAAGCTGACCGCCCTCTTGGGGTCCTGGCGGTGAAATCTCTCCTCCTTAGAAGGGTGAGGGGGAGGATAGAAAGTGGGTAAAGTGATAGATTGCCCCAGGTGGAAAGGAGGGACCACCTTAGGCAGGAAATCAGCTCTGGTTGTAAGAACCATCTTATCTGCATGAAATGAGGTAAAAGTGGGCTTGGAGCAAATGGCCTGCAGCTCACTAACCCTCCTAGCGGAAGTGATTGCAACCAGAAATAGTGTATTAAACACTAAGAACCTTAAGGGACCACTATGTAAAGGTTCAAAGGCAGAACCCATCAAGAAAGTGAACCAAATTTAAATCCCACAGAGGCATGATAAAAGGAGTGGGGGGAAACCTATTGGTGAGACCCTTAATGAATCTCATAACTATGGGAGATTTGAACAACGAGGGCTGATCTGGTAAGCAGAGAATAGCAGACGAGGCAGGCAAGTAGCCTTTAACAGTAGCTACTGCACAACCCTGTTGAACCAGGGAAAGAGAGAAACTCAGAATATCAGGCAAATGGGCCTGCAGAGGATTAATTGATCTTTCTCCACACCATTTAACAAACCTGGCCCACCTACCAGAATAGACCGATTTGGTGGAGTGTCTTCTGGCCAATAAAATAACATCCACCACATCCGGTGGGAGAGATAAAGAACTCAGGTTGCCCCGTTCAATCTCCAGGCAGGAAGGTGCAAGCTCTGGAGGTGAGGGTGTAGAACCTGCCCCTTTGACTGCAAGAGGAGGTCAGCCCTGAGAGGGAGAGGGAGCGGAGGGTGCGATGAGAGATAAAGAAGGTCTGTTTACCACACCCTTCTTGGCCATTCTGGTGTGATCAATATGACTTAGGCCCGGTCTTGATGAATCTTCCTCAGAACTCGAGGAATCAAGGGTATAGGGGAAACGCGTAAAGCATAACCCTGGACGTAGTTCGCGTAGTAGCGCTACGCGTAGCTACGCGAAGTGCACTTCGCACTACGCGAACTGCGTAGTGCGGTAGGAAATGCTGTTCGCAATGATTGCACAGTGCCGGATGCTTGTCCGCACCGTGCAATCATTCCAAACGTTATCTTGCACAGTGCAAGCGGTCGTTTTCTGCCGCTCGAGTAGATTTGTACTCGAGCGGCAGTTTTCTCAACGAGGACTGGTAGTTTCTCGTCGCGAGCATACGCGACCACTCGCAATGAGAAACCTGACCTCCCCGCGTTGAGAATCTCGCCGGGAGGTTTATTTTCCACGCTCGCGATCGGCAACTTGATGTTGCTGATCGCGAACGAGGAAAAAGTCTCGCCGGGATGTCATTTTGCTCGCTCGCGGTCGCCAACTTGACGTTGAGGACCGCGAGCAAGCAAAAATGCCCGCTACGCGTTTTTGCACTGTGCTACGTGCAATTCGCATAGCGCGTAGTTGCGCAAACTACGCAAACTACGCGAGCCTAGCGTAGTTTTCCGCCCAGGCCTAGTAAAGCAGCTCTGAGCCCCAAACTAAAACGCGTCCCCCAATGCTCCCCGCATCAAGTACTGAAGATTGCAGAACGACAGGCAATATGCGTACTTGTGCATGGAAAATAGGTCCAACCGAGGAAAGCCCCACATCCTGAAAATGCAATGGACCACCTCCGAATGAAGACGCCACTCGTGATCGACTGAGTACTGCCGACTGAGACTGTCCGCACGCACATTCAGCACTCCGGCCAGATGATTCGCAGTCATGAAAATCTGATGGTCCAGAGCCCAGGACCAGAGTTGCAGAGCATCTCTGCAGAGACGATTACACCCTACTCCTCCCTGTTTGTTGATGTACCATATCGCGGTAGTGTTGTCCGTCAGGACCTGAACCAACTGACCACGAAGGGAAGGAAGGAAAGCCTTGAGTGACAAACATATTGCCCGCAATTCCAGAAGATTGATGTGAAACAATCTTTCCTCAGGAGACCAAAGGCCATTGACCTCCAGATCCCCCTGATGAACTCCCCATCCTAGAGTGGAGGCATCCATTATCACTGCAGCCACCGGAGAAGGAGGTTGAAACGGCTTCCCTTGAGACAGATTGTCCGAAACACTCCACCATAACAGCTCCACTGCAGTGTCTCTGGAGATTCTGACCACCTCCCTGAGATCTCCGTTGTGTTGAAACTACTGCCTGTGGAGGCACCACTGGAGGGCCCTCATGTACCAGCATGCATGGTTGACCAACAGTATGCAGGAAGCGAACAGACCGAGCAGGCGTAGCACCTTCAGGACTGGAACAGCCGCTCCATTTTGAAAAAGTGGAATCATAGCCTGGATGTCTTGAATCCTCTCTAGAGGCGGGAAGGTACGACTCACAGTAGTGTCCAGTACTGCCCCTATGAACAGGTTGCTCTGTGAGGGAACCGGGTGAGATTTGGGAAGTCGAACAACAGACGCGTTGTTACCTGCAAATGATGCAGCACCATCTCCGTCGACTTTGCTTTGAGCAGCCAGTCGTCCAGATAGGGGAAAACAGGATCCCCAACCTTCTGAGATGTGCTGCTACCACCACCATTACCTTTGTGAAGACCCGTGGTGCGGATGTAAGACCGAACAGAAGGACAGCAAACTGGTAGTGTTAAGATCCCACCGTAAAACTGAGATACTTCCAATGCGATTTCAGGATCGGTATGTGAAAATACGCATCCTGCAAATCGATCTACGCCATCCAGTCTTCCTGCTACAGCACCAGAAGAACCTGAGCCAGGGTCAACATCTTGAACTTCTCCTGCCTGAGGTAAAAATTCAAGACCCTGGGGTCTAGGATCGGCCTCAATCGAACATCCTTTTTGGGAATCAGGAAGTACCGGGAATAACATCCATGACCCCTTTCCTGCTCCGGAACCACCTCTATTGCACCTTTCTGCAGCAAAGATAGAACCTCCTGTTGTAGAAGCAACAGGTGCTCCTCTGAACACCAACCCTGGCGAGGGGGAAAGGAGCGGAAACTCTCAGAAGGTAAGGGAATACCCATTTTCTATGAGAGCCAAAACTCAGAGATCTGAAGTAACAGATATCCAATTTCGTAGGAAATGGGACACCCCTCCACCCACGGGACCAACATGTCTAGGATGGAAGATCTAGAGCTGCTTCCCTGCGGTACCAGTTGAAGGGACGGGAGAGGAGGAGGAGGAGACTTGCTGCTGAGGTGAGCCTCGCAGACGACCTCTACCTTTTCCTTTGTACAACCTATACAGAGAGTTTGCCTGTTGCTGCTGTTGTGACTGCTGCTGTTGTTTAGCTTAAAAAGAAAGGAGTCCTACCAAACCTGCAAAATCTGTGGTACCCAGAACCTGTGGGCTGGGACTGAAGACCCAATGATCTTGCTGTGGTTCTACTATCTTTAAAGCGCTGTAGCGCCGACTCCGCTTTGGTACCAAAAAGACGAGAGCCATCAAAGGGCAAGTCCAATAGGGTGGCCTATACATCAGATGAAAACCCAGACCCCCTTAGCCAGGCGTGCCTCCTGGTAGCAACTGAGGAACTCATAACTCTGGCGACAGAGTCCGCAGTATAAAGTCCTGACTGAATGACCTGACGGGCCCCAGCCTGGGTGTTCGATAGAACTTCCGTGACATGGCCCTGAACATCTTCCAGAAGCTTGGGGAGCACCTCCTTTGCCAAATCCATCAGAGCGTGGATATAGCCAGCCAGCAGGCATGTCGCATTTGTCGATTTCAGAGTTATACTGGCCGAAGAAATTACCTTCTTAGCTGAATGCTCCATCCTCTTGGATTCTCTATCGCCAGGCGTGGCTGGAAAAGAGCCTGCAGACTGTTTAGTAGAGCATGATGCCTGGACTACTAAGCTCTCAGGAGATGGGTGTGAGGAAAGGAAAGCAGGATCTCTAGGAGCCACCTTATATCTTCTTGCAATCGATCTGGATACTGCAGGGGCAGTCATTGGCTTCTGCCACACCTCTAAAATGGGCTCAGTCAAAGCCTCATTAAATGGAAGCAGAGGTTCCGAAGCAGGAGAATGCGTAACTTCTGTTAAAATATTGGACTTAAGCTCTGCAGTAGGTATCGGCAAATCTAGCAGGTCCGCTGCCTTCCTTATTATAGAATGGTAAGAGCAAACGTCCTGCGATGGTAGGCCTTTCGGTGAAGAGAGCTCCCATTCAGGGAAAGTGTCCAATCCATTAGCCTCCTGCAGCCCCTCAAATTCTTGCATAGGGTCAACAATTTCACCCTCTTAAGTCTCATCCTGCTGCTCCTGATATTCTTCCTCATCCAGCAGCCTCTGTGCCTCCCTTCTAGATCTCATCCTATAGACCGGCGTCTGAGGCGCCAGACGCGGCGCTGGTGACTTCGGGACCGGCGTCGATGGAAGCTCCAGACGAATAGTCGAGGCACCGGGCCGGAGTCAGATGGCGCCGGAGAAGACCCATCCAGCTGCACTCTTCCCTCCAAGGATTGCACCGGCATTGAGATCCTCGGCGTCGGGAGAGGCCAACTCCCCCGGGAAAAAAGGAAACTGACGTCAGCACGCCGATGAGGTCTTCTTACGGCTCCGATGACATCACGCAGAGTCGCGTGCGGAGCCATTCCATTATGACGTCCTCGTCGACGTATGAGGGCTATGGAGAAAAGTTTCAGTGGAATGCTGCGCATGGGTTATTCATAAGGTGCGGAATCCACAGGCAGATATATCCTTCAGAATTAATAGTTGTATTCAAAGGTATCGGGGGAGGGGGAGATGGGATTTATTTTTGAGACCAAGAGGTTCTTTAATTTCTCTTGTGGAAGGACAGTGTCCTGCTACTGTATGGTTAGGCTTTCCTGTTTTCAGTTTCTATTTTTGGTAAATTCTGGTGGGGTTTTTTCCAGTGTTTTCAAGTGATTTCAATACCTTAAAAAAACAGTGGTTATCAGTGGTTACACATTTTCGAGCCATTAAAAACAACAGAAACAGTGTTTTTCCGGTGTTTATGGAACGTTTTGCTTTTATTATTGCGTGCTTTCTGCACTGATAACGCATGGTATATAGACAGTGTACGTATAGTGTATATGAGGTCCAAATAGATTTTTGCAAATTAAACTTATTGTAGTATACCATACAATACTTTTTCAGTGAGTCCTTGGTCATGTGCGCTCGCTGTTTCCTTCCCATGTAAACTTCTGTGAAATGGCCCTCTCAACATTGGCACTTGAGACGGGCAATGCCAAGACAGCCAGTACACAATTTGTTAACTCTGGCCACTGACATAGCTTTCCATGCCAATACTGGTGCACTTGAAGATTGTGATTCTCGGGGCAGGTTCTGCAACATTTGCGTTGAACTGGCCGTTTCTGCCTCAGAGTGTTTGAAGCGGTCAAAAATTAAGCAGCACTTTTGAAACTATGGAGGAAATTCCCCTTTACGGAAGGGATCTAGTGAGGTTTCATTGACTTTAAATGCCATGATTGGTGAAGGGACATTTCTATGCATCATTGCAAGCCATTTCTCATACATTGTAAAATAAAAGTTCCTGAATTGCTCTTCAACATTGCTTTGCTTACCAAGTGGCAAGCACTCTAACATGGAACATGTTATAGTGCCAAAGTCACTAAAGGTGTCGCCCAGCCTACTCGAAAGGAGATGTTTCACATCTACACCAATTATGCTGAACACTTGGCAGACAAGGGTGTTTTCAGTCTCTAGTTTTTTTTATTATGTTCACTACAGCAGTTATGTTTTCCTTTAAAAATCTAAGAATGCAGTAGAGTGTACTTTTTTCACATCACTATCAATATGCGACCAAAGATCCTCACATTTCTTGCCTTTGGCATCATCACTCAGCAAAAATTCTGTAAACGGTTGCCACATGGATAATATAGCATTCATAGCCCCTTGGACTGAGAACCATCAGCTAAGGGACACAATTGGGATGACTCTTTCTTTGATGCCACACAAAGCACGAAATGAGAAATATTTGCGTTTTAGTTCCTGTACATAAGAAAATAGTGCACCAGAATGGACTAAAAAGTCAATAGCATTTCTCATTAACGCTGAAGACTGTAAAGATGCTGTCAGCATACCATTTAACAAGTGGCAAGGGTCTCTTACAGGGAAGCACTTCAGCTCAGGTATCAATTTTGACAGGTCATCACACAACTTTTTCATATACGTAGCTGAATCACTGCAAATACAAACAATATCACTCCAATCTTTGTTGAACTTGGAAAGAACCTTTTTTGCAGAGCATTCCAAGTGACACTGTGGTCAATGTTTTCCAAAAGTCTGGTGTCATGTTTTCACCACTATCCCAGATGCTTGGTGAGAACGCTCTTTTCACATATACCTTGCATTGAATGTTTAAAGCCTGAGGTGTTGGAAATTCACCTACTATCAATACTGACTCACTAGAAACTGGGGGCTGATGTATTAAGGGTTTTTACCCATTCTCTGTGGGTAAATGTGATGACACATATTAGGAAAGATTCTTATGAAACTAACCATTTTACCTATCAGTGAAAGAATCAAACGCAGCCAAAATATCAAATATGATTTTGATATTTACTGATTCTCTACAGTTTATAAAATAATTAATCAAGACCTAAAACATGCTTTTAAACCATGCATCTTTAGACCAAAGACCACAAAATCGGAAAAAGTAAAAGGAAGAAGAAACAATATTTTAGTGGCATCCCTAAACAACAAAACTCAAGCAGAATAATGTTAGCCCAGTCTTTCTTACTGTTAGCTTGTATAACAAAGTTACACTGTATTGGCCCCTTCGGGAAGAAAAAAATGACTTTCACTCTCTTTTCCTTTCTTTGAATGGCATTTAGTTTGTGGTTGTGCAGGTGTTTTTTCAGTGTTTATTTGTTTTCACTGGTGAGGGTTATTTCTCTTTCAGTAGGGTTTTATCAGTTATTATAGGTTTAAACCTAAAACCGGACAGCCTATGTATGGTATTACAAATATGACACTCTTTCTTGATGTCTGCAGAACTGTAATTTACATTGCATATTGTTGTATTTTGAAAGATGGATGTAAAGCAATGAACATGTCCAACTTTGTGGTCTCATCCTATTGAGACCTTCAATAAAAGAATTTTGAGAAAAAAATAAACACTGACACCAAGCAAAAAGTGGGGGTAATCATGAAAGCAGATCCTACTTTCCTACAGTCTTGAAAAAATATTCGACAAAAGGTCAGTAAAAAAATTACTGGGAGTAGCTCTTTCCAGATCTGTACTGACTGGCCCGTAAAAAAATGAAGTGACTTCTGTGCGCTGAGGTGGCGCCCCTATAGGCACCGCGCACATCATTTCCATCACACGAAGCCAAACAATGCTACCTACCGGCACACAGGGCTATGCTCAGCAAAAGTTTCCAGATCCAGTCTGGCACCTGTGGAATATTCTAAGGTAAAGAATCGGTGGCTAGTAGTCTCTATCAGATATATACTGTATGTTGAAGTAGTTAAGTGTCTTTTATAGTCTTTTATATGAGACACTTCAAGTGTTGTCTACTACTTTATGTGTTAAAATTCAATAACGTGTTTAATATACTATTACTGGTACACAGCAGTGCTGGTCAGGCCTGGGCGTAGTTCGCGGAGTTTCACTGTGCGGAACTCCCCGAAGCGACAAAAGTACTCACGGGAGTTCCGCAAGTTGAGGAGTGCAGTGCGAACTGCCATTTCCGCTGATCTTCCTGCCGCTCGGGTAGAAATTCTACTCAAGCAGCAGCTTGCGCTCGCGCAGTTACCATTCGCGAGCGGGGAAAAAACTCCGTGGAGCGGAGTTTTCTGCGCTCCGCAGAGCGTGGAGTGCAGAAAACTCTGCAAACTCCGTAAACGGAGCGGAGTTTACGACCCAGGCCTCGTGCTGGTTTAAAAAGGGCACAGTGTAAAGTTAAATCTGTAACTTTGCAATTAACATGGCCTTCTAAAGGCGTTCCTGCCCTGCTCATGTTTAGCTGGACTTGCAATGTTTTTTATTCCATCACTTAATGAAGATTTTGCCTTATTTTTGCAGCATGCATACGTTCTTGTACTAGGGTGGGTAACTACAGCATTTGTCATTACAGAGCTTTTCAACAAACTATGGCAAACAACAAGAATTGGCAAAGCCAATAGGCCTTTGTTATAACTGAAAATGCAAGTAAGATGCATTGGTATTGCCACTTATTGTTTTTAATTGTTTATGAGTTTCCACCAAGCAAAAATCTATATTTTAAAATTATTTATCCAGAGAGTTTCAAATGACAAAGAAAAAAATAATTTTTAAAAGCACTGGCGGGGGCGTGGCTAAGCCGCGAATGGAGTGAGACGTGTCTTGTCGAGTCTCCGCTCCACCGCGACCTGCTAAAGCTTGCTCGCCAGTTCCTTAGCTCGGCTGTGGGCATACGACCCAAGTCCCTACTCCTGCCAGGGCCCTGCCACTGCCCTGAAAAAAGGATCATGGGGCCACCCGATGCACTTTTGGTGCCCGGAGGAGAGATCTTCTTGCCACCCGCGGCCGCCATCTTGGGCCTTGCGGACAAGGCTGCGTGGAGGGACCGGCCTCCTACCTTCTCCTTCCACCACCAGGCCACATCTAGCCTGGGGATCCGGTCCCGACTGTGGACTCTCCCGGGACCACTGCCGGACCGGGATCATGACCTCCCTAAGGTGAGGACCAGCTGGGGGGGTCTGTCTGGCCCTGTCGGCAAGCCTGCTTGTTGTGACTCGTGCGGTCGCATCGCTGGAGCTGTGGCCTGGGGAACGGACCTGCCTGTGGATTGTGCGGTGCCCTGCTATTGACATTGTGGTGTCGGCTGCAACAGATGGCCCCTCCCGAGCTCACCTGAAATATCCCCCACGGGGACGCTGGCCTTGGCCGCTTGCCCATTTTCCTCATCGATGCCGCAGGCCATAACTGCGATCATCGGCCTGCACCATTTGAGGTGCGAGTGTTTGACTGCGGGGCTCGTGCAGTGGGGGGCCCCTACCTCCAGGGGAGGGAGCATCATGTCGCCTGCGGCCGCCATCTTGGGCCTGCCGGGAGACCAGGCCTTCGCCTCCCAGCACCAGGCCCCATCCACCTTGATAGTTGCCTCTGACCCGGTGAGCTATCCCGGGACCACTGCCGGGTGTGGGACTCTTGCCTGCCTGCCTGCCTGAAGAGGAGCACGAATGCAGGTAGGCCAGGCGCTGACGGCGGGTCCACCCGCTGAGATCTGCGCCCCTGCATCACTGAACCTGCACAACCTGAGATGAGAGCGATCGGCTGTGGAGCTTGCGCAGCGGGACCTTCTGCTCCCCCTCACCCTCCCTGGTGGGACCTCCATTGGCCCCATCTGGAGATCGAGGCCTGGCCTCCCTGACTGCATTGAGAGCCGTGCAGGGTCTGGGGTAGCCCCTTTATTGTGCTGGAGCGCGCTTGTCCCTGGGCCTTGCGCTCACGGGCTCACCAGGCCGCGGGGCAAGGGCTCAAACTCACAGACTCAGTGCCTGGGGAGATCAGCTGCAGAGATCGTGCAGCGAGACTCTGCACTCCTCCCCCTCCCCTGCCTGCTCGGCCAATGGGGGACCTGGCCTTCCTGCTGCTTCGGGGACCGCGTTCGTGATCTTCTCCGTGTGGGGCCCGTCTGCATGGTTCGCTTGGGGGTTGGCGCGAGCCTAACTTGCCGCTGTGAACCACAGTGCGGCTGGCGTGTCCTGCCCCCGGCGGTGCTGCCGGGCACCCGTGGGTCCAGCTGGCCTGAGACGCTCTGCTACTGCAGGGAGTGGGCTCATGGGGTGCGATTGGGGCATGGCCCCCCGGACCCTGGACCTGGGGAGGCCTCGGCAGCTGGAAGTGCAATATTGGAATTGATTCTATTGTTAGACCTTGCACTGGACCTTCTAGCCTCTCTGGATGCCTAGACTTTAAGTCATCATCAGGCCCAGGGGGATAGCTGGCCTGGACCTATTACTGCATTAGTCTAATGGGCAAGGGTGGGACTCAGTCTTTCAACCACCCTCTAGTTGTTGCTTCCCCTGCAGCTTCCAGACGCTTCCCATTGGGATCTGGTGTACTTTCTCCCCCTAGTGTGACCCCCCTGAGTGGTTCTGCCCCCTCATAGTGACTGAAGGGATCTTACCGGGAGCTCCCGGCCCTAGTGCCCGCATACCTAGCATCGCCCCCCCACTGCGCTGTTGCTTTCTCACCACTGGCCAGTGCTGGATCTGCGGGTGGTGTCTGGGCTCTCTCTTTTGCAGCATAGGCCTGCACCTCACCTCTCCTGCGCAACCCCTGGACTGCTGAGTTAACACCCCTGGCCATGCCACGCTCCAAGCCAGGTAAGGATCCGGTCCCTACCCAGGCTAAGTACAACCTGTGGCCTCCCTGTGGCTGAAATCCAACCCTCCACCGCCGCCCGTCTCTGAACCCCCTGGAGCTATGGCTGCTGAAGACCTGTCACCGGCCCCGATCACACAGGCCTTCATGAGCTAATTTCTCCAGGAAATCAAGGCAAAAATCAGATCTCTCAAAAACGACTTCAAAACCTGCCTACCGGAAATCTGTTGAGAGGTTATGGAGATCGGGGGTCATGTGGACGACCTTGAACGCACGATGGACGTGCGAGCGGACGACCAAGAGAGCCTCTGCCACTGATTGACAAAGATCGAGGATCAGCATATCAATCTCCAACTGAAACAGGAGGATCTCGAAAATAGAAGCCAACGTAATAACATTAGCATCAGGGGGGTTCCTCGCGGAGCAGAGGGACAAGACATTATGTCTTTTACGGTGGACCTCCTGCAGACTATCAGGGCAGATGATGATGCCTCTCCTCCAGACCTTGATAGAGCCCATAGAGTCCCTGGGCCCAGGGGACGCCCGGACTTTACCCCGGACATCCTCACACAAGTCCACTTTTTTTGTAGAGAAGGAAGCCATTCTACAGAAGGTGCGCGGAGTCACGGACTTAGTATACAACGACTACCCGATCCAGGTCTTCCAAGACGTAGCACCAATTGCCCTTCGAAGGCGCAAAGATTTCAAGCCAGTCACCGACAAGCTGTGCAAGCTCAAAATTAAACATCAATGGGGCCACCCCTTCGCACTGATCTTTACCTGGGAGGGCAAGTGACCAATGTTCTCCGCTCATTAAAAGACAGAAAAAAGCTTCTCCGGATTCCAACAGTTGTTGGAGATGCGGACTCTTCCTCCCCTCGGGCCCAACGCAAGAACGCGACCCGGCTGGAATGGCCTACTGTCCCACCCCCCAAGCACAGAGCTTGTGCTAATAAACAGGACTCTTCCCAGGTGAAACAAGACATCAAACATCCCTGCACCATGAGCGACTCTCCCTCACTGGCCCACTACCCTGCGGTTCGTACTGAATCATGCCTGACCTACCAATGTCCATGCCTCTTTCTCCCTACGCACGGGTTCTTGCCTCTGGATTCCTAGGGAGGAATATGCAAGCATTACGCCCTAGGACGCCCTGCCCCACTGTGCCCTCATTGCCTCATATACTCTCACTCGCCTGGCGGCCCCTTCAGTTGCTGCGGCTCTACCCGACACCCCAGAACGCATCAAAAGGCCTCTTTTAATATACGAAAGCGGACTGACAGCTGGAGACCTTTCGCGCAACCTTAGAGACTGGCTGCTGGATGCGGAGATCGCCAGCGGCTGCTTTTGACTACTGTGCCCCCCCACCACTGCAGTGTCTTCTAGAAGAGTTATTTCTTCAGAATGGCTCTTGTCTCGACTTACGAGCTGTTCCAAGATGACATTGAACTACATAGGCCCTGTTGGCTGTTTCCTTTTGGTATTACCGTTTCTCCCCCTCCCTATCCCTCCCCTTACACTTATCCTCGAGTGAGTGCATCCTGGGGAACCTCCCACAGCTTTCTTGGCCCACTGTACACCTTGGGAGCGCCACACCCAGCCAGACATATGAGGCATGCTTCTACAAACCTGCCCCTAGCATCCACTATCCGCTCATGGTTCAACCTTCTCACTCTCTGCCCTAATGACTCTCTACCACAGCTCCCACCATGATGACTGCGGCCACATCCATTAAGCTCTTCTCTCTCAATGTAAAGGGGCTTAACTCCCCTAACAAGAGGCGACAGATCTGGCGCTACCTACTCCTACATGATCCTGACATTATATTCCTGCAGGAAACTCACCTGGTCGCCTCTGACACACGCCTCTTGACGCACCCCAAATACCCATGTCACTATTGGGCCAACTCTTCCTCTAAATCTACGGGGGTTGCAATACTAATGAAAGCCATGCTGGGGGAGGGGGGTCCTCGGGTGTTCCGGGACGCAGAGGGCTGTTATCTAAAGATCCAAACGCATCTTGGCACCCAGCTCCTGACCCTCCTCAATATTTATGCACCCAATCAAGCGCAGGACACATTCTTGAGGACTCACCTGGGAGACCTGCTGCGGGCCCCGGAAGAAGCGATCATTCTCGGGGGCTATTTCAACCTGGTATGGGACCCGGATCTAGATCGCAGCGCGCCCACATACCAAGGCACCAGGGCAATGTTGGCGGCCCTCAGGAGGGTTATCACTGACCTGGGTCTTACTGACGCCTGGAGATATCTATTCCCTGACACCAGGGATTACTCCTTCTTGTCCACCGCTCATATTCACGGATTGACTACTGCTTTCTCTCCCTTCCCTTGATCGACTCCTTGGAATCAGCTGAGATATCTGATATCTCCATATCAGATCACACCCATGTGGATGTAACCTTCCAAGTTCAAGGTAGGCATCATGCCACTCCCATCCGCTGGCGGCACCCGCCCCACGTTTTACGTGACCCAGTAGACCTAGCTGACATCCGCCAGGAGATTGAGGCCTTTTTCACCGCTAATGACACCCCATAACCACCTGAACCCATTAGATGGGATGCCTTCAAGGCGACCATTCGGGGAGTTATCTCTTCTATTTCCATTGCTCGATCCCGAGAAGCTTGCCTTGTTGAAACAAACCTGTCCAAGGATATTAAGGCCCTAGAGCATAGAGACCATATGCTGCCCTCAGCCCAAAAAATAAATAGACTCACTATGCTCCGGGGACTACTGTGTCCCCACCGCACCAACAAAGCGGAGCGTTCCTTTTTGTCTCTGAAACAGAAATTCTATGTTGGGGGAGATAAAGTGGGCACCTGCTTGGAGCGCCGCCTGCGAGCCCAGACAACCAGAGCCCATATCTCTAAAATTAAGTGCACTGACGGCTCTTGGGCCACGTCCGAGCGTGACAAAGGAATGGCACTTTGAAATTTTTACAAGGATCTCTACGCTGACAATACCGAAGCGCCAGAGGAGATTACCTCCTTTCTTAGCACCTGCCCTTGGGAACCTCTTAGCTCTCAGCACGCACAACTCTTAGATGAGCCAATCACCTTAGACGAGCTGACAAGGGCACTAAAGCAGCTCCCAACGGGCAAAACTCCCGGGCCGGATGGCCTTACGGTCGCCTTCTATTGCATTTTTCTCCCTCAACTTTAATGCCATCTTTTACACCTTTTCAACAGCTTCTCTGAAATCTCGGGCCTCACCCCCACAATGTCGGAAGCAGACGTGGAGCTCATTCCAAAGCTCGGGAAGGACCCTTCACTTTGCACATCATACCGACCTATCGCTCTTCTGAACACGGACGCAAAGATCTACATCAAGATCCTCGCAAACCCCCTTGAACCCTACCTCCCTGGTATAATAGACCCAAACGTGCAGCCCTACATAAAATAGGCCTAGGCCCGGTCACGATCTCTAAACTGATGGCTCCTTATGTTCGTCCGTGCATGCGGATTCATATCAATGACCGACTCACACCCCCCGTTTTTGTGCACAGGGGTACCAGGCAAGTCTGTCCGCTCTCTCTACTCCTCTTTGCCCTGGCAGTGGAACCTCTGGCGATCGCAATGCGCCGGTCGCCGGACATTTTTGGTTTCCCCTTTGGAGGCTACGAGCAAAGTTATACCTCTTTGCCGATGACCTTCTCCTTTCCTTAACCCCCCCCCCCCCGACTCCTCCCTACCGGCTCTTGTCTTGCTTCTTCACTCTTTTGAAAGAGCCTCGGGCTTCAAGATTAATATAGCCAAATCCCATGCCCTAAATCTTACCCTCTCAACCCCAGAGGTGCAGCAACTACACCCCAAAGTCCCTCTACACTGGGCTGATCACTCGATACGATATTTGGGCCTCAACTTGACCCCCTCATTGTCCTCTTGGACCCAGGCTAACTGGCTGTCGTGAAGACACGACATACGGGAAGACATATGCCGGTGGAAGAGCCTCCCTCTTTCTTGGTTGGGGCGCCTCAACGCAATTCAAATGTCCCTTCTTCCAAAAGTGCTATATCTATTTCAAACTCTTCCCACCCCAATACCACAGGTAGAGATCCAGACCCTTCAACAAGACCTAAATTCCTTTATATGGGGCAAAGGTCGCCCGCGCTTTCCAAATAAATTACTTATGCTTCCCCGAGACCACGGAGGCCTGGCCTGCCATAATCTTTTAGAATATTATTGGGCATGTCACCTCCACTATATATCGGAATGGGTTGTTCGCAAAAGCGAAAAACACTAGCTCTGCATGGACCGTGCAGTCTCCTGCAGGCCCCTGTGGCACCTAGCCTGGCTCCCTGGATTGGCACGCCCCGCAGCACGTATATAGCTACCCCTAAGAAAACAGTACTTGACCTTTGGGACAAACTTGCGGTCTCTAGAGGTCTAACATCATTCTCATCTCCCAATAACCCTATAGCATGCAATCCCATCTTCCCGCTGGCCTTGCAACCCCATGCCTTCCTATCGTGGTCAGAGGGCGAATGCCGCACAATACAGGACCTATTTAAGGGGAACACCTTTAAAACTTTTGAACAATGTAAAAATTCTTTTCATTTTACAGAATCCTCGAGGTTACATTACTATCAACTTCATCATTGGCGGCTCGCCCCCAATTACATACAGTGAGCAACTAGAACCCTACCCTTTTGAAGCCCTGGTCCAGGACTCTGAGGGTTCACAGGGCTTAATCTCCCGCACATACAAGGTACTACAACACTCACACCAGATCCAATTTCACACATACCAGAAACAATGGAAGACGGATGCTGAAGAGGAGGTCACACCAGAAAGCTGAGAACGGCTCTGGCGAGATATTCCAAAAACGTACAAAAGCATTCCGCAACGCAAGTCAGCCTACAAACTAATGACGCGATGGTACTACACCCCTACCCGTCTCCAGAAGATATGGCCAAATCTTTCCCCGATATGTTGGAGATGCCAAACTGCAATAGGCGATTTCATTCACATCTGGTGGACCTTCCCCAGCCTGGTGCTCTTCTGGAAAGAAGTCCTCGGCCACATTAAGGACACAGTGGGCTTTCCCATACCAAGCTCTCCCATGGTGACCCTACTAGGCATTAGACCCTCTCAGCTTGTTGCCATGACCCACTCTGACTGGCACCTCATAGCGCAGATGCTGGGGGTGGCAAGACAATCTATAGCCCTCTACTGGAAAAAACCCTCTCCCCCAACTATTTCGACATGGTTCCTTCGTCTCTGGCATGTCATGACCCTGGAACTATTAACTGCCCATCTTAATCACACAGACACTAAATTTGCTCACACCTGGCAGCTGCTTATTCAACACTTCTCTCGCCTAGAGAACTCTCCCTATGCCCCCCCGCCCCGGCTGCGGGCTCTGCAGCTGTTTGATTAATCTCTCCTGCCGTACACTAGGGATGCCACCCAATCAGCACCCACAGCAAATGATTCTGATGAGACTCCTCTTTCCCCCTAAACCTTCCACTCGACCCCTCTGACTGCACTCTAAGCTTGCTCCTTCCCCCCCACTCCCTATCACCTGTTATGGTTGCCACCCCCCTGGTTACTTGGTTAACCCGAATGGTTTTCCACTTGGCTAATATCAACGAACCTACATCACTTGCTATAAATGTTAAGCTCGCCTCACTGATGCAACCCTGAATCCCCTACCCAAATACACCGTATGGTGGACTATACCCAAAGAACAAGTTACTTAACTTTGGTAACGATATATCTGTAAAAAACATTAGTTAGTTATAGATTCCTTACCTTAGCATTACCCCCAGG
Source organism: Calotriton arnoldi (assembly GCA_963921515.1). Lineage (NCBI taxonomy): Eukaryota > Metazoa > Chordata > Amphibia > Caudata > Salamandridae > Calotriton > Calotriton arnoldi. The sequence continues at coordinate 3,872,167 of CAWUFW010000397.1, forward strand.
CGTCAGACTGGATCCGGAAAGTTTTTTCGTCAGCAGTACCTCTGCGCGTCGGAAGGTGGCGTCGGTCGACTCCGCGTCCGTCGTCGGCGTCGTGGTCGCCGGGATGACGTCGCGACAGCTACTTAGACGCCGCCCTCGCGCGCTGACGTCAGTTCTGTACACGACTTTTCGTGCCAGAAACGCAGAGCCATGCAAGACACTGACCATTGGTGCACAAAACTAGGGCCCTGATAGGATGACCTTAACCCTCCAAATCAGTTCGCAGAACGGGGAGGATGGGTGGGGCGGTAAGGAATCTATAACTAACTAATGTTTCTTACAGATAAATCATTACCGAAGGTAAGTAACTTGTTCATCTGAAAGAAACACGTTAGTTATAGATTCCTTACCTTAGAATAGATACCCCAGCAATACCAATCCCGGTGGTGGGTCTGCGAACCAAAATCACACCAGAAAGTCCTGGAGAACAGAACGGCCAAAGAAGCTGTCTCTCCGGACTTGACTGTCCAGACAGTAGTAGTTTCGGAAACGTGTGCAGTGATGCCCACGTAGCTGCCTGACAGATGTCATTTAGAGGAACTCCTCTTCCCAAGGCAGTAGTGGCTGCCTTCGCCCTGGTGGAGTGAGCGCGTAGCCCTACTGGAGGCTCTTTTTTAGCCAGAGAGTAACAGGCTTTAATACACAACACGACCCACCATGAAATGGTGAGTTTGTGTATGGCCCGACCCTTCTTAACGCCCACGTAGCCAACAAAAAGTTGATAATCCACCCGGAACTGTTTGGTGCGATCCAGATAGAAGGAGAGCGAAAGTCTTGGGTCCAGACGGTGGAGCCTCTCTTTCTCCTTCGAAGGATGCGGAGGCGGAAAGAAGGTGGGCAAGGTAATGGTCTGCCCAGTGTGGAAGGCAGTGACCACCTTAGGAAGAAAGGATGGACGGGTTCGGAGAACCACCTTATCCGGATGTACAGATAGGAAAGGAGGTTTTGAAGAAAGGGCCTGGAGCTCGCTCACCCTTCTAGCAGAAGTGATGGCTACCAGGAAAGCAGTCTTAAGAGTTAAGAGCCGTAAGGGACAGCTATGAAGCGGCTCAAAGGGAGCACACATTAGATAAGTTAGCACAAGATTCAAGTCCCACTGAGGCATAACGAAGGGGATTGGAGGAAAAGATGTGTTAAGCCTTTTAAGAAACGGTTAACTACTGGGGACTTGAAAAGAGAAGGCTGATCTGGCAGCCGAAGGAAAGCAGAGATGGCTGACAGATAGCCCTTGACAGTGCCCAGAGCAGAGCCCTGCTGGGCCAAGGAGAGAAGGAACAAGAGTACTTCAGAAAGAGGGGCAGAAAGGGGATCCACAGCCTTTGCTGTGCACCATGCCACAAATTTGTTCCACCGGCAGGCGGATACCGTCTTAGTGGAGGGACGCCTGGCTGCCAAGATTACGTCACAGACTTCGGGAGGCAGGTCGAAAGACGTCAACTGCCGCCGCTCAATCTCCACGCACGGAGGTGGAGACTGGACAGGTTCGGGTGGAGGACCGTCCCCTGCTGCTGCGACAGAAGATCCTCCTGAAGAGGCAGTCTGATCGGAGGATCGATGGCCATGTTGAGCAGCTCGGGATACCAGACTCTTCGTGCCCAATCCGGAGGCACAAGAATAACTTGGGCCCAGTCGCGCCTGATCTTCTTCAGCACTCTGGGCAGAAGTGGTATAGGTGGAAAGCCGTACAACAGACCGCAACTCCACTCGCGACGAAAGGCGTCGCCTAGCGAGTGCCGCCTTGTAAATTCCAATGCGCAGAATTGCTGACATTGCGCGTTCTCTTCGGTGGCGAATAGAGCTAACCAAGGCTCTCCCCATTGTTGAAAGAGACCTTGCACCACCTCCGAGTGGAGACGCCATTCGTGATCCATCATGCACCTGCGGCTGAGTTCGTCCGCCCTGGCGTTCAGGGAACCTGCCAGGTGTTGAACCACCAGGGATATGCCCTGATGTTCCAGCCATGTCCAGAGGCGGAGGGCCTCCTGACAGAGTCCACGACCCCACCCCGCCCTGTTTGTTGCAGTACCACATGGCGGTGGTGTTGTCCGTGAACACCTGCACTACTCTTCCCCGGACAGAGGGAAGGAATGCCTTGAGTGCAAGACGAATCGCCCGGAGCTCCAGAAGGTTGATGTGGAGCCCGGACTCCGCCGGAGACCAGAGGCCTCTGATCTCCGCCTCTCCCATGTGACCGCCCCTTCCCAGAAGGGACGCGTCCATCACCACAGTGTGGTCTGGTTGGGGAAGGGAGAGGGATCTGCCATTGACCCAATCCTGGTTCGTGAGCCACCACTGCAGTTGACGTGCAGTGCCCTCCGAGATCTGGACGCAATCGGACAGATTCCCCTGATGCTGCGCCCACTGGAACTTCAGGTCCCACTGCAGAGCCCGCATATGCCATCTGGCATGATCGTCCAGCAAGATGCAGGAGGCCATGAGGCCCAGCAGCCTCAGAGTCATTCTGACCGAAACCCGGGATAGAGGCTGAAAGATCGGAATCATAGCCTGAATATCCCGGACTCGCTGCTCAGGAGGATAGACCCGAAACCGCGTCATGTCCAGAACCGCTCCGATGAAAAGGAGCTTCTGAGAGGGAATCAGGTGTGACTTCGGCACATTGATGGAAAACCCCAGCGAATGCAGGAGGTCGGCCGTAGTCTGGAGGTGGGAGATGACTGCCTGGGGTGAGCCCGCCTTCAACAGCCAGTCGTCGAGATAGGGGAAGACTGAAACCCCTGATCTGCGCAGATGAGCTGCGACCACCGCCATCACTTTCGTGAACACCCGAGGGGCGCTGGTAAGGCCAAAGGGGAGCACGGTAAATTGAAAATGCTCGTGGCCTACCGTGAACCGTAGGTAACGCCGGTGGGCCGGCAGGACGGGGATGTGAAAATAAGCGTCCTGCAAGTCCAACGCTACCAACCAGTCTTGCGGGTCGAGGGCAGACAAGACCTGAGCAAGCGTCAACATCTTGAACTTCTCCTTCCGGAGGAAGCGGTTGATGTCCCTGAGATCCAAGATAGGACGGAGGCCCTTGTCCTTCTTGGGGACCAGAAAGTAGTGGGAGTAACAACCACGACCTACTTCTGGGACAGGAACGCGCTCGATGGCTCCCTTGGCCTAGAGAGCCGTAACTTCCTGCTGGAGAAGGGCCAGATGATCCTCCGACATGAGGTGGTATCTTGGTGGCATGGCTGGAGGGGTAGTCTCAAAGGGGAGGGAGTAGCCCCTTCGGACTATCTGCAAAACCCACCTGTCCGACGTGATGGTTCGCCAGTGGGGGAGGTGATGGTGAATCCTGCCGCCCACTGGCGTTTGATGGGCTGAAAGGTCGGACTAGGAGGGTTTGGAGGCTGCTGCAGAGGGGGGGTTGGTGGACTGGCCCGCCCGCTGGCCCCCGGAACCACGACTGTTGTTCCCACGTCCCCGGCCGCGCGAAGGTTGGGTAACTTGCTGCTGCCTGTGGCTCTGGGCGGAACGTAGCGGGGCACCCCTTCCGTAGCCACGAAAGGGGCGAAAAGCAGACTGCGCAGGGCTGGTGGAGAGGCCCAAGGACTTGGCCGTAGCCCGTGAGTCCTTGAAACGCTCTAGAACGTTGTCTGCTTTGTCGCCAAAAAGGCGACGGCCATCAAAGGGCATGTCCATCAAGGTGTTCTGGACATCCCCTGAAAAGCCAGTTGACCTCATCCAGGCGTAGCGCCGAAGCGCTACCGACGTTGAAATGGTCCTGCCCAGAGAGTCGGCGGTGTCCAGCCCACAACGTATGGCAAACTTTGCTGCATCTCTCCCGGCAGCCACAGCCTGAGAGAGCACTGTCCGAGCCTCCTCCGGACACTGAGGCAGCACCTGCGCCACCATATCCCACACAGAGTGGGAATACCGGCCCAAGAGACATGCGTTGTTTACCGACCGCAGTCCTAAGCTGGCGGAAGAGAAAATCTTCTTCCCAAGGTGATCCAGCTTCTTGGATTCCCTTTCCGGGGGAGCAGTAGGGAATTCGCTTTTGGAAGCAGAGGCTTGGACAACCATGCTCTCCGGGGTGGGGTGTTGGGAGAGGAAAGTGGGGTCGCCCTGAGCCGGGCGGTGGCGTCGGGCAATCATCCTATCCATGGGAGCCCCCGTGTTGGGCCTGGACCAGGTGCCCAAAAGGACGTCAGTGAGGGCCTCGTTGAACGGCAGCAAGGGCTCCAAAGAGCTCGCAGCCGGCTGAAGCACCTCCGTGAGGAGATCAGTCCTGACCGCCACCGTAGAAAGCTCGAGGTTGAGAGCCTTGGCCGCCCTACGCAACACCACTGCGTATGACGCTCCCTCCTCCGTAGCCACAGTAGGAGGAGACAACATGCCAACATCAGGGGAGGTGTCCAAACCACTGGCATCCCCCAGTTCCTCTCTCCAGTCCTGTTCACTTTCCAACTGGTCAGTTAAAGGGTCACCTGACCCCTCCCAGTCCTCCTCATCATCCTCTGGGTGCCACTGTGGTTGAAAAGGGACCCCAGGAGTGAATAGGGGCATGAAAACCCCACCCGGCGCGGGAACTGGCGTCGGACGACGCCGGTCCGGCTCCGTGTCCACATTAGGATGGAGGCCGGGGTCGACGCCGGCCGGGGGGGGCAACCGGCGTCGGACGCGGTAGTGGTGCAGTTGGAAGCGGCGCCGGTGGAGGCGTAACGAGGTCAACCGGCGCCGATCCGGATCCAGGCCTGGATCCAAGGGGGGCCTGCGGCGTCGGAGCCGCCGGCAGCGAAGACCTAGGCCCCCCAACCGAGTCCGCGGGGCCCGAAGGCGCGCCGGCAGGTTCAGTTCGCCCAAAGATGGCATGCATCGTCTCGTAGAACGTACGAAGCTGGGCGGGAGTCGCTCCGGGTCCCGGAAAGGGAGGGAAACTCGGAGTCGGCTCTGCAGGCTCCGACCGACGAGGAGAAGTCGAAGAGCGACGATGCTTCTTCGACTTCTTCTTGTGCTTCGACTTACCCGATCCCGAGTGCGAAGACTTCGATGATTTGGAACCGGAATGGTGGTGGCTCTGCGACCGGTCCCTCGACCTCCCTCTCGACCGGGACCTCGAACGTGGAGCCGACTGCCGATGTTCAAGCAGCTTTCGGGACCGCTCCCACAAAGCCTTCGGCGCCATCGACCGGCAGTCGGAGCACGACTTGGGGTCGTGGTCGCGCTCCAGGCAGAAAAGACACGCGGTGCGGATCAGTCACCGACATCAGTCGGCTACAGGAACTGCAAGCCTTGAAGCTGGGCATCCCTCGTGCACCTTTTCGGAGTCGGAGACTCGAAGAAAGAAGTCGACAAAAGTCGAGAAAAAGTTAGTCAAAAAATGACTGAGCTACCGCTCTTCCCGGATCTGCGCTGGCTGGCGCGGAAAAAGAAAGAACTGATGTCAGCGCGTGAGGGCGGCGTCTAAGTAGCTGCCGCGATGTCATCCCGGCGACCACGACGACGGACGCGGAGTCGACCGACGCCACCTTCTGACGCGCAGAGGTACTGTGACGAATAAACTTTCCGGATCCAGTCTGACGCCTGGGGGTAATTCTAAGGTAAGGAATCTTTAACTAACGTGTTTCTTTCAGAGTCCTCCATATGTTATAGCTACTGTATGTTGCTTGTTCCTTGCACAGAGGTACCTGACTAATTACTACTCCTACCCATAGTTCAACTCCTTTGCTATCGTAGTAAACTCATAATGCCACATTCTTTATTCAGTGTTTTATGCTGCCTGTGATGATCTCTGTTCTTTGCAAGAAAATTTAATACGCAGATTTGAAAAAAAAGCACTGGCAAATCCAATTGGTCTGGCTTTCATATGGTAAGGTATGCCAATATAGGCTTACAGAAATTACCAATAATAGTGATAGTATGACTTGCACTCAAGTCTTGATAAAAATATTTTAAAAGAATTAAATAAACAAAATTACATATGACTGCTGAGTACGATGCAAGTAAGAAATAAAGACTTGAATGTGTGATGATTGAGGGTATTTCTCAGACATAAAATAGTCTCTCAGACTGCAATGCAGGTGCCTCATAAGAGACAAAATGATGCGCTAAACAGTCAATAGCATGAGGTATGAGACAAAGCCCAGTGAATGAATATGTTAAAGCACTGGTAACAATACATCATGGAGACAGCTATGATGTAAAAACAGACTTAAAAATGAAATTTGGCTAGAAGCAGGAGGAGTTCAAGTTTTACTGAGTTTCAGCAAGATTCCAGACTCTTTTTAAACAGATAAATCGGAAGTTTGGCATTATGGCTTGGTATTGGTATATACCTAGTTCAAAAAGCAGAAGATAAACATTATTTAGTTTTAATTGCCAAAGAAGGCCCTCTGTTTCCCAGACATAAACACAACCTCACATCATAAGAACAGAGATGATAATTGATAGACAACATGATAAAGGCTCATTAATTAAGGATGGCATTTAGAATAATGTACTGTAAATCTACTCATAGAATTATGTTGAATGCAACCAACAAACTAATATACTCACGGGTTCCAACCCAGATCAGTTGGGTTAATATAGAGTATCCCTGCTCTGGACACTGTTGCTGGAGTGGCTGTCCTCAGGTGGCTGATCTCAAACAGAAGTCGCATTGTGGGATTTAATGGAATTCGCTCATTGCTAGCCAAGGTGAGAACCTGTAATATCACAAAATGTAAAACTTACGGGTTATACTAGTTCATCAAAAGCAAAATTCAGATGGTTTGGCAGGAACTAAAAAAATAGCAAGGCTAACGAAAAGACTCTTTGGATTTATCACCTTGTTATCATCCATGACTGTATTTAAAGATTCAATCCACATCGGATCTATATCCCCATCGAGAACTATCCATTTTGGACCATCGTGGGTAATGTTAGCTAAATCTCGCATTATGGAAGAAAATAGACCTGAAATGAATGAACATGTTGGTTACATAAAATAACTGTACACCAGAGAGTGTTTGAGAGAGCACAATCTGTATTTAAGTAATAATTGGTTGTTTACAATCTGGAATACACACTGTTGTACATTTTCCAACCTTTCTGAGTGAAGGATAAGTTACTTACATGTAATCCTAGTTCTCTTCTGTAGGAGGCTGGCTTAGTATATGGTGCACATTTATGTAAGTGATGCACCTTGCACTAATCCAGGCAACCCTTATGTGGTCTTTGATAACCATAGAAAGTTCTCTATTAGCTCTGGAGAGCAGCCTTCAGGCTTATCTTGAAGGAGTGTTAAGCAGCTTGTTTTACCAGTTTAATCATGTAGTATAGGTTAAACAAAAAAGAACCACACTGTATTTATATAAAAATACTTCATCATCATCAAAATACTTTATTTCGGTTGCGTGACCATAAAAGTGCAAATGCAATAAATACATACAGTGCATAAAAATAGCAGCCGTCGTAGGTGCACAGTCCCATGTCTAATAGATGACCAATTAATCATTATACAATGTCCTCTGAAGGGACAGTAAGCACAAAACAACATAAACCACCAGAAATCCTAAAACTGTACTAGAGGGGTCCGTCATGTTGAATGTCTAGTCCATACCAATCTGAGAATAACTTAATCTTAAGAGATCGTGACTGTTTAAAATGATCGCAGCCTGCTATTGGATAGTTAAAAGCAAATCTTCATTTCGGCTGTAGCCGTAAAAGCACAAAGTACATTCATATAAAAGTATAAAAAAGAATGTTCACTTTTTCCTTGATATACTTCTATTTATTACTAGGTCTGGGCGGTGAACTCTGCTCCGTTCGCAGAGTTTTCTGCTCTCCGTGGTCTGCGGAGCTCGCGGAGTGCAAAAAACTCCGCTCCGCGTAGTGCAGCTGAGCTTTTTTTCGCGCTCACGAACGGTAAGTTGGTGAGCGCAAGCTGCAGCTTGGGTAGAATTTCTACCCAAGCAGCGGGAAGATCAGCGCGAACAGCAGTTCGCACTGCACTCCGCCACTTGCGGAACTCCACTTAGTTTTTTTGTCACTTGGCGGAGTTCCGCATAGCGAAACTACGCGAACTATGCCCAGGCCTGTTTATTACACAACACTCACTAACACATTGGTATATCGCCTATCCGGAGATATCAACACAACTACACAATAATACTTCAATTGCAATACGGTAAGTAGCGCAAAAACAGTGATCTCCAGGGGGAGACCCCCAGGCCAAGGGCACAGGAGTCGCAAGAGGACCTTGACCAGCTCACCAAGAAGGAAGGCCCATGGTGCAGAGGATATAGTGAGGACACGGTACTTGGCAGGAAGAGATGCTGAGGGCTGGAGCTTCTTGTAGCCCAAAGATCTGTGGAGTGCAGAGCCAACAAGCCTTGGCAACGGCAAGTCAACATGGTACACAGGGGTTTGGTCACAGCAGTTCCAACAAGGTATACTGGCCTCAAAGTTGCAGAGAAAACAGGTCAGGCCTCAAGGGGAGTGACTCCTTCACTCCAAGGGAGATTATTTAGGGTGTTCTTGATGCTCACAGGTCTGTTGAAGATCCTGGAAGAAGCACAAGCACAAACACAAACGATGAAGAAGACTTGCAGGACAGCGAGACATGGAGCAGCAGGATTCTTCCTTGGTGCAGTCTCGGTTCCAGGCGAAGTCCAGGTGTCCAGACGGTCAAAGAGTGATGTGGTTTCAGGCTTGAGTCTTGTCCCACGACGAATCTAAGGACCCACCCACAGGTAAGCCCTTAAGTACCCTAGGGAAAGAGTTGGAATGACTCGGGGGTCCCTCCCAGAGGAGGGGCTGGACAGAGGGGAGGATTCTCCCATGTCCTTTGTCAGGTTTCGTGCCAGAGCTGGAGCAAAGGGCTCCCTGAGATGGCTCAAACTGGAGTATGCAAGGAGGGCACAAAATGTGCCCTTCAAAGCAGTCTGGTGGCGCTGGCAAGCACCCCCAACCCCAGCCCAATATATTAAGTCCTATCTGAGAGGATATCACTGTAAGAAAGTGCCCCTTTTTGCATGGTTACCCCCCACTTTTTGCCTGACACATGATGCACTTTTTAATTGGTGTGCCCTGGGTCCCTGCCAATTAGATTCCCATGGCCTGTGTTCTTTCCCAAAGCTGTACATTTGTACTCTCAGTTGCCATCTCTGGCCACAGGTAAGCCCCTTGTACAAGGTACCAAGGACACTGGGACCAGAGAAGCCCTCTAAGGGCTGCAGCACCTTTTATGCCACCCTTAGATGCCCTGTACCTTAACACCCACCCACTGCCATTGCAGGCTGCGTGTTTTTGTGCAGAGAAAAGTGTAGAGTCGACATGGCACACATCCCTGTGTGCCATGCCTACAATCCACTGCCCAGGGCCTAGGTAAGTCACCCCTCTAGCAGGGTGCCCTTGACCACAGGTGAGGGTGCAGTGGCATGAGCCCTGTAACCCTACAGTATCTAAGTCCATTCTTAGACATTGTAAGTGCAGTAAAGCCATAAAGAGTATATGGTTTGGTAGTTGGTCATTACGAACTCTACAGTTCAATAGTGGCTTCACTGAAACCTGGGAAGTTTGGTAGCAAACTTCTCAGCAGATTAAACCTACACTGATACCAGTGTGGGATTTAATGTAAAATGCACACAGAGGGCATATTAAAGATGTCCCCTGAAAAATGACCAGCCCTGGTGTGGTTCCTGAATGGCAGCCCACCATTTGCCACCACCAGACAGGTTTATGGACCCCTTGGTAGAGACCCTCCGCTCTCTGGGTCCAGAAACAAAGCCCATCCTGTCAAGCCTCCTCCCCCAGGATGGGCTGGGTCCACGAAAAGGGAAGCTTCAAAGGCCTGCTGCCATTGTAAGCTGTCCCTGCCTTTTTCTGCCCCCACCAAATGGCTCCCACCGGTTTTGACCCCCACTTTGGGTGGGAGAATCGGCGGGAAAACTGAGCTAGGAGGAGAGGTGTGCCCACCTTTGCCAACCCCACCCCTCAGATGGGGCGAGGTGAAGCACACATCTGAGTCCCCCTCCATCTTGGAGATGAGGTGACCCAACCAATTAGGAAGTGGCTCATGCCCCCCTCCCACTGGAGGGTGGAATAATAGGAGGTGTACTCACCCCAAGGAAGGGACTCATTGGTCCCGACCTACACACCCCTGTAACGCCCCTAAATTTAGTATTTAGAGGAGACCGTGAACCTTGCCTCCTCAGATTCTAGGAAGAAAGAAGAAGGACCAAAGAGCCATGCTGACTCATGAAGAAGAGGACGCCTACTGCTTTGGCCTCAGCCTTACCAACCTGTCCCGACTCCGACCTGCCTACAGGGAAGAAACCGGAGTGTCAAGCAGCCAGCAGCCTCCCAGAGCCTGGAGGACCTGCCCTGCGCTCACCTTATGAACTCTGTCTCCCGTGAGCACAAGATTTGCTCAACAAAGCGGTCCTGCACCACTCTGTATCCAACGCCCACAGCCGGAGTTTGAGTGGCCCAACACCACGAGGAGATCTCCCCAGAGGTTCTGACCTGGGATCTGGTGATTCCCTGACCTCCCTCAAGCTTCATAACGACGCCTGCAGCCTCAACCTGAAGGGTCCCCCAACCACAACCGGAGCTAGTAAGAAAACCCGACACCAGAAGACACCCCTGCACCCGATGCCCCAAGGCCTTGGGTGGCCCAACTGACGGTGTCCAGGCATCCCCCAAGAACCCAACTTAACTCTCCAACCGATGGTCACCTTCAGGAAGTCTCCCTGCCCGAGCCTGCAGCCTTTGCCGATTCCGAGGTCTTCATTGGAATCCACAGGGTCCCTGAAGTGTCCTTGGCACAATGCACCCGGCCGCCCCTGTGCTGCTGGTGGTGCAGCCCCTGTGCTGATTGTTGGCCCCTGCACTGACCTTAACCCCAGGAGCTTTACTCACACCCTTGAATGGCCTGCTTGTAAGCTGACCTGTCTGAAGGCCCCCTGATCCCCATTGGCCAACGTTGGGCCCTTGCATTATGCACTCGGCCGTCCCAGTGCCACTAGTGGTGTAATTTGAGTGCCTACCTAGACCTTGGAGAACCTTGGTTCTTACCCCTAAAGCACAAGTTACTAACTTGTGTAACAATATATCTGTAAGAGACAGTAGTTAGTGACAGATTCCTTACCTTAGAATATCCCCAGGCGTCAGGCTGGATCCGGAAAGTTTTGCGTAGCAGTACCCCTGCGCGTCGGTAGGCGGCGTCGTGCGGCTCCGCGTCCGTCGTCGGCGTTGTGATCGCCGGGATGACGTCGCGGCCAGTACTTAGACGCCGCCCATGCGCGCTGGCGTCAGTTCTGTACACGACTTTCCGCGCCAGAAACGCAGAGCCATGCAAGAAACTGACACTGGTGTCTGAAAACTAGGACCCTGAAAGGGATGTCCTTAACCCTAGAAATCAGTTCGCAGAACGGGGAGGATGGGTGGGGCGGTAAGGAATCTGTCACTAACTACTGTCTCTTACAGATATATCGTTACACAAGTTAGTAACTTGTGCATCTGAAAGAGACACGTTAGTGACAGATTCCTTATCTTAGAATAGATACCCCAGCAATACCAACCCCGGTGGTGGGTCTGCGAACAAAGATCAGACGAGGAAGTCTCGGAGAACAGAACGGCCAAAGAAGCAGTCTCTCCGGACTTGGCTGTCAAGGCAGTAATGCTTGGTAAACGTGTGCAGCGAGGCCCACGTAGCTGCCTGACAAATGTCCTGCAATGGGACACCACGTCCCAAAGCCGTGGTGGCGGCTGTCGCCCTGGTGGAATGGGCACGTAGCCCAACAGGGGGCTCCTTCTTAGCCAAAGAATAGCAGGCTTTGATACACAAGACAACCCAGCGGGATATGGTCCGCTTGTGTACCGCCCGACCTTTTTTGGCGCCCACGTAGCCAACAAAGAGCTGGTCATCCACCCGGAACTGTTGTGTGCGGTTCAGATAGAAAGAAATCGCACGTTTTGGGTCCAGACGGTGGAGCCTCTCTTCCTCTCTGGAAGGATGCAGAGGCGGAAAGAAGGTGGGCAAAGTGATGGTCTGCCCAATGTGAAAAGCAGTAACCACCTTTGGCAAGAAGGACGGACGCGTCCTAAGAACAACCTTGTCTGGATGGACAGACAGAAAGGGGGGCTTGCAAGAAAGAGCCTGGAGCTCACTCACCCGCCGAGCGGAGGTGATAGCCACCAGAAAGGCTGTCTTCAGAGTGAGAAGACGAAGAGGGCAGTTCTGTAGAGGCTCAAAGGGAGCGCACATGAGAAAGGTAAGAACCAAGTTCAAGTCCCACTGAGGCATCACAAACGGAACAGGAGGGAAGAGGTGTGTAATGCCTTTAAGGAATCTGTTAACAACAGGGGACTTGAAAAGGGAGGGCTGATCAGGAAGCCTGAGGAAGGCCGAGATTGCACAAAGATAGCCCTTGATGGTACCCAGGGCAGAACCCTGTTGGGCCAGAGAAAGAAGGAACAGAAGAACCTCAGAAAGAGGGGCAGAAAGGGGATTCACAGCCTTTGCTGTGCACCATGCCACAAACTTGTTCCACCTGCAGGCATATATCACCTTAGTGGAGGGACGCCTGGCTGCCAGAATCACATCACAAACTTTGGGACGCAAGTCGAAAGGAATCAACTGCCGACGCGCAATCTCCAAGAAAGGAGGTGGAGACTGGACAGGTTCGGGTGGAGGACCGTCCCCTGCTGCTGCGACAGAAAATCCTCCCGAAGAGGCAGACGGATCGGGGGATCGATGCTCATACTGAGTAGCTCAGGATACCAAACTCTTCGAGCCCAGTCCAGAGCCACAAGGATGACTTGGGCCCGGTCGCGCCAAATCTTCTTCAACACTCTGGGTGGTATAGGCGGAAAGGCGTACAACAGACCGCAACTCCACTCGCGACGAAAAGCGTCGCCGAGCGAGTGCCGCCTTGGAAATTCCAACGCGCAGAACTGATTACATTGCGCATTCTCTTCGGTGGCAAATAGATCTAACCAAGGCTCTCCCCACTGTAGAAAGAGTCCTTGCACCACCTCCGAGTGAAGACGCCATTCGTGATCCATCATGCACCTGCGGCTGAGTTCGTCCGCCCTGGCGTTCAGAGAACCTGCCAGGTGTTGAACCATCAGGGATATGCCCTGATGTTCCAGCCATGTCCAGAGACGCAGAGCCTCCTGACATAGGGTCCACGACCCCACTCCGCCTTGTTTGTTGCAGTACCACATGGCGGTGGTGTTGTCGGTGAACACCTGCACCACCTTCCCCTTGACAGAGGGAAGGAATGCCTTCAGTGCAAGTCGGATCGCCCGGAGCTCCGGAGCCGGGACTCCGGCGGAGACCAGAGGCCTCTGAGCTCCGCCTCTCCCATGTGACCGCCCCATCCCAGAAGGGACGCATCCGTCACAACCGTGTGCTCTGGCTGGGGAAGGGAGAGGGATCTGCCCGTGACCCATTGCCGGTTCGAGAGCCACCACTGCAACTGCCGTGCAGTTCCCTCCGAGATCTGGACGTAATCGGACAGGTTCCCCTGATGCTGCGCCCACTGGAACTTCAGGTTCCACTGCAGAGCCCGCATATGCCATCTGGCATGATCGACCAGCAGGATGCAGGAGGCCATGAGGCCCAGCAGCCTCAGGGTCATCCGTACCGAAACCCAGGATAGAAGCTGAAAGATCGGAATCATAGCCTGAATATCCTGGACTCGCCGTTCGGGAGGATAGGCCCGAAATTGCGTCGTGTCCAGAACTGCTCCGATGAAAAGGAGCTGTGGAGAAGGAATCAGGTGCGACTTCGGCACGTTGATGGAGAACCCCAGCGAGTGCAGGAGTCCGGCCGTAGTCTGGAGGTGGGAGACGACTGCCTGGGACGAGCCCGCCTTCAGCAACCAGTCGTCGAGGTAGGGGAAGACTGGAACCCCTGCCCGGCGCAGATGAGCTGCGACCCCCGCCATCACTTTCGTGAACACCCGAGGGCGCTGGTAAGGCCAAAGGGAGCACGGTGAACTGAAAGTGCTCGAGGCCTACTGTGAACCGCAGGTAACGCCGGTGGGCCGGCAGGACGGGGATGTGAAAATATGCGTCCTGCAAGTCCAACGCTACCATCCAGTCTCCAGGGTCGAGGGCAGTCAAGACCTGAGCTAGGGTGAGCATCTTGAACTTCTCCTTCCGGAGGAAGCGATTTACGTTCCGGAGGTCCAAGATAGGACGCATGTCCTCCTTGTCCTTTTTGGGCACCAGAAAGTAGTGGGAGTAACAACCATGCCCTACTTCTGGGGTCGGAACGCGCTCGATGGCCCCCTTGGCCAAGAGCGCTGCAACTTCCTGCTGAAGAAGCACCAAGTGATCCCCCGACATGCGGTGGTATTGAGGTGGCATGGCTGGGGGGGTGGTCTCGAAGGGGAGGGAGTAGCCCCTTCGGACAATGTCCAAGACCCACCTGTCCGATGTGATGGTACGCCAGTGGGGAAGGTGATGGCGGACCCTGCCCCCCACTGGCGTGCTGTGGACCTGAAAGCATGGACTAGGAGGGCTTGGAGGCCACGGACGGGGCGGAGGTGGTGGCCTGACCCGCACGCTGGTTACCCGACCCGCCTCGGCGGGAGCCACGTCCTCGGCCACGCGAAGGCGCTTCCTGCGCGGGCCGGTGGCTGGGCAATGGACGTGACTGGGCGCCCCTTCCGTGGCCACGAAAGGAGCGAAAAGCAGACGGCTGCGGAGGGCGTGAGGCGGAGAGGCCCAAGGACTTGGCCGTAGCCCGCGAGTCCTTAAAGCGCTCCAGCGCGCTGTCTGCCTTATTGCCAAAAAGGCGGATACCATCGAAGGGCATGTCCATAAGGGTGTTTTGGACATCGCCCGAAAAACCAGTGGTCCTCAGCCAGGCGTGACGGCGCAGCGCCACTGTCGTTGCAAGCGATCTACCCAGCGAGTCAGCGGTGTCTAGGCCACATCGTATTGTGAACTTCGCCGCGTCTCTCCCGTCTGCAATAACACGGGTGAGTAGGGTCTGGACCTCCTCACGACCCTTAGGCAGCACTTGCGCCACCGAATCCCACAGAGAGTGGGAATAACGGCCCAAAAGGCAAGCGGTGTTCACGGACCGCAAGCCAGCACTGGAGGAAGAAAACATTTTCTTCCCAAATTGCTCCAGTTTTTGGGATTCCCTGTCCGGCGGAGCCGTAGGGAAGGCGCTCTGGGAGGTAGAGGCTTGGACACCAAGCTCTCGGGGGTGGGGTGTTGGGAGAGGAACAAGGGGTCGCCCGGGGCCGGGCGATGGCGTCGGGCTATGTTCCTGTCCACAGGAGCAACTGTGGTGGGCCTGGACCAGGTGCCCAAAAGAACGTCAGAAAGTGCGTCGTTGAACGGCAGCAGTGGCTCCGAAGAGGTAGCCGCCGGCTGAAGCACTTCCGTCAGGAGGTTAGTCCTGACAGCCACTGTAGGGAGCTCGAGGCGCAAGGCCGCGGCTGCCCTACGCAACACCGTTGCATAACTTGCTCCCTCCTCCGTAGCCACGGAAGGAGGAGACAGCATGCCAAGGTCTGGAGAGGTGTCCAGGCCACTGGCATCACCCAGTTCCTCTGCCCAGTCCTGATAAGGCTCACACTGAGCTGTGAGAGGGTCTTCCGACCCCTCCCAATCCTCCTCGTCCTCCAATACAGGTGAAAAGTATGGAGGGCGGACATGAGGGAAGAAAAGTCCCATCGGCGTCGGAATCGGCGTCGGCCGAAGCCGATCCGGCTCCGTGTCCGGTTCCGGGGAGAACCTGGGGACGGCGTCGCCCGGGACGTCGGACGGCGCCGTGAATGGTACCGGAGTGGTCGGCGCCGGTGGAGGTGTCGTTAGGTCAACCGGCGTCGACCGGGATCCAGGCCTGGATCCGAGGGGGTCCTGCGGCGCCGGGGCCGGAGCCGCCGGAGACACCGGGGCCGGAGCCGCCGAGGGAGGATCCCCACTGGGGCCCGCGGGGTCCGAAGGCGCACCGGGGTTACCCTTAGGCCCGAAGATGCGAGCCATGGCCGACAAGAAGTTTTTGATGTCGGCCGGAGTCGACGTCGGACCCGGAACAGGCGGGGAGTCCGGCGTCGGCTGTCCGGGTACCCCCGGAGCCGGTACCAACAGGACCCTCGGCCGAGTCGTGAGACCGGCGAGGGGAGGTCTTAGAGCGACGCTTCTTAGACCTCTTGTGCTTCGCCTTACCTGAAGACGAAGACTTCGACCCCGACAAATGACAACGGCTCCGCGACCGGCCCCTCGACCTCTCCCGGGACCTCGAGCGGCGCGGAGCCGAGTGCCGGGCCTCGAGAAGCTTTCGAGACCGCTCTCGCAAAGCCTTCGGGGCGAGGGACCGACACTCGGGGCACGACGTGGGGTCGTGGCCGCGCCCCAGGCAGAAGAGACACTCTCGGTGCGGATCCGTAATCGACATCATGCGATTACAGACCTCGCATGGCTTGAAGCCGGGCATCCCTACTGACACCGTTGGAGTCGAAGCGACTCGAAAACTGGGACAAAAAGTCTCAAAAAAGATTCAGTCAAAAAATGACTGGGGCACTGCTCAATCCGGACCAGCGCTTACTGGCGCGGAATAAGAAAGAACTGACGCCAGCGCGCATGGGCGGCGTCTAAGTACTGGCCGCGACGTCATCCCGGCAATCACGACGCCGACGACGGACGCGGAGCCGCACGACGCCGCCTACCGACGCGCAGGGGTACTGCTACGCAAAACTTTCCGGATCCAGCCTGACGCCTGGGGATATTCTAAGGTAAGGAATCTGTCACTAACGTGTCTCTTTCAGATACTCCCACACGTAAGTCGTTTACTTACATGAGAAACCGCTAACATATTTTCCCCATAGGAACTAATGTTGTGGTGTTTTGTTCCTAAAAATGTTTTAAGTATTGAGCTGAACTTTGTATGAAAAAAAGTAACTAAATTGCAAATCTTAAAAAGTCTTACTTACCTTGTATTGTGAGATCCCTGGTGTGGTATCTAGGCATACCACCATGAATAGTCGATGTAATACAAAAGTAATCTAAAAGTATTCCAAAAGTAATTATGGTGTCATTTAAACTGTTTTGAAAGCCAATACAAACCTTTAACAATTGCAAATTCAACCACAACTGCATTTCCATGTGAAGTCTTGCATTTGAGAGTATATTCTACTTACCTGTGCCAAGTCCTGCTTGGTTCTTGAAATAAAACCTAAGTATACCTTTTTAATCTTACCTAATTGATCTGGATTCAGTCTCTGAGTGTGTACTATCAGTCTTAAGTGAGTGAATACAATAAATGCTTAACACACCCTCTGGGTAAGCCTAACTGCTCGCCCACACTACCACAAAGAGAGCTGTTAGTACTTACCTAATTTAGTCTCTGCTATGCCTCTGGGGATTCCCCGGACTGTATGCACACTATATCTTACTTTGCTATAGTATACACAGAGACTGCTTCCTACAGTCACAGCTCCCTGCAACAGGAAACAAATTGTTCTACCTTCTCCTGCTCGAGCTTGGCTCAGCTGCAGGAGGGCAGAATCGTGTCTGTGGTCGGCAGCAGCACTAGCTTGCTCTCAGACCCTGAAAGGCAGTTACCGGTAGTACAGGGGGGTACCCCAAAGGAGTCCCCAGTACATGGCATCATACTTCCAACGATTGATGTTGGGGTATGATTTCAACATGTTTGAAACCAAACATGACCGAGTTCGGTGCCGCCACTATATAGTTAGACAACTTGTAATGACTGATGTCCAATATATGTATTAAAATGGCTGACTGCACTTACAAAGTCTAGAGAATTAACTCTGGGGTTTGCAGGGGTGTCCTGCTCATGCTGGGGCACCCTAACACTTAAAACCCAGCACCCTGCCGTCAGGACTCAAGAGCCTGCCATAGGGGTGACATAGGTTTTAAGTGTAGTGACCCCAGATATAAGGAAACTTATATCTATGGTGAGAGGTGCAAGCACCAACTCACCACAGGCTGCAATGGCAGGCCTGTAGTCACAGTTTGAGTGGACTCCCATGGGAGGCACAATACATGCTGCAGCCCATGTGAGACCCCTGGTGCACCTATGCCCTGGGTACCTCAGTACCATATACTAGGGACTTACATAGGTACACAATTGCGGATGCACAGGAGTACTTACCATGGTCAATTTAGGGGGAAAGAACAGTGACTGGGGTGCTAATTAGCAGGATCCCAGTCAGACTAGTCAAAAACACACTGATACCAAGCAAGAAGTGGAGGCAACCATGAAAGCAGATCCTACTTTCCTACATCTTCCAGGCGAATATTCATCAATGTCATAAGCACTGAATAGTCCAGCCCACATGCGGGGATCCTGGAGCACATATCGGAAATATATATATTGTGTTGAGTGATGAGGCACACGAATTGAGCATAATAATAAAATATGCATGATTGAAGAGAAAGGACTTACCGGAGTTTCTTGACTGTCTTGCGGAGAGAGTGCGGCTGGGCTGTTCGAGTCGAGCGGTCAATGAGGAGTAATATAAATATTTATATATATATATATACATATAAATATATTTATGTTGAGAAACTTACCCTCAAACATATACGTATATATATACACATATATATGTGTGTGTGTGTGTGTGTGTGTGTGTATATATATATATATATATATATATATATATATATATATATATATATATATATATTCCTGTTCCACCGTTCACCACTACTTCCTTTTCCTCAGGAACAAACGGAGACGAACCCAGGCTTCGTGCAAAATTTAAACTTTAATCGTCCTTCACCACAACCGCCATGACGCGTTTCGGCCTCACTCGGCCTTGATCACATGACGCGCTTAGGAGTTACACAAACTCTTTTAAAGTGCCAGGTGCCTCACTCGTGCAAATCTAATTTAGACAGACATAGAGAAAATACTTCACGGCTATCTTACATGAAAACTGTGCAAATTCAGCAAAAAATAATATTATTACATTTAATTGTCTATACAGGATTAGATGTTAATATGACATTTATGTATATACTAAAACCAATCTGTATATAAATATTAAATACATAGAGAGGTAGAATATAAATAATTCAACAAAGTTAAAAGGCATATTAAACTTTTTTTAAATTTCTATATCAAAATTGAATGATACTAAAAAAAGCCCATAAATATATTTGTAAAATACATAGCTCTTATAAAAATATTTTTGTTGATAAAAAATGTTACCCTTTTTGCTGATCATGAGTATTATCGTCCTAGCACAATTCTTTTTCATTTAGCCTGTATAACTCATCTCATAGTTTGTCTAAAAAGTGCTAAAAAGTGCTTATGTAAAATTATCGTGTATTGCCAAGAACAACCCCTGTCCCATGGCTATTTATTAACTAAATTTTAAAAAAACTTTTATTTTTAGGGAACTATAAAGAATTTGAATCAAAATCCAGTTTCCCTTTTTGGATATGTAGCATAAATGCTAATAGGCAACTGAAAGATGTTTACATAATGATTCTGATCAGGATAGTTTAAAAAAAGAATTTATATATATACAAATTGTCGTGTAATAGATGCAGACATATGGACATAGGACACATGAGGGAATGCTGGTATATGAGGGATGGTATTATTATAGACATCTAATTTAATATAACCATGTGTGAAAATCCTCACTAGAGTTGTGTCCATTGGGGGTCTTGGTATCAAGTTCTATGATATACTGGGTTTCCAAGCGTCTTAATTTTGCTTCCCTATTTCCCCCTCTCCTCAAAGCTGGGATCGAGTCAATCAGAAAATATGATAAGTGCTCCAAATTGCTGGCATGCTTCTCCTTGAAATGTCGTGCAATTGGGTATGTGTGGTCATTGTTAGTGATTGCTCTCATGTGCTGCAGTATACGTTTGTGGGCCTGTAATTTAGTACTGCCCACATACTGCAGCCCACAAGAGCAGACCAACACATACACCACATATTCCGAACGGCATGTGAGAAACTTTGTAATTTTCTTTGGGACATCTGAAAATGGTGTAGCATACATTGTTTTATTGGTCCCATATTTACATGCCCTGCACGTTTGGCATTTAACAAATCCCTTGCGTTTGCTAAGCCAGTTTGTAGTATTGATGACTTCTGGACTACTTTTTACAAGGCAATCCCTCATGGATTTGGACTTACGAAATGTAATATTGGGATTCTTAGGTAACAGTTTGCCAATGACTGGATCATTTCTAGCCACTGGCCAAATGTTGTTGATTATTCTACGTAGGGTATTCTGTTCCCTACTGTAGGTTAAAATCAATCTTGTTTCAGGATTACTTTTTTGAGAAGATGGAGGATCTCGTAGGGCCTTTTACATCAGGAGTTCCTTTCTATTGATTTTGTTGGCTTTGTCAATAGCTATATCTAAGGTGCTCTCCTTATAGCCTCGTTCTAAGAATCTTGATTTACTCATTTTTTGGGCCTCTCTAAGATCTCCTTCTCTACTACATGCGCGACCCATCCTCAACATTTCTCCATAGGGTATGCTATGGATGAGATGACGTGGATGTTGGCTGGACGCATGTAGCGTACTGTTTCCTGCGGTTTTCTTTCGATAAAGTTTTGTTTCAATTTTGTTGTTCTCAATAAATACTTCCACATCAAGGAAACATACACTAGTACTGCTGATTTTGGAAGTAAAATGTAGATTGATGTTGTTTTGATTAATGCTATTTACAAAGTTCTGTGCTGAATCTTCAGTGCCTTGCCATATTACGAATAAATCGTCTATATAGCGCAGCCAAATCCTAACGTGATTGTCTACATCTGCTTTGTGATCTCTGTTTAGTATCATTTCCTCCCACCAGCCCATATGTAGACAGGAGTAGCTAGGGGAGAAACATGCTCCCATAGCTACTCCCCTTATTTGTTGATATACCTGGTTGGCAAACAGAAAATAGTTGTTATTTAGACAATAAAGAATCATCATGCTAAGCATTTTGCTGTGATGTGCCAAATGTAAAGGTCTAGAATTTAAATAAAATTCAATTGCTCGCATCCCATCCTGATGATGGATGCTTGTGTATAGCGATGTTACATCCAGACACATAAGTAAATAGCTCGAATCCCATTTAAAATCATTCAACTGTCTCAAAAAATCACCAGAGTCCTGCACAAAGGAAGGTAACTGTTTTACATAATCTTGTAAAAAGAAGTCTATATATTTTGATGTATTCTCCATCAACCCGCCTATGGCTGAAATTATAGGTCTTCCTGGGGGGATGTAGCATTCTTATGCAGTTTGGGAATAAAGTAAATTACCGGCATAACCGGGAATTCATTCTTTAGAAATTTCAGTTCATCCATATTTATTAGTCCCGCACTGCGCCATGCATTCAATTTTGAATAGTATTCATACCAGGAATTGCGTACTATTTGCATGTTGCCTTTTCTATAGCAATTATTGTCTTCCAGTTGTAGGAGTGCTTCTCGCATATAGTCTTTGCGAGACCAGATTACAATATTCCCTCCTTTGTCAGAGTTTCTTATGATGATCTCTTCATTGTTTTGCAATTTAGTCATTAGTTTATTGTATGCAATCTGATGATGGTGGGTAAATCTTTTATGTTGTCTTGCTGTTTTTGTTTTCAGAATCTTTATTTCATTAGTGACTAAGTCTCCAAATATGTCCAATGAATCTTTGATCATTAATGGCTGAAAAGTAGATCTAGGTTTAAAATTAGTTGGTGCTGAACAATAGATTCCACCATTTGGGCTGATTACATCTTCATCAACGGCTGTACCTTGTTGCATTAACTCCTCTAGATTAGCCAAAAGTTCCGCATCTGCGACCGTTAAGGGATTGCTCTGCTCCTGGCTTTGTAGTTGACGTTGAACTGTAACTAATTCCGTTCTTGGTTTGTTGCAGTTCAACAAATGATATTTTTTAAGTTTTAGTTTACGTATAAATTGAAATACATCCACTCGTGTCCTTGCGTAGTCAAAACTTTTCTCCGGACAGTAAGATAAACCCAGTTCTAGGAGTTGGATTTCTGCTTTTGTTAAAACCATGGAAGACAAATTTACAACTGTATTCATTTTGTAAGCACTTTTTACTTCCGTTGCCACTTTTTCTTGTATGGCACTTTTTTGGTGTTGTTTGCGCTTCCAGTTGCATCTGCGCCTTTCTCCTCGTTTCTTATTGCGTTTTTGTTGGATTGATTTAGCGGTTTGCGCGGTCTTAATGCACAAGTTACTAACTTGTGTAACGATATATCTGTAAGAGACAGTAGTTAGTGACAGATTCCTTACCTTAGAATATCCCCAGGCGTCAGGCTGGATCCGGAAAGTTTTTTGCGTAGCAGTACCCTTGCGCGTCGGTAGGCAACGTCGTGCGGCTCCGCGTCCGTCGTCGGCGTCGTGATCGCCGGGATGACGTCGCGGGTAGTACTTAGGCGCCGCCCCTGCGCGCTGACGTCAGTTCTGTACACGACTTTCCGCGCCAGGAACGCAGAGCCATGCAAGAAGCTGACACAGGTGTCTGAAAAATACTAGGGCCCTGAAAGGGATGTCCTTAACCCTAGAAATCAGTTCGCAGAACGGGGAGGATGGGTGGGGCGGTAAGGAATCTGTCACTAACTACTGTCTCTTACAGATATATCGTTACACAAGTTAGTAACTTGTGCATCTGAAAGAGACACGTTAGTGACAGATTCCTTACCTTAGAATAGATACCCCAGCAATACCAACCCCGGTGGTGGGTCTGCGAACAAAGATCAGACAAGGAAGTCCTGGAGGACAGAACGGCCAAAGAAGCCGTCCCTCCGGACTTGACTGTCAAGGCAGTAATGCTTAGTAAACGTGTGCAGCGAGGCCCACGTAGCTGCCTGACAGATAACCGGCAGCGGAACACCGCGGCCCAAGGCCGTGGTAGCAGCCGTTGCCCTGGTGGAATGGGCACGCAGCCCAACAGGAGGCTCCTTCTTGGCCAAAGAATAGCAGGTCTTGATGCACAAGGTAACCCAGCGGGAGATGGTCCTCTTGTGCACCGCCCGACCTTTTTGGCGCCCACGTAGCCAACAAAGAGCTGGTCATCCACCCGGAAGTGTTTTGTGCGGTCGATATAGAAGGAGAGCGCACGTTTTGGGTCCAGACGGTGGAGCCTCTCTTCCTCTCTGGAAGGATGCGGAGGCGGAAAGAAGGTGGGCAAAGTGATGGTCTGCCCAATGTGGAAAGCAGTAACCACCTTTGGCAAGAAGGACGGACGCGTCCGAAGAACAACCTTGTCTGGATGAACAGACAGAAAGGGAGGTTTGCAAGATAGAGCCTGGAGCTCACTCACCCGCCGAGCGGAGGTGATGGCCACCAGAAAGGCTGTCTTCAGAGTCAGAAGACGAAGAGGACAGTTATGTAGAGGCTCAAAGGGAGCGCACATTAAAAAGGTAAGAACCAAGTTCAAGTCCCACTGAGGCATCACAAACGGAACAGGAGGGAAGAGGTGAGTAATGCCTTTTAAGAACCTGTTAACAACAGGGGACTTGAAAAGGGAGGGCTGATCAGGGAGCCTGAGGAAGGCCGAGATAGCACAAAGATAACCCTTGATGGTACCCAGGGCAGAACCCTGTTGGGCCAGAGAGAGAAGGAACAGAAGGACCTCAGAAAGAGGGGCAGAAAGGGGATCCACAGCCTTTGCTGTGCACCATGCCACAAATTTGTTCCACCTGCAGGCGTATACCACCTTAGTGGAGGGACGCCTGGCTGCCAGAATCACATCACAAACTTCGGGAGGCAAGTCGAAAGGAATCAACTGCCGCCGCTCAATCTCCACGCAAGCAGGTGTAGACTGGACAGGTTCGGGTGGAGGACCGTCCCCTGCTGCTGCGACAGAAGATCCTCCCGAAGAGGCAGACGGATCGGGGGATCTATGCTCATATTGAGTAGCTCGGGATACCAAACTCTTCGAGCCCAGTCCGGAGCCACAAGAATGACTTGGGCCCGGTCGTGCCGAATCTTCTTCAACACTCTGGGTAGAAGTGGTATAGGCGGAAAGGCGTACAACAGACCGCAACTCCACTCGCGACGAAAAGCGTCGCCGAGCGAGTGCCGCCTTGGAAATTCCAACGCGCAGAACTGATGACATTGCGCGTTCTCTTCGGTGGCGAATAGATCTAACCAAGGCTCTCCCCACTGTAGAAAGAATCCTTGCGCCACTTCCGAGTGAAGACGCCATTCGTGATCCATCATGCACCTGCGGCTGAGTTCGTCCGCCCTGGCGTTCAGAGAGCCTGCCAGGTGTTGAACCATCAGGAACATGCCCTGATGTTCCAGCCATGTCCAGAGGCGCAGAGCCTCCTGACAAAGGGTCCAAGACCCCACCCCGCCCTGTTTGTTGCAGTACCACATGGCGGTGGTGTTGTCTGTGAACACCTGCACTACCTTCCCTTTGACAGAGGGAAGGAATGCCTTGAGTGCAAGCCGGATCGCCCGGAGCTCCAGAAGGTTGATATGGAGCCGGGACTCCGCCGGAGACCAGAGGCTTCTGATCTCCGCCTCTCCCATGTGACCGCCCCATCCCAGAAGGGACGCGTCCGTCACAACTGTATGCTCTGGCTGGGGAAGGGAGAGGGATCTGCCCATGACCCATTGCCGGTTCGAGAGCCACCACTGCAACTGTTTTGCAGTCCCCTCCGAGATCTGGACGTGATCGGACAGGTTGCCCTGGTGCTGCGCCCACTGGAACTTCAGGTCCCACTGCAGAGCCCGCATATGCCATCTGGCATGATTGACCAGCAGGATGCAGGAGGCCATGAGGCCCAGCAGCCTCAGGGTCATCCGTACCGAAACCCAGGATAAAGGCCGAAAGATCGGAATCATAGCCTGAATATCCCGGACTCGCCGTTCGGGAGGATAGGCCCGAAACTGCGTCGTGTCCAGAACTGCCCCGATGAAAAGGAGCTGTGGAGAAGGAATCAGATGCGACTTCGGCACATTGATGGAGAACCCCAGCGAGTGCAGGAGTTCGGCCGTAGTCTGGAGGTGGGAGACGACTGCCTGGGACGAGCCCGCCTTCAGCAGCCAGTCGTCGAGGTAGGGGAAGACTGAAACCCCTGCCCGGCGCAGATGAGCTGCGACCACCGCCATCACTTTCGTGAACACCCGAGGGGCACTTGTAAGGCCAAAGGGGAGCACGGTGAACTGAAAATGCTCGGGGCCTACCGTGAACCGAAGGTAACGCCGGTGGGCCGGCAGGACGGGGATGTGGAAATACGCGTCCTGCAAGTCCAACGCTACCAACCAATCTCCTGGGTCGAGGGCAGTCAAGACCTGAGCTAGGGTGAGCATCTTGAACTTCTCCTTCCGGAGGAAGCGATTGACGTTCCGGAGGTCCAAGATAGGACGCATGTCCTCCTTGTCCTTTTTGGGCACCAGAAAGTAGTGGGAGTAGCAACCACGCCCTACTTCTGGGGTCGGAACATGCTCGATGGCCCTCTTGGCCAAGAGGGCCGTGACTTCCTTCTGTAGAAGCACCAAGTGATCCCCTGACATGCGGTGGAATTGAGGTGGCATGGCTGGGGGGTGGTCTCGAAGGGGAGGGAGTAGCCCCTTCGGACAATGTCCAAGACCCACCTGTCCGAGGTGATGGTGCGCCAGTGGGGAAGGTGATGGCGGACCCTGCCCCCTACTGGCGTGCCGTGCACCTGAAAGGAGGGACTAGGAGGGCTTGGAGGCCGCGGACGGGTTGGAGGTGGTGGCCTGACCCGCACGCTGGTTGCCCGATCCGCCACGGCGGAATCCACGTCCTCGGCCACGCGAAGACGCCTGCTGCGCGGGCCGGTGGCTGGGCTGCTGACGTGAAGGGGCGCCCCTACCGTGGCCACGATAGGGGCGAAAAGCAGAAGGCAGCGGAGGGCGTGTAGCAGAAAGGCCCAGGGACTTGGCAGTAGCCCGTGAGTCCTTAAAGCGCTCCAACGCATGGTCTGCTTTGGACCCAAAAGACCGACTCCATCAAAGGGCATGTCCATGAGAGTATTCTGGACATCCCCTGAAAAACCAGTGGTTCTCAGCCAGGCGTGGCGTCGGAGCGCCACCGTCGTTGCAATCGACCTGCCCAGCGAGTCGGCGGTGTCAAGGCCACAACGAATAGTGTATTTGGCCGCATCCCTTCCTTCCGCAATGGCGCGGGAAAGCAGTGCCTGGACCTCCTCAGGGCACTGGGGCAAAACATCCGCCACCGAATCCCACAGGGAGTGGGTATATCGGCCCAAAAGACAAGCGGTGTTAACGGACCGCAAGCCAGCACTGGAGGAAGAAAAACCTTTCTTCCCAAACTGATCCAGGCGTTTGGATTCCCTATCCGGAGGAGCGGTAGGGAAGGCGGTTTGGGAAGCGGAGGCTTGGACAACCAAGCTCTCAGGAGTGGGGTGGACAGAAAGAAACAGGGGGTCGCCCGGAGCGGGGCGATGGCGTCGTGACACGTTCCGATCCACAGGAGCCCCTGTGTTGGGCTTGGACCAGGCGCCCAAAAGAACGTCAGTGAGGGCGTCGTTAAACGGCAGCACAGTCTCCGCAGAGGAGGCTGCCGGCTGAAGCACCTCTGTCAAGATGTTAGGCTTGACCGTCAAAGTAGGGAGCTGGAGACGTAAGGCCCCAGCAGCCCTACGCAACACCGTACCAAAATTGGCCCCCTCCTCCGTAGCCACGGGAGGAGACAGCATGCCAGTGTCAGGGGAAGTATCCAGACCACTGGCCTCCCCTAGACTCTCTGTCCAGTCCTCATCATACTGACAGTTGCGTGTCAGAGGGTCATCAGACCCCTCCCAGTCCTCCTGGTCCTCCTCTGGTTCAAAATAAGGAGGAGGAGGGACATTTGGGACCCAAGGTCCCATCGGCGCCGGAGCCGGCGTCGAGCGACGCCGCTCCGGGTCCATGTCCGGAGCCGGAAGGAACTGGGGAACGACGCCGCCCGGAGCCCAGGGCGGCGTCGAGAACGGCACCGGAGACATCGGCGCCGGCGTCGTGAGGTCGACCGGCGTCGATGGGGGTTGTGGAGCCGGGATCGAGGCCGGGGCCGAAGCCGGAGCCGGGATCGAGGCTGGAGGCACGGGCGACGCCGGGGCCGGAGCCGCCGGCGACGCCGGAGCAACCCCATCAGGGCCCGCGGGGCCCGAAGGCGCACCGGAGGGGCCTGACGGCCCGAAGAGGCGGGCCATGGCCGACAGGAACTCCTGTACCTTGGCCGGATCCGCCCCCGAACCCGGGAAGGGCGGGGGCGACTCCACAGGCAAGTCCGGGGCCGCGGGGACGGGGACGGTGCCGGGAGGGGCCTCAGCCGAGTCGCGAGACCGGCGAGGCGAAGTCCGAGAGCGACGATGCTTCTTGGACTTCTTGTGCTTAGACTTACCGGACGAAGAAGACTTCGACGCCGACGACCGGTGTGCACTCCGCGAGCGACCCCTGGACCTCTCACGCGACCGGGGCCTCCGTGGAGCCGAATGCCGGGCCTCGAGGAGCTTTCGAGACCGCTCTCGCAAAGCTTTCGGGTTGAGGGCCTGGCATTCGGGACAAGACTCGGTGTCGTGGCCTCGGCCGAGGCAGAAGAGACACTCCCAATGCGGGTCGGTGACGGACATCATCCGCGCACAGGCGCCGCATCGCTTGAAGCCGGGCATCCCTACGACACCTTTAGTTGGAAAAAACAGTGAAAAATCACCAAAAAGTATGGTCAAAAATTGACCAGGGCACTGCTCTTCCCGGATCTGCGCTTGCTGGCGCGGAAAAAGAAGAACTGACGTCAGCGCGCAGGGGCGGCGCCTAAGTACTACCCGCGACGTCATCCCGGCGATCACGACGCCGACGACGGACGCGGAGCCGCACGACGCCGCCTACCGACGCGCAAGGGTACTGCTACGCAAAAAACTTTCCGGATCCAGCCTGACGCCTGGGGATATTCTAAGGTAAGGAATCTGTCACTAACGTGTCTCTTTCAGATGTCTGTTTTCTGTCCTGTCTTAAGCAGTTCATTTCTTCCCCCAGCGAGAATTTGCGAAACCCCAATCTCCCTGTGCTGGTACTTTGATCTGTTTCCACCTCACTCTCAGGCGCCGAGCTCAGATCCGACATTGAAGTCGAAGACATGGCTGTTTCCTGTCCGCTGGTTTGTACATGTTGGGGTGTAACTTTAGAGGTTTTCAGCATATCATATTTTTTTGCAAAGGTAAAAACCTGTCCTTGCTCATAGTCCTGTTTATCACGCTGGAATTTATACGTTTTACGTTTTTTTATTATTTCTTCTTCTTTTTGTAGCCTGACCAACATATCCTCACGGTATTTAGTGATTGTGGAAGTGACTTCCATCTTTGCAATGTCCATGTTTAGTTCATCTATTTGGGCTTGTAGCTTTGCCCTATCACTTTCTGCATATTTGACTAAAATGGTAACCAAGCGCCTCGACGATTCAAGATTGCAATCAGCCCACTTTCTCAGCATGGCGGGATCTGGGTTCTCATAACTTGGGGCGATCATGATGCGCAACCCCCTAGGGATGCGTCCAACTTCTAGATATCGCCACATATAAAAACCATATACATGCAGCCTAAACAGAAATAGGCTAATATGCCAAAATGCATTGAATATTTCTTTTAAATTGATCATATAGAAACATATATCTATATATATCTATATATCTATATATCTATATATATATATAT
Source organism: Calotriton arnoldi (assembly GCA_963921515.1). Classification (NCBI taxonomy): domain Eukaryota; kingdom Metazoa; phylum Chordata; class Amphibia; order Caudata; family Salamandridae; genus Calotriton; species Calotriton arnoldi. The sequence goes on from CAWUFW010000397.1 coordinate 3,900,796, forward strand.
ATATATCCAGTTACACTCCAATGTGCAATGCACGCACAAAACGGGAACGGACAACTTCTTTGCTGGTGCCAGTATCAGTATCAAACTTTTATTGTATTTTCAGATAAGTGCAAAGTTCATGACGAGTTTCGGGCCTCCTGGCCCTTGATCACATAGTCACGTTACGCTATAACAGTGAATTTATTGGGTGAAAAGCACCCATCACCTGACACATTAGCAGCACTACAATGGAGCTAGAAAAAATAATTCACTTTGTAGTTTTCTATATTGCGGCAATGTATTAAGGTTAAAAACAAATTACCTGACATACATTTCTTTAAATAACAATCATACTAATTGAAATTATCTAATTCATTTTTAGGTTGTACATTGATTAATAATGGAAGATAAAATATGATGTACATAGCACAAATGCTGATAACTTTACATTTCTTCCAGTTAGCCCCAATTATTTGTAACCAACATGATTTCTCCAAGTTAAAACCACAAAAATAAAATAAATATATAAATATAGTTTTATGGGTATAATCTTGGTGTAGATATTAACAGTGCAAATACTAATGTTGCAAATATACTAACCAAACATTCATTCTTGATTGTACGTTGATTACTAACACAGGATAAGACAAACTATACATAGCACAAATGCTGTTGGCCTTGTTTTTCTTCCGGTTGGCTCCTATTATATGTAACCAACAAGATTTCATTATATTAAAACCACATAAATAGAATAAATATATAAATACGGTTTCATAAATATATTTTAGGTGCAAATACCGCAAGTGCAAATACTGCTAGTGCAAATATACTGACCACAAATGGTTAGATTGCTCTGCTAGATCTCAGTCAATTAGCTCCAAAGTGCCGTGCATATGTGCTAAAGTGCATTACTTATTCGTGTCTAAAAGTGTATATATATAAAAATAAAAAAGTGCTGCTAAAAGCGGCAGGTACGAGAATGCTGTAATGATTAAAAAATGATTCTATCCTGACCGGACCCTCTGGCACAAACAGTAGGGAGCCCCCTTAAAAATAACTACAGGACATAACAGCTACTAAAAACAAAATGAGCACAACTAAAAAAAAATCTCATTGTGGGACACTGAGGGGGAAAGTACTACTCTCAACTGACCCACATAATATTCTGCTAGGCAATATATACTGAGGGTCCACCAAGTGCAGATAGTCCTGATCATAACTTACAAGTAATTATGCATATCCTCTCCTGTGTTTAAACCCTGGGGGTACTTAGTGTCAAGTTCAATGATATATCATATCATGATATATGTGCGACAAACTCAGCACCTTTTTCCACCACAAAATCAAGAGCATCTACGACAACTTCGACGAAGACAACCAACACACTGAACCCTCACCAACCACCCCGACACCCGGAAACCAGCGATTGATGACTGGACAGCCCTCACCACCGAAGACACACTGAAGACAATGAAGTCAATCCACTCAGGGGCCCCCACGGGCCTCTGCCCCCACCACATCTTCAACAGAGCCGCCGACACCATCGCACCCATGCTCCGCCACACCATCAACCGCTCCCTGGCGACCGCCTCGTTCCCCGACGACTGGAAACACGCCGAGGTCAACCCCCTCCTAAAGAAACCCTCAGCGGACCCCACCGACCTCAAAAACTACAGACCCATCTCCCTGCTCCCGTTCCCAGCGAAAGTCATCGAGAAAGCCATCAACAGCCAACTCGTCACATTCATTGAAGGACACAACATCCTCGAGTCCTCCCAATCCGGCTTCAGAAAAAACCACAGTACGGAAACCGCCCTCCTTGCCGCAACAGACGACATCCGCACCCTACTGGACAAAGGAGAAACAGTAGCCCTCATCCTCCTCGACCTATCAGCGGCGTTCGACACAGTCTCCCACCGCACCCTAATACGCAGACTCTACGACGCAGGAATCCAGGACAAGGCCCTCGACTGGATCTGCTCCTTCCTCTCCGGCAGGACGCAGCGGGTCAGACTCCCCCTTTCCTCTCGGACCCCACACCTACCACCTGCGGAGTCCCCCAGGGCTCCTCCCTCAGCCCGACGCTCTTCAACGTCTACATGGCTCCACTTGCCCCCATCGTCAGAACCTACGGACTCAACATCGTGTCATACGCAGACGACACCCAGCTCATCCTCTCCCTATCCAACGAGCCCAACACCGCCAGACGCAACTTTCGAGAAGGCATGGAAGCCGTCGCCAAATGGATGAAAAACAGCTGCCTACAACTAAACACCAACAAAACAGAAGTACTCATCATGGGCCCAAACCCCGACGCCTGGAGCGACACCTGGTGGCCCCCCGCCCTCGGAAACCCGCTAACCCCCACAGACCACGCACGCAACCTGGGAATCATCCTGGACTCCGAGCTCAAAATGGACCGCCAGATCAACTCTGTCTCATCTTCCTGCTTCCACACCCTCCGCCTCCTTCGTATGACCTTCAAATGGATCCCCCTCGAACACCGAAAGACAGTCACTCACGCCCGGGTCACCAGCAGACTCGACTACGGCAACACACTCTACGCCGGAATAAACAAAAACCTCATCCGCAAGCTACAGAACATCCAGAACGCCGCCGCAAGACTGGTCCTCAACCTGCCAAAACACTGCCACATCTCCCAGCACCTGCGCACACTCCACTGGCTCCCAGTCGAGGCGAGAATCACCTTTAAGATGCTCACCCACGCACACAAGGCCCTCCACGGCACCGGACCAGCATACCTGAACAGCCGACTCAAATTCCACGCACCCCAAAGGACCCTACGATCAGCCCAGCTCTCCTACGCCGTGGTCCCCTGCACCAGAAAGACCAGATCGGGAGGCCGCTCCTTCTCCTTCCTCGCAGCCAAAGCATGGAACGCCCTTCCGCTCCACCTCAGACAGACGACATCGCTCCCCATCTTCGCAAGAAACCTCAAAACCTGGCTCTTCGACAGACCCCCTCCTTGATGGAATGGAACCTGCACCCCCCCCCCCGCCACCCCTGGCGCTTTGAGACCCTTACGGGTGAGTAGTCGCGCTTTAACAAACTCCTGATTGATATATCTAGATTCTAATTGACGTAATCGTTTTTCGCGATTGCCCCCTCTTTTATTAATGGGTACTGTGTCAATGACAAAGTATTGAAGACAATTCAAATTGTTAGCATGTTCCAACTTGAAATGTCTTGCCACTGGGTAAGTTGGGTCGGAATTGACTATGGCCCGCAGGTGTTGTAGTATACGGGCATATACTTGTAGTTTGGTGCTACCAATGTAGTGTAATCCACATTTGCATTGTAGCACGTAGACCGCGTATTCCGTTCTACACGTAAAATGACCTTTAAGTTCTATGCTCTCTGTAGAAAATACCGAAGTGTATGATGTATATATATGTCTCCAGTGATGTTCCTCTTCCTGAAGATCCAATCCGGCGGCACCGCCAAACAGACAACAGACCACCATTCAGGTCAGTTTTTAGAATTTGTATTTTATTGTCTTGGCATAAACACATGGCATTCCAAGGCCCTATTTCAGTTATAAGTCAAGAACGACGCGTTTCGGCATACTGCCTTCTACTGGGTATATATATATATATATGTTTTTAAAAAAAGCTCAATTATTCCGGCGAGCCCCCGACCCTGCAGGGCGGACTCTGTACACAGGAACGGAGAATGCAGGGTCGGGGGCCCCCGGGAAAATGGAGGTTTTTTTTAAACATTTAACGGAGGGGGCATGACCTGCTCATACCACACCAGCCGAAGGATTTCCATGGCTACGTGGCAAGCGGTAGTGAAAAAGGGAGATGAGTGAGATGTAACCCTCTCTCTGGTAACTCCGCATTTTGAGAAAATATTAAGCGTGGCAGCATTAGAAGGCACTTTGCAACATGAAATTTATCAGTATGCACTGAGGAGAAAAAATGACTTTTGATTTTCGCGACACTTGCATTCAAAAACGCTATTAAGCATAATGGAACTGTGCAATAATTCACGGTATGGAGAATGTGTATACGGTGCATCCTGGGGCCTGTAGTTGATATGATGGGCCATGTGACCACTGGGAGTATATAATGCCACTCATCTGTGATCAAGGCGGTTAACACAAACACGTAAGGAAGTGAGAGTGGTTTTACAATGCTGCGACGCTGACGAATAAATGTCCTACTTGAAAGTAAGCCGGAGTTGGGCTCTGATTGTAAAAAATATAAATATATATATATATAATTCCAAAACAGCATTCTCCAACTGAAGGGAGCCCCCATCCCTGCAGGGCGGCTTCGCAATAACTGGCATGGAGCATCCGGTACTTTAACACACCAAAGAAGAGGAGCGAAGCCCAACTCGATAACACACTGGCTTTTAATGTGTGTTAAGAGTGGCAGTACATCAACCCTGATGCGTTTCGGCCGTTGGATGTGGCCTTGTTCACAGGTGAGGCAAATCAAATTCAGTAACATCGCATGCCTTAAATCTCAGTACTCATGTGACAAGGTACAATCCTGGTATTCCCATAATGAACCTGTAATGTTGTTACAAACTGTGTTTAATGTAAAATTCATGCTGGATAGCGTCTTTATACCACAGTCCGAAATGAAATATTAGGAAAGTGCACAAACTGTGATGTTATATAAATCATACTGGATAGCATCTTATATCACAGTCTGATGATTCGAGTGCACGATAATATTCAAGTAAAAATGTCACGTGTGATACACAATACAATTTCCTTCCATGTGTTAAACTCCTCAAAATGTGCTGCCCCGATCATTTCAATATCTTTACACAGGATTTCAGTGAATCAGTCGGCAAGAGGAGACGTCACTCCTCCTGTACACCCTTTCACACCAACGTGCTGTAATACCTGGATAATCCATTCTGTTGCACAGGGGCGCACAGGACATGCTCCCCAAATAGAGTCCAAACAGCATTCTCCAACTGAAGGGAGCCCCCACCCCTGCAGGGCGGCTTCGCAAAAACGGGCATGGAGCATCCCGTACTTTAACACACCAAAGAGGAGCGAAGCCCAACTCAATAACACACTGGCTTTTATGGAATAAATATTTTTATTAGTTTGCACATCAACATGACATCTTACATGCCTGCAACTAATGGCCGGCAGCGGATTTCAGATGCATATGTAAGACACAGCGATGCGCCTACAACCTGGAGGCCGGCCGCAAGAATACTGAATGGCAAAAAGTCCACATATCAAATTACGTGCGTATGTAAAGCCATTTGTAAAGATCAATCCAGGAAAAATGTGATTAGATCCATAAGAGTTTATTAGGAAAGTCTATATGCACCTCAGCTTACACACACAGCTATGAATATCAGCTTCAACAGCTGTCATTTGAATGCTCACATTCCGTTACCATGACATATGGAGCTAAGCAAGTATGAAAGTTCTAGCAACATCAGTAAATGCAAGGTACAGAATACTACACACCTTCCCTCTAATAACATAAGAACCAAAAACAAAAGGAACAGAGAAAAAGGTTAAAACTGATAGTAGAAGCAAGGATAATAATGTAAACATAAGAACATGTAAATCATAAGTAGTTTTGCAGATACTTAGGTTTGGAACGTAGTCTTGTGCTGGGTTGTCTTAATTGATTGGGTATAGAAATGCTTTCTTTGCACGAGGAATCCTCGCTGTTGTTTCTGTTGCGTTCCTCTGAGAAGAAAGAATTAGAGCATTTGGCTACCCTGTTCATGTTCCAAACTATGTGATCCTCAGTTTTGACGGCATTTTTGAAAACTTTGATGACCCTCATGGGTAACAAGAACTTTGAACCATTCACAAATGCTCCTTTGCGAAGATTCTTTATTTTAACTAAGTCACCTACTTCTATGAACATTTTTTTTACACCTTTCCTGACATCATAGTATTTCTTGTTGTCAATCATTTTTTTTATTTCTCTTTCAAACTTCTCTTGATCATCTTCAATTTCCTTCAATCCTTGAGATTTGTTGAGAATCCAAGCAGGGCATAACATGGTTTGAGGTTTTCTTTTACAAAAAAGTTCAAAAGGGGTTTTGCCTGTTGTTGAATGTGGAGAAAACCTGTAGCTTCTGACTTTATTAAGAAGTTCAGTTTGCCAACACTTTTGATAACATAAGGCTCGTTGGATGGTTTCTTTGAGCACTTTGTTGAACCTTTCAACGGCACCATTAGTCTCTGGGTGATAAAGTGCTGACCTTTTGTGAATGATGCCTCTTTTGGATAAAAACTCGTTCATTTCTTTAGAGGTAAATTGGACTCCATTATCAGAGAGCAGTATTTTAGAAAAGCTTTCCCTTTCAAAAATGTTCTCCAAAAATTTTATTACATCTCTAGATTCCACGGAGTTGGTTATTTTTACTTCAGGCCATCTTGAATAGAGATCTAACAGTACAATAACATATTTGTCAGTGTAACTGTGTTTGATGGAACCTAGAATGTCTATTGAAATTTCTTCCCAGGCCATTCTAGGTAATTTTCTTACAACCATGTGTTGGACCCTGGTTTTAAGCGCCTTGTCACATTTAATGCACTCAACGCATTCCCTGACAGACCTTTCAATGCAGGTATCCATACCAGGCCACCAGTAAATTTGTCTTATTATTTCCTTAGTTTTAGATGTTCCTGGATGGCAGTCATGTGCAAAACTGATTAACTGATTCCTTAAGATGGTGGGAGGGATCAACCTGGTACCTCTGAGAAGTAAGCCATTTTGGAGTGATAGTTCATCCTTGACTCGATGGAACCCTGCTAAAGCATCATTGGTCTTATCATCCTTACTCCAACCCTTCTTGATGCAACTAATACCAGATTGTAAGACAGCATCTTTAGAGAGTTCATTAATCCAGGTTTCTTCTTTTATTATACTATCATCAACATAACAGACCGCATATTCATCAAATTCATTAGAAGTCACTTTAGAAGACTGATCCCCATCACTTTCTATGAAAGTCAAGCGAGAGCAGCAGTCAGCTATGTTATTTTTTGCCCCCGGGACATATTCCACACGAAAGTTAAATTCTTGGAGAGAAATTACCCATTTGCGTATTCTGGAGGATACATTGTCAATTCCTTTTTTTTCGAATATTTCTTTAAGAGGTTTGTGGTCTGTTCTTATCACAAAATTGTTACCCCACAGAAATTTCCGGAGCTTCCTCACTGCCCAAAATACTCCTAAAGCTTCTTTTTCAATCACAGAGTAGTGATACTCTGCTCCTCTTAGACATCTAGATAAAAACAATATCGTAACTTCTTCTCCATTGAATACTTGTAACATGACAGCGCCTAAACCTGTTCCACTGGCATCAGTCATGATGGTTACTTCTCGATTAGGATCAAAACTGTTAAGTGAGCAGGCTTCACATAATTGTCTCTTTATGAGTTTGAACTCTTTCTCACATTCGGAGCTCCATTCGAAATTGACACCCTTCTTTATCAAAAGTCTCATATTAAATGTCTTGTCTGCAAAGCTCTTGATAAATTTTGTGTAATACTCCGACATGCCCAAAAATTTGACAACCTCATCTTTGTTCTTGGGACTGGATAGCTTGTTGATGGTGTCTACAAGTTCTTTTTTTGGCTTGATACCAGACCCGGAGATGGTATGTCCTAAATAATCAATGCTGGAAATGTTGAACTTGCATTTCTTTGCTTTAAGGGTCAACCCATTGTGTTTAAGTTTACTTAATACCTTCAAAACCCTGCTGTCATGTTCTTGTTGAGTGTTTCCAAAAATAAGAACGTCATCTTGGTATATCTTTATTCCATCCCACTCTCTAAGCACATGCTCCATTACTCTCTGAAATACAGCTGCAGCTGAATAAGCCCAAAAGGCATCCTCAAAAACTTGTATGTCCCAAATGGTGTTACAAACGATGTTAAATCTTGAGATGAGGTATGTAGCTTGACTTGGTGATAGGCTGACGCTAAATCAACAGAGGAGAAGAATTTGGCTCCACCCAACAATGACATTTCTGCAATATTAGGTAAGGGGTAGTGATCTACAACGATGCATTTATTAAGTTCTCTTAAGTCAATGCAGAGCCTAGACTCTCCATTGGCTTTAACTGCCATGACCACTGGAGCCAACCATTCTGTGGCTTCTACCTCAGTGATGATTCCACCCTTTAACAACTTGTCCAATTCAACTTTCATTTTATCCTTGACCTTGATGGGAACATTTCTAAGTTTACTAATTACAGGTACAGAATTTTCTTTAAGAACAATCTTGTGTGAATAACCTCCTAAACATCCTAATTGGTCCTTAAATACCTCAGGAAACTCATCTTCGAATGAGGTGACTACTGTTTGTAGACTACATTGATCAATATTAGAAATACAATCATTGTTCACTAATGAGTCGATGGGTTTATCAACTTTCAATCTTATAGAAGGTGTTTCGTTGGGATCTAGAATGATTTTAAGATCTTTTTGGAGAGCCCAACTCACCAAAGAATCACCTCTTTCGGAAATGTAAATCTTTCCTGATGTCACATTTGTCTTGTAAGAGATGTTACCAGTAAAGAAACCAGAAAGTTTGATGGGTTCGCCACCATAACCTTTAGCTTTGATGTCAGGTTTTTGTAACCTTATCTTACTACACAAATGTTCATCATAAACTGTCTTGGGAATGAGTGTGATTTTATCCCCAGAGTCAAATAACATTTGAACAGGAATATCTTCAATGAGCACAGTGTCAAAAGGACCACTTTTCTCACCATCACTGATCCTCATGATGATTTCTTCCTCACACTCATCTCCACAACATATTTCTTGAACCCTATTCTTAGAGGACCCGCTGCGACAACATTTTGATACATGACCTCTCTTTTTGCACCTTTTGCACGTGGCTTTCCAGCCAATGCAATCTTTATAATTTGCTGAATGCCCATATTCTCCACATCTATAGCAGTTACCTTGGAACTTCCTGACAAACGAGTCATTTTTATGTTCAACACTACTTTTGTTACTATTCTTGAAATCGAGAGAACCCTTGTACGGAAAAGTGTTACTACTCTCTCCTTTGTGCTGTAGAGAGGATGTCATACTTTGTTTGTCTTTGTGCACCACTTGAATATTACTTTCTTTCAAATTGTCTACATCCTTTTTTTTTAATTCATCGACACAAATCTTAGTGTGTTCACACGATTTAGCTATTGTAATCACTTCAGAGAGAGAAGGATTGTCTTTCGCCCAACATGCTTCTTTTGCTTTATCTAAGGTACAACCTAGCATGAACTGGTCTCTCAACCTTTCCTCATAGTTGGCTCCAAAATTACAGGTGGAAGCCAACTTCCTTAACTCAGTTAGATATTGCTCAACATTCTTGCCAGAATTTTGCATACGTTTGCCAAAATTATGTCTCTCTAAAACAGTTGAAACTTTCGGCAAAAAGTGTAAATCAAGTTTCTTTAAGCAAACCTCATAATCATTAAGATTAACGGAGTCTTCAGAGGACAACTCAGGAAGATGTTGAAATACCTCTTGCCCTTCTGGACCTAAACAATGTAGTAAAAGTGACATTTTCCTTTCTGCGCTTAGAGAGACACTGCACACTCGAGAATAGTGCGAGAAAACAGTCTTCCATTTTTTCCAAGGTATAGGTTTCTCACCAGGTGCAGACAAAAAAAATGAAGGAGGAGGAACGTTTTGCATTTTACTTAAAGTACTACAGCAAAATTCCTGTAAGAAAAAGTGTTATAGTTCAATAAAAACAATGTTAAGCTGTAAACATGTGAAACAAAGGGCAATAGAATATTTCCCACGAAGAAAGATAATGCAAGGTTCTTAATTCTTAGGGGTCGATTCCGATGTCGGCCGGAAGCGCACCTAACAGTATTCGCCCGGAAAAAATACCAGCCGAACGCGTGTTTTCCGACCGACTCGAACACTCTACCGAACGAACAAGTACGATGCGCATAACAGCCCAGATTCCGAGCGAGCCGTACTTACCCATTCTAGCTCCTGTTCCCCGCCCGAGCCGGATCCGTAAACGCCGAATCGAGTCGCACGGAACCAAATACACTGCTCCTTCCGGCCGGACTAGTACGATGCGTCTTCCGTACGCGCCGAACTCGTCGCTACGTTCGGCACGTATGAGCATCCGGGAGAGCTGCACATAAGCTCCGATTTGCGCCACAAGACGATCCACGGCGATGAGACGAACAAGCCAGCGACGAGTACGAGTCGAAGCCACGAGAAACCCGAACGAGACGACCCAACAATGAATCCCATCGCGCAGGTCCTACCAATACTCTACATCTATTACCGGGACCGGCACGGACGCGTACGGCGCAGACGATAAGTCAAACACCCACAACACAAACAAACGACACGTACCCGAAATATGTCACACACACATAGGGATGCACAAATGACGTACACAAGCAACAGCAGAACCATAGGGGTGGGATGGCCAACACCAATGCCATACACACCCATAGGGGGATGGATGCCTGCCACTACTACCATCCCCACCCATAGGGGGCTGGATGCCTACCACTAACACCACCCCTACTCAGGGTGGGCTGGATGCCTGCCACTACTGCCATCCCCACTCATGGGGGGCTGGATGCCTACCACTACTACCATCCCCACTCATGGGGGGCTGGATGCCTACCACCACTACCATCCCCACTCATGGGGGGCTGGATGCCAATCACTACTACCATCCCCACTCATGGGGGGCTGGATGCCTACCACCACTACCATCCCCACTCATGGGGGGCTGGATGCCTACCACTACTACCATCCCCACTCATGGGGGGCTGGATGCCTACCAATACTACCATCCCCACTCATGGGGGGCTGGATGCCTACCACCACTACCATCCCCACTCATGGGGGGCTGGATGCCTACCACTACTACCATCCCCACTCATGGGGGGCTGGATGCCTACCACTACTACCATCCCCACCCATAGGGGGATGGATGCCTACCACTAACACCACCCCTACTCATGGGGGGCTGGATGCCTACCACTACTACCATCCCCACTCATGGGGGGCTGGATGCCTACCACCACTACCATCCCCACTCATGGGGGCTGGATGCCTACCACTACTACCATCCCCACTTATGGGGGGCTGGATGCCTACCACCACTACCATCCCCACTCATGGGGGGCTGGATGCCTACCACTACTACCATCCCCACCCATAGGGGGATGGATGCCTACCACTAACACCACCCCTACTCATGGGGGCTGGATGCCTACCACTACTACCAACCCCACCCATAGGGGGATGGATGCCTACCACTAACACCACCCCTACTCAGGGTGGGCTGGATGCCTGCCACTACTGCCATCCCCACCCATAGGGGGATGGATGCCTACCACTACTACCATCCCCACTCATGGGGGGCTGGATGCCTACCACCACTACCATCCCCACTCATGGGGGGCTGGATGCCTACCACTAACACCACCCCTACTCAGGGTGGGCTGGATGCCTGCCACTACTGCCATCCCCACCCATAGGGGGATGGATGCCTACCACTAACACCACCCCTACTCAGGGTGGGCTGGATGCCTGCCACTACTGCCATCCCCACCCATAGGGGGATGGATGCCTACCACTAACACCACCCCTACTCATGGGGGGCTGGATGCCTACCACTACTACCATCCCCACCCATAGGGGGATGGATGCCTACCACTAACACCACCCCTACTCAGGGTGGGCTGGATGCCTGCCACTACTGCCATCCCCACCCATAGGGGGATGGATGCCTACCACTAACACCACCCCTACTCAGGGTGGGCTGGATGCCTACCACTACTACCATCCACACTCATGGGGGGCTGGATGCCTACCACCACTAACATCCCCACTCATGGGGGGCTGGATGCCTACCACTACTACCATCCCCACTCATGGGGGGCTGGATGCCTACCACCACTACCATCCCCACTCATGGGGGGCTGGATGCCTACCACCACTACCATCCCCACTCATGGGGGGCTGGATGCCTACCACTACTACCATCCCCACCCATAGGGGGATGGATGCCTACCACTAACACCACCCCTACTCAGGGTGGGCTGGATGCCTGCCACTACTGCCATCCCCACCCATAGGGGGATGGATGCCTACCACTACTACCATCCCCACTCATGGGGGGCTGGATGCCTACCACCACTACCATCCCCACTCATGGGGGGCTGGATGCCTACCACTACTACCATCCCCACTCATGGGGGCTGGATGCCTACCACCACTACCATCCCCACTCATGGGGGGCTGGATGCCTACCACTACTACCATCCTCACCCATAGGGGGATGGATGCCTACCACTAACACCACCCCTACTCAGGGTGGGCTGGATGCCTGCCACTACTGCCATCCCCACCCATAGGGGGATGGATGCCTACCACTACTACCATCCCCACTCATGGGGGGCTGGATGCCTACCACCACTACCATCCCCACCCATAGGGGGATGGATGTCTACCACTAACACCACCCCTACTCAGGGTGGGCTGGATGGCTGGCACTACTACCATCCCCACTCATGGGGGGCTGGATGCCTGCCACTACTGCCATCCCCACTCATGGGGGGCTGGATGCCTACCACTACTACCATCCCCACTCATGGGGGCTGGATGCCTACCACCACTACCATCCCCAATCATGGGGGGCTGGATGCCTACCACTACTACCATCCCCACCCATAGGGGGATAGATGCCTACCACTAACACCACCCCTACTCAAGGGGGCTGGATGCCTACCACTACTACCATCCCCACCCATAGGGGGATGGATGCCTACCACTAACACCACCCCTACTCATGGGGGGCTGGATGCCTACCACTACTACCATCCCCACTCATGGGGGGCTGGATGCCTACTACCATCCCCACTCATGGGGGGCTGGATGCCTACTACCATCCCCACTCATGGGGGGCTGGATGCCTACCACCACTACGATCCCCACTCATGGGGGGCTGGATGCCTACCACTACTACCATCCCCACCCATAGGGGGATGGATGCCTACCACTAACACCACCCCTACTCATGGGGGGCTGGATGCCTACCACTACTACCAACCCCACCCATAGGGGGATGGATGCCTACCACTAACACCACCCCTACTCAGGGTGGGCTGGATGCCTGCCACTACTGCCATCCCCACCCATAGGGGGATGGATGCCTACCACTACTACCATCCCCACTCATGGGGGGCTGGATGCCTACCACCACTACCATCCCCACTCATGGGGGCTGGATGCCTACCACTACTACCATCCCCACTCATGGGGGGCTGGATGCCTACCACCACTACCATCCCCACTCATGGGGGGCTGGATGCCTACCACTACTACCATCCCCACCCATAGGGGGATGGATGCCTACCACTAACACCACCCCTACTCAGGGTGGGCTGGATGCCTGCCACTACTGCCATCCCCACCCATAGGGGGATGGATGCCTACCACTACCACCCCTACTCAGGGTGGGCTGGATGCCTGCCACTACTGCCATCCCCACCCATAGGGGGATGGATGCCTACCACTAACACCACCCCTACTCATGGGGGGCTGGATGCCTACCACTACTACCATCCCCACCCATAGGGGGATGGATGCCTACCACTAACACCACCCCTACTCAGGGTGGGCTGGATGCCTGCCACTACTGCCATCCCCACCCATAGGGGGATGGATGCCTACCACTAACACCACCCCTACTCAGGGTGGGCTGGATGCCTACCACTACCATCCACACTCATGGGGGGCTGGATGCCTACCACCACTACCATCCCCACTCATGGGGGGCTGGATGCCTACCACTACTACCATCCCCACTCATGGGGGGCTGGATGCCTACCACCACTACCATCCCCACTCATGGGGGCTGGATGCCTACCACCACTACCATCCCCACTCATGGGGGCTGGATGCCTACCACTACTACCATCCCCACCCATAGGGGGATGGATGCCTACCACTAACACCACCCCTACTCAGGGTGGGCTGGATGCCTGCCACTACTGCCATCCCCACCCATAGGGGGATGGATGCCTACCACTACTACCATCCCCACTCTTGGGGGGCTGGATGCCTACCACCACTACCATCCCCACTCATGGAGGGCTGGATGCCTACCACTACTACCATCCCCACTCATGGAGGGCTGGATGCCTACCACCACTACCATCCCCACTCATGGGGGGCTGGATGCCTACCACTACTACCATCCCCACCCATAGGGGGATGGATGCCTACCACTAACACCACCCCTACTCAGGGTGGGCTGGATGCCTGCCACTTCTGCCATCCCCACCCATAGGGGGATGGATGCCTACCACTACTACCATCCCCACTCATGGGGGGCTGGATGCCTACCACCACTACCATCCCCACCCATAGGGGGATGGATGTCTACCACTAACACCACCCCTACTCAGGGTGGGCTGGAGGGCTGGCACTACTACCATCCCCACTCATGGGGGGCTGGATGCCTGTCACTACTGCCATCCCCACTCATGGGGGGCTGGACGCCTACCACTACTACCATCCCCACTCATGGGGGGCTGGATGCCTACCACCACTACCATCCCCAATCATGGGGGGCTGGATGCCTACCACTACTACCATCCCCACCCATAGGGGGATGGATGCCTACCACTAACACCACCCCTACTCATGGGGGGCTGGATGCCTACCACTACTACCATCCCCACCCATAGGGGGATGGATGCCTACCACTAACACCACCCCTATTCAGGGTGGGCTGGATGCCTGCCACTACTGCCATCCCCACCCATAGGGGGATGGATGCCTACCACTAACACCACCCCTACTCATGGGGGGCTGGATGCCTACCACTACTACCATCCCCACCCATAGGGGGATGGATGCCTACCACTACTACCATCCCCACTCATGGCGGGCTGGATGCCTATCACTACTACCATCCCCACTCATGGGGGGCTGGATGCCTACCACCACTACCATCCCCACTCATGGGGGGCTGGATGCCTACCACTACTACCATCCCCACCCATAGGGGGATGGATACCTACCACTAACACCACCCCTACTCATGGGGGGCTGGATGCCTACCACTACTACCATCCCCACCCATAGGGGGATGGATGCCTACCACTAACACCACCCCTACTCAGGGTGGGCTGGATGCCTGCCACTACTGCCATCCCCACCCATAGGGGGATGGATGCCTACCACTACTACCATCCCCACTCATGGGGGGCTGGATGCCTACCACTACTACCATCCCCACCCATAGGGGGATGGATGTCTACCACTAACACCACCCCTCAGGGTGGGCTGGATGGCTGGCACTACTACCATCCCCACTCATGGGGGGCTGGATGCCTACTACTACTACCATCCCCACTCATGGGGGGCTGGATGCCTACCACTACTACCATCCCCACCCATAGGGGGATGGATGTCTACCACTAACACCACCCCTCAGGGTGGGCTGGATGGCTGGCACTACTACCATCCCCACTCATGGGGGGCTGGATGCCTACCACTACTACCATCCCCACTCATGGGGGGCTGGATGCCTACCACTACTACCATCCCCACCCATAGGGGGATGGATGCCTACCACTAACACCACCCCTACTCAGGGTGGGCTGGATGGCTGTCACTACTACCATCCCCACTCATGGGGGGCAGGATGCCTACCACTACTACCATCCCCACTCATGGGGGCTGGATGCCTGCCACTACTGCCATCCCCACTCATGGGGGGCTGGATGCCTACTACTACTACCATCCCCACTCATGGGGGGCTGGATGCCTGCCACTACTGCCATCCCCACTCATGGGGGGATGGATGCCTACCACTACTACCATCCCCACCCATAGGGGGATGGATGTCTACCACTAACACCACCCCTACTCAGGGTGGGCTGGATGGCTGGCACTACTACCATCCCCACTCATGGAGGGCTGGATGCCTACCACTACTACCATCCCCACCCATAGGGGGATGGATGCCTACCACTAACACCACCCCTACTCAGGGTGGGCTGGATGGCTGTCACTACTACCATCCCCACTCATGGGGGGCAGGATGCCTACCACTACTGCCATCCCCACTCATGGGGGGCTGGATGCCTGCCACTACTGCCATCCCCACTCATGGGGGGCTGGATGCCTACCACTACTACCATCCCCACTCATGGGGGCTGGATGCCTACCACCACTACCATCCCCACTCATGGGGGGCTGGATGCCTACCACTACTACCATCCCCACTCATGGGGGGCTGGATGCCTGCCACTACAACCACCCCTATTCATAGGACGGGTAATGCATGACACAACTAGCATACTCCCACATAAGGACTGTCTGTAAATTACATCCCACCCCCAACACCATGACAAGCGTGTGTGGTCTGTGTCAAATGCATACAACACTGAACATGACATTGAACATACAATGTGACCCCCTAACACATGTGTCACACATAATTGTGTGTGTGGCCTACACAATGCAAGCAGACCATGACCACTGTGGCAATGGGGCCCAAAGCCCCATCACCACAGTGCCCAAAAGGTAAGTGTGTGCTCCGTAGCTGAAGCACATTTTGAACAGTGTGGCAATGGGGCCAAAGCCCCATCACCACAGTGCCCAAAAGGTAAGTGTGTGCTCCGTAGCTGAAGCACATTTTGAACAGTGTGGCAATGGGGCCCAAAGCCCCATCACCACAGTGCCCAAAAGGTAAGTGTGTGCTCCGTAGCTGAAGCACATTTTGAACAGTGTGGCAATGGGGCCCAAAGCCCCATCACCACAGTGCCCAAAAGGTAAGTGTGTGCTCCGTAGCTGAAGCACATTTTGAACAGTGTGGCAATGGGGCCCAAAGCCCCATCACCACAGTGCCCAAAAGGTAAGTGTGTGCTCCGTAGCTGAAGCACATATTGAACAGTGTGGCAATGGGGCCCAAAGCCCCATCACCACAGTGCCCAAAAGGTAAGTGTAGTCCTGGTAAAAGCTGCAAAAACAAAACTGCAGGGATTATTCCTGGCCACACAACACCAAACACTACAGTGGCATTGTAGTGCTTGTGTCCCATAGCAACATAGATTGTGTGAGGCAAGTAGTGCAGTGCCAATGACACATCGTTCTGGCCATGTGCACACAAACATCAGCCATGGGGGCCCACATTGTCTACATTCACAAATGACACAATGACAGAAGTGAGCATCATAATGCAGACCCACATATCTGCACCAATGGACACACAAATGTAGATATCCTGTGGAGACTGTAGATGTCAGGTGAACAAATACCATACCATGGCAGCAATGGGACATACTAACCGTGATCAATGTGCTGACTGATGACCTAGCAGTCCCAGGGCCAGCAGGGGAAAGCCAACAAACAACATACAGCCAATGGCAAACTAAAGATATGCCAATGCAGTGGTGCAAATGCACAAACACAAACAGGCAGACTCACACTGCATATCAAACACAACAGGTGAGGGGGGTTGTGTGCCAGTGTCCCCAGGCAAACACACAACACATGAGGATGAAGGATTCACTAATACACAGATGTCAACACAGTCACATACAGAAGTAACTCATGGATTGGATTCCCCTATGTGGGCAAACAGGCATTGTGAGATGAGAGGGAGCCCAAATTACACATGTCACACAAGCTTGTAGGAAGAGCAACAAACACAGCAAGAGACAGAACCACCACAGCACTCCCCCAGGGACCCCACATTGTGGTGACACTAGCCTGCATGACAATCACACTGTGATGACAAAGGTAGATGTCATCCACACTGTGAACCACAGCCATGTGTCCTGAGCAACAAACTACCATCACACCTATACAAGCACAAAGCACTCAGCATGGCCTGCCAGCCAAGGACAATATGGAGGTAGTGCCCCAGCCGTGCAACAACTCACATTTGCACACACTCAACGCCACACACCTTGATCTCCACCAATGTGCTACAGTGAAGCTCACATGGACTGCTGACATTGCACATGCACCCATGACAATCCCAGGGGTGGTGGGGAGAAATAAGGTGCAGAAACCCATCACACATGGCCAGTCAACAAGACTTGTGAATGTCTGACACACTGCACAGTATGCCGTACATGGGCATGACGTGAAATCCACCCCAAACAATGGGACCCTGGCCATAGTCACACACCAATGAAGAAGCCAAGCTGACCCACAAAGGACACACATAGACAACTTCCAACATTGCAGCTCTGACCCTGAGGAGTGGCAACAGTCACACACACAACGTGTCACAATCACTGAAAGCATACACAAACAGAAAATCACATTACTTGTGTAACCAACAAGTGCCAAGAGGAATCCTGACTGTGTCCCATCTGCGTTTGCCCACATCCCCAGCACTGACAACAAAGACAACTAGGGATGACAACCTCATGAACATTAGTTTGCAATGCACCCACATCCCGGAGAAACCAGGTCCAAGATGCTGGATGAACACAGAACAACTCAGCACACATCACAAACAGGATCATCCGTAGGGACACAGCCTGTGTAGGAAAAGGAGAAGGGAACACGAACAGACATGCCTACACAACACGGGCACAGCCTATATCACGGAATCACGCACTGCCATGAGGGCACTCCACTCCTGTGGAAGGTCAGCTGTGCCAAACCTTGTCTGTGCACGACTCAAACATGTCAGCAGAACACTCGGTCAGTGAGTCAACAACTACAACACACTGAAGGGTCTGCTCATATCAGCCTGGGCACGGGAGTGTCACGTCAGTCATCTGCATACACCCAAGACACGTGTCAAGCAACTTGCACTGTGTACACAGATGAGTCCTCCAAATTTGATGTGCTAAACTGCATGTCCATTGGAGACGGGCACACAGTCAGGGTACTAGGAACATTGGACAGTGGTAAGCCCACCAGATGTGCATCAGTGTAGGACAAAGATGGTAATCTACAAATGCTAAACGTACATCCCTGTGTCAAATGCTGAACATTACACCCTCAGATAGCAGCAAAGGATGCTATAGATCCAGACTAGATTAGGACACATATCCCATGGACCACATGGAGCCCATCACAGCAAAACTTCATTTACCTGATCTGAACACTATTACAACAGCAAATGCATGATTCCACACATCTACATCATGTACCTCCAAAGATTAACCACAAGTAAACAAAAAGGGGCTTTATTCAGCAAGTGTGCAACTCAAATCAAAAGTCCAAAATAAACTAAGGCCAATGGCCAGTCCAAATATACAGTCCCAACAGGGTGATGTGTGACAACTTGTCAACAATTGCTTGCCTGCACAGGTACGGACAGGGGACATCCCCCTTGGAGGGGCATACGAGGGGCAGGCCAGGCACTGCAGGGACAGGATCAGGGGATGCCAGAAGGAGGCAGTGAAGGGGAGGTGGGTGCAGGAGTGTCACCGGCAACTGCAGTGGAGGTGTCTGACTCAGGGGGGGCTGGCACCACCGCAGGGCTCAAGTCAGATGGAGTTGGTGCTGCAACCACTGCAGTGGGCTGGTCAGATGGAGTGGACTGGGTCCCCAATGCAGTGCCCGAGTCAGACGGGGTGGTTGGGGACTCCACCGCAGTGCATGACTCCAAGGTAGTGGAAGGGGGGGCAGAAGAGCTGGGCAGGACAGAGGGGGGGGGACACGGTCTCCACACCAGTGGCACAAACAGGCAGAGCGTCTGGTTTTGGGGTGGAAGAGCAAGTGGCAGGGCCTAAGCAGTTTGGGGATGCGGTATCGGTGTGTGGGGGAACCTGGGGCAGGGTGTGGCGGTGGAACCTGTGGAGTGGTGGCCTGGCGGATGGAGGTGAGAGACTGGGTGGTTGACTTGCAGGGCGGTGGCGGGGTCTTGCTCTTCCGGGGCCCGGGGGGACTTGCGGGTGGGGGGCTCACTCTGCCTGCGCCTGAGGGAGGGTGTCCGGGGGCGAGGGGCACTCCCCTCTGTGTGGGTGGACTTCCTCTTCCCCCGGTATGCTGGATCGGCAGGATTGGAAGGGAAGAGGCCGAGGTCACACAGGAAGATCTGCTGTGTAGGTGTGTTAGCAGGCGAGGCAAGGGAAGGGGTCTTGGAGGGAGAGGATTTGGAGGACTGCGGAGTTAATGTGGATGCCTGTGTGTGTGTTCCCCGTCCCCTGTGTCTGTGGTATCAGTCCCCTGAGGATGCGTGTGTGCACGTCTTGCCTTTCTCTTGGGTGTGTCTGTGCTGCTCGTGTCTGTGTGTTTGGGTGACTGTGCAGGTGTGCATGTGCTTTGGACAGGTAGGGGGCAGGAAGTGTGGATGGGGCAGAGGTGGGAGGGGTGAGGGACTGTTGGAGGAGGGACACTGCTGCCGTCAGGGAGGAGTCCATGGACCTATTGCTCCTCTGTAGGGCAGACATACCCGTCGAGATGCCCTCCATGAACGACACCAGCTGTGTCAACAGAGTGGTGTGTGCATGGAGGACACTCAGCATTGCTGTCTGCCCTACATGGAGCTGCCGAAGGAGGTACACAGACTCCTCACTCAGGGCAGCAGGGGACACAGGGGCAGGGGCTGCGGTACCTGGTACGAAGGAGACACGCTCCCGAGTACGGGAGCCTCCACGGACCTCAGGAATGGGAGCCAATGGGAGGGCGGTGGTGGTGGCGGGGCCTGACAGACTAGCTGGCCTTTGGTGGCTGCTGAGACCCGCCTCCACAAGGGAGTCATCCTCCGAGCTGCTGTGGTCCTCAGCTGAGGTGGATGGTGCTGAGGACTCCTCGGTGTGGCTCCCCTCGCCCTCCGTGCCACTGGGTCCCTCTGACCACTCGTCCGATGCTGACCCAGTCTGGCTCCGCTGCTCCTCCTGGTCCGTGGAGCTGTCCCCTCCTGTGGCCGTGGATGTATCTGCAAACAATTAGGGAAACAGACAAACATCAGTCACCTGCACTGACCGCACACACCACAGTAAGTACAGCACATTACAGAGCAAGCCCTGGCATCCTTAGTTGAACATTGCCTAAAGTCCTCACACAGATTCGGGGAAGCCAATTGTCAGTCTGATGGTCAACCATGGGACTCACACCCCTCCTGCCCTTGCACCCATCTGTCTGGTGCCTGTCTGATGGTAAGACCCCAGTGTGGACACATGCACCACCTACACAGTTGTTGGACATTGCAGGGAACACGGTGAAGTATGTGAACATGCACACATCACATCTCTTGCCACTGAGTCAGTGCAGGTGTCCGGATAAAGGGATGGCCAGAGTCTAAATAGAAATGCATGTGATGCATACCAGCACCAGACACCATGATGCACCCATGTCCGGATAGTCAATGCCACAATGGGGTGCATGTTGCACATGTCACTCCCCTGCAGGATCAGTCTCAGGAAGTTGAATGCCATGACACAGGAATGCGTGCAAAGTCATACATTACTGTCTCAAGTCACATGGCCATGGCAGCCAGCCAACAACAGTCTGCCCTGTGTCACAATCCGAGGGCATGGGGAATGCAAGTTATGTGGCTGACAAGTGCACATGTCCATCCCCCAAATACCACATCATCTGTACTACTATTTGTCCACGTCATACCAACTGGACATATGGGGGACATGAAACACAACTCTCTGAACATGAGCACCTCACAGTGTGCTGTGAATGACAATACAGCTGCCTGAAAGTAACAGTCGCAAACACCTGTGTGCACAGTCAAGTGATCAGACACCTATAAGTCACAGAAGTATCGTCTATCATGGTCACATCTCAGATGGCATGCTGAGCCCTAACCGATAAGCATACCAGTAGTCCTGACAACGAAGACACAGCACAATGAGACAGAGGCAGACACCTGAGGGTACATTACACTGATCACAACATGCCAGATGATACACGGGAGTGGGAGTACAGAGTGCATTGCATGCCCTGGAGTAGGCATTACTGTCCAGCTCCACCTGTAAGAGGGATGAGTCCTGGACAGTAGGCAGGTGGCTAAGCATGTGTGACACACTGGATACACATACTCCTGAGGCCCAAACATTGTTCCCACCAGCAGCATGGGTGTGTGCCAAATTCCCCAGGGACATGTGGTGAGTCAGAGCAGAAAGCGGACCACATATCAAAGTTACACCCAGATTACATGTCAGAACTTAGGCATTGTGTAAGCAATTGACCCACCCATGAATCGCACAACATAGTCACGGGAACAAATGCTGTCCCCCAGCTTGAGCAAAGCTAAATGCAATGACACAGTCCCCAAATGACACAATTTCCTGACTATAAGGGCCACACATATGCGTATCAGAGGAGAAGTGGGCATGTCACAAATGAGGGACATGGGTCCTGGACCACATGACTGATGTACTGTGGAAGTTTAACCAGGCCAGAGGAGGGCACATAGCATGTCAGACAAAGTTCACAGTGCAGTCATGGACTCACCCCCTCCTTGCTGCTGTCTGTCCTTCAGCTGCCCATCCAGGTCAGGGAAGACCACCGCCAGGATCCGGAGCATGTGGGGGTCAGGGTCCGGTGTCCGCCCCTCCTGCGAGGAGGCGACAGCTTCAGCTGGACCCTTGCGATCCTCCGGGTCCAGCCACGAAGGTCCTGCCACCTCTTCTGGCAGTTGCGGATCCTGCGCCTGTAGACCCCCACGGATCTTACTTTCCGGGCGATGGTCAGACAGATTTCCTGCTTCTGGTGGGCATCAACCTGTGAGGATGACAAAGTGAAAAGGCCATTACTACACATGCAACATATACGTGCATCACACAGTTGGATATACATGTCTCAATCACAGGGGCATATGATGTACACAGGCAGTGCAACAATGGCTATGAACAGTTTGCCAGCAGTCACTACATGGTATCATTGCATGGGAAGTAAACCTAGTTGGAATGCACTGTTACTGCACTGTACCAGTTCAGTACATGTAACTACACACTTTGGGGTGTGACAACTACTCAGTGGGCATGCTAGCCAGTGGTGTGCACACTGAAAGCCCTGCTAGTCAGACAACATGCACAATTAGTGAGGCAGTGGACAGCACACTCACCTGCTCCCCTGGTTTCCCATACAGCTTGCTGTACTGTGGAAGGAGGCTGTCCAGCAGGGCCTGGTTCTCCTCAAGGCTGAAGGCTGGGGCTCTCTCCACAGTACGTGCCATTGCAGGAGCCAGAGGATGCATAAACAGCAGCAGTGTTGGTGGCAGATGTCGTCCTGGAGCATGTAGTGCAGGCAAGTGAGCTCTCAGGGGAACAGCCAGCATTATATGTGTGCTGCAGAGGCAGATACTGTCCCATGTGTCCAAAGTGATAGGTCCAAGTCGTTTGCATCTTCTGAATCTGACCAATCCATGGAATAGCAGCACTAATACACGCCCACAGCATCCTTCAAATCTTCAACTTCATGACACCCATGATTTTGCAACATTGTTGTGGCTGGCCAACTGAATTCACTGCATCAGACTCGTTGGAGCTTCGAAAACGCGTCCGTTGCCATGCCAAGCCCCAGCCAATGTGTGCGCACCGTTCGGTCCACTGCTGTACAACGCGTATTTCGGGATACAACGCGTACCCGCTCACATACAATGCAATGGGCCGTGCGGGCACACCGATCGGTCCATTGCTGTTCAACGCGTACCCGGGATACAACGCGTACCCGCTCACATACAATGCAATGGGCCGGCCGGGCACACCGATCGGTCCATTGCTGTTCAACGCGTACCCGGGATACAACGCGTACCCGCTCACATACAATGCAATGGGCCGGCCGGGCACACCGATCGGTCCATTGCTGTTCAACGCGTACCCGGGATACAACGCGTACCCGCTCACATACAATGCAATGGGCCGGCCGGGCACACCGATCGGTCCATTGCTGTTCAACGCGTACCCGGGACACAACGCGTACCCGCTCGCATACAATGCAATGGGCCGGCCGGGCACACCGATCGGTCCATTGCTGTTCAACGCGTACCCGGGATACAACGCGTACCCGCTCACATACAATGCAATGGGCCGGCCGGGCACACCGATCGGTCCATTGCTGTTCAACGCGTCCCTGGACAGGTCACACGCATATGTCACCATGCTGGTCACTGGTGAACCTATGCCAGCCACATATACTTTCCAGGGACTCAGGGGCACACCTACAACACCACACCCAGTCCACACTGTATCTAAGGCATGTGTGGCAGCATAACCTTATCTGTGTATGGGGGTGAACATGTGGGTTTTGGGGTGGCGTTTGGGGGCAGACACACCCAGGCTGTGCACGTGTTCATGGGGACAGGGTCCTTTGTGTGTTGTGCACCTGACCACTGTGGTGTGCAACTTTTCATTTATGAGCATGTGTCATGGTCACATTTCCAGATTGTGTATGTGTATGACATGTCACATACCCCCAGGCTCACATGTGGGAAGGCATGTACGTCACAGGGTGGCCCATTGCCACAATAGTGATGTCCCTCCGCAGTCTGTGTGCATGCTGTGTTTCACATGTCTCTGACTCCATGTGCACAATGGGAGACAGTCTCCACATCCACGTGGTTTGTGCATGAACTTTGATGTTGTGTGTGTGTGTGTCACAGATGTCCATGTCTGTCCTGCAGAGGCTACAGGGGCCACTACCTGTGGGTGTCATGTTAGTTTTTCTGACGTGTACATGATACGCAATGTCATGCCAGTGTCCATGTGGCAAGACAGGGTCCCTGGGAATCTACCTGTCAATGAGCTGTGATGCCTGTGGAGCATCTGTCCAGACATGTCACTGTGGTATGTTTGTGGAACGTGAGAGCAGTAAATGGGTACTGTGACACAGCCTAATGGTTTCCCATAGCACACCCTGGAACCTGTTGTCTACACTTGTTGAACAGAGATGTTAGATGATGTCCATGTATGTGCCATATATGTCCAAACAGAACGACACACACATCAAGTACTTGTGTTTGTTAATGATGTATCATGTGAAATTGAGTTTGGTGAACGGCACATAGTTGGGGTGACTGACAATCTTGCTTTCTTCACCTATGCACTGCAGGGCTCCTGCTGTCCATCGACCATTCCCAGACCTGGCAACGATGGTGGAACGTGACAGCATCCGACGGTACCGCTTCACCAGGCAGCTGATTGAGGATTTGGCACTGCGGTTGGACCCACATTTGCAGCCTGGCCGTCCGTATCCTACAGCGCTGACCCCCAAGGTGAAGGTGATGGCAGCCCTACACTTCTTTGACACCGGTACCTTTCAACACACTGTGGCGACTGCCGGTGGGATGTCACAGACTATGTTCAGCCGTGTGCTACGCGATGTTTTGGGGGCAATGTTGATATACCTGAACCAGTACATCTATTTCCCAACACGTCAACGACTCACTGACGTCAAGAGTGACTTCTATGCCCTGGGGAGGATGCCACATGTAATTGGCTCCATTGATGGGACACATGTGGCTTTGATACCACCACAGGCACATGAGCAGGCATACCGGAACCGTAAACATTACCATTCGATCAATGCTCTGGTGGTATGTCTTGCAGATATGACCATCACACATGTGTGTGCCCGTTTCCCCGGTTCGGCACACGATGCCTACGTGATGAGGAGTAGTCGCATCCCGAGGATGATGTCACAGATGCCGAACCAGCGTGCCTGGCTTGTTGGTGTGTACTGACTTTGTACCATTGTGTGTGTTCTGCTATGTTGTTTTCCGCACACATTTTCAAATTGGCTAATGTGCAATTGTCTGTCTGTAGGTGACTCGGGATACCCCAACATGCCGTGGTTGCTGACACCCCTCAGGAACCCTGTGACACCAGCCCAGATGCGCTACAATGAGGCACATGGTCGGACGAGGAGGGTGATTGAGCGGACCTTTGGTCTCCTGAAGAGCCGCTTCCGCTGCCTGGACAAGACAGGAGGGGCCCTCCCATATGCCCCAGCAAAGGTGTGCAAGATTGTCATCGTCTGCTGCATGCTACACAACCTGGCAGTGCGGAAGGAGTTGCCTCATCCTGGATGACGATGACCAACGTCCGCCACCTGTGGAAGATCCTGGCCTGGGTCACGATGCCAGTGAAGATGATGATGATGGTGATGTCCGCACACAGCTCATCACCAACTTCTTCAGCTGAATGTGAGTCTCCAGAGGGTTGTAATGTCAATGATTTGAGTTTGCATGATATGTGTGTGTGGTGTTCTGTTGCTGTTTGAGTGTGGCCATGTGCTACTTGACTGGATGCGTGCAGCGATGTGTCCTTGCAGGTGGTCTGTACTGCCCAACAGTGTTGACATGCTAACTTGGTTTTGTGTAGTTATCTCGTGACATGTATTAGACATGAGTATTGCCATTCTGTGCTGTTCTTCAGTGGTTTTGACTGTGTGTCATGTCTGTCCTTCACAGGGTGCTGCCGGAGTTGTTTGATCAACTTGGATCCCACGAATCCATGAATCAACTTCCAAGGTGGAAGCAGTCGTTTCCCTACAGGTGATGTGCCACACACCCCTGGACTTTCTATCTTCTGCACTTTTTGACTTTGTGGCCACAGCCAGGTTGGATTAGCTAGCATTTGTAGTGGAAACAACATGTTGCAAATGTGTAATAAACCTGTGCTTCACTTTGGGATGTGCGTTGTCTGTGGTCACACATCTGACTGACATTTGCTTACTGCACCTGTAGTCTAGTTGACCGACTGTGAATAGGTGGCGTGTCTGTGCATTCCACTGTATTTAGTTGCAACATCAGTATAGGTGATGAGTCTGATGGCCCTGGTGTGTATGTGTTTTGTGGCCCTAGTGGTGTGTCTCCCTCATATGTGTCACGTCGCCATGACTGACATGACGGTGTTGGACTTGCTGTAGCAGTTAGCATGCACAGTGTCATTTTTCTGATCACCATCTCCATGACAGAGAGCACGTTGGAATCACAACAGAGGCAGATATGGTGTATTGGTGAGTTTATTTACATACAGGTGTGAGAATGGTGCACAGGATGGTGGGTGCTGTACATAGAAATTGGAATCCAAAGTTTCCATGTGATTTGGAAGTCTTGGTAGCTGAAATGTCCAGAGTAAAGTCCACAGTCATCTGATGAATTTGGCCAACTAGAGCTCCCCATGTCATGTGGGAGAGTTGGGTTGGCTTCGACAGGGCGTGCAGTTTGCACACAGAGGAAAAGTTCCAGAACAGGTGTTGGCTTCCTGGGGGATGTAGATGGCCATCGGCCTCTCAGTTTGGCCTCCTCGGACGGCCCCTCTTCTTGGGGGGGACCCTCAGGTGCAGGCTGCGGCGGTGCAGGGGACTCTCTGCCAGAGTCCTCCTCCTCCCTGTGGCATTTGCAGTTGTTTCAGCAGCAGATGTTGTGGGCACACAGGGAGGTGAGGCCATGTTGGTGCTGATCTGGCGGAGGCATGTCAGTATGTCCCTATGCACCGCTGTCATTTGTTCCAATGTGTCCCACTTGGACTCCATGCCAGACATGTGTGTCT
This sequence comes from Calotriton arnoldi, assembly GCA_963921515.1. Taxonomy (NCBI): domain Eukaryota; kingdom Metazoa; phylum Chordata; class Amphibia; order Caudata; family Salamandridae; genus Calotriton; species Calotriton arnoldi. Next base: position 3,928,234 of record CAWUFW010000397.1, read on the forward strand.
CGACACATGACGTGTGTCTCGACACGGGACATGTGGGAGTCCAAGCAGGCATGATGGGCAGCCTGCTGCTGTTGTATGTCCTTGAGAATCCCCACTACCTGGCTGACCTCTCCGGTGCTAGTCTGGTACGCATCCGCGATGCGTGCCAGTTGTGGGTCATCATGCAGTCCAGACCCCTCTGCAAAGAGCGACCTATGTCTACCACCCCTCCCACCACCCCTGGCAACACGTGCAGGACCTGCGGTGGCACGCACAGGTGACCGTGGGCCCACTTGGGTGTTGTTCCTGGGCTCGTTGTCACCAGCTCCAGTTTGGGTCTGGGTCCCTGCGCTGTTGTCATCTGTGGTCCTTGGTCTGTCCGTGTTGGCAGGGGTGGCCTGTGTGTTGGCAGTTGTTGGAGGGGTGGGTGCAGATGTTGGTCCTGCTGGTGCTGCATGATGACTCATACCGGAGGGTCCAGCTGGTTCTTCGCCATCCGAGGAGTGCAGAGGCTGATCCACACCAGTGAGCTCAGTGTTCCCCGGAGCCTGGGACAGGGACTCCTCCTCGTCTGCTGCTGTGTCCCCATCATCACCTGTTTTGGGGAGAGACACAGATTGTATGTTATGTTTCTACTGGCATCAATTGTTCAAACACCTAACAGTTGTGACTGTACCTCTGGATGTGGGCCTGGACATTGCATTCTCCTAAATTGTGACAGTCAGAGAGTGATATTGGTGTAGCACATTGTCCTGCCAACCTGTGGCATGTCAAATGTGAATGTTGAGGTGTGTGCATGACCAGCATTGGTGGTATTTGCTTGCCATCCGGGCCTCCTTCTCCCCCAGCCCAGTTATCCCACCATGAAGCGTGCTTCCATTGCAGGGAGTGCAAGTTGTCTTTCAGGATGTCAGTCAGTGGTGTTCTGCTGTTGGTTGTTGCACAGTTCCCAGCAGGGCCTTGTGCTCCCCCAGCAGTACCCAGTGTCAGCCATCTTATGAGTCCTTTTCCACTCCCTGTGATGTGAGCATGGTTCAGGGTGGTGTTGATGGGCCAATTGTGAGGCTGACCAACATCTGTGACTACCACTCCCATCATGCTGTTGCCTCCACCCCCCTTCCCAGCATGCCCATCCTTCCTTCCTTTTGACTCTGCTTCCCTGTGGGGTGGGGTGCCTGTGCTGACTGGATGGCTGGGAGTGTTGTCCTGGCAGTTGTTTGGCTACAAGTCCCAAGACTGTCCCTGTGCTTCACACAGCATAACCCAGGGTGGTGGTTCTTTGTGGGATCTTCAGTTAGGATGTGAGGCATTGCATTCTCCCAAGTGGGTTATGTGGAGTTAGTGTTGAGGGGGTGTGTGAGTGGAGGTGCTTGTAACTATGGTCAGTGCTGTGAGTCCTCCTTCCCACCCAGCCAGATATCCCACCATGGAACGTGCTTCCATTGCAGGGAGTGCAAGTTGTCTTTCAGGATGTCAGTCAGTGGTGTCCTGCTGTTGGTTGTTGCACAGTTCCCAGCAGGGCCTTGTGCTCCCCCCAGCAGTACCCAGTGTCAGCCATCTTGTGAGTCCTTTTCCACTCCCTGTGATGTGAGCATGGTTCAGGGTGGTGTTGATGGGCCAATTGTGAGGCTGACCAACATCTGTGACTACCACTCCCATCATGCTGTTGCCTCCACCCCCTTCCCAGCATGCCCATCCTTCCTTCCTTTTGACTCTGCTTCCCTGTGGGGTGGGGTGCCTGTGCTGACAGGATGGCTGGGAGTGTTGTCCTGGCAGTTGTTTGGCTACAAGTCCCAAGAGTGTCCCTGTGCTTCACACAGCATAACCCAGGGTGGTGGTTCTTTGTGGGATCTTCAGTTAGGATGTGAGGCATTACATTCTCCCAGGTGGGTTATGTGGAGTTAGTGTTGAGGGGGTGTGTGAGTGGAGGTGCTTGTAACTATGGTCAGTGCTGTGAGTCCTCCTTCCCACCCAGCCAGATATCCCACCATGGAACGTGCTTCCATTGCAGGGAGTGCAAGTTGTCTTTCAGGATGTCAGTCAGTGGTGTCCTGCTGTTGGTTGTTGCACAGTTCCCAGCAGGGCCTTGTGCTCCCCCAGCAGTACCCAGTGTCAGCCATCTTGTGAGTCCTTTTCCACTCCCTGTGATGTGAGCATGGTTCAGGGTGGTGTTGATGGGCCAATTGTGAGGCTGACCAATATCTGTGACTACCACTCCCATCATGCTATTGCCTACACCCCCCTTCCCAGCATGCCCATACTTCCTTCCTTTTGAGTGGACTTCACTGAGTGTGACAGCAATGGCAAGATGGCTGACAGTGTGGTCCTGTTGTTTGTTGGTGCCCAGTTCCCATCAGGGCCTTGTGCTCCCCACAGCAGTACCCAGTGTCAGCCATCTTGTCAGTTGTTTTCCACTCCCTGTGATGTGAGCATGGTTCAGAGTGGTGTTGATGGGCCAATTGTGGGTGTGACCAATATCTGTGACTACCACTCCCATCATGCTATTGGCTACACTGACTTGACCAGCATACACAGAATTCCTTCCTTTCAGTGAGCTTCCCTGTGAGGTGGTGTTCTAGTGGTGTTTAAATATCTGGGAGTGTTTGTTGGTTCTATTTGTGCCACTGCCTTTCTGTATTTGTTGTTAGGTTTGTACATGTCATGACACAGTTACATATCACTATGAGATGGGAGGTATTGTGTTTGTCTGACTAGCATTCACATCTTGGGATGAATATCTTTTGGTTGCTGTGTATTTGCTAAGGGTGCATGGTTTGCCTAGCCCCTTGACTGTGATGTGTGTGTGTTGTCACACCATATTGTGTATATTAGTTGTGTACTCACCAGGCTCTGGGATGTCTGTTAGTCCGTATACGCTCACTGGTGGTAGGATGGCCCGCACCTTCTCCTCCCAGGGCCTGAGGTATACTGGTTTTGCAGGAGGGCCACTGCCGGTGTGCTGGCTGAGGAGGTAGTCCTTTTTGAGTAGGTCCCGGACCCTCCTGCGCACATCATACCACCTGTTCTGGATGTCTTCCTTTGTGCGCAAACATGGTGATTGTGCGTTCACCCTGTCGACAATTCTCGCCCACATCTTTGTTTTCTGCGACATGGGGGTCTGTTGTACCAATGTACCAAACAACTGTGGCTCTACCCTCAGGATCTCGTCTACCAGGACTTCCAATTCACTATCTAGGAACTTATGGTTCTTCTTTGGGGGCATGGTGATGGGTGGTGGTGGTGATTGATGTGTGTGTGTGTGCAATTGGGGGGGTGTGAGTGTAGGTTTAGCTGGGTGTGTGTGAGGGTGCTATTTGTAGGTGTGGTAATGGTGTGTGGCTTGTGTGATGTCTGAGCTGTTAGTGTGTCTGTGGTTGCTGTGTGATGGTGTTGTGTGCTGGCAGGTCAGTGGAATTTGCAAAGGATCATGGTAGGGATTTGTGGCCTTTATGTAGGTGGAGTTGGAGGTGTGTCCTTGTTCCATTTTTTTTTCCTCCCTGTATTTATTGGCTTTGTGGTTGCTTGTTTGGCCCTTTTTTTCTGATTTTTCCTTGGTGTTTTTGGTGCATGTAGGAGTCGTTCTTGTGTCCGAGTAGGACGCTGCAGTTGTCTGGTGCGATCTTGTCCGACTCGTTCCCGCTGTGTGTCAGCTAGGTTTCATATGCGGCGTACGAGTCGGTCGCGTAGTATTGGGTTGCTTCGGCTGGGTTTTGTATGCGTGTCGGTCGTACGGCTTGTGCTCCGGGCGAGTCGGTCGTGTTTTGCACGCACAGCATCGTACTATGCGGGTCGGAGTTCGCGGGTACGTTTCGCTCGGGTTCAATCCGGGTGCGTGTCGGTCGGTTCGTTTCGCGTGATTTCCCGGCCGGATGGCTTGTTTCCGTCCGGCTCGGTCGGTCGTTTTGTATTCCGTCCGAGTCGGTCGGATTTCACATGCATTTCATCGTACTACCAGGGTCGTACGGCGCCGGTCCGAGTCGGTCGGACTAAATTCCCGTACCGAGTCGGTCGGTATGTTTTCCGGCCCGAATCGGAATCGGCCCCTTAGTGTCTTTGAAGAAAAGGAAAAAGATGCTAGCTTTGTCTGTGTGAACAAACAAAAGGAATTTAAGTAGAATGCAGAGTTCTTAACTTTTGTTACACAATTCCATGAGTTCTGAATAGAACAAAGTCTGAATGAAATTCTACAGGAAGTATGAAATACTCAGAAGTGAGGTTAGGTGTCTAGTTGTTGAGAAGAGATAAACATGAGAGAAAACAGGAAGTAAGGTTAGCTGTCTAGTTATTGAAAAACAATGACGTGTGTATGGAAGGCTGAACAGTTTCTGTTAGAGCGTGCTGAGAAGACAGACAGTAACTGAAGCAAAATAAGCACACGATTCCAAGGTAAACAAGGTTAAGTTCCAGTATACACTCGGTTGAGAAGAGGTGCTTTGGATCGTGTTTTCTTTTAGAAGAGTTGTTTTTCCACAAAATGCTTCGTTTGAAGAAACACAAGAGGCTTTGCTTGTTTAAGTTCAAAGTGAAATGTTGAGCACGCTTCACCCGATAAAAGTACAGAAGCCTTTGTTAGTCTTGAGACAGTAAAATCAGATTAGAGCCTCGTGTTTGACTTCACGCGCACACACAGAAGGCTTTATTTGTCTTGAGTTTAGAGCCTCGCACAGCAGGCTTTGTTTGTATTCAGTTTGAAAGGCAATAACAACTTCGCGCCTGACTTTACGCGCACAGCAGGGTATGTTTACGCTTGAAATAACTTCCCTTCGATGCCAATTACTGCCTCGCGCTGAGATAATTCCAAAGGCAATTACAACTTCACGCTTGACTTCATGCGCACAGCAGGGATGTTTACGCTTGAAATAACAACTTCCTTTCAATGTCAATTACTGCTCCGCGCTGAGTTAAATCTAACAGCTTCCCTTAGAAGTCAATTTCTGCCTCACGCTGAGTTAAAAAATAAGAGCTATTATACAATGTCAATTTTAGCTTTCATACAATGTCAATTTCTGCCTCCAGATCAGTTAATTTCACACGCTCAAGGAAGAATGGATTTAATTTAAAAACAAAAACACTTCTTCCCTTAAATGTCAATATTTGCCTCGCGCTGAATTTCACAGACACGGAGGAAAGCTGGTTAACTTGTAAAGAAATTATTAGCCAGGCAGTTACAAACACATCGATTACGAGTCGTACTTCTTTTCCAGACAGTACATAATTAGAAATCCACTCTCTGTTTAAAGGTAGTACTTCTTTTCCAGACAGTACATAATTAAGGATCCACTCTTTTCTTGTTAGGGTTGTCACACTTGAATAAATATAAGAAAAGCAAAGGTAGATTTATACAATACCAAGATGAAGCAAAATTCTTGGAAGCTGGTGGAGTTGAGGTGATGAAGAGTAGAAGGGTTCTTTTATCTCGTCGCCATTGTAAATGGATGCTATCCATCCCATCCTCGTCGCCATTGTAAAGATCAATCCAGGAAAAATGTGATTAGATCCATAAGAGTTTATTAGGAAAGTCTATATGCACCTCAGCCTACACACACAGCTATGAATATCAGCTTCAACAGCTGTCATTTGAATGCTCACATTCCATTACCATGACATATGGAGATAAGCAAGTATGAAAGTTCTAGCAACATCAGTAAATGCAAGGTACAGAATACTACACCATTCCCTGTGAAACTTAGAGGGGATATTAAACAACATCAAAATGGGCTCCTAAACGGCAACAAAGGCCCATGACTCAGACGAAAAGTAACTCCCCCCTCCCTCTCATCCCGTCTTCTCCGCACCCAGAGTTGCTCCTGTATCACATCTGATGTGTTGTCTCTAGTGTGTTCCATGTCAGCTCTTTTGGGTGTCAGTATTTTGAGTGGTAGAAGTGAGGCGCAGGATTTGTAGGAGCTTGGGGCAGGTTATCTCCCTAAATTCCTTGCTTAGAATTGTGATAAATGGAGCCCACAGATCCATGTATGCTTCAGCTTTGTTGTCTGCCAGCATAGATAGGCGTTCCATTCCCAATACAGACCACAACCGTCTTAACCATGCTGTGTGGTCTGGGACCACCTCGGTACCCCAATGGGCAAGTAGCTCTAATCTTGCGGCGTTAAGGGCTAAGGCTATCTGGCTCCCTCTTAGAGAGCGCAAGGGGGATGTCAAGGGGTTAGGGAGACCCAAGAAGGTATAGCTAGGAAAACGCGGGATATCCATATTGAAGGCTTTGTTTATGTCTTGGAGTATCATGTCCCAGTATCTTACCAGTTTGGGGCAATGCCAGAGTAAATGCACTAATGAGCCTCTCTGTCCGCAACCACACCAGCAATAGGCCGGGCGGTCTTTATTCCATTGGTTCAGTCGGGCCCGTGTAGTACCAATATGAAGCTACCTTACACGCTGCTTCCATACCCGGGATGTCGTGAGCCGTATGATGGGCTCTGAAATAGATGTCTTGCCACTCTTTGTCCATTCCATTCCATTCCATTTATAGAGCGCACGGCTACCACCAACGGTGGTGTCCCGGCGCTGAGCAGCGGAAAAAAACCCCAGAAGAGGACAGAGAAAGCAGGATAGGCTAAGGCAGATCAAACAGCCAAGTTTTCAAAGCCTTCTTAAATGCAAATTCCGACTCTGCTTTACGAAGATGGTCAGGCATGGAATTCCAGAGGGTAGCAGTTCTCACCGAGAAAGCTCGCCCGCCAACCCTAGTCTTGGCAAAGCGAGGAATCCGGAGCAATTCCTTAGAATTGGATCGCAGGGTCCTAGTCTGGCTTTAGTTCTGGAGTCTCAGCTTCAGGTATCCTGGGCCGCTGTCTCTAGAGGCTCTGTAGGCCAAAGACAGAGCCTTAAACTCTATTCTCTTCCTAACTGGGAGTCAATGCAGGCTGCGCAGATGAGGGGAGATATGATGACGAAGCGGCACGTTTCTAATAAGCCTGGCAGCGGCATTCTGGATGGTCTGCAGTTTTCTAATCAGATAGGCTGGAATGCCTAAGTACAAGCTGTTAGCATAGACCAGCTGAGATGTAACAAGCGCGCAGACCACCGTTTCCCTGCAGTCCATCGGCAGAAGATGAAGGAATCTCCGCAGGGCTTTCAATTTCCAGAAACAAGAAGCGGAAACATGCCCAATCTGGACCTTGCACGAAAGTTTAGAGTCAAATTTAAAGCCTAAATTTCTGGCAGATGTGACAGGAACGGGAGGGGGATTAAGCTCCTCCGGCCACCAGAGATCGGCCCGTGGAGAAGAAGGTTGATTAAAGAACATAACCTCCATTTTATCGGTTTTCAACTTCAGGCAGCTGTCAGTCATCCATGAAGAAATATCCATCAGACATTGCCTAAATCTGCCAAAAGCGCCCTCTGCGTGATCTTTAAAGGAGAACACCAACTGGGTGTCATCGGCGTATGAAACCACTCAGACTCCACAATGCTCAACTACTGATCCCAAGGGGGCAAGATATACATTGAATAGAGTGGGGCTCAACGCCGAGCCCTGTGGGACTCCACACACAAGAGGGCTGGAAGAGGAAACATGGGGGCAGAGGAACACTTGTTGCGACCGGGTTGTAAGAAAGGAACGGAACCAGGCTAAAGGAGTTCCCATAACTCCAAGCAGTGCCAGTCTTTCTAATAGAATCTGGTGTGATACCGTGTCAAATGCTGCGGACAAGTCCAACAGCACTAACATGGCACAGGCGCCCTGGTCTAAAGATTCACGTATCGTTTCTGCCACTTCTAGTAGGGCAGTCTCCGTACTATAGCCCGCCCTAAAGCCTGATTGAGAGTCATGGAGGTGGCTATTAACCTCCAAGAAGTCGGATAACTGCCGCTGAACTTCCTTCTAAGATTTTTGCGGGTGCTGGCAGAAGAGATATCGGCCTAAAATTCTTAAGTACTGCAGGGTCTGCATCCTCTTTCTTAAGAATCGGCACGACATATGCCTGTTTCTATATTGACGGATAACAGCCCGTTGACAAAGACATTCCAGATTAAATTTAGATGGGGATTGAACAAAGGGGCCAGCAATTTAAAAAACTTGCCGGTCAAGGGGTGAACTCGACTTGACTCTCTTCAAATCTAAGAGGGAAGATTCCAGGCAGTATGGGTGAAATTCATCCCAAGCATTGGGATGAAAGGTAGGCAGAATAGTTGTAGTATCAGACCTCTCCCCGGTGAAGGCAGAATAAATTGCTTGGACCTTCTCCTGAAAGAAAGTCGATAAATTGTCACATAAAGTGGCAGAGGAGCCAAAACTGCTTTTCATTGCTTGCGGTTTCATGAAACCCTGCACAATCTTAAAAACTTCCTTGGGGGCGTTATCAGAGGCCTTGATTTGGGGTGAATGTATGACATTGTTCTGCATTCTGTCCATCAACTGTTGTTTTGCATTTGTCACCCCGAGTGGGACGGGTATGCCCAGACGTGGGTCCCGTGCTCTCCATGCCACTGGAATCAAGCTATCCTGGCTGAAGAGGGGTGAAACCCCGAAACCGGTCCTTGGATGCTTGTTTCCAGTCCAGGGAGAACCTGGCTTGGCAGTTCGGGCTGGACTGTTCCCATGAGGCACAGGGTCAAGACTGATTTGCATATGGCTGGGTTCAAACTGGAATGGCATGGTGAGCAAAAAAACGATGGATTTAGGCCCAGATCTCTGTACTGGGGTGAATGTATGACATTGTTCTGCATTCTGTCCATCAACTGTTGTTGTTGCAATTGATTTGGTTAGCAACATAATTTCTGATCGTGCTGCGTTTAAGGCAATGACATTTTTTTAAGGCAGCTTTAGCTTCTAAGTCGTAGTTTTTATGCCATATACGTTCTAACCTTTTACAGACACTTTTCTCACTGCGAAGTTCTGACGAAAACCATGGAGCAAAAGGCTTATTCCTGGCCGATTTTGTAGTTTTAACTGGAGCAATTGTATCAAGAGCTGAGATAACCCAGTCATTAAAAAGTGCAGCATCAGTGCTTGGGTCACCGGTCAGTTTGGGTGGCGTGCTATTGAGAGCGGGACCCAAGGACTCCATTGAGACTTTCCTCCAATTTCTCCTCTCCTCATATGAGGACCTGGGGCTATAATTCCATCGCGAACTAGGCAAACTAAAAGGAGTTAACCTGTGATCAGACCACGTTAATGGCATAGGAGCTTCAACTCTCAGTGCAGGATCGTTTAAAAAAATGAGGTCCAGCGTATGACCAGCCAGATGTGTGGGTTCAGTAACCCGTTGGGTCAGGTTCAACCCCTGAAGTGTGTCGGCTACCTGTGATGCCAGGGAACAATTGTCCTTGTCCATATGGACATTAAAGTCACCGAGAACCGTAAAGTTCGCATATCTAAGTGAAAGATCGGCAATGATGTCAAAGAGCTTCAACATGTGAGTAGACACGGAGTCCGGGGGTCTATAGACCAAAATTCCAGCAATGGTAAGCCCGGGAGAAATTTTAATTGAAAAAGACATGGCCTCAATCAACCCTAGGTTCTCTAGTCTTTTGCAAGAAATCTCCCAACCATCTCTAAAACTAATCGCAAGCCCCCCCACCGCCTATTATAAGCTCGGTTAACTATGGAGATCTTAAAACCTTCTGGTATGGCCAAACGTATATCAGGGTTGGAAGAGTACCTTAACCAGGTTTAGGCCGGGACCTACAATTTACTAAACAAGCCTTGATATTCGATGTAGTATCTTTAGTTCATGCTGTCAAGGTTTTGTCCGGTAGCGACCTCCCCTTGTTTGATCCCTCAAAACCCCCTACCGAAAAGGAGCATTGGCTACAGCAATGCTACTGAGCGTGACCCTGGCCACTGAAATCAAAACATGACGGTTTGGGACAACTCACCCCTTCAGGTCACATAGTTGCTTTCTGGACCAGGACACTCTGGCGTGGGGGAGGGAAGGGGCAGCGTGACTGGCGATGGCCGTGATCTGGACGCGTACGGGCGCCAATAAGTAGGCAGTTGAAATAAGGTCAAACAGCAAACTAGACCGCTGACCAAGATGGCACCCGAAGGTGCCCTACCCCAGTAGTAAAAATGGCTGCCAATACAAAAACGCTAAGCCAGGTGTGGATTGTAGCACCTTGCAACACGCAGCAATGCCCAAAAATACCACGAGAATCCCTGCGAGGCAGGTAAGTAAATAACACCCAAAGAATTAAGCCCACAAAGTACGTCAGGAGAAGTTAAAAACACATAAAAATAAGCACAACTAAGAACATTTAAAAGCAATTAAAACGGGTTAGCAAGCGTAAAGTATCAGGCAGTAGAGGCGTAAAGGAAAAAACGTCTGCCTCTGAACTTCACTGGGAACTGCTGTGCGTCCGCGTCGCGGGCGCCAATAAGTAGGCAGTTGAAATAAGGTCAAGCGGCAAACTAGACCGCTGACCAAGATGGCGCCCGGAGGTGCCCTACCCCAGTAGTAAAAATGAAGTAAATATGGCTGCCAATACAAAAACGCTAAGCCAGGCGTGGATTGTAGCACCCTGCAACACGCAGCAATGCCCAAAAATACCACGAGAATCCCGGCGAGGCAGGTAAGTAAATAACACCCAAAGAATTAAGCCCACAAAGTACAATGTCAGGAGAAGTTAAAAACACATAAAAAAAAGCACAACTAAGAACATTTAAAAGCAATTAAAACGGGGCAGCAAGCGTAAAGTATCAGGCAGTAGAGGCGTAAAGGTATTTGCCTGTGAGGGGCCTGCCTATTTCCTCCTTCCACGGTAGCTGCCCCTTGAATTTCGTAGGTGTAGTGTCCGCCGAGAGAAAGGTATAGAGTTCTGATATGTCGCTTGTCGTCACTTTTAGTGATGAGCCATTTTTCAAACTGAGTTAATTGGCGAGAAGCTCCTGATCTCATCTCCGGAGAGGTTACCTAATGACATGCTTGGTTATAGATGTATTGGTCAGAAGCGGGGATTGCGTAGTCCTCCTGAAGCTGATCGAAAGGAATAATTCCATCCTGATCAAATAGGGAACCTACCCTTTTGCAGCCCTTCTCTATAAAGTATGCGCGGCATGATCCTCATCTTGACTGCGGCAATGTGACCCGCCCAAGAGAGACCCGACCGAGCCCATGTGGATAAGGTTTTATTAGTCTGTTCCAAGAGTGGGCCGTACTTAGCTTTTAGTGTTTTGTCAGGGGTTCGCGCCAGGAGAATCCCTAGGTATGGTATGTGGTTGTTGGCCCAGGTGAATGGAAATTGTTTATCCAGGGTCTCAACTGTATACGGGCAAGTGGAAAGATTTAATATTTGAGACTTCGGAAGTTTTACCTTAAATCCCGATACCTCACTGAAGCAGGAGAATTCGTCCACTACGGCCAGGAGCGAGACTCCAGGATTCGTCAAGGACAGGACTACGTCATCGGCATACAAGCTTATAGTGTGGGTGTCTGCCCCCCAGGCCGATCCCCGAAATCATTGGGTTGTCTCTAACTCTCTTGGCCAGCGGCTCCAAATACAGGGCGAATAGTAATGGGGACAGAGGACATCCCTGTTGAGTTCCTCTGTGTTTGGGCAAGAGCCCGGAGGAGCATCCTTTGACTCTAACAGATGCCCTTAGGTGAGTTGTAGATGCCCCTTGTCCAGCCAAGGAACCTCTCCCCGAAGCAGAAACGTTGGAGCGTCTCGAATAGGAAAGGCCAGTGAACCCTATTGAAGGCCTTCTCTGCGTCGACAGCAGGAGTGCCTCCTTTCGGGAGCAGTCAATGAGATCTGTGAGGTGTATAAGGCATTTGGTATTGTCCCCGGATTGTCTCATTGGTATAAATCCGGCTTGGTCTGGGTCAATGAGACCTGCCATAAATGGGTTAATGCGCGCAGCTACTATGCTAGTAAATATTTTAGCATCAACGTTGAGCAATGAGATGGGATGATAGGAAGCGCATTCCAGGGGGTCTTTGGAGGGTTTGAGGATCACCGATATAGAGGCCTCAGAAAGGGAATCAGGTAACGCTCCGGTTCAATAAATGAATTAAAAAGCCTAGTCAATATAGGCGCCAGTGGCTGACAGAATTTCTTGTAAAACAGAGGGGTAAAGCCATCTGGGCCCGGAGATTTAGAGGTTTTGAGGCGGGCAATTGCCACCACCACCTCGTCGACCTGAAGAGGACGATCAATGTGAGATGCGGTGTCGGTCGGCAGCATAGACAGCTGGACGTCATGAAGATAGCCAGCCAGGTCTCCGTGTGGAGAATCTTCCTCCGCATAGAGTCTGGTGTAGACGGTGCGGTAGGCCTCTGCTATTTCTGAGTCTGCATAAACGATTGCCCCGGCTGGAGCTTTAATTGCGGGCACCATTCCGGATATCTCCCTCTGCCGAAGTTTGTGGGCTAGCATATGACCTGAGCGGTTTCCGCTAAGGACAAATTTGTGCCGAAGGCGCAGTAAAGCATACGCTGCTTTATCCAGGTCCAGACAGCGGAGGATTAGACAATTCTTTTCTAATTCCCTCCTGATACGAGGAGCACCAGTGTGTTTGTGTATAGATTATAGCTCCGCTACTGTTGCCTCTATCTGCTTCCTCTGCTCCTTTCGAAGTCTATTTTCGCCAGCTGATGTAGCTGTCAGTCCGCCCCTTATGACTAGTTTAAAAAAAAAAAATTTAACAACTCTTTTTATTGAAATCAGGGAATGACAATCAAGAAAAGTAGCATACATTAGTAATACCAACAAAGGGGCCTATTAGGATATCTGGCGATCCGCCCGCCAAATATCCTTTTTCACCCCCGCCATATTAGTATGGCGAGGGGTACCGTGGCGGACGGAAAGTCCGTCCGCCGCTTTTCCGCCGGTCGGGTTGCTGGCCGGGTGGAAAAGGCAGACAATATGGTGCATATTAGCATGCCTGCGGTGTGTATGCCTTTCCATGGCGGAGACTCCGCCATGGAAAGGCATGCGGAGAATGCCTTTGGGGGCCCGTTGCGAGCCCCGGTGGGGGGGGTGGATGCCTGCACTCAGCCGGACTAACGGATCTGCAGTGTTGTTAATTAATTTTTTATAGACAAGTAATATGGCCTTTTCCGGCAGGTCTCCATCTAGGACTCTATCCTCAAGAGGGGAGGATTCAGGAATGGACTCTCCTCTGGGCAGTACAGCGAGCAGCATTATGACTAGTTTTAACGCTTCCCACAAAGAGGCCGGGCAGACCTCTTCGCAGTCATTGGTGGCTAGGAAGTCCATGATTGCTTTGTGGAGTACTTTTGTGGTCTGTTCCGAATCAAGCATGTTGTCTCGGAGATGCCAGCGTGACGGACGTGGTTGAGAGGCACCTAGGTTCAGCGATAGCGTGATCAGGGCATGATCGGAGAGAGAGCGAGGCTCCATCGTTGCCTCCACTACGCCTCCCATTAGTGCATCTGTAATCAGAAAATTATCTATGCGGGCGTAGGATTTGTGGGCTGCAGAAAAATGTGTCGAATCTTTAGTAGAGGGGTGTGTCTGCCTCCATATATCATCAAGGGAGCTGTTCGTGAGCCAGTGGTGCCCAGTCTGTGAAAGAGCTCCAGCTTGCGTAGTGCGTTGCCCAGAACGGTCTAAGTCCGTGTTCATTACAAGATTCAGGTCCCCCCCCTATCACCACCCTTCAGTCGGGCGTGGATAGAACTTGTGTAAGGTGAGTAATCAGGAAGCGTTCCTGGTGTTCATTATATAGTGGCGTATATATATGCCACTGTAAACTGTATATGGCCCCATTGAAGCCTAATCCCTAGTTCTCTGCCCCTATGTTCAGCTATCACGTCAGTGACCTTTCCCTGGAAGCCCTGGGCGATCAGTATGGCAACCCCATTCTTTTTAGTTGTGTCCGAGGACCAATATTGTTTGGGAAACCTGGGTGAGCGCATGCAGTGGGTATCTCTGGCTAGTAAATGAGTTTCTTGCAATAAGCAAATGCCCCCCCCCCCCCCGAGTGCTCTAGATAGTATAGGATCGTTTTGCGTTTTACCGGACTGTTGAGGCCTTGCACATTGAGGCTCACTAAGCGAATGTTATGTATCACAGAAATTCAGTAGACCCCAGTGCCAATTGCTCACTAGGCCCTTGTCGCGCCTGTAGAGTGGTAATGGGATGCTGCGCTGTAAGACTCTTAGTATGCTTGCAGCCCTTGTAGAGCCTTGGTTGGTACGGAGGAGAAGAAGTGCATGAAGACAGAAAGAAACCCAGAACCAACAAATGGGATATATTAGGGAAAACAAGAAGAGACCAAAGTCTGTCAAACCCGATGAGTCAGGATGGGGTGTAGTCGGCCAAAAGAAGACTGGTCTGGTGGAGAACCTCTTAAGAGGCCCAGTGTGGGCCCATTGGATGAGTGGTGAACGGAACATCGTAGAAGTCATCTGTTTGTCAGCTCCTCCGCCGCCGCCGCCGCTCTTAGGTCCTCGCCGGTCCTGCCCTGCCCCCCAGGGGCACAGCCGTCTTTGATTCAAGAAGTCGTCGAGAGGGTGGATTCCCCTGATAGGGCCCGCAGCACTGCCTGTCTCTCTTTATTGATGGTGGCCGGTTTTGAACCGCGGCGACTGCCCGCCACTGTCTGCCATGCTGATCGCCAACGTTTAAGAGAGGTGGGCTGTTCCTCGGATTCTTCCTGTGCATTTATGCGCAGAAGAGCGCAGGCCTCCTTGAGGGATCTAATCTGGTGGAGAGCTCCCTCGTACCAAAAGATGATGCGGAAAGGGTGCCCCCAGGCATAGGGTATCTTAACTTTCCGTGGGTGCTCTGTAACGGGGCAGAAGCCTATGTGTTTCTGTAAGGTGATCCTGGAGAGATCCTGGAAAAGGGTCGGGGAGTGGCCTTTATATTGAACAGGGTGAGAGTCTATGGCTTTCTTAAGAATATCCTCTTTAATCTGAAAATCATGGACACACACCAGAATATCTGCCTGGGGTCCCTTCCCTGGTCTGTCAGGTCCTACTCTATGAACGTCCTGTTCCCCGCCATAGCGTTGGGGTATGATGCGGTAATTATCGCCATGCAGGTTATTTGTTGGGGCCCTGTAGACTGGGGGCAGGGGGGCGAGCGCTAGGGCCTGCACGCAAGTGATTATTCCCACTCCTTTCAAGTTAGTTTCAGGCTTGCAGGTACTTTAGCGGTGTCTGTCAGGGCCCCTCGGCCTACTCAGGTGAGCGGCGGTCCTCCACTTCACCCCAGGCCCAGCCCAGGCTCTACCCTCTGCATGTGGTATTAGGTGTCTCCCATAGGGAAGGGCCCGGCAACCAGGACAGTCTTCTCCGCCTGCGCCCCCTTTGCAAATTCTGGCCAGAACCACACGTGGCCTTGTGCGTGACTCCAGACCCCCTTCTCCGTCAGAGGCCACCCAATCGCTCCCCTCAACAATCCCCCCGTCCTACCTCCAGAATTGAAGTAGTCTGGTCATCAAACGGCTCAGGTAGGAGGCGGAATCCGTGTCTAGGCCTCAGCTCCCCCGATGGCCGCGCGGAATCTATGAGCAGGCCTCGTGCGCTCCGTCGTAGCCCAGCATGTCGCCGCCGGGGCCACCACTTGCTTCGGCAGTCGCTAGGGGCGATATGGGGCTACCTGCGGCCTGATGCATGCCTAGAGATCTCAGCTAGTCCCGGAGCACCACCACTCTGCACTCCAGGACTCGGGTGAGCTTGTGGAGTCCTGGTCTGAACTCTTTTCCTTTCGTCCGCCCCTCTGATCTGGCAGGTTAGCGTTGAGAGGGAGGGGACTGCCCAGCGCCCCCAGCTCTACGACCCGCTTTGATGTACTCCTCCCCGTTCAGGTGATGAGCTGTGTGCTGTAGGCCACTGGGATGGGCCCTCCTGCAGCCCGGTTCGCATCACGGGTCCTCTGCTCGCTCCGGAGCCCTGCCACTCCGCACTTCAGGGCCTGGGCGCGCTCGGCGAGTCCCGGTCGCCGCTCCTCACTTCCCTCTCACCCCTCCGGTCCGGAAGGTTAGCGCTGCAGGGGGGGTCTTCCATCGCCTCCCGCTCCGCAGCCAGCTCCGAGGGCAGCCCCTCACTCCGGGTGTGCTTCTCCCACGGTCTGGCACCGGGCCACAAGCAGTAGGCCACAGCCGCGCTCCGCCGGTTGCCGCTCCTCTCGGCCTCCTAGGCTGGTGCGCCCCCAGGCCCAGACAGTCTCCGCCGGACCCGTTTGTACCTTCCTTCCTCCGGAGCCTGTAGAATCTTCCGGGGAGCCTGGGCAGGGTGCCGGCGGGCTCAAATAAACTGCTTATTTAGGCGGCGGCACGGAGCGATCTGAAAGCACAACCTAGCCGTCTGCCATCTTGGCCACGCCCCACACACTGGCTTTTATGTGTGTTAGGAGTGGCAGTACATCAACCCTGACGTGTTTCGGCCGTTAGATGTGGCTTTGTTCACAGGTGAGGCAAATTAAATTCAGTAAAATCACACGCCTTAAATCTTAGTGATCACGTGACAAGGTACAATCCTGCTATTCCCATAATGCACCTGTAGAACAAGTTAACGATGTATCTGTAAGAGACATATGTAGTTATAGATTACTTACCTTAGAATTACCCCCAGGCGTCAGACTGGATCCGGAGACATTTTTCCATAGCAGTACCCCTGCGCCTCGGTAGGTGGCGTCGGTCGACTCCGCGTCTGCTGTCTGCCTCGTGGTCGCCAGGATGACGTCGCAGTATCTAATTAGATGCCGCCCCTGCGCGCTGACGTCAGTTCTGACACGACTTTCCACGCAGAGCCATGCAAGACACGGACCACTGGTGCACAAAACTAGGGCCCTGTAAGGGAGTCCCTATCCCTAGAAGTCAGTTCGCAGAACGGGAAGGATGGGTGGGGTTGTTACGAATCTATAACTACGTATGTCTCTTACAGATACATCGTTAACGAAGGTAAGCAACTTGTTCATCTGAAAGAGACTGTAATTATAGATTCCTTACCTTAGAATAGATACCCAGCAATACCAACCCCGGTGGTGGGTCTGCAAACTAAGTTCACACCAGAAAGTCCTGGAGAACAGAGCGGCCAAAGAAGCCATTTCTCCGGACTTGGCTGTCCAGGCAGTAATATTTACTGAACGTGTGCAGGGTGCCTACGTGGCTGTCTGGCAGATGTCAACCAGCAGAACTTTGCGTCCCAAAGCAGTTGTAGCTGCCGTCGCCCTGGTAGATTGGTCGCGCAGTCCTACTGGAGGTTCCTTTTTTGTCAAAGAATAACCTATCTTGATGCATAGGACAACTCATCGAGAGATGGTACGTTTGTGCACAGCCCGACCTTTCTTGGCGCCCACATAACCCACGAAGAGTTGATCGTCCACCCGGAATTCTTCAGTGCGGTCAAGGTAGATGACAGCACACGTAGTGGGTCCAGACAGTGGAGTCTCTCCTCCTCTTTGGAAGGGTGCAGAGGCGGGAAGAAGGTGGGCAATGCAATGGTCTCATCTATGTGGAAAGAGGTAACCACTTTGGGCAGAAAAGAGGGCCTAGTGCAAAGGACCACTTTGTCCGGATGAACAGTAAGAAAAGGAGGCTTGGAAGACAGAGCCTGAAGCTCACTCACCCTGCTAGCAGAGGTGATGGCAAGCAGGAAAGCAGTCTTTAACGAAAGAAGACCAAGGACAATTATGTAGTGGCTCAAAGGGAGCACATATAAGATCAGTATAAGATTCAAGTCCCACTGGGGCATTACAAAAGGAGACGGAGGAAAGAGATGAATAATGCCCTTCAGAAATCTGTTTACAATAGGGGACTTGAAAAGAGAAGGCTGATCAGGAAGGTGAAGAAAGGCTGAAATGGCCAAAAGATAGCCTTTAAGTGTGCCCAGAGCAGAGCCCTGCTTGGCCAAAGAGAGAATGAAGAGGAGGACCTCTGAAAGAGGGGCAGGAAGGGGATCCACAGCCTTTGCTGTGCACCATGCCACAAATTTGTTCCATCTACAGGCGTATACCGATTTAGTGGAGGGATGCCTGGCTGCCAAGATAACATTACAGACTTTGGGAGGAAGGTCGAAAACTGTCAACTGTCGCCGCTTTAATCTCCACGCAAGAAGGTGGAGGCTGGACAGGTTCGGGTGGAGGACCGTCCCCTGTTGCTGCGACAGAAGATCCTCCCGAAGAGGCACTCTAATCGGAGGATTAATGGCCATGCTCAAGAGCTCGGGGTACCAGACTCTTCGTGCCCAGTCCAGGGCCACAAGAATGACTTGGGCCCGGTCAAGCTTGATCTTCTTCAGCACTCTGGGTAGAAGTGGTAGAGGTGGAAAGGCGAACAATGCCACATCCAACGGCTGAAACGCATCAGGGTTGTTGTACTGCCACTCTTAACACACATTAAAAGCCAGTGTGTTATCGAGTTGGGCTTCGCTCCTCTTCTTTGGTGTGTTAAAGTACGGGATGCTCCATGGCCGTTTTTGCTAAGCTGCCCGGCAGGGATGGGGGCTCCCTTCAGTTGGAGAGTGCTGTTTTGGACTCTATTTGGGGAGCATGTCCCGCGCGCCCATGTGAAACAGAATGGATTATCCAGGTATTACAGCACGTTGGCATGAAAGAGTGTACAGGAGGCGTGACGTCTCCTCTTGCCGACTTTGATTCACTGGTATTCTGCGTAAAGACATTGAAATGATCTGGGCAGCACATTTTGAGGAGTTTAACACATGGATGGGAATCATATTGTGTATCACACGTGACATTTTTACTTGAATATTATCGTGCACTTGGATCATCAGACTGTGATATAAGACACTACCCAGTATGATTTATATAACATCACAGTTTGTGCACTTGGCTAATATTTCATTTCAGACTGTGGTATAAAGACGCTATCCAACATGATTTTTACATTAACCACAGTTTGTAACAACATTACAGGTGCATTGTGAGAAGCTAGCTTAGTATATGGTGTACACTTATGTAAGTGGGCACCTTGCACCAATATAGACAACCCTTATGGTGAATTTAGTGGTTTTAGACAACCTTAGAAAGCTCTCTAAGTGGTAGCTGTGGAGAGCAGCCTTCAGGCTTAGTCCAGAAAGAGTGTAAAGCAGCTTGTTTTACCAGAACATAATCTTATAGGTATAGATTAAGTGAAAAAGAACCACAGAGTGTATTTATAAAAATAGGTATTTATTATAAGACACTCACTAACACATACAGATATCTCCTAGCCGGAGATATCCACAATGCACACAATACTTTGCAATAGAAACAGAAAAGTAGCACGAAATACACAGTGGTCACTAGGGGGACCAAATCATATACTAAAATAGTGGTATGCGAAGGTGCAGGGACAGAATATCGACTGAAAAATATCGAATTGCAAGAATATCGAGTCAAGAATATCGATGGTGCAAAATATCGAGGTAAGTTTTCTCGTTGTTAAAAATATTGATTTTATTGTTATCTAGAAATATCGAATTTGTAAATATCGATGGCAAAAATATAGATGTAAATAATATCAATTTTGTCTTTTTTTTCTGATCTATTTTTTTTTTAAGTAATTTGGTATTAGTAATTTTATAATGTTTAAAATATTTTTTTATGTTCAAATAATTGAATTTTTTTGGTTTTAAAAGAATTTTTAGGAGCGGGATGTTGGGTTTATAGGGGATATGGGTGGGGAGTAATTTAAGAATGTTGGTTAAAAAAGAAATGTAAATTAATAAATTAAGAAATATATAATTGTTAGTAAAAATGTATACATTTAAAATTTTTATAATCAAAATTTTTTGTATTGCAAAAGTTTTGATGTAAATTAGGACTTTTTTAAAAATGTGAACAATTTATTTAAAAATTGTATTAATAGTTATTAATTTAAAATTTAAATTAGAACTACAATTTCGTTTTCTAATATTTGTTAGTGTAAAATGAGTTTACAATGGGTTTAATATTGGATTATAAAATAAGTATGTTTATTTGTAATTTATAGTGTAGTTTTAAATATTTATTTTTGTTGTGACAAGTGTTTTTTCACATTTTATTTATTTTGAATTTCTTAAAATTAATTTTCCTAAAGTTGTATTCTTAAATATGTTTTTTATAAAATTTAGTGTATAATTCTACTAATATTTTATAATATTAAAAAATGTTGTTAAGAATTTTTAATTAGTAAACAAAATTGTACATTTAAAAATAGTATTAGGTTTTTTAAAAAAAGTATCATTTTTGTTAATACATTTTTGGGAGTTAGAAAAAACTAAATGGGGGGTTTATTCAGAACTTTTCTTGAGTTTAGTTGGATTTGGAGTTGGAATAGTAAATTATTATGCTTTACTATCCAGCACTTTCCCCGAGTTGATTTGGAGTTGGAATAGTAAATTATTTTGATTTATTATCCAGCACTTACCCTGAGTTTACGTGGATTTGCAGTTGGAATAGTAATGTATTATGGTTTACTATCCAGCACTTTCCCTGAGTTTATTTGGATTAGGAGTTGGAATAGTAAATTATTTTTATTTATTATCCAGCACTTTCCCTGAGTTTACTTGGATTTGGAGTTGGAATAGTAAATTATTATGGTTTACTATCCAGCACTTTCCCTGAGTTTATTTGGATTAGGAGTTGGAATAGTATTTTTATTTATTATCCAGCACTTTCCCTGAGTTTACGTGGATTTGGAGTTGAAATAGTAAATTTTTATGGTTTACTCTGAAGCACTTTCCCTGAGTTTAGTTGGATTTGGAATAGTAAATTATTATGGTTTACTATTCAGCACTTTCCCTGTGTTTATTTGGATTTGGAGTTGGAATAGTAAATTATTATGGTTTACTACCCAGTACTTTCCCTGAGTTTACTTGGATTTGGAGTTGGAATAGTAAATTATTGGGGCTTACTATCCAGCACTTTCCGAGTTTATTTGGATTTGGAGTTGTAATAATAAATTATTCTGGTTTATTATCCAGCAGTTTTGTTGAGTATAGTTATTTTTGTAGTTGAGATAGAATCTTTTGGGAGGGTATTTTTCAGCTTTTTCTCACAGTTTAGTTTATTTGGAAGTTAGTAATAGTAATTATTTATTATTTATTAGGTATACATTTTTTGTACAGTTTATATGTATATTGAAATAAGTACATAGATGTATGTCAGTTTTTATTGGCAAAATGTTTTTATGCAAACATGTATATATTCACAATTACATTCTTTTCATTTGCTTTTATTATAACATTTATTATAATATTAAAAACAGAAATCATAAATTCTGATGTTATTCATATTTTATTATAAAGTATAATATATTTGTAACATTCATTTTTCATGTATAAATGTTAAATAAATCATATATTTATACATATACATTTCTCTTTACAGTTTTGAAAAATAGTACATTTTTTAGTAGCATAGTCATGTAATGTTTTATTTGTATTGTTTATTAGTTTTTAGTACAAAAAAATTGTATACATTCTTGTTTATATTTTTCTAATACATTTTATATAATGTTATGGTTTTTGAAAAATTGTATATGTATTTGACAAGGTTATATTTTCTATATTTTATTATTTAATATATTAAATATTATTTGTAATTAAATAATATTTAATATGTTAATTAATTTACTATATTTTTAACAGAAATATATATTTATCACTTTTTTATATTTGTTGTACATTTACAGTGTATGAAATAAACATATTTTAATATACATTAAATATTATATTTTTGTTTTTTGGATTATATAACAGTTAATGTATATTTTACCATTTCTTTAATATTTTTTAAACATTGGGAAAAAACATTGCAATAAATAAAGTTATATATATAATTTTTTTTTTTATTCTATATTTTCTATTGTTGTCTATGGGGAGTTAGTCTTTTCTTTCATTTTAATTATGCAGCCATTTTTTTCCTTTTTCCTCACTTTTCTGTCAATTTCGTTTTTAGGTCATTTTGGAAGACGGAACCTCGCGTTTGGGAGCTGCATTTCGTCTGTTCAGCTAAGTTTAATTTTGAATACTTTTAAGTTAGTTTTAGGGTAGGGGTAAGGTAGTAGTAGTGTAAACAGATTTGTAAGGGCGTTATTTGATTGTTTTTGGTGTAGTTAGGTGTTGTTTTGGTAGTTTAGTGTTTTATGTGTTCGACGTAGTGTTGGATATAATTTGAATGTTATGTAGTGTTAGTTATGTGTTTATTAAATGTATCTTTGTGTATTTAATGTTGATATTAATGCTTATGGGTTTGTTTTTCTGTTGTGGGCGAGTGTTGTTTTCTTTTTTATTTACAGGTTTTGTCTTTGGTGAACGGCTGGAGCTGCCGACGCGTTTTTTTTTTTTTTATAATAAAGGAAAATGTTTTTTCTTGTTTGATAACAAATTACTTTACATTTCCTTTTTTTCCTGGTTTGTTGGAGCGTTTTTTTCTAAACTATTTTCGTGTTTTTGAGGGTTTCGTCATTAAGAGGCTTGCGGCGTTGGACTTTTTTTATACAGTACACAGTACACAGTTGTATGGTACACAGGCATAGATGTTGCAGCAGACGAGCAGGGCGACAAGATCAGGAGCAGCAGGAGTCTTTCTAGTTGCAGCTGTGATGCCCAGAGCGAAGTCCAGAGTGCCCAGACAGTTGAAGAAGAAGTGGTGTCTGAAATGTATCTTGGCCCACGACGAATCTAGTGACCCACCCTCAGGTAAGCTCTTAAATACTCTAAGGAAAGGGTTGGGACGATACAGGGGTCCCTCCCTAAGGAGGGCTGGACAAGAGGGAGGATACTCCCCTGTCCTTCAGGTTCACGCCAGAGCAGCAGCCAACGGCTCCCTGAACTGGTTTGAACTGGACTATGCATGGAGGGCACGAGTGTGCCCTGCACGCAGACTATGTGCCGCTGGCAAGCGCCTCCACCCTGCCCCAATACACTAAACCCTGTCTGGGAGGTGGTCACACCTCCCTGTGACAGGATAACTATTGTTCTGCCTTCCCCTGCCAGAGCTTGGCTTAGCAGCAGGAGGGCAGAATCGTGTCTCTGGCCGGCAGTAGCCCTAGCTTGCTGTCCGGGTGTGGAAGACTTGCACGGGAGCACTGAGGGCCTCCCAAAGGAGCTTTACTGTGCATGGAATCATACCTCTCACACCGTTTATGGTGTGGGGGTATGATTCCAACATGTTTGACACCAAACATGATAGGATTCATTACAGCCAGTTTCAAGATGGTCGTCGCGTAATGACGCAGTGCCCCTCTATATGTTATATGGCTGAATCACTTAACACCCGGGAAAATGGACTCCGTAGGTTGTAGGGGTGTCCTGCTCATGCAGCGGCACTCTCACACTTGGAACCGAGCACCCTGCCTTCAGGATTGTAAGGCCTGCCTTAGGGGTGACTTATAGGTTTTAAATGCAGTGACCTTAGATATGAGTAAACCTATATCTTTCGTAAGTGGTGCTAGTACCAGCTTACACAGGCTGCAATGGCAGGCCTGTAGTTACAAATTGAGTGGTCTCCCATGGGTGGCATAATGCATGCTTCAGCCCATGGGGGACCCCTGGTGTACCAATGCCCTGGGTACCTTAGTATCATCTACTACGGACTGATAAGGTTACACCAGTGTCCAATCTGGGATGTACCTAAATACTTACCATACCAATTTAGGGGAGAAAGCACAGAGACTGAGGTCCTGATTAGCAGGATCCCAGTCAGACTAATCAGAAAAGGCATTACATCAAGCAAAAAGTGGGGGTAACCATAAAAGCAGATCCTACTTTCCTACATGCATTTTGGGAATAGCAGGATTGTACATTGTCACGTGATTACAGAGATTTAAAGTGTGCAATTTTACTGAATTTGATCGCATCGCATGCCTTAAATCTCAGTAATCATGTGAACAGGTACAATCCTGCTATTCCCATAGTGAACCTTGTCATGTGATGAACAAGTTACTTACCTTCGGTAACGATATATCTGTAAGAGACATAGATTAGTTATAGATTCCTCACCTTAGAATTACCCCCAGGCGTCAGACTGGATCCGGAGAATTTTTTTCCTCAGCAGTACCTCTGCGCGTCGATAGGTGGCGTCGGTCGACTCCGCGTTCGTCGTTGGCGTCGTGGTCGACGGAATGACGTCGCGGTATCTACTTAGACGCTGCGCTCACGTGCTGACGCCAGTTCTTTACACGACATTCCACGCCAGAAGCACAGAGCCATGCAAGACACCAACCACTGGTGCACAAAAACTAGGGCCCTGAAAGACCCTAGAAATCAGTTCGCAGAGCGGGGAGTATGGGTGGGGCAGTGAGGAATCCATAACTAATCTATGTCTCTTACAGATGTATCGTTACCGAAGGTAAGTAACTTGTTCATCTGAAAGAGACAATTAGTTATGGATTCCTCACCTTAGAATAGATACCCCAGCGACACCAACTCCGGTGGTGGGTCTGCGAACCAAGTTCACACCAGAAAGTCCTGGAGAACTGAACGGCCGAAGAAGCTGTCTCTCCGGACTTGGCTGTCCAGGCAGCAGTGTTTGGTAAATGGGTGCAATGAAGCCCACGTAGCTGCCTGGCAGATGTCAAGAAGGGGAACTCCACGTCCGAAAGAAGTAGTGGCTGCCGTCGCCCTGGTGGAATGGGCATGCAACACCACTGGAGGTTCCTTTTTCGCTAAGGAATAGCAGATTTTGATGCAAAGAACGACCCATCGGGAGATGGTTCGTTTTTGCACGGGTCGACCTTTCTTGGCACCCACAAAGAGATCCACCCGGAATTGTTTTGTGCGATCCAGATAGAACGAAAGCACACGTTTTGGATCCAGACGGTGGAGCCTCTCTTTCTCTTTAGAAGGATGCGGCGGCGGGAAGAAGGTGGGCAAATGATGGTCTGTCCTATATGGAAAGAGGTAACTACTTTGGGAAGGAAAGAAGGCCTAGTGCGGAGGACAACCTTGTCCGGATGAACAGCCAGGAAAGGAGGCTTAGAAGAAAGGGCCTGTAGCTCGCTCACCCTGCGAACAGAGGTGATGGGAACCAGAAAGTCAGTTTTGAGGGTTAAGAGTCTGAGAGGACAGTTATGTAGCAGCTCAAAAGGAGCACACATAAGATAAGTAAGAACCAGGTTCAAGTCCCACTGGGGCATCACGAAAGGAGTTGGAGGAAAAAAGTGAGTAATGCCCTTAAGGAAGCGATTTACAATAGGGGACTTGAAAAGAGACGGCTGGTCAGGCAGCAGAAGGAAGGCCGAAATGGCCGAAAGATAGCCTTTGAGAGTGCCCATCACAGAGCCCTGCTGGGCCAAAGAAAGAATTAAGAGAACTTCAGAAAGGGGGGCAGAAAGGGGATCCACAGCCTTTGCCGCGCACCATGCCACGAAGTTGTTCCATCTACAGGCGTATACCGTTTTAGTGGAGGGACGCCTGGCTGCCAAGATAACATTACAGACTTCGGGAGGAAGGTGAAAGCTATCAACTGTTGCCGCTCAATCTCCACGCAAGGAGGTGGAGGACAGACAGGTTCGGGTGGAGGACCGTCTCATGCTGCTGCGACAGAAGATCCTCCCGAAGATGCAGTCTGATCAGAGGATCGATGGCCATGTGTAAAAGCTCGGGATACCAGACTCTTCGTGCCCAATTTGGGGCCACAAGAATGACTTTGGCCCGGTCGCGCTTGATCTTCTTCAGCACTTTGGGCAGAAGTGGTATAGGCGGAAAGGCGTATAGAAGACCACAACTCCACTCGTGACGAAAAGCGTCGCCTAGCGAGTGCTGCCTTGTAAATTCCAACGCGCAGAACTGCTGACATTGCGCGTTCTCTTCGGTGGCAAATAGATCTAACCAAGACTCTCCCCACTGCTGAAAGAGACCTTGCACCACCTCCGAGTGAAGACGCCATTCGTGATCCATCATGCACCTGTGACTGAGTTCATCCGCCCTGGCGTTCAGAGAACATGCCGGGTGTTGAACCACCAGGGATATGCCCTGATGTTCCAGCCATGTCCAAAGGCGGAGAGCCTCTTGACATAGGGTCCACGACTCCACCCTGCCCTGTATGTTGCAGTACCACATGGCAGTGGTGTTGTCCGTGAACACCTGCACCACTCTTCCCTGGACAGAGGGGAGGAATGCCTTTAGTGCAAGACGGTTCGCCCGAAGCTGCAGAAGGTTGATATGGAGCCCGGACTCCGCTGGAGACCAGAGGCCTCTGATCTCCACCTCTCCCATGTGGCCGCCCCACCCCAGCAGAGATGCATCTGTCACCACTGTGAACTCTGGTTTGGGAAGGGAGAGGGATCTGCCGTTGACCCAATCCCAGTTCGTTAGCCACCACTGCAATTGGTGTGCAGTGCCCTCTGAGATCTGGACGCAATCGGAAAGATTCCCCTGATGCTTTGCCCACTGGAACTTCAGGTCCCACTGCAGAGCCCGCATATGCCACCTGGCATAGTCCCCCAGCAGGATGCAGGAGGCCATGAGGCCCAGCAGCCTCAGGGTCATTCTGACCGAAACCGGAGATAGAGGCTGAATGATCGGAATCATAGCCCGACTATCCCGGACTCGATGTTTGGAAGGATAAGCCTGAAGCTGCGCTGTGTCCTGAACTGCTCCTATGAAAAGGAGCTTCTGAGAGGGAATCAGGTGTGACTTCGGCACATTGATGGTGAACCCCAGCGAATGCAGGAGGTCGGCCGTAGTCTGGAGGTGGGAGACGACAGTCTATGGCGAGCCCCCTTCAACAGTCAGTCGTCGAGATAGAAGAATTGAACCTCTGATCGGCGCAGATGACCTGCAACCACCGCCATCACTTTCGTGAACACCCGAGGGGCGCTGGTAAGGCCGAAGGGCAGCACGGTAAACTGAAAGTGCTCGTGGCCTACCGTGAACCGTAGGTAACGCCGATGGGCCGGCAGAACGGGGATGTGAAAATAAGCGTCCTGCAAGTCCAACGCTACCATCCAGTCTCCAGGGTCGAGAGCAGACAGGTCCTGAGCAAGGGTCAGCAATTTGAACTTCTCCTTCCGGAAGCAGCGATTGACGTTCTGGAGATCCAAGATAGGACGCAGGCCTTTGTCCTTCTTGGGTACCAGAAAGTAGTGGGAGTAACAACCACGACCTACTTCTGGGGCAGGAACGCGCTCGATGGCTCCCTTGTCCAAGAGAGCCGTAACTTCCTGTTGGAGAAGGGCCAAGTGAACCTCCGACATGCAATGGGTCTGAGGCGGCATGGATGGAGGGGTAGTCTCGAAGAGGAGGGAGTAGTCCCTTCGGACTATCTGCAAAACCCACCTGTCCGATGTGATGTTGAGCCAGTGGGGGAGGTGACAACGAATCCTGACGTTCACTGGCAAAAGGTGGCACTGAAAGGTCGGACTAGGAGGGCTTGGAGGCTGCTGCAGAGGGCGCGCTGGTGGACTGGACTGCCCGCTGTCCCCCAGACCCACGACGGTAGGTCCCCCGTCACCGGCTGTGCAGAGGCTGGACGGCTTGCGCAGGCCTGTGGCTCTGGGCGGAGCTTGGTGGGGCACCCCTTCCGTAGCCACGAAAGGGGCAAAAGGCAGACTGCACTGGGATGGAGGTGGATGCGAGTCCCAAGTACCTGGCCGAAGCCCTGGAATCCTTAAAACGCTCAAGCGCGTTGTTCGGCTTGTCGCCAAACCAGCGACGGCCATCAAAGGGCATGTCCCAAAGCGTAGCTTGGACATCACCCAAAAAGCCAGTAGACCTCAACCAGGCGTAGCGACGTAGGGCTACCGATGTGGAAATCATCCTGCCTAGTGATTCGGCAGTGTCCAGCCCACATCGGATGGCGAAGTTCGCAGCTTCTCTCCCCTCGGCAACTGCACGGGAGAGCATGGCACGGGCCTCCTCTGGGCACTGTGGCAGCACCTGCGCAACCTTGTCCCACACCGAGTGGGAATAACGGCCCAAGAGACATGCGGTGTTCACTGACTGCAGTCCCAAGCTGGAGGAAGAAAACATTTTCTTCCCAAGGTGGTCCAGCTTCTTGGATTCCCTATCAGGTGGTGCAGTAGGGAATGCGCCCTTGGAAGTTGAGGCTTGGACCACCAAGCTCTCAGGGGTGGGGTGTTGGGAGAGGAAAATGGGGTCGCCCGGGGACAGGCGGTGGCGTCGGGCAATCATCCTATCCACAGGAGCCCCTGTGTTGGGCTTGCACCAAGTGCCTAAAAGGATGTCCGTGAGGGCCTCATTAACGGTAGCAGGGGCTCCGAAGAGGCCGCTGCTGCCTGAAGCACCTCGGTCAGGAGGTTAGTCCTGACCGCCACTGTAGGAAGCTCGAGGTTTGCACCCTCCAGCGTAGCCGCTGTAGGAAAGTAGGATCTGCTTCTTATGGTTACCCCCACTTTTTTGCTTGATGTTGCACTGTTTTTGACTAGTCTGACTGGGATCCTGCTAATCAGGACCCCAGTCTATCTGCTTTCTCCCTTAAATTGTCCTGTATGTACTTTGTTACACTCCAGATTGGATACTGGGGTACCCTTATCTGTCCCTAGTATATGGTACCCATGTACCCAGGGCATAGGTACCCCAGAGAGGCCTCCCAGGGGCTGAAGCATGATTATGCCACCCCTGAGAGGCCATGCAAAATAGAACTACAGGTCTGCTACTGCAACCTGTGTAAGATGGTGCTTGCACCACTTACTTTAGATATAGGTTCACTATATCTATAGGTCACTACACTTAAAACTTATAAGTCTCCCCTATAGTAGGCCTTATCAATCCTGAAGGCAGAGTGCTGGGTTTTTTAGTGAGAGGGTGCCCCTGCATGAGCAGAGCCTCTCTGCCGCCTTCGGAGACCATTCTCCCGGGTTGTCTGCGACTCAGCCGGACATATAGGTAGAGGTGAATTATAACCTCGCGGTAAATGCTATCTCAAAAACGGCTGCATAGAAACATATCGTGTTTGGTATCAAACACCTTGGAATCATACCTCCACACCGGTAACCGGTGTGGGAGGTATGATTACACCCTTCTGAAGCAAGCTTCGTGGGGTCACTGGTCTATCCAGTGCCAGCCTTCTCGACCCGGTCAGCACAAAATGGATGCTGCCGACCAGAGACATTTCTGCCCTCCTGCTGCTGAGCCAAGCTCAAGCAGAGGAAGGCAACATAATAGGCATCCTGTCACAGGGAGGTGTGACCACGTCCCAGACAGGATTTAGTGTATTGGGGCTGGGTGGGTGCGCTCTGAGAGTGCCTGAAAGTCTGCACTGGGGGCACATTTGGTGTCCCTGTGCATAGTCCAGCTCAAACCAGTTCTGGGAGCCATTGGCTCCTGCTCTGGCGCAAAACTGGACAAAGGACATGGGCGTAACCACCCCTCTGTCCTGACCCTCCCCTAGGAGGGTCCCCCGAATCTGTCAAACCCACTACAGTGGGTACAAAAGGGCTTATCTGGCTTTAAGACTTTAGATTTTACGTGGACAAGATTCTACAGGAAGAAACCACTGACCTTCGACCATCTGGACACTCTGGACTTCGCTGGACTTCGACTGGGCCCGACTTCGTCTCCCTCTCCGTCCAAAGCTTTGTCTGTGCCCTTGCTCAGTACAGACTCAGTGCAGGACCTGTGGTGCACTAAGGACAACCGAAGAATCTCCCTTGGAGTGAAGGAGTCACTCCCCTGCACTAGCAGGCAGCTCAGCGCAACTGACCGGTCTGCTGCTCCCAAGCTCCTGCGGACTCCGAAGATTTCAGCAACACAGGAGGTGGGTTTCTGAGGGTCCCTGAGGTCGATCTGCCCTCTTAGCAAGTTTGAGGCCAGTATCCCTCGTGAAGGCTGCATAACCCGAACCCCTGTGCACAGCGTCTATTTACAGTTGCATATGCTTGTTGGCAATTCCCGAGCTTGTGCATTGGACTCTGTGTAGTCCTGACCTTGAGCAGTATTTGCACCAAAGAACTCCGGCCTACTCGCACTGAGTGCTCCGTGGGCTGGTACTTTGCAATCTTGCTCGAGGTCCCCTCGCAACTCCTGGTCATTTGGCCTGTGGGTCCTCCTGAGGGTCATCTTGATTTCTGTTGGGATTCCCTGGTTGCTCCAGACGTGCCCTGACTCACCATTGCTTGGTGAGTCCCCTGGACCTTGCTGGTTTACACCGTAACCTGCTTGACCTTCCTGCGTGGGTTGCTTTTGCCAAGGCTTGTTGGTGCTCCAGCTGGACACTGACCCCTCAGCACTCGACATCCTTCGTGGGACAGCTCACCTCCAGCTCCTGGTCCTCGTGGCTGCAGAGTCAAGCATCCCTTCTTCACACCTGAAGCACCCGACCTCGGTGGGCATTCGTCTACCGAGCCCCTGGTCACTCTGAAGTGACCCAGACTCTGTCCCCTCTGCTTTCAGGTTCCTTCCTTCCAGAATCCAGGCTTGGATTCCACTGGACCCTTTTCACCTTCACGGCAGCAGTACTTCTTCACAGCCCTCCATTGAGAACGACAGCGGTTTCCAACACCACTCCTGACCTATGCACCCGTATCCTCTGGGATAGGTAACTCGGGTACTATGGTATCCAAGGGTGGGGTGGCTCTCCAACTTCTTAAGTTCCAACGGGTTTGCTCGAAGTCCTCCTAAAAGGGTCCTTAAACTTTAAAACTGTAACCGCGATTTCCCCATAGAATTGTACGGAGCCCGCGTTCGTGTTAGCACACTGCACCCGTCCTCCGTGGGGTCCCCATCTACTCACCTTGGGTGGTTCCTTGGGTTCCCAGCAATTCTACGTGCTCTAGACCTTGTCTTGACCCGAGTCATGGTTGTTATACCACTATTTTAGTTTATGGTTTGGTCTCCCCCGGGAGCCCACTGTGTATTGTGCTACTTACAACTGTTCTATTGATCTTGTATTGTGTGCTTTGTGTTCTATCCTCGTGTAGAGGATACTAGCGAGTGTTATATTAATAAATACATATTTTTATATAACTACTGTGTGGTTCTCCTTTCATTTCGTCAATATAGGAGGTGATATTCTTGTAAAACAAGCTGCTTTCCATTCCTTCAAGATTAAGCCTGAAGGCTGCTCTCCACAGCTACCACTAGGATAGCTTTCTAAAGGTTATCTTTGACCTCATACATCATAAGGGTCGATTGAACTGGTGCAAGGTGCCCACTTTAATTAGTGGACAGCATATAACAGGCCAACTTCTCAGCCACGGTAGGGGGAGAAAGCATGCCAAGGTCTGGGGAGGTGTCCAGACCACTGGCAACACACAACTCCTCTCTCCAGTCTGGTTCCTCTAACTGGTCTGCAAGAGGGTTCACAGACCCCTCCCAGTCCTCTTCACCCTCTCCTGGTAGCCACTCAGGGCAGTAGGAAGCATCAGGGGAGAACAGGGGTACAAAAGTACCGGCCAGCGCCGGTCCCGACGTCAGACGACGTCGGTCCAGCTCCGTGTCCTCATCGAGGGGGAGGCCGGGGCCGTCA
Organism: Calotriton arnoldi; assembly: GCA_963921515.1. Taxonomy (NCBI): domain Eukaryota; kingdom Metazoa; phylum Chordata; class Amphibia; order Caudata; family Salamandridae; genus Calotriton; species Calotriton arnoldi. The sequence goes on from CAWUFW010000397.1 coordinate 3,959,503, forward strand.
CCGGCTGGGGACACAACCGGCTGGGGACACAACCGGCGTCGGAGGTGGCGGGGGTGTCGTCACTGGATTCGGCGCCGGAGGAGGGGTCACGAGGTCGACCGTCGCCGATCCGGATCCAGGCCTGGATCCTTGAGGGCCCTGCGGTGCTGGAGCCGATGCCGCTGGCATCAATCAATCAATCAATCAATCCAACCGAGTCCGCGGGGCCCGAGGGCGTGCCGGCAGAGTCGGGCTGCCCGAAGATGGAATGTAAGGCTTCGTAAAAGTTGCGAAGCTGGGCAGGGGTCGCTCCGGCTCCCGGAAAGGGTGGGAAGCCCGGAGTTGACCCGAAAGACACCGGGGGCAGAGCCGGACGGCCACCTTCCACTTCCTGCGTCGCGTCGGCTGACGGACGGGGAGTACGCAAAGAGCGACGATGCTTCTTCACCTTCTTCTTGTGCTTCGACTTAACCCAAAGACTTCGATGACGAGTGGTGGTGGTGGCTCCGCGACCGTTCCCACGACCTCCCTCTCGACTGGGACCTCGAACGGCGCGGAGCGGACTGCCGGACCTCAAGAAGCTTTTGGGACCGCTCCCGCAAAGACTTCGGGTTCATGGCCCGGCAGTCGGAGCAAGACTTTGGGTCGTGGTCGCGCTACAGGCACCAAAGGCACACGAGGTGCGGGTCCGTGACCGACATCAATTTGCGACCAGGAGTCGATCGACTCAAAAAAGGCGTCGACAAAAGTCGCAGAGGTACCGCTCTCACCGGATCTGCGCTGGCCGGCGCTGAAGAAGAAAGAACTGACATCAGCACGCAAGGGCGTCATCTAAGTAGATTCTGCAACCTCATTCCGGTGACCACGACGCCAACAACGAACGCGGAGTCGACCGACGCCACCTATCGACCCGCAGAGGTACTGCTGAGGAAAAAAATTCTCCGGATCCAGTCTGACGCCTGGGGGTAATTCTAAGGTGAGTAATCCATAACTGTCTCTTTCAGATTACTGAGATTTAAGGCAAGCGATTTTACTGAATTTGATTTGCCTCACCTGTGAACAAGGCCACATCCAACGGCCGAAACGCGTCAGGGTTGAGGTACTGCCAGTCTTAACACACATTAAAAGCCAGTGTGTTATTGAGTTGGGCGTCGCTCCTCTTCTTTGGTGTGTTAAGAGTACGGGATGCTCAATGCCGGTTTTTGCTAAGCAGCCCTGCAGGGATGGGGGCTCCCTTTCGTTGGAGAATGCTGTTTTGGACTCTATTTGGGGGAGCATGTCCCGCGCGCCCAATGTGCAACAGAATGGATTATCCAGGTATTACAGCACGTTGGCGTGAAAGGGTGTACAGGAGGAGTGATGTCTCCTCTTGCCGACTTTGATTCACTGGTATCCTGTGTAAAGATATTGAAATGATCTGAGAGGCACATTTCGAGGAGTTCAACACATGGAAGGAAATCGTATTGGGTATCACACGTGACATTTTTACTTGAATATTATCGTGCACTTGGATCATCAGACTGTGATATAAGACGCTATCCAGTATGATTTATATAACATCACAGTTTGTGCACTTGGCTAATATTTCATTTCGGACTGTAGTATAAAGACGCTATCCAGCATGATTAGGTTGAGCCTCGACTGTCTGCAAGACCTGATGTATCCCTTCTGTTAGCTTTTGGCACACCCACCAATTGTCATTGGGTGGTATCTGTGCCATTTAAAAATGCCTGCTTGCTATTGGTGCATTGCTTTAAATATCCCGCCTTTGTTTCCTTCGCGCTCTCCGAGGCGATTTCACTAAGAGGATATTTCGTTTGGCCATCACACTGTTCTAGTGTGTGATGGCCTCTCCTCCCTTCTCCCATCTGGTCATTTCAGTTTTAATGTTATTGATACCTGGCGTCGGCAACAGAAACAAAAGCGGTGTTTCACGATCTTTGTAAGTGAGGCACGAAGAGAGTGCTTTTTGGCATTTTGCGCGTGCTGGAGATAAGCGCGGACTGAGCATTAAATGTAAATATTGTTCTTTTTGTCTGCCCCGAATTGTTGTTTTTAATGGCAATAATGTCTAAAGTTGTTGCTTGTTATTCCACTTCCCTGCGGTTCAGGTCTCTTTCTCACACTTACCCAATTGCAGCAGAACTTCCATCCGTCCGTCACACAGGATTAATTAGGACTACTCACTGTCCTTCTTCTCTGTCTTCATAACCCTGATCCTAGTCCTATGTCACTGTCTCTAGCTGCACAGGGTTTCACATGTCAGCTTGTTGTCCTTCCTTTGTTATTATATTGGGGGCAAACTGGAAATATACTTCGGAGCATGTACTCCTATGAAGAGACTACTCCAATTCTAACGTAACAAATTAAACCTCTCTGATGCTCTCACTGCTTTTGCCTCAGCCGAGCTTTATACTTTACAGCAAACAGAGGTGGGTATACCCTCTAACTTCATCTGCGGACAGGATATTTATTCCACGTGAGGGGTGTCCTCGGCTCACCATGGACTCCGAAGTTGATGCCTACACAGGGAAGGAGCAGCCCTCCATCATGCGAAAGCGAACCGTCCTGCTGAGGAAAGGGTGCAGCTTTTAAATACAAAGGTACGGTGCAAGTTAGCATGTGCGGTTCTACGGTAATATGCCACATATATAGCGCCTGAGGCCAGAGCTTTAGCGCTACCTGGCGCACTGAACAGGGTGTTGCTCAGTGCTCTAAAAGGATAAATGCAAGTGAGGGTACTCACTATTTAGAGTACCCGTTTGCGCCTGCGAAGTGCAGGTGTTCATTGAATCAGCCACTGAAAGATGAAAGCCTGTGCCTGCCCTGTCGGAATTCAGGCCTGTGAACTGGGGTTATGTACAGATCTCTCAGCAAGCGCTCAATCCCAAAGATCTATATTTCCAGCTGCATTGATCTCGTCAGTGGCATTCCAAAATATTAAAAGTGGGAATGGAAGAGTGTGTGATGACAAGAGTGACTGTTTGTAAACGGATACCACTCTGTGATGGACGAGGGCAGCACTGATGAGCGAGGGAGGTGGTCGACGGGGCCACAACCCCTCCTCCGCAGTCTTTCTGGCGATACGCCTAATAGTGGAGGACGCTGTACACCTTTCTACTACAGCCAATGAAACCATCATTAGATGTGTTGGCCTTTGGGCTAAATAGAACAGCCCACTTATTCACATCTTACTGGTGTTCAGTCGCATTCGAAGTGTTCATTGTTTTCAGATAAGTGGATTGGAGCAGAGGGAGATAAAGTAATTTGCCCAAGATCAAACAATACTTTACCATCGGGGACGCTGTCATCATGATTCAGGACTCCCAGTATGGATGTTGCCAGTTTGTGTGAGTGTTGGTAATTCTGTAGTGCCAACCCAGGCATGAAGCAATATAGCGCTGCTTGCAGTAATATGACACAGCAGAGCTGTCAGTGGAAAGGGAAAGGACGATCTGAGACTAATCAGGGCTTTAAATGGGCTGGGTCCTGCCGGCGCTCAGCACCGGCAGTTCTTAAAAGCAGGTGCTGAGACGAGTCCCTATCGAGCTCCCCATTTTCGCCCTCATCTTCGGTGGAGAAAAAAAATCTCAACTCTGCAGCAGTGCCACCATTCACTGCCTTTGATGTAACTTCAAAGAGACTCCCTTTCAGAACAGAAGCATTTTCTATGTTCTACACAACGAAGCCATAGTTGTTGCTTATTTAGCATATGCCTCTAAGAACCATTGACAAAGCCAATAGTCATGGATTGCTGTAGATGTAATGTTACTTGTTGTATTATATATCTGGATGCAATGACAGAAGCAGCAAAATACCAGTCGGGTGCAACACTATGCTAAGCACAGATTTTTAGCTTATGTGTTATTAAGCCATGCCCTTAATTACATCAGACACCCCGCTTTGAGACCCCCAGTTTTTTTATCCCACTTAAAGCCCTGGAAACCAGGATGGGTGGGGGGTTTGTTGCAGGGCCAGAGGTCCAAGAAGCAAGGATGTGGGTTATATTTTTCGGACGATTAAGCTAGAAGCTAGAAAGGGAATTGTTGAAAATACTTGCACAACCTGCTCCCAGTCTGCAGTGAGCTGACGGGATACGTTAGCTCAAACACGTCAGCATTGTATCCAGAATATTGCAGGATATATATTTTATAAAATAATCCGCCCACCTATTCTTATGCCCTACCTTTCTTTACTTCCGACATAGCACCAATCGATTCATCCTCCGGTGCTTTTTGATAGGTATTTATGTCATGCAATTAAGCCATATTAATGCTATCGACGCCAGAGTTATGAAAGGCAGGTCAGGCATTGCAATGATTCCAACCTATGAGAAGCAGGTTGCACACAATTCTTTTCAGCGCCTGCCCAACAAGCAGAGCATGTTTTGTTCAGTTTATCTGAATCCATATTCACCGACCCCACACATCCCTTTGCCCTTACCTCGTCCGTCTCCATCAATCCATCCACCCATGCTTTGAGACTGTAGCCACTACTATTGCAGTTACTGACCGTATGATTGACGTCTTCAGTGGAATGAGAGTAAAATAAATGTTTGCATTTGCAGATTTAGTGGCGTGATGAACCTACTCCTTTGCTAACAAGCGCTGGGGTTTTCATTTTTAGGTCTCGCCTAGCGTTGCAGCGCGAATGCGCTGACATCGCTTTGCAAGGCATGCAGTATACACTATAGTGTGGAAGCTTCGTGGAAGCTCCACCCACTCTCCGCCCATCTTCTTCATTGGCTTAGGTTATAAATGCTGCCTTCCGATTGGTTTTAAGCTTGTTAGTACCTCCCCATGTCGTCATTTGTGTCCTTCCATGGCTACTGGCCCCTTTACTGCAAGCACTACTTTCTTTCCGTGCCTCCCCCAGCTCCCTCCTGCAGTCCGTGACTTCCCATTTCCAATGCATTAAGTCTCGGGTAAATGCGAGTCCTATTGCATTGCAAATGCTTGTTGTCATTTGATGCCTGCGCAGCAGCAGCCGTTGTTTGTTTTTACCCTCGAACCAGGGGTCCAGGGCTTTAAGTGGGCCGGGTCTCACCTGGTCTGAGCACCGGTAGTTTTTTTAGAGGGGCCCCGAAACGGGTCTCTATCGGGCTCTGTTTTGTGCCGTGGAGGCGGTCCGTTTTTTCCAGACTGCAGTGACAGCAGGCACATCGATGTGCGCGTGCTCACACTGCTCCGTTTTTTTCGAGACTTCAGTGATAGCAGGCACATCGATGTGCATGTGCCCACACTGCTCTTCTCACTAGTGGAGAAGTTACGGACGTCATGCCAGGTGAGCATTGTAAGAGAAGGGAAATCCTTTAAAGAGAGAAATTTTCTCTCTGGATTTCCCTTCTCTTTTTGATACGCAGGAGCAGCAACATCTTCGTGGTGTCAGCAGGGCTTTAAGTGGAAGCTTTTTCAATATTATATAAAACAAGCCATAGTTGCTGCTTATTTATCTTATGCAACTAACAACCATTGACAAAGCCAATAGTCCTGCCTTGTTGTAGGTATGATGTTACTTGTATCATATATCTAGATGCTATGACAGAAACAGCAAAAAACAAGTCGGGCGGCACACTATGCTAAGCACAGATTTTTAGCTTATGTGTTTTTAAGCCACACCCTTAATTACATTGGCCACGCCCCTTTGAGAGACCCCCCAGTTTTTTCATCCCACTTAAAGCCCTGCAGGGGTCCTTACGTCAGCATGGCCGCCATTACAGCGCGTCTAACACCTTCGGTCTGTGCTGGCCTGCAGATGCGATTGGTCGGAACATGCCGAGTCCTTGTTTTCTTAAGGAAAATGAAGATTGGGAATGATGGAGGCGGTAAACAGTGGCTTACACTAGTGATAAAGTGCTCTGAAGAGATCAGAGTCGCTGCTCGAGGAAAGCGTGCTGGGGCTTGAACGGCGCCAAGCGCTGCCTAAAGCACTTAAACAACCGCTAATGGCAGATTTCTCGGGGGTTAGGCTTTAATTATTTTATTGTACTGTGACCGAGATGTTATCTGGTTCGGGGGATGTGGAAGGGAAATGAATTCCGAGCAGTGAATGTCAGAGCAAGTGTTGTGTTTGTTCTCACGCTTGTCAGTCCACATTGCATGCTTCCGCCCAGAGCCGTGCTCGTCTCCCCCCGCTCCGCCCCTGTCACTGGGGCGTCTGTTCAGACCCCACGGCGCCCCCTCCACCATAGGTAAATCCCGTGTTAGCAGCTCCGCCTGCGGAAAAATGAATCTGTCCCAGGGGTCTTTGAAGAGATCACCACTTCGTACGCACTGTGTTTCTGAGCCCCATATGTTTCTGTAAGTGATTTAATGTGTTACGGAGAGCCCGTGCTTGGCTGTCACATGGATGGGGCCTGGCCGACATCCTAGATTGATGCTGGGTTAGACAACGCTGCTGGGCTGACCGGCGGTGCACGTCTTCAGGGGCTGAGGACTGATGTCATGAGCATAAAGACACCTATGGCGTAAAATGGACGATAAAGGCGCGGATCGATTGGTGTTCCCTGATTTTCGAAGGTGTTCCTTGTGCATTCCTACCCTGAAAAGAGATTTACTTCTGCCCGGCGAAATAAACAGCGGCCTTTCAGCACCAACAGCGGTTCCAGTGTGTACTTCTAAAAAGGGAAGAAAGATGCGCAGGTTTGAGCGGGAGGGACATGGGCCATTCGCAGGTCTGGGAGGGGTTTGGTACAAAATCGAGTACCTAAAATTGTTTCACTCATTTGCATATTCTGCCATGTGCGCAGCCATTCGTCTGCTTGCTGTCACTCTCTGGTGCTCACGCTCACTCTGAACTGGGCCGCCATAGTTTTTCTGTTACACCTGATGCTTGAGCTAGAAGTCTGTTGGGGTTAGTTTGGGTGGGGAGGGGGGCTGCTGCTGCTGCCATGTACAGCTTTTCAGCCAAGCTTATTGAAATCCCCAGCAGGGCCTCGTTGGAAAATAGATCGATCTGTTAAAAATCACTGAACGTCGCAGAAAGATATATTTGTAATGCCTGCAGCTGCAAATCTTATCGTGTGGAGACAGCAGTCGTTTAAATGCAAATCCCTTATCTGAGCTGTCACTCACCGCGCAGATTCCATTTCCGAACGTGACTCAGTTTCGAGAGTACTTCCGCAGGGGGGCGGGGTATAAAACTCACTTCCCCTCAACCAACCCTCCCTCTCGCCAGGCTCTCTACATGAACAAAATAACTCTCTTCAAAATATAGTTTTGCTTATCTCTCCTCTTAATCATGAAAAGTCAGTAAGATAACTCGGTGGGTCTATGCATGTTGGCTCCAGGTGTAACGTGAAACTCACAGCTTCCATTCCCTGCTGGGATATGTCGACGTTCATCCTTCTGAGGTCAATACAGAATTGTGGCAGGAGTTCCGGGGGGGGGAGGGGCCTCAAGAGCCTGCGAAATTAGGCTCCCGTCCTGGCTGGTGGAGGGGCTGCTGGGGTTAAGAGGGGTGTGGGTGCTTTGAGGGCTGCTGCAAGGCGACAGGTCAGCCCCGTTTAGGCACAGTGGCCTTGGAGTTGGCTTCCTTTTCCATTACCTAGAAGCCCTGCTGGCCCTCAGTCCCCCCCCCCTCCTCCTACAGATTCCCACTCAGACATCTGCAGATCTTGTGTCCCCAGCAATTTTAACAGGCAAATATAACGCTAAGAGAACTCTTGTGGTTAATTCTCTCTTTGGAGCGATCTGAGTTTTGTCTAGTCACAGTTTTTACTCCTACAATAGCATAGACGGTTAATGTGCCTTCTACAAAGCAAATTGTGTAACCTACAGATTTGTATTCTATGTATATAAAAACAAACAATTGGTTACTGCTTTTGTCACAGATCTTGTTACTTGCAGTTCATAAGCTGCAGTTTTGATATAGCACAGTGAGCTATGAACCAGCATCAAGGGGCTGCACACAAACTGCCTTTGCGGCTGAGCAGGCGTCAGGAGGAAGTTCTGCTGTGTGGAAGTACAACTGTTGTGGCACAGGGCTTGGAACACCCCGGTGGCCGAGTGGGGTTTATGTGGGGTCAGCTCTGACTGAGCAGGCTTGTTGATAGTGAGTTCGTGGGTACATCTTCGCAGGCTTACAGGTGAGACTCTTTGGAGGTTGATCTCTGGCTGTGCACATTTTGCTCTGGGGGTACACCTCGAGCTGAGGGGGCAGGTGCCGAGAGTGCGGCCTCGGTGGAGACTCCCCTGGAAGTTCCCGATAGTTCCTAGACCGCTGCAGGCACGCCATGCTCGCTGTTTGCATGTTTGTGACAGGATGTCAAAAACATGTTTATGTTTTATCCATGGAGGAGGGAGGGGAGAACTGCTTGTATTTACATCCCCCATCCAGTCTGTGTACACATAGGGGCCGATTCCGATTCGGGCCGGAAATCTCTCCGACAGAGCCGGATCCGGAGAGATTTCCGACCGAGCCAGACTCCCGCAGTCCGACCGAGCGAGTACGATGCGGCCGTATGCTGCTCGATTCGGCCGGACTCCCATTGAAGTCAATGGGAGCCGGTCGTACAACGCGTACACGGGCTCCCATTGACTGAATGGGTACATCGCGAACAGGGGGGCCCCCTACAGTGGGTACGCGTCGGTGCGACTCGCACCGTACATGCATGTTTAGAGGGGACCCTTGGGCCCCCCCTATGTGCGAATCGCGCGGCTAGGCGTGCAGGGGGGGGGGTCCGACACGGACCCCCGAAGTCCGGCTCCGACAGCTCTCTGGAGCCGGACGCTACGAGTCGGTCGGGCTGTTCGAAGCGCGCATCGTACTTGCTCGGTCGGGAAACGTCTCCATTGCGTGGTGCGAGCCGTGTCCGTATGAGTCGGTCGGAGCGGTTCGGACCCGGGAACGAGTCGGTCGGCGATTTCGCGTGCGCTCGCATCGTACTTGCTCGCTGGGACGACTGTACGAATCGGTCGGGAAAAAGGCCTCCGAATCGGATCCGGTAAAGCCGAATCCGATTCGGAGCCCTACCGGCCGAGATTGGAATCAGCCCCCATAGTGTCAGTATTAGTCTGAAGCGTATAAACGCTTCGTACGATTTACGAATTGAGTCCCTGGCCTTTTTCAAGGCTTAGAAATAGATTGGCTATTTGTAGAAGTAAACTTGTCCTTTGCTAGACGTGTCAAGTTTATTGTTGCAGAATTTCAGAACTCTCCTGAAATGGCTCTATTGTCATTAATGCGGAGAGGCGGTAGATATGGAAAGGAGGCACTTGGGGTTCATGGAAAGAGGAAGATAAGGCGGGTTCAATTATTGCTTTAGAATACCACTGCTTTGTTGTAGCACAGATTGCATACTGAACGACGAGAGCGAGGGGTGTTCTTGTGGAAGCCGAGGATGCATTTTAAATGAGTGGTCCTTTTTGGACTCTCGCGGCCACTGGGAAATCAACTAAGAGTTAGGAGAAGATTGTAAATCTGGCCTGCTCCCGAGCTGCCACCATGAGCAGAGGAGCTGGAGAGGAGGCTGGAACCTTCAATTAAATATTTGACACTCGTCAGACCTTGTTTATGCCATGTACAGTGCAAGCCGTGACATGCCTGTTTTACATTTGGTAAACCTATATCCACATGAAGGAGGTGGTGATTACTACTAGATAGTAAGCTGGAAATCCTACTGAGACATTTACTTTCTCCTACATGCACGGCCCACACCCTGCCTGTGGGAAATGCGTTGTCTGAATGTTTTTTTTTGATCGAGCTTACCAAAAGACATATTGTGTGCTGAGTGGGATTACAAAGAAAATACAGGGGATTGCATCCCACCCATTGCTTACCATTGGTTGGCTCTACTGTCACTCATTTGTTTGTTTCTTATTCATTGACTTTTAGTCTCTCAGCTTGCCAATCGTATGTTTGTACCTCCCATGGATCTCTGCCTCCCTACCATCTCTCTGATTGGTTGCCCTTTTTGCTCCCACTGTTTGCTTTTAGATTATAATTTTTTCTTTTTGTTTAAGCACTCTAACAGAGTGGATATGTTTTCTAGCTTCTCCCTCTTGTGCATTTCTCCCCCCATGTTACTCTCTATCGCCCATGTGCTCCTCTCCCTGACCCACACTCGTGTTGCTCTGTCTCTCCTGCGCTCCATGTTGCCATCTTTTGCCAGTGTGTTTCTCCCTTTGTCCGTGTGTTCTCTCTTGTGTTGCTTCTCCACCTATTGAGTTGCTTAATCCCCCGCCTCCTCCTCCTCAACCCACTGATCCGTTTTCATTTTTTAAAGTGCATAAACACTCCTTTTAAAAAAAAAGTGCATTTGCATTATGTTTTTTAAAATTACTGAGCCCTCCTGGAACGGTAAATAAAAAAAAAAAAATGTCAGTGTGTACGTGTTGAGTGCATGTGCCCCCACATGCAACATGATGCGATAAACACATCATAGTACTTTTTTTTTTTTAAAGCCATGCTGTACAGCAGCAGCGATGCTGTACAGCATAGGTACTCGTAAAAATTTCCCCGGGGGCCGGAAAGTATTGTCTGTGGCATGCCTGAGGGCAGCACTGATGCCAGCAGTGCGAGGGTCGAAGTGATGAAGGGTGGACATAGGGGGACCCAAAGCAGATGCATGCTGTGGACAACAAACCAAGGCTTCATGTGACATCTGTCTGGCACCAAAACTCTATTCTTATGCACCAAGATCTAAAGTCGAAGTATTAACTTCTAATGTAAAACATTAGAGGGAAAGAGATACTCATCTGGTGGCTGAATAGCAAAATGTGAAACCAGAAAACCTGGTATCAGTCCTGGCTTCCCCATTTGATGAAAATGTGTGATCCTAGCATTTGGTTAGGCATTTGGTTAATTTCCCTTTGCCTCCTGTTTCTTCATTACCACATATGAGAGCTCCTTAAAATATATGATTTCGGGATGTGTTTGATACAAAACCTTCTCTTGTGTTTTATTTAATGAACTATAATGGTGTTCCAATTCTATAACACCCAAGGCAACACACAAGGTGCACTTGACAAATGACTTGCCTCTTGGTTCACTAATGGCATTGAATGGGGGAGCATGAATGTTTCTAAGATCATGTTTGAGAACTATCACTGCTAATAAATGCCTCTCAATGCAGTGATATAATCTGATCTACTAAGGTAAAACACTCATGCATGCTAATAAAATACACATTTTCGAAGTTTGCAGAGAGTTTATCATGTTTTTACATGTTTAGTGCAAGGTGTATTTAAAACTAAAGGTGTTTCCTAAAGATAACTTTTTTAGGACAGCTTATTATGTCGAGCATTCAAGACCTCTGGCTCTGGAGATCATCCCTAGGGCTTGTATGCTTCAGCTTAGGGACTTTTTTTTTCTGTTCAACTGCCTCTATTTAACTGTCTTGATAGAAAACGACCAGTAGGTCAGTAAAATATCAGAATTGCTTTCTGCTTGTTCAACTGCCTCTATTTAACTGTCTTGATAGAAAACGACCAGTAGAGGTCAGTAACATACAAGAATTGCTTTCTGCAGAGGGACTTTCTTTTTTTAATTTTTCTGGCAACTGCCTCTATTTAACTTTCTTGATAGAAAACGACCAGCAGAGTTCAGTAAAATACCAGAATCACTTTAGCATTCTCTAGATTCCAGTCCATAGAAATTATCTTCCACGAGCACCCGTAGACAATATTTTTTTCAAATCTTGCATTTTTAGTGCTATGACCACTGAAGGCCCTGATTTTATATTAAAAACAGAGCTTTGGACTATACCATTTCCCGCTGAAAGCCAATATTTCTCTCCATGTGTTCCCATACCTGGCGTTTCACGCAGTTTGGTGCTTACTTTCCCTCCATGTTAAAGAACAGTAGATGTTTCAGCACCCAGGCTAATGTGCTGTATAGCTAAATACATATAAGGTCCCAAAGGCGAGACCGATTGCATTGCGCTGCCGCCAATCAGCGTCTACCTCAGCAAGGCCACGGCAAAAGCCTGGAGCGCTGCTCTGTCTTTCTTCACCCTCTGCTTCTTCGCACTCTGTATCCCAATTCCATGTGGAGAGGTGTGGTGCAGCGGCCAGGGCAGCTGACTTTGGAGCACAGGGCTCACGGTTTGATCCCCGGCTCCGGCGGCAGCTCAGCTCAGCACCATGTGACTCTGGGCAATAGCTCACTTAATTTCCACGACCGCCCCAGCGCCTTGAGACCCGTAAGGGTGAGTAGTTCGCGCTTTACAAATACGGATTTAGTTACGCTGCGGCGAACCACGGACTACCAGGCATGGAGAGCACCCTGCCCCAACTCATTTGAGGCGGACAACGCAGCCCTCCCCGGGACCCTCATGTGAGTCGCTATTGTTTGCTGGTGGGCGGAGGAGGGATGGAGAAAGGGTGGGTGGGGGCTGTGGAGCCTATCTGTGGCACTGGGCGAGGGGGCGGTCTGCCACGTCTGTTTGGGATCACGCCGATGGGCACCACGGCTTCTAACGTGAAAAACTAGACCACAGCAATTTGCCTGACCCCAGTGTTAAACAAGCATTGGCATAGCCAATAGGTCTCGCCTTTGGGACCTTATAAGTATTTAATTATGCAGCACAATATCCTTGGTGCAACATCAACTGTTGCATGGCTAAACACTTATAATGTCCCAGAGGCGAGACCTATTGGCTATGCCAATGCTTGTTATAAACAAACTGTGTGGTGTCTAACTGTAGTGTTTTCACTGTATTACTGTATGTGTTCACAAATGCTTTACACACTGCCTCTGAGATAAGCCTGCCTGCTCGTGCCAAGCTACCAAGGAGGTGAGCAGGGGTTATTTAGGAGTGTAGCCCCCTTACCTGACTAGAAGCAAGGGTCCCTACTTGGTCAAAGGTACCTACCTCTGCCAACTAGAGACCCCCAGTTCTAACAAGCGAGAAATAAGGTATAGAGAAAAAGAGCGAGTTAAAGAGAGATAAAGAGTCCAAGAGAAAGACATGCGAGGGTGGCTGGGAAGGGGTCACCTTGCAGAACAGTTCTGGACTTCTGAGGAAGCTTATTTTGTGGCAATCTGAGAATATATGGGAGAGGGTGTGGGGAGTAGGTTTGCACTATCTTTGCAGGTGCAGGCTTTAGATATGCGAGCTGGGCTGGGGAGAGGTCACCTTGCAGTACAGCTCTAGACTGCTAAGGTTGCATTATAATGAACAATTGAGACACGACAATGCGGTTTTAAATTGTAATACACCCAAAAACACATCTTCTTAAAAAAAAAAAGATTTGCTAATTAACTGTGACCAACTCAAGGAGATTGTTTATAAACCAATTTAAAACGCCACGGCTGTAGCAGCTTAAATGTGATTATAATGTAAAAATATATTTATGTATAGCAGTGTTTATGTGTGGAATCAGGGTGGGAATCCCAATTAAGCATAATCAGTATATGTGTAGTCTTGTTAACCCCAAGCAATTGAATTTTTGTAAAAATATGAATTAGTAATAAAGTGAGAGGTAAGGTATAGATAGAGAAAAACAGCGAGTTAGAGAGAGAAAAAGATGTGGGCTGGGGAGGTCACTTTGTAGAAGAGTTCTGAGGATATATGGGAGAGGATGAGGGGAGGAAGCTTGTGGTACAGTAAGAACTTTGGAGGTTGAGGTCTGACATGTCTGCTGGGTGGGGAGAGGTGACCCTGGAGATGAGCTCTGGACTGCTAAGGACACTTACCTTGAGTACATTTAAGAAGCTGTGGGGAGGATGAGGGGAGGAAGCTTGCGCTACGATAGGATCTTTGCAGTTCCAGGCTTGAGACTTGTTAGCTGGACTGGGGAGAAGTCACCGTGCAGTAGAGCTGTAGCCTGGTAAAGACGATTATTTCGTGGGCCTGTGATGATTTGTAGGAGAGGATGAGGGAATGAAGCTTGCGCTTGTTTAGAAACTTCTACAGGTCCAAACCTTAGATACGTCCGCTGGGCTGGGGCAAGGTCATCTTGAAGTAGAGCTTTGGACTGGTAAGGACGCTTACCTTGTGGACTTTTGACGATGTGTAAGTGGGACAGGATGAGGGGAGGGAGCTTGTGCTAGGGTAGTATGTTTGAAGGTGCAGGCCTCCGATATGCGAGCTGGGCTGGGGAGACGTCACCCTGCAGTAGAGCTCTGGACTGCTAAGCTCGAATTATAATGAAAAATTAAGATGCAACAAATGCTTTTTTAAATTGTAAACCAACCAAAAACACTTCGTCTTAGAAAACAGATTTTCTAATTACCTGTGGCCAAATGAATGACAATGTTTTTTTAAACCAATTTAAATGCCACGGCCGTAGCAGCATAAATTTATTTTAAAAATATCACTGCGACTGATTGTTGTTTTTTTAAGCAGTATTTACGGTGGCATCAGGCAGGGAATCCCAATAAAGTGTAATGGATATATGTGTTAATGTACAAATGTGTACTTTTTTTTAATGTTTTGTAGTTAAGAGACAAAAGGCAAGCTGAAAATAAAGCAGTGCTGCATGTTTTGAAGAATGAGATGGTGTATAGGGAAAGGTAGAGAAAGAGATGGAGGTAAGTGAGAGAGAGTGAAGAGCGAGAGAGAAATAAGGTATAAATAGAGAGAAAGAGCGAGAGAGAAAAAGATGTGAGCTGGGCTGGGGAGAGGTCACTTTGTAGAAGAGCTTTGGACTGCTAAGGACGCTTACGTTGTGGTGGTTTAAAGATATGTGGGAGAGGGTGAGGGGAGGAAGCTTGCCGTACGGTAGGATGTGTGGAATTTCAGGCCTCAAATATGTCTGCTGGGTAGGAAGAGGTGACCCTGGAGAAGAACTCTGAACTGCTAAGGATACTTACCTTGTGGACATTTGACGATGTGTGGGAGAGGATGGAGTTTGCGCTATGGTAGTATACGCTATTGTAGAATGTTTGCAGTTCCAGGCCTGAGACACTTAGCTGGGTTGGGGAGAAGTCACAGTGCAGAAGAGCTTTTGACTGCTAAGGACGCGTACCTTGTGAGCCTTTCATGCTTCATGGGAGAGGATGAGGGTAGGAAGCTTGCGCTCACATAGAGTTTTCTACAGGTGTAGGCCTTAGACAGCGTAGCTGGGCTGGGGAGAGGTCACCCTGCTGTATAGCTCTAGCTGCTAAGGACGCTTAGTTTGTGGTCTTGTCATGATATGTGGGAAAGCAGACAACAATAGCACACTAAAAAAGCAAATTAGCCTGGTAGGAAAGATCCTTATCTTTATTGCAGAGGCATGTGTGGAAAACAGATGGCATGCTTGGCCATAAACAACAGGATGTGAAGATTCCCATAGAAAGTAAAACTTAGTTTTCAAGCTGCCAAGCCATTTGTTGTGAAGATTACGGCACATCTACTGTTCTGTTACATAAGTTTTAGTATTTTAGAGAATGAATGAGCAACGGCGGATCTGAGTAACCGCACCTCCCTGCTTTATTCCTTTTCTTGTTTAAGAAATTGTAATGGATAGTATGATTGGGTGTGCACATACAGCTCCTGCACCTGCCGTTGTTGGATGCCAGCTGCCAAGCAGAGAGAAAACTGTGAAAATAGTGGAGCGGTGCACTACCAAAGAGTTTTCTTCAATAAATCCAAATGTTCATTTTGTATAGTGGTTTATCAATCCTTTATTTTCAATATCAAAATGTGCAAATTCCAGCCAACGCGTTTCGTTCATACATAAAATGAACTTCTTCAGGGCAAATGGTGATGTGAAGAAGACGCAGGAACACAGAGGCAATGAAGAGCCCTTGATCTGAGATATTTCAAATTCCTGCTGTCGACGCACAAGTATTTAAATTTTAAAGGCTACCATGATAAGTGCCTGATGGTTGTATCTCTGGGGACACAGTCCTGTTATTATCGTCCGGTCGGCAGTCAGTGTCTGCCGACCGGACGATAATAACAGGACTGTGTCGACAGCAGGAATTTGAAATATCTCAGATCAAGGGCTCTTCATTGCCTCTGTGTTCCTGCGTCTTCTTCACATCACCATTTGCCCTGAAGAAGTTCATTTTATGTATGAACGAAACGCGTTGGCTGGAATTTGCACATTTTGATATTGAAAATAAAGGATTGATAAACCACTATACAAAATGAACATTTGGATTTATTGAAGAAAACTCTTTGGTAGTGCACCGCTCCACTATTTTCAAAGTTTTAGTATTTTGTACGTTGAAAAGTATGGTAAAAGAAAGTACATTTTAAAACAATATCCCTACACGCTTTGTTCCCCAAAAACCCTTTTACACTTAAACATGTAAATAAACTTAAAAGCCAGACTGCCTTTCACATACCAGCGAAGCATTAGAAAAACATTGAAAACATAAATAAAACTAAGCGCTGGCTTTTATCCCATAGAAACAGATATAATTAATTGAATAAAAAATGACCTTTTTGTGTGTTTATATCGCACCAGGATTGTGTTGGCACATTGATTGCAAAATTAGTTGTAAGTTTGTTGGAATGTAAAAATGAAAACAACTAGTTGTGTATAATATTGAAATATAAAAAGATCATGCCAACTGGTTGTGGAACCAAACATGCCCAGAAAAGCAGAAATGCTAATCTAATTTAAATATTTGACTACAAGTTATTTATCCAAAAGCGCATCAGTCAGCGAAGTACCAGTCATATACGTTTAATTGTAACAAAGGAGCACAGCTGAATGTGCGCACAGAAGATAACATGCGAAAGCCTTGTTAACCCCAAGCAGTTTATTTTGTAAAAATACTAGTTAGTAATAAACTGTAAGGAAATTCCAGCGACTGGGTCTTTATGTAAAGAAACCAAAATACAGCGTGTGGAGAAGCATAAATGCAATTAAAATGTAAAAACAAGACACTCGGCCAAGAAACGCGCTCTCTGGTGAGGGAGGGGGAGGAAAGGCAGATGACGCCTCGCCAGCGATGCGAGGAATGGATGCCAGCTGCGCGCGTGCACGCCGTCGTGAACGCAAGCTGGTCGCCAGCCGAAAGCCAGTGGGTTTGCACTTCCAAAACCCGCTTACTAAAACTCTCGGCCAGACCAGCGCAAGCGCTGGTGCAGGCCGAGACCTAAAAATGCAGATAGTGGGATGAGTAATTGTGTTAATGAAATGTGTTCAGAATACCAAAATATCTTTGAAACTAATTAGAAAATACGTACGGGGAAATATTTTTTTGCGATTGGTGTGGTAGTTGCAACAGTCCCAAAACACATTATGCCTGTATGCCTAAATGCAGCTCTCTGAACCCAAACACCAGTAACCTGTTCCCTGTCTTCCACTCCTTTGGACATCACAGGGGCTTTGTAGCCGGTGGTCTCGAGGTGATTGTTTTCCTTCGAGACGTTGCCTGGAATGTCTTCGATTTGTTGTTTTTACACTCTGACCTTTCACCGTTTCATCGCGTTTTGGGTAGAGCTTTCGGAAGGAGTGGCTAGCTCCCCCACCCCCCATCATTTCTCATCCACAACCAGTGCCTCTTTCTGTGTTTTTATTACCGTGGGAACTGCAAATTTCTTCTTCTTTTTTTTTTACCCAAAATGCAGCTGCGTGGAGATTGAACCCCTCCGAGAGGGAGCCCTGGTATTCCCTGTTTTACACAGCGCATCGGGGTAACATCTGGTACTGGAGATCAGAGGGGATAGCACGACAGGACCTCCGGCATATAATCCATTGTAGCATCCTGTAGGTGTACGTGCACAACGCACATCCGTCCTCGAGAAACCACCTCTCACTCTTTTACAGGAAATGTGCACATCCGCCCCTGCCTTTTTCGTATCTTTATAGCGATTCTGCAGTCAACGCTTGCCGTAAAGTTCCGTTATAGTGTGATGCAAACATGATTGCCATGGGGGCGCTGCATTTTGCACTGTTGTTGACGTTGTACGTTTTTGTTTCTCTTGGGTGGTTAGACATGAATGTACAGTACTGTCCAGACACGCGTTGGTTTCCTTTTAGTTCGCTTTTATTTGATGAAATATAGCCATAGTCGATATATAATGAGTCCCTCGCACATCCATGCACTGCTGCCTTGCTGGACTTAGCATGACTACGTCGCTACCTACAATGCTCGTAGTTCCTGATTTGACTTTCCTTCCTTCAAGCTACTGCTCTCCATCTCATTTTTCCCTTTCAACCTCGACAATTAGTTCCCGTTCTGGTCTGTCTCCCATGTTCACATTTTTCTTTCCATCTCTTCCCAACTTCTCCGTCACCCTATTTCATTCTGCTTATATCTAAGCTCTATGCTCCCCTCTCCCACGTCCACCCTTGTTTTTTTGTTTTTTTTTATATAGCGCAAACTTGACCCGAAGGTATCGGAGTGCTTTATATGCGCACCAGTTGCTTTACAAACAGACATTCATTTTGTTAGGTAGGTGTGGGGGGGGGGGGGGATTATGTGATCTACCCAGTATCACAGGATGTTGTGTGTCCCTGCCGAGACTCGAACTCAGTTCCCCAGCTTCGAGGTCGACCGTTCTAGCTGTTAGGCCACATCTTGTCCACCCTTTAATCTAGCTAACTTCTGTATTATCATACTTCCATTCTATTTCACATCTATATCTTGAATTCTCTTTCTTATCGCCTTCTCTTATTTCTCTAGTTTTTTAGGTCGAGCATTCGAGACCTCTTGTATATACTTTAGTATATACTTATATGTGTATGTACTTTGTGGGCTCTGGAGATCAGCCTTAGGACTTGTCTGCTTCAGCTTAGGGACTTTTTTTTCTGTTCAACTGACGCTATTTAACTGTCTTGATAGAAAACGACCAGTAGAGGTCAGTAAAAGACCAGAATTGCTTTCTGCTTGTTCAACTGCCTCTATTTAACTGTCTTGATAGAAAACGACCAGTAGAGGCCAGTAAAATACCAGAATTGCTTTCTGCTGAGGGACTTTCTTATTTTTATTTTTCTGGCAACTGCCTTTATTTAACTTTCTTGATAGAAAACCACCAGCAGAGGTCAGTAAAATACCAGAATCACTTTAGCATTCTCTAGATTCCAGTCCATAGAAATTGTCTTCCACGGGCACCAGTAGACAATAATATTTTTTTCAATTCTTGTATTTTCAGTGATATGACCACCGAAGGCCCTGATTTTATATTAAAAACTGAGCTTTGGACTATACCACTTCCCGCTGAAAGGCAATATTTCTCTCCATGTGTTCCCATACTTGGCATGTCACGCAGTTTGGTGCTTACTTTCCCTCCATGTTAAAGAACAGCAGATGTTTCAGCACCCAGGCTAAAGTGCTGCATAGTAAAATACATATAAGGTCCCAAAGGCGAGACCGATTGCATTGCAAATGCTTGTTCTGAATGAGTTGTTCCACTCTTACTCGAATGAATGTGTGGGCTGCCAGGGAAGTAATCATTTACCATGACTATATCAATAAAAGGAGTGGGGGTGCCCTCTTAGCCCACCGGGAGGATGATTAATTTAAAACACTAATGGGTGGCAGCGTTTCATTTCTTGACAGTGGCAGCACTTTCAACTTTTTAGCACTTTTTTTTTTTTTTTTTAAATCGGCAAATGTTATTGATGTGCCCAAAATGATGCCCACTCTTCCCCTCCCCGCAAAACGTTGTCTATGGCCACTTAGATTGAAAGTGCAAGTACTATGCGCTCTTGTCAGGCTACTTCACCGATACACTAAGGCCTTTGGTCACAGAGAGGGTTCGGGCAGAATAGGGGCAGGGAGGGAGGAAGGACGAGGAGTTTACATTACAGAACCTCCACGGCCAAGTGCTACACCCTGTAATGTAAATGCCGCTCCTGCCCTTCCTGAGGCACTGTCCCCTTAATGGAATCTCCTGCAGGTATTGAGATGTTTTTCATAGTTTTGCAAATGGTGACAGTTGCTGACGGGGCCAGTACTAATTATTGCTGAATGACTGATTAGTATGCATTTAGATCCGCAGGTGGAACATGACATGCATATATTCATTCCCTAAATTAAAACTTTAATAAAGACTGTCACTCTCTACCTCATTTGAGGCATCTTTTTCAGAAAGCCTCTTTGTGTGGCGAACAGCGCGATTCGGTATATGAAGAGTTAAACGGATTTTAACTGTGTGTTATTTTTATTGCCACTATGACCAAACTCTAAAGTTTTACATCATATATACTGTTTGCCTTACTTAGTATAAGACCATTCTCTATAGAATGTAATGCTACAAAGAATTGACGAACATAGATTCTGCGTGGCCTATGTTTATTAAATTGACCTTTCAAATGCACGTTTTGCAATATTGCAATATTTATGAGAAATGCCAACGTTCAATGGTGAGCTAGTATCGTCAATGTAGTTTTAAAACAACAATAAATATGTAGCAAAGTAAGAATATCGGTCTAAGGTGTGTTAATAGATAGTGTAGGCGCGAAGCGGGCTCACTGAAGAGTGGATAGACTTCAATGCCTTACAGGATACCAGTGAGATTTTGAAATTACCAAAGTCCACTTGATGCTAAATAAAAATAATCCATATGAAGCCAACTGTATTCTTTTAGCAAATGGAAGTGTGAGCCCCAAGATAGAGGGCCATTGTATTCCAGATGATCATTACTGTTTTGGTTCATTCGCAAAAAAGATAAGTGCTCACTACTGAAGGTGTAATCTGCATGTCACAGGTGTCCTGCTACAATCGGTTTCCTATTATAACCTGTTTTAACAGGTAGGACACAGGTTGGAATCCTGTCACAATTGACTCAATTGGTCATCTTTCTGAAGTCAATAGTATTGGTATTCTACAGTTTTGTGGTAAGAGCATCTTTTCCTAAAGCAGAAAAAGTCAATACATTTTTTCATCAGTATGGTTTAATTGGCTATTTTTATTGTTATTGATTTTATTTAGTCTATGGCTGCATGGATTATGTATTATTTCGGCGAGGAGGGAGGGTTGCTTATGACTTTGATGAGTATTCCTCTGGAAGAGACCTAGGATTACACGTAAGTAACTTATCTTTCTCTTCCAGGGGATACTCATCAATAGTCATAAGCACTAAATAGAATAGCAAGCCCATCCCAATCCCCTGCGAACAAATACAGCACAGTGAAGATCATATCCGTTCAATAAACAGTACAATCAAGCAAACAAATTTCTAAGTGAGGCCTGCCCAACTTGGGCATCTGCTTGGGTGTCTGAGTCAAGACAATAATTATGAGCAAAATTATGTATTGATTGCCATGTCGCTGGTTTGAGGATCCCTCTAATGGGTACATTTCTGAGCAAAGCAGTAGTGGCAGCCTTACCCCTTGTAGAATGGGCTGTAGGCCGAGAAGGTAGACTTGTGTTAGCCAACCGGTAAGCGAGAGAAATATAAGATACAATCCATTGAGAGATAGATTGTTTTGAGGAAGCTAAACCTGTGTGCATAGAACAATAGTTATTGAATAAGTGGTCAGAGTGTCTGATATCTTTAGTTTTGTCTAGATAACATTTTAAAATTCTTTTTAGGTCTAACGAATGCAAAGCTCTTTTTGAAGGATTCGGAAAGAACGTTGGGAGAGTAATGGTCTGATTGATATGAAAATCAGTAATTACTTTTGGTAGAAATCTAGGATGTGTACGCAAACCACCCTGTTTGATTGAAAGATCAGATAAGGTTCTTTTGTGCAAATGGCCTGGAGTTTGCTGACTCTTCGTGCAGAAGTGATAGCAACTAGAAAATCTGTTTTCCATGTCCGGTGTTGCAATGATGCTTTATGTATGGGGGGGCATTAATTTTGATAGAAATACATTAAGCTCCCATCAGGGAGAGGGTGATCTTACAGGAGGATAAACCTTTTTTAAACTCTCCAGAAAGGCTTTGACTACAGGCATTTGAAAAAAGGAAACCTGCATAGGAGATCCTCTGTATGCAGTGATGGCTGCGATATGTACCTTTATATATGGAAATCTCAGACCCGACTTAGCTAGATGTAGTAAGTAAGGTAGGATGACCTGTTCTTGACCCAGAATGGGGTGATGATCTTTTTGTGCACACCACAGATAGAAGCGCTTCCACTTGAAAGCATATGATTTTCTTGTGGAAGGCCTTCTAGATTATCACAGGATGTCCATAAGGTCTTGTGGGAGGCCTAAATGTCCATATTGCATGATTTCAGGAGTCATGCTGTCAAGCTCAGAGAGGGAAGGTCGGGGTGGAAGATGTTCCCTCCTAATTTGTAAATGAGATTCGGCCTGCAGGGCAACCTCCTGTGTGGCTTGTCGGATAGGTGGAGATGATATAGTAACCACCACTGGCAAGGCCATTCTCGCGCGATGAGAATCATCCTCGTCTTGGCTCTGTAAAATTGGTTGATTACCATCGGTATCAGAGGTATGGGAGGAAAAGTGGACAGTAAGCTCTCTTACCAGCTGATCAAAAGAGCATTTCCTCTGGACCCTGGTCAAGGAAACCTGGATGTGAAGACTTTGCATTTTGTGTTTAGTTCGTCTGCAAAGAGGTTGTTTTGAGGCATTCTCCACTGGAGGAAGACTCCTTGAGCAACCTCGTCGTTTAGTACTCAATCGTGAGCTTCTGCGAAGTTGTGACTGAGAGCGCCTGCCTGCACATTTATTTCTCCTGGCAAATGGATTGCGATGATGGACATATTTCTGGCCAGAAGCCAGTTCCATATGGCTTGGGCCTCCAGAGACAGAGGACGAGACCAAGTTCAGGTAGTGCATCATGGTCGAATTGTCCGTCTGTACCAGAAGAGAGCTCATTCGGATTGATGGATAAAAGGACTTGAGCACAAAATGGACTGCTCTTAGCTCCAGCATGTTGACGTGGTGCAATTGCCCTGTCTCCGACCACAAGCAGTGAACTTGTAGTGCATCCATGAGCACTCCCCAGCCCTGGAGGGAAGCATTGTGATAATTGCTTTAGTGGGAAGGTCCTGGTGAAAAGGTACTCTCATTAAGAGATGGGGACTCTTTATTCACCATTGGAGCGAATCCTTGGCCATTTGCGAGAGGGTCAGTCTGTCCTCCCAGAGGTCTGAAGACTGATACCACTGGTCTTCCAGTGTTTGCTGGAGAGGGCACATGGGTAGTCTGGCATTGGGCAATGTAGATGCACGACACCATGGAGCCCAGCAAAGAAGCAACTTGCCTGGCTGTAGGAAGAAGAGTGTGGAGAAGTTTGAGACATTTGAGGTTGATTAAGGATAATCTCTCCTCCGAAGGATAAAATTTGTTTTGAAAAAAAAAGAGTGTATTTGTCAACAGCCGTAGAAGACCTTATGCCCAGGGTTTTATATGAAACAGAATAAAATAGAGTTACATCATTGATGTTGACATTAATAGTGTCAAAATCGAACAATTTAAGATCAGAAAATAGCTTGACTATTAAACAAATGAAAAACAGTGCCATGTACACATTACGGACTCTGGATAAGCAGTTCCCAGCCACCCCAGCCAAATGATTGTACAATTCTGCAGCAATATAACTCTCCACCATCCTTTCATCTCGACAATTCTGAATTTGTTATTGTGTGGGGAATGGGCTCCAGATATAGACCACAGTAGTCCGCCCAACTCTTCCATATTTTGGGGTGATTTTGAGGGCACCCCCTTGCTTAGAATATTGGTATATCTAAACCCATGCAGAAGCCAATCCCTTCTTCCAAACCTCTACAAAGGGAGGAGATGTGGCCTTCCACGCCCTGGCAATATCACGTTTCGCCAAGGTAAGACCCAAAAATAGTAGGTGGCTGTTGGAAAGTAGGATATGCTTCTATGGTTGCCCCCACTTTTTGCTTGATGTAATGGTGTTTCTGACTAGTCTGACTGGGATCCTGCTAATCAGGACCCCAGTCTCTGTGCTCTCTCCCCTAAATTGGTTTTGTAAGTCCTTAGGTACATCCCAGATTAGACACTGGTGTACACGTATCAGTCCCTAGTATATGGTACTAAGGTACCCAGGGCATAGGTACACCAGGGGTCCCCCATGGGCTGCAGCATGTATTATGCCACCCATGCGAGACCACTCAATTTTTAACTACAGGTCTGCCATTGCAGCCTGTGTAAGCTGGTGCTAGCACCACTTACAAAAGATATAGGTTTACCTATATCTAAGGTCGCTGCACTTAAAACCTATAAGTCACCCCTAGAGCAGGCCTTTCAATCCTGAACGCAGGGTGCTTGGTTCTAAGTGTGAGTGTGCACCTGCATGAGCAGGACACCCCTACGACTAACGGAGTCCATTTTCCTGGTTGTAAGTGAGACAGCCGTATAACATATAGAGGGGCACTGCGTCATTACACGGGGATCATCTCGAAACTGGCTGCAACAAATCCTATCGTGTTTGGTATCAAACATGTTGGAATCATATCCCCACACCGTAAACGGTGTGGAAGGTATGATTCCATGCACCGTGAAGCTCCTTTGGGAGGCCCTCGGTGCTCCCGGTACCAGTCTTCCAGATCCGGACAGCAAGCTAGGGCTGCTGCCGGCCAGAGACACATTTCTGCCCTTCTGCTGCTTAGCCAAGCTCGGGCAGAGGAAGGCAGAACAATAGGCATCCTGTCACTGGGAGGTGTGATCACCTCCCAGGCAGGATTTAGTGTATTGGGGCAGGGTGGAAGCGCTTGCCAGCACCACATAGTCTGCGTGCAGGGCACACTTGGTGCATAGTCCAGTTCAAATCAGTTTAGGGAGCTGTTGGCTCCCACTCTGGTGCAAACCTGGACAAAGGACAGGGTAGTATCCTCCCCCTTGTCCAGCCCCTCCTTAGGGAGGGACCCCTGTATCGTCCCAACCCTTTCCTTAGGGTACTTAAGGGCTTACCTATAGGTGGGTCCTCAGATTCGTTGTAGGACAAGATACATTTTCGACACCACTTCTTCAACCATCTGGGCACTCTGGACTTTGCTGGACTTCGCTCTGGGCATCAAGGCTGCAACTAGGAAGACTCCTGCTGCACCTAATCTCGTCGCCCTGCTTGTCTGCTGCAACGTCCGTGCCTGTGCACCATACAGGAACCTTCCAAGGCCTGTGGGCATCCAAGACACCTGAAGGAATCTCCCTTGAAGTGAAGGAGTCACTTCCCTGCTTCTGCAAGCACTGCAACTAAGCTGACCTGTCTGCTGATCCTGGGCTTCCACGGACTCTGAAAGGCTCAGCCACACAGGTGGTGGTTCTCCACATCCCTCGAGGCCTGCCCTGTCCTCTCACCAAGTTTGAGGCCAGTATCCCTCATCAGAGCCGCAGGAACCGAACCCCTGTGCACCGCGTTGACTTGCAGTTGCAAAGACTTGTTGGTTTCCTTCCACCAAGATCTTTGGGCTCCAAGTAGCCCCAACCTCAAGCATCTCCAGTGACCAAGATCTTCACCCTCACCACATCTCTTGCATCGTGGACTTGCATCTTTGGTGAGCTGCTCGAGGTCCTCTTGCGACTCCAGTGCCTCTGGCCTGTGAGTCCTCTTGAGGGTCATCTTTGTATTCTTTGGGCTCCCCTGATTGCTCGGGCCTACCCTGATTCCCCTGTTTGTGATGAGTCTCTTGGACCTTGCTGGTCCCGACATTGCACCTTTTCCCACTTCCACGTTGGTTGCAGTGGCCAAGGCTTGTTGGTGCTCCCGCCGGACACCGACCACTCAGCTCTTGACATCTGACGTGGAACAGCTCGTGAACGGCTCCTGATCTTCCACAGCATCGGCTGGTCCTCACAGCTGCAGCTCCAAGGTCACCGTCAACTGTCCTGCAGCACCCGACATTGGTGGGCATTCGTCTTCCGTGCCTCTTGGTCACTTCCAAGTGGAATTGACTCTGTCCCCTCTGCTTTCAGGTACTTGTTGGCTTGAATCAACCTTTGGGTTCCACCGGACACTATTTCCGTCTCCAGCAGCGGCATCTGCCTGAAGTCCTCCATTGGGTTTGATGGCGGTTTCCAAAGTCACTTCACACCTATGCACCCGGCTCCCCTGGGGCAGGTATCCTAGTTCTTAAGGTATCCATGAGTGCAGTGGCTCTCCAACCTTCTGTCTTACACGGGGTTTCTTCAGGGTCCACTGGGAAGGGTCCTCCTTCTTTAAAATTGCAACCGCGACTTACCCCTTGACTTGCATTGATCTCCCGGTCGTGTTCCCACTCTGCACACGGACTCCGTGGGGCTCCTAGTTACTTACCTTGGGTGGTTCCTCGGGTTCCCAGCACTTCTATGTCTTCTGGGTATAGTCTTGACTCGAGTCGTGCTTCGCTTTCCACTATTTAGTAAACGGTTTGGTCCCCCCTGGTGACCACTGTGTATTACTTGATACTTAACTGTTTCTATTGAAAAGTATTGTGTGCATTGTGTGCATCTCTGGCTAGGAGATACCTGCATGTGTTAGAGAGTGTTATATAATAAATACATATTTTTATAAATACACTGTGTGGTTCTTTTTAATTTAATCTGTATCAATAAGATTATGTTCTGCTAAAACAAGCTGCTTTACACTCCTTCTGGACTAAGCCTGAAGGCTGCTCTCCACAGCTACCACTTAGAGAGCTTTCTAAGGTTGTCTAAGACC
Source organism: Calotriton arnoldi (assembly GCA_963921515.1). Taxonomy (NCBI): domain Eukaryota; kingdom Metazoa; phylum Chordata; class Amphibia; order Caudata; family Salamandridae; genus Calotriton; species Calotriton arnoldi. Next base: position 3,985,892 of record CAWUFW010000397.1, read on the forward strand.
ACTACAATCCCCATAAGGGTTTTCTGGATTGATGCAGGGTGCCCACTTACATAAGTGTGCATCATATACCAAGCCAGCTTCTCACATTGGTGGCAGCGGTGGGATTCAAGCTTGCATTGTTTTACCATTAAATAAAAAACCATCACTAATCCTAGGGACATATAATACAGATTAGAATAAGTAAGTTCTACTGAACTTAGGGTTGGGTAGTTAAGGGTCTAGCACAACCCTTTCTCCAACCTCAGAGAGTTTCGTTTTCACTAGATTAGGTAGGTGCAACACCTCACCACACCTACAGCCATGTCTTTAGTTGGGGATACTAGTGTACGTACAGTGCTAAGTACAGTGGTCTAAAGTTCTAGGAACTAAGGACCCTGTGTAGTCTTAAAAGGATAAAGACAGGTGACAACCCCACCATTAAGCTGCTCTTAGATCTGCTACACAAGGATGACAGTCATCCTGTGAGGGCAGAAGAACAGGAAAATATGGGTGGGGATACTCCTGAAGAGGGAGCATCAGGAACTCTTCCTGAGGATCCCAATTCTGAATATAGGCAGGAAAACTCGAATGATTCCAACCTGCCCAACTCTGATCCCTCAGGGCACAGTGCAGATGTAAGAGGAGGATCCAGAGTAGACTGAGGAGGTCTAGATCTTCCTCTAGAGAATACAATGTTTCAAGACATTCTTTAGGGACCTCCATATCTAGTAAGAGGGACAGCTCTTTTGACAGGGAGTACCAACTCCCTGAACTTGAGAAAGGAAGGCTTAGGCTCAGACGAGATCAGTTGGCCCTTGACAAAGAGTCCCTAGAAGTCCAGAAAGCTAGGAAGAAATTGGGACTAGAGTCCCATGGTGGCAGCAACAGTGTCCATAGAATCAGGGAAACTTCTTTTCATAATAGGAACCTGAGCAGGATAGTCCCTCCTTACCAGGAGGGGGATGATATCCATAAATGGATCACTGCATTGGAGAGGGCCTGTAAAGTTCAGAGGGTCCCTCAAGAGCAGTGGGAAGCTATCCTGTGGCTCTTCTTTGCTAACAAAGGTAGAGATAAGCTCCTTGCTGTTAGAGAAGAGGATGCTGATAAATACTTAGTCCTGAAGAGTGCTCTCGTAGATGGGTTTGGCTTAACCACTGAACAGTACAGGATTAAGTTCAGAGACACCCAGAAAGCACAGGCCCAGGACTGGTTGGATTTTGTAGGCAGTGCTATTAAGGCTCTGGAAGGCTGGCTTCATGGAAGCAAGGTACAGGACTATGAGGGATTGTACAATTTGATTAAGAGGGAGTACATCCTTAATAACTGTCAGAATCAGCTTTTGCATCAGTACCTGGTGGACTCAGATCCGACATCTCCATAAAAATTGGGAAAGAAGGCAGATAAATGGGTCAGAACCAGGGTTAAGCAGAAGAACCATGGTAATGGAGGTGACCAGAAGAAGCAAGATTCTTCTAAATCCCAGTATAAGGGTGGGGACAAGGGCAAAGATAAGAAAGAGTCTTCTCAAGGCCTCCAAAAACCTGCATCTGGGGAAGAAGTCCCAAAATTCCAAGAAAGGCAAGAAGAAACCTTGGTGTTATTTCTGTATTGTAAAGACCCATTGGACAAAGGATGCTGATTGTCCAAAGGCCAAGGAAAACCCTGCTACCACTGCCCCTAAGGCAACTGCACCCCCTAGCACCAGTACAAGTGGTAGCACAGCAACCAAGGGATTAGTAGGGTTAACCTTGGGTTCTGAGATGGGTTCTGACTTAGTCAGAACTCCAGCTCAGGCTGTTTTAGTCTGTGATGGTGGCATAGATCTTGCCACCTTACTAGTCAGTTCCACTAACTTTGGCAAGTACAGACAACTGCCTTTAATTAATTGAAACGAGGCAATGGCCTACAGGGAGCAAACACAATTAGATGATGGACGGAGCGCTGAAACTTTTCAGACACTCACCCCCAGTCACAGATCTGGGTTGAATCCATCATCATTCTTTAACTCATTCACCACCTCAGTTCAGACCCAGCTATATGCAAATCAGTCTTGACCCTGTCCCTCATGGGAACAGTCCAGCCTGAACTGCCAAGCCAGGTCTTCCCTGAACCGGAAACAAGCATCCTGGGACCGGTTTCTGGGTAACACCCTTCATCAGCCAGGCTAGCTTGAATCCAGTGGCAAAGTGAGCAAGGGACCCACGTCTGGGCATACCCTGCCAACTTAGGGCGAACAAAGCAAACACAAGGAGATGGACGGAGCGCTGAAACTTTTCAGACACTCACCCCCAGTCACAGATCTGGGTTGAATCCATCATCATTCTATAGCTCACTTCGCCACCTCAGTTCAGACCCAGCTATATGCAAATCAGTCTTGACCCCGTCCCTCATGGGAACAGTCCGGCCCGAACTGCTGGCTGATGAGGGGTGAAACCCCGAAACCGGTCCTAGGATGCTTGTTTTCAGTCCAGGGAGGACCTGGCTTGGCAGTTCGGGCTGGACTGTTCCCATGAGGAACAGGGTCAAGACTGATTTGCATATGGCTGGGTTCAAACTCGAATGGCATGGTGAGCAAAAAACACGATTGATTTAGGCCCAGATCTCTGTACTGGGGTGAATGTATGACATTGTTCTGCATTCTGTCCATTAATTGTTGCTTTTGCATTGGTCACCCCGAGTGGGACGGGTATGCCTAGACGTGGGTCTAGTGCTCTCCATGCCACTGGAGTCAAGCTATCTTGGCTGATGAGGGGTGAAACCCCGAAACCGGTCCTAGGATGCGTGTTTCCAGTCCAGGTAGGACCTGGCTTGGCAGTTCGGGCTGGACTGTTCCCGTGAGGCACAGGGTCAAGACTGATTTGCATATGGCTAGGTTCAAACTGGAATGGCATGGGGAGCAAAAAACCGATGGATTTAGGCCCAGATCTCTGTACTGGGGTGAATGTATGACATTGTTCTGCATTCTGTCCATCAATTGTTGCTTTTGCATTGGTCACCTCGAGTGGGACGGGTATGCCCAGACGTGGGTCCCGTGCTCTCAATGCCACTGGAGTCAAGCTATCCTGGCTGATGGGTGAAACCCCGAAACCGGTCCTAGGATGCTTGTTTCCAGTCCAGGGAGGACCTGGCTTCGCAGTTCAGGCTGGACTGTTCCCATGAGGCACAGGGTCAAGACTGATTTGCATATAGCTGGGTTCAAACTGGAATGGCATGGTGAGCAAAAAAACGATGGATTTAGGCCCAGATCTCTGTACTGGGGTGAATGTATGACATTGTTCTGCATTCTGTCCATCAATTGTTGCTTTTGCATTGGTCACTCCGAGTGGGACGGGTATGCCCAGACTTGGGTCCCATGCTCTCCATGCCACTGGAGTCAAGCTATCCTGGCTGATGAGGGGTGAAACCCCGAAACCGGTCCTAGGATGCTTGTTTCCAGTCCAGGGAGGTCCTGGCTTGGCAGTTCGGGCTGGACTGTTCCCATGAGGCACAGGGTCAAGACTGATTTGCATATGGCTGGGTTCAAACTGGAATGGCATGGTGAGCAAAAAAACGATGGATTTAGGCCCAGATCTCTGTACTGGGGTGAATGTATGACATTGTTCTGCATTCTATCCATCAATTGTTGCTTTTGCATTGGTCACCCCGAGTAGGACGGGTATGCCCAGACGTGGGTCCCGTGCTCTCCATGCCACTGGAGTCATGCTATCCTGGCTGATGAGGGGTAAAACCCGAAACCAGTCCTAGGATGCTTGTTTCCAGTCCAGGGAGGACCTGGCTTGGCAGTTCGGGCTGGACTGTTCCCATGAGGCACAGGGTCAAGACTGATTTGCATATGGCTGGGTTCAAACTGGAATGGCATGGTGAGCAAAAAAACGATGGATTTAGGCCCAGATCTCTGTACTGGGGTGAATATATGGCATTGTTCTGCATTCTGTCCATCAACTGTTGTTTTTGCATTTGTCACCCCGAGTGGGACGGGTATGCCCAGACGTGGGTCCCGTGCTCTCCATGCCACTGGAGTAATGCTATCCTGGCTGATGAGGGGTAAAACCCCGAAACCGGTCCTAGGATGCTTGTTTCCAGTCCAGGGAGGACCTGGCTTGGCAGTTCAGGCTGGACTGTTCCCATGAGGCACAGGGTCAAGACTAATTTGCATATGGATGGGTTCAAACTGGAATGGCATGGTGAGCAAAAAAACGATGGATTTAGGCCCAGATCTCTGTACTGGGGTGAATGTATGACATTGTTCTGCATTCTGTCCATCAATTGTTGCTTTTGCATTGGTCACCCCGAGTGGGACGGGTATGCCCAGACGTGGGTCCTGTGCTCTCAATGCCACTGGAGTCAAGCTATCCTGGCTGATGGGTGAAACCCCGAAACCGGTCCAAGGATGCTTGTTTCCAGTCCAGGGAGGACCTGGCTTGGCAGTTCAGGCTGGACTGTTCCCATGAGGCACAGGGTCAAGACTAATTTGCATATGGCTGGATTCAAACTGGAATGGCATGGTGAGCAAAAAACCGATGGATTTAGGCCCAGATCTCTGTACTGGGGTGAATGTATGACATTGTTCTGCATTCTGTCCATCAATTGTTGCTTTTGCATTGGTCACCCCGAGTGGGACGGGTATGCCCAGACGTGGGTCCCGTGCTCTCAATGCCACTGGAGTCAAGCTATCCTGGCTGATGGGTGAAACCCCGAAACCGGTCCTAGGATGCTTGTTTCCAGTCCAGGGAGGACCTGGCTTCGCAGTTCGGGCTGGACTGTTCCCATGAGGCACAGGGTCAAGACTGATTTGCATGTAGCTGGGTTCAAACTGGAATGGCATGGTGAGCAAAAAAACGATGGTTTAGGCCCAAATCTCTGTACTGGGGTGAATGTATGACATTGTTCTATCTTCTGTCCATCAATTGTTGCTTTTGCAATGGCCTACAGGGACACAGGGGCCAGTGTCACTTTGGTGACAGAGAAACTTGTGTCTCCTGATCAGATCATACTTAGAGAAGTGTACCAAGTAAGCAACACTAGCAATGTCAGGACTGACCATTCCTTGGCAGTTATGAACCTCAGCTGGGGAGGGGTAACTGGACCTAAAAAGGTTGTGGTATCTCCAGACCTACCTGTAGATTGTTTGCTGGGAAATGATCTAGAAACTTCAGCCTGGGCTTAAGTAGAGTTCAGGACTCATGCAGAAATGTTGGGCATCTCTGCCAGTGTGTTTGCTGTCACCAGGGCTCAGGCCATACAGCTTACCACTGAACAGGAATTCACAAAATCCCCAGCACACGTCTGTAGAGTAATATTAAATACCAATGCAAGTATACACAAATTATAAACACAGTTTCAGAAATCTTCTCTTTCTTTTATTCTTTTCTTTCTGATCAGCCAACACGCGTTTTGTCGCACAAACTGGGAAATCGCCCCACGACTTTCTCAAGGCTGAGTAAACAAAAAATAAACAATGGCCATTGTGACACCATACATACAACTGGTGTGCACAAGCTCAATTCAGATATAAACGTGACCCAATGTGCAAGTGCAAAGGCATGCACATGGTGGACCTATAGTCAATGATGGTGACTTCGTGAGCATCAATTTGTGAAGATAAAACAAACTTATTGTGCAAGAATATTACATATTAGAAAACTCTAAATCATGGTGATGGAGAAAAACCTAATGATTAAAAAGCTCCCAACACATGAGTGTGAGGATGAACTGATCACATCGGATGTGGTCATGAGAGATTTGAATATTGTCAGTGACTACTTGATCACCAGCGGCCTCAAGGAGAGGTCAAAGTGGACACCTACTTTGTTCACAGGAAATAATATAGACATTTTTCATAAATTAGTACTGACGGATTTAGACAAATATATGGATAAAAAGAGACAAACGATGTATGCTAGGAACAATCTGACTGTCAAGGAACGAGAGGCACTTAAGGAGTTGATGGAAGATGACAGCATCACGATTCATGAAGCAGACAAGGGTGGGAACATAGCTATAATGCAAAGTATAGACTATGAACAAGACATTCTTTCCCAACTAGATGATAAAGAGTGTTATGAGCTACTCTCCTCTAACCTGATTGGGACACTCACGGAACATTTAAATAGACATTTAAAACAGTGGCACGCGCTGGGTTTACTGGATGAGGATGAGTTCACTTACTTACGGGTTGACCGTCCCAGATACCCGTGCATTTACACGCTACCAAAAATACATAAGGACCTCCCTTTTTCTCCAGGGAGACCCATCATATCAGGAAATGATGGGCCTACCGAGAGGATTTCGGAATATGTGGACACATTTCTGAAACCGATGGTTAGTAACTTACCATCGTACATCCGTGACACCAAGCACATCCTGGGAATTCTTACAGATTTGAATTGGGAAGATAATATGACCTTAGTCACCTTGGATGTCACGGCTCTGTACACCAGTATACAGAGAGAAATTGGGTTACGTGCCATTAGAAAGATTCTCAAAACCAGATCTGCTAGTGCATGGAACCATACAGAGATGCTGATTAACATGATTGAGCTTATATTGGATAACAACGTTTTGTTGTTCAAAGATAAGTGGTACAGACAAAAACAAGGGGTGGCCATGGGCTCCAGATTTTCTCCCTCGTATGCCAACCTCTTTATGGGTTGGTTCGAGGAGATGATGATCTGGGGCCCCATGGGCACCAGATGGAATGACTCTATCCTTTATTGGGGCAGGTACATCGATGATTGCTTGATGACCAGGACCGGTACCACTGACAAACTCTTGGGCTTTTTTGAATACCTTAACAGCAACGAATGTAACATCAGATTTACTTTTAAATTCAGTACAATCAAGATTACTTTCCTAGATGTAGAGCTTTATGCCAGGGAGAACAAGATACACAGCAGACTTTTTCGCAAAAAGACTGCTTGCAATGCTATACTGCATGCATCTAGTGCGCACCCTGCTCACAAGATTAAGGCCATCCAGTTTGGGGAATTAATCCGGGCAAGACGTAATTGCAGTTATGACCCTGAATTTGAGGAGTGTAAGAAAGGGATGATGGCCAGCTTCCGAATAAGGGGTTATGATAAACACACCGTTTCCAGAGCTGAACAGAGAATACACAAGATCAAAAGACAGGATACACTGAGGGAGCGGATCAAGACTGCCAAAAAAGATGAGAAGATACACATGGTGACCAATTATAATACTTGGTCCAGGGTGTTAGTGCGCAGTTTAAACAGACATTGGCATATTCTGAGAGCAGATAGATCCTTATGTGGATCAATTTCGGACAGGCCAGACATTACCTATCGAAGAGGTGTATCCCTTAGGAATTTATTGAGCCCAAATTACCCTGGGATGAGAGCGAATGAGAGTTGGCTGACTCCTCGCACAATTGGGTTTTATGAGTGTGGACACTGCAGTGCATGCAAGTGGGCGAGCAGTAAGAAGACACTTTTCAAGGGCCCAGGTGACAAAACATATAAGATTAGGTCCAATATTAACTGCTACACAAAGTATGTTGTATACGTGATCAAGTGCAAATGCGGCAAAAAGCATGTGGGCAGCACCATAAGGACTCTGCGTGAGAGAATAGGGGAACACATGAGAGCGGTTAAACAAGAGGATATCAGGTATCCCATTGCTGCGCACATAGAACAATGCCCCACACAGACCAGGAATAGGGTATTCACATTTTATGGCATTGACCAAGTCCTGAGGCACCCTAGAGGGGGCAACAGGGAATTGACTTTACGCAGGCGAAAAGCCTTTTGGATTCTCAGATTACGCAGCACAGAGACAGGGCTCAATATTGACCAGGAGCTTCATTACTTTCTGGGGAGATAAATGGTGTTCGTCATAATGTGTACGTTATAACATGCCTGATCCGAAGAGGGTACGTGCAGGTTACGTCACCTGCATATACATTTGCAACACTTTGCTTTGTGTTATCATCACACATATTGTTTTGGTTGCCTCTGTATTGTACTAACATAAGAAATGTATGAGTTGGGTATGTCATTTGACATATGCGACCCCCTGTTAAATGCACCGTTAATTCCAGCCATTCGGTTCATATGTTTTAAACACTGTTATCCTTGTACTTTGTCCAGGAGATGGAGAGAAACAATGTATTTTGAACATAGCTCCAATGAGGTTGCAGGATTTGCGATTTGGAGGCTTTACGCTTAAGCCCGTCGATTTTAAGTTTTGCATGCCTAGAATATGGAAGGTTTCATTCACGATGAGCGCTTTTTATTAGTAAGCTCTCACAGCAGCTACAGATTAAACACGCATTTGTTTGGACAGTTAGCAATGCGTTTTTTCATGAACACTCTAGTCAATGGCGCTGTCTGATGATGTATCAGTATATTAGACATGATTTGTGTGTCTGTTAGATTGTGATAACCAGATCTGGTTATGAATCAATATTTTTTACCTAGCTTTAATGCACACACTCATGTGTTGGAAGTTTGACTTTTCAATATCACTAAAGAATTAATCGTCGATTTGTGGACGCTTCGGTTTTCCTTTTAGCTATGCGATTCACAGATTGCGGTAATCGGTTTTTGTTATTCGCACGCAGGACGTGATTAGATTAAGCACGACTGTGGTTAGCCTGAAATGACTTATTGTGTATATGGAATTGACATTTTCACACTACAAGATGGCTGCCATGTTTAGGCAGAGTTAGTCCTCTTTCTATTACCATAGCTCCAGGTCTATAAGAGCAGGAAACTCTCATTGCCAGCTCTCGTACTCGAGGACCGGACAGACTGATCTAGTTTCGGCTGTACTACGGCACGGAGTGGTAAGTTCTGGGCTTGCGACCAGAGTTTAAACAGTGTGGGCAGTTGTTTTGAATTAAGGGATCTATTACTTGTGGGTCTCGCTCGAGCACCATATAGTTACTAATGATTTTGGAAAGTATATCAAAGTGAGCACTTATCGTCAGGGAAGCCGGTCACATCGGAGCTTTTTCCTTCTCATTACAGGGGTGCTTTTACTGAAAATTACGGATTTGCTCACTTCGAAGCAAGGATACTAGACTCACTCGCAGTCTAAAGCGTGTGGGATGGAATTATCACCACATGGAAAGTAGGTGGTGATTTGATACATAAGGCCATTTTGGGAATATATTTGATCAAGAGGATCAATTTTGACAGGCTCTTAACTGTACTTTTTTGTTTACTTCCGCATAGGTTGCTACCAATGACATTGAAGGTACCCCCTTTAGAAGAAATATCACAATGGTGATGCATGTATTTGGCTAGATGGGTGAGATAGTAGTCACCCCTTTTGGTCTCTGAGGGCTTTATTTATGTATTGACGGCAATGATAGAAGGGTTTTGACTTACAGGTCCCAGGTTTTTCTTTATGGTTTCGGTCTTGTGTATTTGTGGCTTTGTCTAGATGCCCTTATACAGTTTCGGGCGTTTTTGGAGCTTTTTAATCATTTGGTTTTTCTCCATCACCTTGATTTAGAGTTTTTTTAATATGAAATATTCTTGCACGATAAGTTTGTTTTATCTTCACAAATTGATGCTCACGAAGTCACCATCATTGACTTTAGATCCACCATGTGAATGCCTTTGCACTTGCACATTGTGTCACGTTTATATCTGAATTGAGCTTGTGCACACCAGTTGTATGTATGGTGTCACAATGACCATTGTTTATTTTTTGTTTACTCAGCCTTGAGAAAGTCGCTGGACGATTTCCCAGTTTGTGCGACGAAACACGTGTTGGCTGATCAGAAAGAGATAGAATAAAAGAAAGAGAAGATTTCTGAAACGGTGTTTATAATTTGTGTATACTTGCATTGGTATTTAATATTACTCTACAGACGTGTGCGGAGGATTTTGTGAATTTCTATGTTGGCTTTGGCCACATCTTTGGGGGAGGTTGGTGGTTCTCCTCACCTTACAGCACCGTAACTCAATACTATCCTGAACTGATATATGTGCGATTGTTCATAAGGCGCCGTATAACCTATAACTATACCACTGTCTATTAAATTTGGATTACCACTGAACAGGCCCTGGATCCTGGAAAAACAGACCAGGCACCCTCCAAGAGAAGGAGCAGGAAGGATAAGGCTTTATCCTCTTTACAGACTCAGAGTGAAGATCAGTCTCCTGAGGGAGATGATCTTTGCCCCTGTGAAGGTACTGCCCCAGAGGAACTTGGGCTTGATCAGACTGAATTCTTGGGGGCAGGGGGCCTTTCCAGGGCAGATTTGAGTTTGGAGCAGCAAACCTGCCCCTCTCTTGAACCCCTCCGGCAACAAGCTGCTACTGAGGCAACAGGGAATATCAGTGGGTCCCATAGGATCTACTGGGAAGAAGGACTTCTATACTCAGAGGGTAGAGACACCAAGCCTGGTGCCACCAGGAGGTTGGTAATACCCCAGACGTTTAGAGGGTTCCTGCTCTCCCTAGCACATGATATTCCTTTGGCAGGACACTTAGGGCAAAGTAAAACTTGGGACAGGCTTGTCCCTCACTTTCACTGGCCCCATATCTCTGAGGACACCAAGGAGTTTTGTCGCTCCTGTGCCACTTGCCAAGCCAGTGGTAAGTCAGATGGCATCACAAAGGCCCCCTTAATTCCACTTCCAGTGGTTGGGGTCCCCTTTGAAAGGGTAGAAATTGACATTGTTGGTCCCTTGAACCCTCCAACTGCATCTGGGCACAGTTATATCCTACTGGTGGTGGACCATGCCACTAGGCACCCAGAGGCCTTAGAACCACTACAGCTCCTGTAGTGGCCAGGGCCCTCCTGGGAATCTTTTCCAGAGTGGGCTTCCCTAAGGAGGTCTTAACAGACAGACGTACCAATTTCATGTCTAGTTATATTACTGCTATGTGGAAAGAGTGTGGAGTGAACTACGAGTTTACCATACCCTACCATCCACAGTGCAATGGGCTTGTTGAAAGATACAACAGGACCCTCAAGGGTATGATCATGGGTCTCCCAGAAAAGCTTAGGCGAAAATGGGATGTCCTACTACCCTGCCTTCTCTTTGCCTACAGAGAGGTTCCTCAGAAGGGGGTTGGCTACAGCCCATTTGAACTTCTGTTTGGACATCCAGTTAGGGGTCCAATGTGTCTAGTGAAGGAAGGTTGGGAGCAACCTCTCAAACCTCCTAAACAGGACATAGTGGACTATGTACTTGGCCTGCGTTCACGCATGGCTGATTACATGAAGGCCAGCAAAAACTTGGAGGCCAGCCAAGAACTCCAAAAAGCTTGGCATGACCAAAAGGCTGTCTTGACTGTTTATCAGCCAGGTCAGAAAGTGTGGGTGTTGGAGCCTGTGGCCCCAGCAGCTCTCCAAGACAAATGGAGTGGACCCCACACTATACTTGTGCAAAAGGGTGAGGTCACCTACTTGGTGGACCTAGGTACTACAAAAGTCCCCATAGGGTACTTCATGTCAACCGCCTTAAACCTTTTGTTGACAGGGCTGACATGGGCTTGCTCATGGCAACTGATGAGGGACAGGAGGAAGAGAGTTGCCCTCTCTCTGATCTCCTCTCTCAGAACCCTGATAATGGATCAGTAGATGGAGTAGCCTTGACAGGCAGCCTCACTGATCAACAGCAGACTGATTGCAGGAAAGTCCTCAACCAGTACAGGCATATGTTCCCCCTGACAACCAGTCAGACCACCTGGTGTACCCATGAAGTGTAAGAATAAAATCTACAGGCAGCCTGACCATGTCAGAGATTGCATCAGGACAGAGGTCCAGAAGATGCTGGAGTTGGGAGTAACTGAACCCTCGGATAGCCCTTGGGTTAGCCCAGTAGTCCTAGTACCCACACCTCACACCAAGGGTGTAAAAAGAGAAATGAGGTTTTGTGTAGACTACATATGTCTCAATGCAGTCACTAATACTGATGCTCATCCAATTCCCAGGGCAGATGAACTTATAGATACTTTGGCCTCAGCCATGTTTCTGAGTACATTTGACCTGACTGCTGGCTACTGGCAAATCAGACTATCTGAGGATGCCAAGCCAAAAATAGCATTCTCAACCCCTAGTGGGCATTATCAATTTATGGGGATGCCCTTTTGCTTGAAGAATGCACCTGCCACATTCCAGAGGTTGGTGAATAAAGTTCGAACTGGCCTGGAAGCGTATAGTGCAGCATATCTAGATGAGATAGCTGTCTTTAGCTCCACCTTGGAGGATCACCTGGTCCACCTCAAGAATGTTCTAGAGGCTCTGCAGAAAGCAAGCTTCACTATCAAGGCCACTAAGTGCCAGATAGGGCAGAGCAAGGTGGTGTACTTGGCCCACCTGGTAGGTGGAGGCCAGGTTCAACCATTACAGAGCAAAATCCAGATGACCATAATGGAACGGATTGCTCCCACTACCCAGACTCAGGTCGGAGCTTTCTTTGGCCTGACTGGGTATTACAGAAGATTTGTGAAGGGATATCGGTCCATTGTGACTCCCTTGAACGATCTGACATCTAAGAAAATGCCCAAGAAAGTTCAGTGGACAGTAAGCTGTCAAAAGGAGTTTGATGACCTTAAGCAGGCCATGTGCACTGCTTCCATTCTGCAAAGTCCTGACTACTCTAAAGAACATGTTACATACCTTCTGTAACAGTATATCTGTAAGAGACATATATTAGTTATAGAATCATTACCTCAGAATTACCCCCAGGCGTCAGACTGGATCTGGAGAATTTTTCTTCAGCAGTACCCCTGCGCGTCGGTAGGTGACATCGGTCGACTCCGCATTCGTCGTTGGCGTTGTGATCGCCGGAATGACGTTGCCCCTGCGCGCTGACGTCAGTTCTTTACACGACATTCCACGCCAGAAGCGCAGAGCCATGCAAGACACTGACCACTGGTGCACAAAACAAGGGCCCTGAAAGGTATTCCCCGACCCTAGAAGTCAGTTCGCAGAACGGGGAGGATGGGTGGGGCGGTAAGGAATCTATAACTAATATATGTCTCTTAAAGATTGTTACCGAAGGTAAGTAACTTGTTCATCTGAAAGAGACTATTAGTTATAAATTCCTTACCTTAGAATAGAACACCCCAGCAATACCAACCCCAGAGGTGGGTCTGCGAACCAAGTTCACACCAGAAAGTCCGGGAGAACTGAACGGCCAAAGAAGCTGTCTCTCCGGACTTGGCTATCCAGGCAGTAATGTTTAGTGAACATGTGCAATGATGCCCACGTGGCTGCCTGGCAGATGTCACTGAGGGGGACTCCATGTCCCAAAGCAGTAGTGGCTGCCGTCGCCCTGGTGGAATGGGACCGCAACCCTACTGGAGGCTTCTTCTTCGCCAAGGAATAACAGATTTTAATGCAAAGAACGACCCATCGAGAGATTGTTTGTTTTTGCACGGCCCGACCTTTTTTGGCAACAAAGAGCTGATCATCCAACCGGAATTGTTTTGTGCGATCCAGATAAAATGATAGCGCCCGTTTTGAATCCAGACAGTGGAGCCTCTCCTCCTCTTTAGAAGGATGCGGGGGCGGGAAGAAGGTGGGCAAAGTGATGGTCTGTCCTTTGTGGAAAGAGGTAACCACTTTGGGAAGAAAAGAAGGTCTAGTTTGAAGGACAACCTTGTCCGGATGAACAGCAAGGAAAGGAGGTTTAGAAGAAAGAGCCTGAAGCCCACTCACCCTATAAGCAGAGGTGATGGCAACCAGAAAAGCAGTCTTTAAGGTCAAGAGTCTGAGAGGACAGTTATATAGTGGCTCGAAAGGAGCACACATAAGGTAAGTTAAGACCAGATTCAAGTCCCACTGGGGCATTATGAAAGGAATAGGAGGAAAGAGGTGAGTAACGCCCCTAAGAAATCTATTTACAATAGGGGACTTGAAAAGAGAAGGCTGATCAGGAAGGCGAAGAAAGGCCGAAATGGCCGAAAGATAGCATTTAAAGGTGCCAAGAGCAGAGCCCTGCTGGGCCAAAGAAAGAATGAAGAGGAGAACCTCTGAAAGAGGGGCAGAAAGGGGATCCAAAGCCTTTCCTGTGCACCATGCCACAAATTTGTTCCATCTACAGGCGTATACCATTTTAGTGGAGGGACGCCTGGCTGCCAAGATGACATTACAGACTTCGGGAGGAAGGTCAAAAGCTGTCAACTGTCGCCACTCAATCTCCACGCAAGGAGGTGGAGGCTGGACACGTTCAGGTGCAGGACCCTCTCCTGCTGCTGCAACAGAAGATCCTCCGGAAGAGGCAGTCTGACCGGAGGATCGATGGCCATGTTCAAGAGCACGGGATACCAGACTCTTCGTGCCCAGTCCGGAGCCACACGGATGACTTGGGCCCTGTCGCGCTTGATCTTCTTCAGCATTCTGGGTAGAAGTGGTATAGGCGGAAAGGCATATAGAAGACCGCACTTCCACTTGAGACGAAAAGCGTTGCCGAGCGAGTGCCGTCTTGGAAATTCCAACGTTCAGAACGGCTGACTTTGCGCATTCTCTTCGGTGGCAAACAGATCTAACCAAGGCTCTCTCCACTGCTGAAAGAGACCTTGCACGACCTCTGAGTGAAGACGCCATTCGTGATCCATCATGCACCGGCGGCTGAGTTCATCCGCCCTGGCGTTCAGGGAACCTGCCAGGTGTTGAACAACCAGGGACATGCCCTGATGCACAAGTTACTAACTTGTGTAACGATATATCTGTAAGAGACAGTAGTTAGTGACAGATTCCTCACCTTAGAATATCCCCAGGCGTCAGGCTGGATCCGGAAAGTTTTTTGCGTAGCAGTACCCTTGCGCGTCGGTAGGCGGCGTCGTGCGGCTCCGCGTCCGTCGTCGGCGTCGTGATCGCCGGGATGACGTCGCGGGCAGTACTTAGGCGCCGCCCCTGCGCGCTGACGTCAGTTCTGTACACGACTTTCCGCGCCAGGAACGCAGAGCCATGCAAGAAGCTGACATAGGTGTCTGAAAAATACTAGGGCCCTGAAAGGGATGTCCTTAACCCTAGAAATCAGTTCGCAGAACGGGGAGGATGGGTGGGGCGGTAGGAATCTGTCACTAACTACTGTCTCTTACAGATATATCGTTACACAAGTTAGTAACTTGTGCATCTGAAAGAGACACGTTAGTGACAGATTCCTCACCTTAGAATAGATACCCCAGCAATACCAACCCCGGTGGTGGGTCTGCGAACAAAGATCAGACAAGGAAGTCCTGGAGGACAGAACGGCCAAAGAAGCCGTCCCTCCGGACCTGACTGTCAAGGCAGTAATGCTTTGTAAACGTGTGCAGCGAGGCCCACGTAGCTGCCTGACAGATAACCGGCAGCGGAACACCGCGGCCCAAGGCCGTGGTAGCAGCCGTTGCCCTGGTGGAATGGGCACGCAGCCCAACAGGAGGTTCCTTTTTAGCGAAAGAATAGCAGGTCTTGATGCACAAGGTAACCCAGCGGGAGATGGTCCTCTTGTGCACCGCCCGACCTTTTTTGGCGCCCACGTAGCCAACAAAGAGCTGGTCATCCACCCGGAAGTGTTTTGTGCGGTCAATATAGAAAGAGAGCGCACGTTTTGGGTCCAGACGGTGGAGCCTCTCTTCCTCTCTGGAAGGATGCGGAGGCGGAAAGAAGGTGGGCAAAGTGATGGTCTGCCCAATGTGGAAAGCAGTAACCACCTTTGGCAAGAAGGACGGACGCGTCCGAAGAACAACCTTGTCTGGATGAACAGACAGAAAGGGAGGTTTGCAAGATAGAGCCTGGAGCTCACTCACCCGCCGAGCGGAGGTGATGGCCACCAGAAAGGCTGTCTTCAGAGTCAGAAGACGAAGAGGACAGTTATGTAGAGGCTCAAAGGGAGCGCACATTAAAAAAGGGTAAGAACCAAGTTCAAGTCCCACTGAGGCATCACAAACGGAACAGGAGGGAAGAGGTGAGTAATGCCTTTTAAGAACCTGTTAACAACAGGGGACTTGAAAAGGGAGGGCTGATCAGGGAGCCTGAGGAAGGCCGAGATAGCACAAAGATAACCCTTGATGGTACCCAGGGCAGAACCCTGTTGGGCCAAAGAGAGAAGGAACAGAAGGACCTCAGAAAGAGGGGCAGAAAGGGGATTCACAGCCTTTGCTGTGCACCATGCCACAAATTTGTTCCACCTGCAGGCGTATACCACCTTAGTGGAGGGACGCCTGGCTGCCAGAATCACATCACAAACTTCGGGAGGCAAGTCGAAAGGAATCAACTGCCGCCGCTCAATCTCCACGCAAGCAGGTGTAGACTGGACAGGTTCGGGTGGAGGACCGTCCCCTGCTGCTGCGACAGAAGATCCTCCCGAAGAGGCAGACGGATCGGGGGATCTACGCTCATATTGAGTAGCTCGGGATACCAAACTCTTCGAGCCCAGTCCGGAGCCACAAGAATGACTTGGGCCCGGTCGTGCCGAATCTTCTTCAACACTCTGGGTAGAAGTGGTATAGGCGGAAAGGCGTACAATAGACCGCAACTCCACTCGTGACGAAAAGCGTCGCCGAGCGAGTGCCGCCTTGGAAATTCCAACGCGCAGAACTGATGACATTGCGCGTTCTCTTCGGTGGCGAATAGATCTAACCAAGGCTCTCCCCACTGTAGAAAGAGTCCTTGCGCCACTTCCGAGTGAAGACGCCATTCGTGATCCATCATGCACCTGCGGCTGAGTTCGTCCGCCCTGGCGTTCAGGGAACCTGCCAGGTGTTGAACCACCAGGAACATGCCCTGATGTTCCAGCCATGTCCAGAGGCGCAGAGCCTCCTGACAAAGGGTCCACGACCCCACCCCGCCTTGTTTGTTGCAGTACCACATGGCGGTGGTGTTGTCTGTGAACACCTGCACTACCTTCCCTTTGACAGAGGGAAGGAATGCCTTGAGTGCAAGTCGGATCGCCCGGAGCTCCAGAAGGTTGATATGGAGCCGGGACTCCGCCGGAGACCAGAGGCCTCTGATCTCCGCCTCTCCCATGTGACCGCCCCATCCCAGAAGGGACGCGTCCGTCACAACTGTGTGCTCTGGCTGGGGAAGGGAGAGGGATCTGCCCATGACCCATTGCCGGTTCGAGAGCCACCACTGCAACTGTTTTGCAGTCCCCTCCGAGATCTGGACGTGATCGGACAGGTCGCCCTGGTGCTGCGCCCACTGGAACTTCAGGTCCCACTGCAGAGCCCGCATATGCCATCTGGCATGAGTGACCAGCAGGATGCAGGAGGCCATGAGGCCCAGCAGCCTCAGGGTCATCCGTACCGAAACCCAGGATAAGGGCTGAAAGATCGGAATCATAGCCTGAATATCCCGGACTCGCCGTTCGGGAGGATAGGCCCGAAACTGCGTCGTGTCCAGAACTGCTCCGATGAAAAGGAGCTGTGGAGAAGGAACCAGATGCGACTTCGGCACATTGATGGAGAACCCCAGCGAGTGCAGGAGTTCGGCCGTAGTCTGGAGGTGGGAGACGACTGCCTGGGACGAGCCCGCCTTCAGCAGCCAGTCGTCGAGGTAGGGGAAGACTGAAACCCCTGCCCGGCGCAGATGAGCTGCGACCACCGCCATCACTTTCGTGAACACCCGAGGGGCACTGGTAAGGCCAAAGGGGAGCACGGTGAACTGAAAATGCTCGAGGCCTACCGTGAACCGAAGGTAACGCCGGTGGGCCGGCAGGACGAGGATGTGGAAATAGGCGTCCTGCAAGTCCAACGCTACCAACCAGTCTCCGGGGTCGAGGGCAGTCAAGACCTGAGCTAGGGTGAGCATCTTGAACTTCTCCTTCCGGAGGAAGCGATTGACGTTCCGGAGGTCCAAGATAGGACGCATGTCCTCCTTGTCCTTTTTGGGCACCAGAAAGTAGTGGGAGTAGCAACCACGCCCTACTTCTGGGGTCGGAACATGCTCGATGGCCCTCTTGGCCAAGAGGGCCGTGACTTCCTTCTGTAGAAGCACCAAGTGATCCCCTGACATGCGGTGGAATTGAGGTGGCATGGCTGGGGGGTGGTCTCGAAGGGGAGGGAGTAGCCCCTTCGGACAATGTCCAAGACCCACTTGTCCGAGGTGATGGGACGCCAGTGGTGAAGGTGATGGCGGACCCTGCCCCCGACTGGCGTGCTGTGCACCTGAAAGGAGGGACTAGGAGGGCTTGGAGGCCGCGGACGGGTTGGAGGTGGTGGCCTGACCCGCACGCTGGTTGCCCGAACCGCCACGGCGGTATCCACGTCCTCGGCCACGCGAAGGCGCTTGCTGCGCGGGCCGTTGGCCGGGCTGTGGACGTGACTGGGCGCCCCTTCCGTGGCCACGAAAGGGGCGAAAAGCAGACGTTTGCGGAGGGCGCACAACAGCAAGGCCCAGGGACTTAGCAGTAGCCCGTGAATCCTTGAAACGCTCCAGCGCATGGTCCGCCTTTGAACCAAAGAGACCGACTCCATCAAAGGGCATGTCCATGAGAGTATTCTGGACATCCCCTGAAAAACCAGTGGTTCTCAGCCAGGCGTGGCGACGCAGCGCCACCGTCGTTGCAAGCGATCTGCCCAGCGAGTCGGCGGTATCAAGGCCACAGCGGATGGTATACTTAGCCGCATCACGCCCTTCCGCAATAGCGCGGGTAAGCAGTGTCTGGACCTCCTCAGAACACTGCGGCAAAACATCAGCCACCGAATCCCACAGGGAGTGGGTGTATCGGCCCAAGAGGCAAGCGGTATTAACAGACCGCAAGCCAGCACTGGAGGAAGAGAAAGCCTTCTTCCCAAAGTGATCCAGGCGCTTGGATTCCCTATCCGGAGGGGCGGTAGGGAAGGCTGTTTGGGAGGCAGAGGCTTGGACAACCAAGCTCTCAGGGGTGGGGTGTTGGGAGAGAAACAGGGGGTCGCCCGGAGCCGGGCGATGGCGTCGGGCCACGTTCCTATCCACAGGAGCCCCTGTGGTGGGTTTGGACCAGGCACCCAAAAGAACGTCAGTGAGTGCATCGTTGAACGGCAGCACAGGCTCCGAAGAGGAGGCCGCCGGCTGAAGCACTTCAGTCAGGAGGTTAGTCCTGACGGCCACTGTAGGCAACTGGAGATTTAAGGCTCCAGCAGCTCTACGCAACACCGTTGCAAAATTAGCCCCCTCCTCCGTTGCCACGGGAGGAGACAGCATGCCAGAGTCGGGGGAGGTATCCAGCCCACTGGCATCCCCAAGTTCCTCAACCCAGTCCGGGTCAAACTCGCACTGTTGTGTGAGAGGGTCGTCAGACCCCTCCCAGCTCTCCTGGTCCTCCTCAGGTTGAAAAGATGGAGGAGGAGGGACATAAGGGACCCAAGGCCTCATCGGCGCCGGAACCGGCGTCGGGCGACGCCGGTCCGGCTCCATGTCCGGACCCGGGGAGAACCGGGGAACGACGCCGCCCGGAGCCCCGGACGGCGTCGGAAACGGCACCGGGGACATCGGCGTCGGCGGAGGCGTGGTTAGGTCAACCGGCGTCGATGGAGGTTGCGGCACCACCGGAACCGGGGTCGAGGCCGGGGCCGGAGCCGAGGCCGGGACGAAGGCTGGTGGGACAGGCGACGCCGGGACCGGAGTCGACGGCGACGCCGGAGCAACCCCATCTGGGCCCGCGGGGCCCGAAGGCGCACCGGAGGGACCTTGAGGCCCGAAGAGGCGGGCCATGGCCGACAGGAATTTCTGTACTTCGGCCGGAGTCGCCCCCGAACCCGGGAAGGACGGGTAATGCGGGGGCAACTCGACAGGCACGTCCGGGGCCGCGGGGGCGGGGACGGTGCCGACAGGGACCTCAGCCGAGTCGCGCGACCGGCGAGGCGAAGTCTTAGAGCGATGACGCCGCTTAGACTTCTTGTGCTTCGACTTACCGGAGGAGCGCGAAGACTTGGATTCCGACGAACGGCGGGGACTCCGCGTCCGGCCCCTCGACCTCTCCCGGGACCGGGGCTTGCTGCGGCGCGGAGCCGACTGCCGGACTTCAAGGAGCTTTCGAGACCGCTCTCGCAAAGCCTTCGGATGAAGTTTCCGGCAGTCAGGGCACGACTTCGTGTCGTGGCCTCGGCCGAGGCAGAAGAGACACTCGAGGTGGGGGTCCGTGATGGACATCATACGACCACATTCCTCGCAGGGCTTAAAGCCGGGCATCCCTACGACACCTTAGGAGTCGTGAAGACTCGTTGAAGAGAACAGTGAAAAATTTCACAAAAAGATAGTCAAAAAGTGACTAGGGCACTGCTCTTCCCGGATCTGCGCTTACTGGCGCGGAAAAAGAAGAACTGACGTCAGCGCGCAGGGGCGGCGCCTAAGTACTGCCCGCGACGTCATCCCGGCGATCACGACGCCGACGACGGACGCGGAGCCGCACGACGCCGCCTACCGACGCGCAAGGGTACTGCTACGCAAAAAACTTTCCGGATCCAGCCTGACGCCTGGGGATATTCTAAGGTGAGGAATCTGTCACTAACGTGTCTCTTTCAGATGTTCCAGCCACGTTCAGAGGCGGAGAGCCTCTTGACATAGGGTCCACGACCCCACCCCGCCCTGTTTGTTGCAGTACCACATGGCGGTGGTGTTGTCCATGAACACCTGCACTACTCTTCCCTTGACAGAAGGAAGTGATGCTTTCAGTGCGAGACGGATCGCCTGGAGCTGCAGAAGGTTGATGTGGAGCCCGGACTCCACCGGAGACCAAAGGCCTCTGATCTCCGCCTCTCCCATGTGGCCGCACCATCCCAGAAGTGATGCATCTGTCACCACTGTGAAGTCTGGTTGGGGACGGGAGAGGGATCTGCCGCTGACCCAATCCAGGTTCGTTAGCCACCACTGCAATTGGTGTGCAGTGCCCTCCGAGATCTGGATGACATCGGAAAGATTCCCCTGATGCTGCGCCCACTGGAACTTCAGGTCCCACTGCAGAGCCCGCATATGCCACCTGGCATGATCCACCAGCAGGAGGCCATGAGGCCCAGCAGCCTCAGAGTCATTCTCACCAAAATCCAGGATACAGGCTGAAACATCGGTATCATAGCCTGAATATCCCGGACTCGCTGCTCGGGAGGATAAGCCCGAAAGCACAAGTTACTAACTTGTGTAACGATATATCTGTAAGAGACAGTAGTTAGTGATAGATTCCTTACCTTAGAATATCCCCAGGCGTCAGGCTGGATCCGGAAAGTTTTGCGTAGCAGTACCCTTGCGCGTCGGTAGGCGGCGTCGTGCGGCTCCGCGTCCGTCGTCGGCGTCGTGATCGCCGGGATGACGTCGCGGGCAGTACTTAGGCGCCGCCCCTGCGCGCTGACGTCAGTTCTGTACACGACTTTCCGCGCCAGGAACGCAGAGCCATGCAAGAAGCTGACACAGGTGTCTGAAAAATACTAGGGCCCTGAAAGGGATGTCCTTAACCCTAGAAATCAGTTCGCAGAACGGGGAGGATGGGTGGGCGGTAAGGAATCTATCACTAACTACTGTCTCTTACAGATATATCGTTACACAAGTTAGTAACTTGTGCATCTGAAAGAGACACGTTAGTGATAGATTCCTTACCTTAGAATAGATACCCCAGCAATACCAACCCCGGTGGTGGGTCTGCGAACAAAGATCAGACAAGGAAGTCCTGGAGGACAGAACGGCCAAAGAAGCCGTCCCTCCGGACCTGACTGTCAAGGCAGTAATGCTTAGTAAACGTGTGCAGCGAGGCCCACGTAGCTGCCTGACAGATAACCGGCAGCGGAACACCGCGGCCCAAGGCCGTGGTAGCAGCCGTTGCCCTGGTGGAATGGGCACGCAGCCCAACAGGAGGCTCCTTCTTAGCCAAAGAATAGCAGGTCTTGATGCACAAGGTAACCCAGCGGGAGATGGTCCTCTTGTGCACCGCCCGACCTTTTTGGCGCCCACGTAGCCAACAAAGAGCTGGTCATCCACCCGGAAGTGTTTCGTGCGGTCGATATAGAAGGAGAGCGCACGTTTTGGGTCCAGACGGTGGAGCCTCTCTTCCTCTCTGGAAGGATGCGGAGGCGGAAAGAAGGTGGGCAAAGTGATGGTCTGCCCAATGTGGAAAGCAGTAACCACCTTTGGCAAGAAGGACGGACGCGTCCGAAGAACAACCTTGTCTGGATGAACAGACAGAAAGGGAGGTTTGCAAGAAAGAGCCTGGAGCTCACTCACCCGCCGAGCGGAGGTGATGGCCACCAGAAAGGCTGCCTTTAGAGTCAGAAGACGAAGAGGACAGTTATGCAGAGGCTCAAAGGGAGCGCACATTAAAAAGGTAAGAACCAAGTTCAAGTCCCACTGAGGCATTACAAACGGAACAGGAGGGAAGAGGTGAGTAATGCCTTTTAAGAACCTGTTAACAACAGGGGACTTGAAAAGGGAGGGCTGATCAGGGAGCCTGAGGAAGGCCGAGATAGCACAAAGATAACCCTTGATGGTACCCAGGGCAGAACCCTGTTGGGCCAGAGAGAGAAGGAACAGAAGGACCTCAGAAAGAGGGGCAGAAAGGGGATCCACAGCCTTTGCTGTGCACCATGCCACAAATTTGTTCCACCTGCAGGCGTATACCACCTTAGTGGAGGGACGCCTGGCTGCCAGAATCACATCACAAACTTCGGGAGGCAAGTCGAAAGGAATCAACTGCCGCCGCTCAATCTCCACGCAAGCAGGTGTAGACTGGACAGGTTCGGGTGGAGGACCGTCCCCTGCTGCTGCGACAGAAGATCCTCCCGAAGAGGCAGACGGATCGGGGGATCTATGCTCATATTGAGTAGCTCGGGATACCAAACTCTTCGAGCCCAGTCCGGAGCCACAAGAATGACTTGGGCCCGGTCGTGCCGAATCTTCTTAACACTCTGGGTAGAAGTGGTATAGGCGGAAAGGCGTACAACAGACCGCAACTCCACTCGCGACGAAAAGCGTCGCCGAGCGAGTGCCGCCTTGGAAATTCCAACGCGCAGAACTGATGACATTGCGCGTTCTCTTCGGTGGCGAATAGATCTAACCAAGGCTCTCCCCACTGTAGAAAGAGTCCTTGCGCCACTTCCGAGTGAAGACGCCATTCGTGATCCATCATGCACCTGCGGCTGAGTTCGTCCGCCCTGGCGTTCAGAGAACCTGCCAGGTGTTGAACCATCAGGAACATGCCCTGATGTTCCAGCCATGTCCAGAGGCGCAGAGCCTCCTGACAAAGGGTCCAAGACCCCACCCCGCCCTGTTTGTTGCAGTACCACATGGCGGTGGTGTTGTCTGTGAACACCTGCACTACCTTCCCTTTGACAGAGGGAAGGAATGCCTTGAGTGCAAGCCGGATCGCCCGGAGCTCCAGAAGGTTGATATGGAGCCGGGACTCCGCCGGAGACCAGAGGCCTCTGATCTCCGCCTCTCCCATGTGACCGCCCCATCCCAGAAGGGACGCGTCCGTCACAACTGTATGCTCTGGCTGGGGAAGGGAGAGGGATCTGCCCATGACCCATTGCCGGTTCGAGAGCCACCACTGCAACTGTTTTGCAGTCCCCTCCGAGATCTGGACGTGATCGGACAGGTTGCCCTGGTGCTGCGCCCACTGGAACTTCAGGTCCCACTGCAGAGCCCGCATATGCCATCTGGCATGATTGACCAGCAGGATGCAGGAGGCCATGAGGCCCAGCAGCCTCAGGGTCATCCTTACCGAAACCCAGGATAAAGGCCGAAAGATCGGAATCATAGCCTGAATATCCCGGACTCGCCGTTCGGGAGGATAGGCCCGAAACCGCGTCGTGTCCAGAACTGCTCCGATGAAAAGGAGCTGTGGAGAAGGAATCAGATGCGACTTCGGCACATTGATGGAGAACCCCAGCGAGTGCAGGAGTTCGGCCGTAGTCTGGAGGTGGGAGACGACTGCCTGGGACGAGCCCGCCTTCAGCAGCCAGTCGTCGAGGTAGGGGAAGACTGAAACCCCTGCCCGGCGCAGATGAGCTGCGACCACCGCCATCACTTTCGTGAACACCCGAGGGGCACTGGTAAGGCCAAAGGGGAGCACGGTGAACTGAAAATGCTCGGGGCCTACCGTGAACCGAAGGTAACGCCGGTGGGCCGGCAGGACGGGAATGTGGAAATACGCGTCCTGCAAGTCCAACGCTACCAACCAGTCTCCAGGGTCGAGGGCAGTCAAGACCTGAGCTAGGGTGAGCATCTTGAACTTCTCCTTCCGGAGGAAGCGATTGACGTTCCGGAGGTCCAAGATAGGACGCATGTCCTCCTTGTCCTTTTTGGGCACCAGAAAGTAGTGGGAGTAGCAACCACGCCCTACTTCTGGGGTCGGAACATGCTCGATGGCCCTCTTGGTCAAGAGGGCCGTGACTTCCTTCTGTAGAAGCACCAAGTGATCCCCTGACATGCGGTGGAATTGAGGTGGCATGGCTGGGGGGTGGTCTCGAAGGGGAGGGAGTAGCCCCTTCGGACAATGTCCAAGACCCACCTGTCCGAGGTGATGGTGCGCCAGTGGGGAAGGTGATGGCGGACCCTGCCCCCTACTGGCGTGCCGTGCACCTGAAAGGAGGGACTAGGAGGGCTTGGAGGCCGCGGACGGGTTGGAGGTGGTGGCCTGACCCGCACGCTGGTTGCCCGATCCGCCACGGCGGAATCCACGTCCTCGGCCACGCGAAGACGCCTGCTGCGCGGGCCGGTGGCTGGGCTGCTGACGTGAAGGGGCGCCCCTACCGTGGCCACGATAGGGGCGAAAAGCAGAAGGCAGCGGAGGGCGTGTAGCAGAAAGGCCCAGGGACTTGGCAGTAGCCCGTGAGTCCTTAAAGCGCTCCAACGCATGGTCTGCTTTGGACCCAAAAAGACCGACTCCATCAAAGGGCATGTCCATGAGAGTATTCTGGACATCCCCTGAAAAACCAGTGGTTCTTAGCCAGGCGTGGCGTCGGAGCGCCACCGTCGTTGCAATCGACCTGCCCAGCGAGTCGGCGGTGTCAAGGCCACAACGGATAGTGTATTTGGCCGCATCCCTTCCTTCCGCAATGGCGCGGGAAAGCAGTGCCTGGACCTCCTCAGGGCACTGGGGCAAAACATCCGCCACCGAATCCCACAGAGAGTGGGTATATCGGCCCAAAAGACAAGCGGTGTTAACGGACCGCAAGCCAGCACTGGAGGAAGAAAAACCTTTCTTCCCAAACTGATCCAGGCGTTTGGATTCCCTATCCGGAGGAGCGGTAGGGAAGGCGGTTTGGGAAGCGGAGGCTTGGACAACCAAGCTCTCAGGAGTGGGGTGGACAGAAAGAAACAGGGGGTCGCCCGGAGCGGGGCGATGGCGTCGTGACACGTTCCGATCCACAGGAGCCCCTGTGTTGGGCTTGGACCAGGCGCCCAAAAGAACGTCCGTGAGGGCGTCGTTAAACGGCAGCACAGTCTCCGCAGAGGAGGCTGCCGGCTGAAGCACCTCTGTCAAGATGTTAGGCTTGACCGTCAAAGTAGGGAGCTGGAGACGTAAGGCCCCAGCAGCCCTACGCAACACCGTACCAAAATTGGCCCCCTCCTCCGTAGCCACGGGAGGAGACAGCATGCCAGTGTCAGGAGAAGTATCCAGACCACTGGCCTCCCTAGACTCTCTGTCCAGTCCTCATCATACTGACAGTTGCGTGTCAGAGGGTCATCAGACCCCTCCCAGTCCTCCTGGTCCTCCTCTGGTTCAAAATAAGGAGGAGGAGGGACATTTGGGACCCAAGGTCCCATCGGCGCCGGAGCCGGCGTCGAGCGACGTCGCTCCGGGTCCAAGTCCGGAGCCGGAAGGAACTGGGGGACGACGCCGCCCGGAGCCCAGGGCGGCGTCGAGAACGGCACCGGAGACATCGGCGCCGGCGGAGGTGTCGTGAGGTCGACCGGCGTCGATGGGGGTTGTGGAGCCGGGATCGAGGCCGGGGCCGGAGCCGGAGCCGGGATCGAGGCTGGAGGCTCGGGCGACGCCGGGGCCGGAGCCGCCGGCGACGCCGGATCAACCCCATCAGGGCCCGCGGGGCCCGAAGGCGCACCGGAGGGGCCTGAAGGCCCGAAGAGGCGGGCCATGGCCGACAGGAACTCCTGTACCTTGGCCGGATCCGCCCCCGAACCCGGGAAGGGCGGGTATGACGGGGGCGACTCCACAGGCAAGTCCGGGGCCGCGGGGGACGGTGCCGGGAGGGGCCTCAGCCGAGTCGCGAGACCGGCGAGGCGAAGTCCGAGAGCGACGATGCTTCTTGGACTTCTTGTGTCGAGACTTACCGGACGAAGAAGACTTCGACGCCGACGACCGGTGTGCACTCCGCGAGCGACCCCTGGACCTCTCACGCGACCGGGGCTTCCGCGGAGCCGAATGCCGGGCCTCGAGGAGCTTTCGAGACCGCTCTCGCAAAGCCTTCGGGTTGAGGGCCTGGCATTCGGGACAAGACTCGGTGTCGTGGCCTCGGCCGAGGCAGAAGAGACACTCCCAATGCGGGTCGGTGACGGACATCATCCGCGCACAGGCGCCGCATCGCTTGAAGCCGGGCATCCCTACGACACCTGAAGGCTGGAAAAAAAAACAGTGAAAAATCACCAAAAAGTATGGTCAAAAATTGACCAGGGCACTGCTCTTCCCGGATCTGCGCTTACTGGCGCGGAAAAAGAAGAACTGACGTCAGCGCGCAGGGGCGGCGCCTAAGTACTGCCCGCGACGTCATCCCGGCGATCACGACGCCGACGACGGACGCGGAGCCGCACGACGCCGCCTACCGACGCGCAAGGGTACTGCTACGCAAAACTTTCCGGATCCAGCCTGACGCCTGGGGATATTCTAAGGTAAGGAATCTATCACTAACGTGTCTCTTTCAGATCTGCGCTGTATCCAGAGCTGCTCCAATGAAAAGGAGCTTCTGAGAGGGAATCAGGTGTGACTTGATAGTGAACCCCAGCCAATGCAGGAGGTCCGCCATAGTCTGGAGGTGGGAGATGACGGCCTGGGGCGAGCCAGCCTTCAACAGCCAGTCGTCGAGATAGGGGAAGACTGGAACCCCTGATCTGCTCAGATGAGCTGGGACCACCGCCATCACTTTTGTGAACACCCGAGCGGCGCTGGTAAGGCCAAAGGGGAGCACGGTAAACTGAAAATGCTCGTGGCCTACCGTGAACCATAGGTAACGCCTGTGGGCTGCCAGGACGGGGATGTGGAAATAAGCATCCTGCATGTCCAACGCTACCATCCAGTCTCCAGGGCAGACAGGACCTGAGCTAATGTCAACATTTTGAACTTCTCCTTCCCGAGGAAGCAGTTGACGTCCCTGAGATCCAAGATAGGATGTATGCTTTTGTCCTTCTTGGGCACCAGGAAGTAGTGGGAGTAACAACCACGACCCACTTCCGGGACAGGGACTCGTTCGATAGCTCCCTTGGCCAAGAGAGCCGTAACTTCTTGACGGAGAAGGGCCAAGTGATCCTCCGACATGCAATAGTGTGTTGGTGGCATGGAGGGAGGGGTAGTCTTGAAGGGGAGGGAGTATAGCCCCTTCGGACTATCTGCGAAACCCACCTGTCCGACGTGATGTTGTGCTAGTGGGGGAGGTGATGGTGGATCCTTCCGCCCACTGGCAACTGGTGGCCCTGAAATGTCGGACTAGGAGGGCTTAGAGGCTGCTGCAGAGGGGGCACTGGTGGACTGGCCCGCCCGCTGACCCCCAGACCCACGGCGATGGGTCCCAAGTCCTCGGCCCGGGTACTTGCGCCGGCCTGTGGCGCTGGGTGGAACATGGTAGGGCACCCCTTCCGTAGCCACGAAAGGCAGACTGCACATGACGAGAGGTGGCAGTGAGGCGCAAGGATCTGGCCGTAGCTCTAAAATCCTTGAAGCTCTCAAGCGCATGATCCGCCTTGTCGCCAAACAGACAACGGCCATCAAAGGGCATGTCCAAAATAGTTGATTGGACATCCCCAGAAAAGCCAGTGGATCTCAGCCAGGTGTGGCGTCCTAGGGCTACTGCAGAAATCATTCTACCCAGCGAGTCGGCGGGGTCTAGCCCACAGCGGATGGGAAACTTTGCTGCATCTCTACCCTTTGCAACTCCACGGGAGAGTGTGACCCGGGCCTCCTCCGGGCACTGTGGCAGCACCTGCGCAACCCTATCCCACACAGAGTGGGTGTAACGGCACAAGAGACATAGGGTGTTCACCGACCGCAGTCCTAAGCTAGTGGAAGAAAGGATCTTCCCAAGATGGTTCAGCTTCTTGCATTCCCTATCCGGGGGAGCAGAAGGGAACGCGCCTTTGGATGTTGAGGCTTGGACCACCAAGCTCTTGTGGGTAGGGTGTTGGGAGAGGAAAATGGGGTCTCCCGGGGCCGGGCGGTGGCATCGGGCACTCATCCTAACCACAGGAGCCCCTGTGCTAGGCCCGGACCAAGTGCCTAGAAGGATGTCTGTGAGGGCCTCATTGAACAGCAGCTGGGTTTCCGAAGAGGCTGCTTCCAGCTGAAGCACCTCAGTCAGGAGATTCGTTCTGACTGCCACCGTAGGAAGCTCAAGGCCCAAGGCCTCAGCTGCCCTAGCAAACACCACAGCATAGGAGGCTCCCTCCTCCGTGGCCACGGTAGGAGGAAAAAGCATGCCAAGGCCTGTGGAGGTATCCAGACCACTGTCTTCCCCCAACTCCTCTCTCGAGCCCGGCTCTTCCAGCTGGTCTGCCAAAGGGTCAACAGACCCCTCCCAGTCCTCTTCACCTTCCTCTGGCTGCCACTCAGGGCAATAGGGAATGCCAGGGGAGAACAGTGGTACAAAAGGACCAGTCGGCGCCGGTACCTGTGTCGGTCGACGCTAGTCCGGCTCCGTGTCCAAGACGAGGGGGAGGCCGGGGTCGACGCCGGCCGGGGACACAACTGGCAACGGAGGTGGCAGAGGCGTCGTCAGAGGAATCGGTGCCGGAGGAGGCATCGTGATGTCGACCGGCACTGTTCTGGATCCAGGCCTGGATCCCTGGGGGCCCTGCGGCGCTGAAGCCGGAGCCACCAGCATCGAAGGCCTAAGCCTCCAGCCGAGTCCGCGGAGCCCGAAGGTGCGCCGGCGGAGTCGGGCTGCCCAAAGATGGTGTGGAGGGCTTCGTAAAAAGCACGAAGCTGGGCAGGGGACGCTCCGGCTCCTGGGAAGGGAGGGAAGCTCGGAGCCGTCCTAGTAGCCTCCGCGTGTGGAGCCGAAGGACGAGGACCTTCCATGTCCCGTGCCACGTCGGCCGACGGACGAGGAGAAGGCGAAGAGCGATGGTGCTTCTTCGCCTTTTTCTTGTGCTTTGACTTACCCGAAGACAAAGACTTTGGTGAGGAGTGATGGTGGTGACTCCGCGACCGGTCCCGCGACCTCCCTCTCGACCGGGACCTCGAGCGGCGCGGAGCTGACTGCCTGGCCTCCAGAAGCTTTCAGGACCGCTCCCGCAAAGACTTCGGGTTCATGGCCCGGCAGTCCGAGCACAACTTCGGTTCGTGGTCGCGCTCCAGGCACTAAAGGCACACGAGGTACGGATCCGTGACTGACATCAGCTTATGACAACAGTCACAAGGCTTGAAGTCGGTCCGCCGATGTGACATTCCTGCGTGCACCAGGAGTCAAACGACTCGAAAAAGATGTCGACAAAAAGTCGAAAAACACTAGTCAAAAAATGACTAAGGGTGCCACTCTCTCCGGATTTGCGCTGGCTGGCGCGGAAAAAAAAGAACTGACGTCAGCGCACATGGGCGGCGTCTAAGTAGATACCTCGACGTCATTCCGGCAATCACGACGTCAACGACAAACACGGAGTCGACCGACGCCACCTATCGACGCGCAGGGGTACTGCTGAAGAAAAATTCTCCGATCCAGTCTGAAGCCTGGGCGTAATTCTAAGGTAAGGAATCTATAACTAATAGTCTCTTTCAGATACTTTCGTTATCCAGACAGATGCATCTGAGTTAGGGGTAGAGGCTGTGTTATCACAACTTAATGCAGAGGGCCAGGATCAACCAGTAGATTTTATCAGCAGAAGGTTGACTCCCAGGGTGAAACCATTGAGAGGGAGGCCTTTGCTGTGGTCTGGGCCTTGAAGAAGTTGAGGCCATACTTGTTTGGCACTCACTTCATTGTTCAGACAGACCATAAGCCCCTCTTGTGGCTTAAACAGATGAAGGGTGAAAACCCCAAACCTTTGAGGTGGTCAATTTCCCTACAGGGGATGGACTATTCAGTGGAAACATAGACCTGGGAGTAACCATGCCAATGCAGATGGACTCTCCAGATATTTCCACTTAGAAAATGAAGACTCAACTGGGCAAGGTTAGTCTCATCTCCTTACGTTTGGGGGGGGGGGGGGTTGTGTAGGAAAGTAGGATCTGCTTCTATGGTTACCCCCACTTTTAGCTTGATGTAATGCTGTTTCTGACTAGTCTGACTGGGATCTTGTTAATCATGACCCCAGTTTTTGTGCTTTCTCCCCTAAATTGGTTTTGTAAGTACTTAGGTACATCCCAGATTGGACACTAGTGTACACTTACCAGTCCCTAGTATATGGTACTAAGGTATCCAGGGCCTAGGTACACCATGGGTCCCCCATGGGCTGCAGCATGTATTATGCCACCCATGGGAGACCACTCAATTGGTAACTACAGGTCTGCCATTGCAGCCTGTGTAAGCTGGTGCTAGCACCACTTACTAAAGATATAGGTTTACCTATATCTAAGGTCGCTGCACTTAAAACCAATAAGTCACCCCTAGAGCAGGCCTTTCAATCCTGAAGGCAGGGTGCTTGGTTCTAAGTGTGAGGGTGCCCCTGCATGAGCAGGACACCCCTGTGACCTACGGAGTCCATTCTCCTGGGTTGTAAGTGAGACAGCCATATAACATATAGAGGGGCACCGCGTCATTACGCGGTGACCATCTCGAAACTGGCTGTAACGAATCCTATCATGTTTGGTATCAAACATGTTGGAATCATACGATTCCATGCACCGTGAAGCTCCTTTGGGAGGCCCTCGGTGCTCCCGGTACCAGTCTTCCAGACCCGGACAGCAAGCTAGGGCTGCTGCCGGCCAGAGACACGTTTCTGCCCTCATGCTGCTGAGCCAAGCTCGGGCAGAGGAAAGCAGAACAATAGGTATCCTGTCACAGGGAGGTGTGACCACCTCCCAGACAGGATTTTGTGTATTGGGGCAGGGTGGGAGCGCTTGCCAGCGCCACATAGTCTGCGTGCAGGGCACACTTGGTGCCCTCCATGCATAGTCCAGTTCAAACCAGTTCAGGGAGCCGTTGGCTTCTGCTCTGGCTCGAACCTGGACAAAGGGTAGGGGAGTATCCTCCTCCTTGTCCAGCCCCTCCTTAGGGAGGGACCCCTGTATCGTCCCAACCCTTTCCTTAGGGTATTTAAGGGCTTACCTGTGGGTGGGTCCTCAAATTCGTCGTGGGACAAGATACATTCCCGACACTACTTCTTCAACCGTCTGGGCACTCTGGACTTCCCTCTGGGCATCAAGGCTGCAACTAGGAAGACTCATGCTGCTCCTGATCTCATCGCCCTGCTCTTCTGCTGCAACGTCCGTGCCTGTGCAACATACAGGAACCTTGGGAATCTCCCTTGAAGTGAAGGAGTCACTTCCCTGCATCTGCAGGCACCACAACTAAGCTGACCGGTCTGCTGATCCTGGGCTCCCATGGACTCCAAAAGGCTCAGCAACACAGGTGGTAGTTCTCCACATCCCTCGAGGCCTGCCCTGTCCTCTCACCAAGTTTGAGGTCATTATCCCTCGGCGGAGCCGCAGGAACCGAACCCCTGTGCATCACGTCAACTTACAGTTGCAAAGTCTTGTTGGATTCCTTCCACCAAGATCTTCGGGCTCCAAGTAGCCTCAACCTCCAGCACCTCCAGTGACCAAGATCTTCACCCTCACCACATCTCTTACATTGTGGGCTTGCATCTTTGGTGAGCTGCTCGAGGTCCTCTTGCGACTCCAGTGCCTCCGACCTGTGGGTCCTCTTGAGGGTCATCTACATTTTCTTTGGGCTCCCCTGATTGCTCGGGGACTGCCCTGACTCCCCTGTTTTTGCTGAGTCTCCTGGACCTTGCTGGTCCCGACATTGCACCTTTTTTCACTTCCACGTTAGTTGCAGTTGCCAAGGCTTGTTGGTACTCCCGCCGGACACCGACCCCTCAACTCTCGACATCCAACGTGGGATAGTTCGTGAATGGCTCCTGGTCTTCCACAGCGTAGCCTGGTCCTCACAGCTGCAGCTCCAAGGTCACCGTCAACTCTCCTGCAGCACCAGACATTGGTGGGCATTCGTCTTCCGTGCCTCCTGGTCACTTCCAAGTGGCATAGACTCTGTCCCCTCTGCTTTCAGGTACTTCTCGACTTGAATCCACCTTTTGGTTCCACCGGACATTTTCTCCTTCTCCAGCAGCAGCATCTGCCTGAAGTCCTCCATTGGGTTTAACTGTGGTTTCCAACGCCACTTCACACCTATGCACCCGGCTCCTCTGGGGCCGGTATCCTGGTTCCTAAGGTATCCATGTGTGGGGTGGCTCTCCAACCTTTTTCTTCCACAGGGTTTCTTCAGGGTCCACTGGGAAGGGTCCTTCTTCTTTAAAATTGCAACCGTGACTTACCCATTGTCTTGCATTGATCTCGCAGTTGTGTTCCCACTCTGCACACGGCCTCCGTGGGGCTCCTAGTTACTTACCTTGGGTGGTTCCTTGGGTCCCCGGCACTTCTACGTCTTCTGGGTATAGTCTTGACTCGAGTCGTTGTTCGCATTCCACTATTTTAGTATATGGTTTGGTCCCCCCTTGGTGACCGCTGTGTATTACGTGCTACTTACCTGTTTCTATTGAAAAGTATTGTGTGCATCTCCGGCTTGGAGATACCTGTATGTGTTAGTGAGTGAGAGAACTACAGAGCCCTCCATAAAATTTCTCTTTCTTCTCTTCAGAGAGAGTTCTTGACTCCTCAGTCCCCTCTTTCGCAGATAGTCCCGCAGTAGACGTTTGTACTCTAGAAGCATGGCTGAGGGCCAATATCGATGCAGTCGCCCCTCTGATTTCGCACACCTATAGGAGGACTGGCCGTTCAGCGCCATGGTTCAATGAATCCCTGAGAGTTAGCAAAAGCAAATGCAAAGGCCTTGAAAGAAAGTGGCGTAGACACTATCTCTCAGAGGAGAGGAATATCTATAAGACAGCTCTCAAATCACACTACAAATTGGCGAAAACGGCCAAAATGAACTATCTGGAGAATAGAATTGCAGCAACTAACAACAGGGGCAAGGAAGTTTTCAATATTGTAAAATCGTTTACGGCTCCTAAGGCAGTGAGCAAGGATGCACCGGTATCAGCAGAATGGACGCGCCAGGTGGCCCATTCCTTTTATGAAAAGATAACAACGATCCAGTAGTCATTCTCCCCGGTGGCGTGGGAGGATATTTCCTCTCCTCACACCCAGGTGGGAGGTATCACTCAACCCCTTCCCCCCGCGGCACTCTCACAACGCCCACCACTGTTGCAGATCCCGGTCATAAATCTTGAGGATTCACTCGCATATCTTTTGGGCCTCAAGTCGGGCTCACCAACAGATGCATGCCCATCTAAACTGATACCTGCTCTAGCAGCCACCTTAAACACACCAGTCAATAAGGTACTCCATTCCTTGCTTTAAACAGGCATTGTGCTGACACTCTGGAAGCAGGCAAAAATCGTGCCACTCCTGAAAAAACCTAACGTGGACCCCAACATTCCCACGAACCACAGACCCATCTCTCTCCTCCCGGCCTTCACCAAAGTATTGGAGAAACATGTTAACAAAGTACTCATGGAGTATACAGAGAATTACAATCTTCTGCAACACCACGCAATCCGGCTTTAGAGCCAATTACAGCACCGAGACAGCCCTGCTGGAGGTGACGGAACATCTCGGAGACAAGCTGGATCATGTGGCAGAGCCATTTTTATCTTACTTGATCTGTCAGCGGCATTCAACACGGTGCCCCATGGGATGCTCTTAGATAGACTGAGGAACATGAGTATCGCGGGGAGGGCACTAGCCTGGATTACATCTTTTTTGGAGGACAGAGAACAGGTCATCTGGACACCCCTGATTTCAGCCTCTATGCCCAACATGCAGGTTGGAGTCCCCCAAGGCTCCTCACTAAGTCCAACTCTTTTTAATCTATACGTGTCACCCCTAGCATCATTGGCAGAGGCACAGGGCACCAAAATAATTTCTTATGCTGACGATACACAGCTGATTTTCACATGCGACAAAGGCACTGACTTCAATGGGGAAGCAATTAGATCTTGCCTGACAAAGGTTTTTAGATGGCTGAAGGAGAACCAGCTCAAGTGCAATCCTGACAAAACTGAGATTGTCTTCTTTGGCCAACCCGCTGTGATCAATTGGAGTCAGTGGTGGCCCGCAGAATTCTCCCCTCCCAGTACTGCCCAATCTACAGTCAAAAACATGGGTATCTACATCGATAATGGGTTCTCGATGCGGTTCCAGGTTAGGCCCTAGTGGGAACCTGTTTTGGCTTACTTCAGATGCTGAAGAAATTCCTTCCGCTTCTCCCCCGAATTCCAGGAAGACAGCGGTGCAGGCGCTGGTCATGTCCAGATTAGACTATGCCAATGCCCTCTACCTGGGACTACAGGTCTACCTTCTTCAGCGCCTTCAGGTAGTACAAAATTCAGCAGCTAGGGCGATTCTCAGACTGAATCCCAGGTCGCATATGATCCCTCATCTTAAGTCCTTACATTGGCGTCAGTGAGGGAACAGATAAAATTCAAGGCCATGGTTATTTTCTTCAAAGCTTTCCATGGCATGGGTGACGTCTACCTTAGAAAACAAGCTAGCAGTTACACACCTACTAGAGCACTCAGATCATCCTCCACCGATCTGGCCTCCATCCCCAAAACACGTCTGGTTTGTAGAGGTGGTAGGTCCTTCGGCTTCCTAGGAGCCCAAGCTTGGAACAAACTGCTGACAGCTTTGAGAGCATCAACAGTTCTCTCCCACTTCAAAAAACAGTTGAAAACATGGCATTTTAAGAGCTAAGCCTCCTAGTAGGGCAGCCTCATGTGAACTGTTAGCACCGGGACACTCCTGCCGGAGTAGCTGTGTGCTCTATAAGTACCGCTCATTCATTCATTCAGTGTTATATAATAAATAAATATTTGTATAAATACACTGTGGGTTCTTTTTCATTTAATATATATCAATAAGATTATGTTCTGGTAAAACAAGCTGCTTTACACTCCTTCTGGACTAAGCCTGGATGCTGCTCTCCACAGCTATCACTTAGAGAGCTTTCTAAGGTTGTCTAAGACCACTAAAATCACTATAAGGGTTGTCTGGATTGGTGCAGGGTGCCCACTTACATAAGTGTGCATCATATACCAAGCCAGATTCTCACAAAATAGAATTTAAAAAACCTTAGAAATTCACTAAAAAACGAAGGTTACAGGGACGTTATAGTTATGCTAACATTTCACTCGTACAAAATCAGAGAAATTCAGCAGTTATAGTTAGCTGAGCTAACTATAACTCGCACCGCCGCAATGCATTGCTTATGACCTCAAACATTACATTACAGTCTCTGTTCGATTGCCCTATTCTTCATTGAGTTATATTGGGTGCCTAACAACGTCTCTGCACCCTGCACTCGGCCGCCCCTTTGCGCAGGTAGTGAACTGTTGTTGCTGAACTGAATCTTGCCCAATACTGACCTTAAGTCCAGAATATTGGTCTTGTAAGTCAATGTTACCTATAAATATGCTGAATGTTTTTTTTCCTCCCATAGGTTAACATTGCAAAGTCTGAAAATTGCACTGTTTTGATATTGAAATTTATTTTTATTACAAAACGTACTTGCCAACAGCAAAGTTCTGTGGTTCTACTAAATAAATATAACCAAGTATTATTTTTCTAAATTGGTCTCGGATTTATTCATTGAGTGTGTGACTCATTTATTGCACTGTGTGTTCAATGGACAAGTTACTTTACCTTCGGTAACGCCTTATCTGGTAGAGACATGATCTAGCCACAGATTACTTACCTTTGAACTTCCAGGCATCAGGCTGGATCCAGAAGATTTTTCACAGCAGTACCCCTGCGCGCTTGTAGGTGGCGTCAGTCGACTCCGCATGGTGACGTCGTCAGCTTTGTGTTCATTGTCGTCCTGACATCCGCGTCGTCAATATAACCGCCACTCCAGCACGCTGACGTCAGTACTTTTCACTACTTTCCACGCCAGAAGCGCAAAGCCATGAAATGACTGACCATGGTGTGTTAAAAAATGAACAACTAGGGCCCTGAAGGGGTACGTCCCCGACACTTAAAACCAATTCCGCAGTGCGGGAAGGATGGGTGGGTCGGTAAGGAATCTGCGGCTAGATCATGTCTCTACCAGATAAGACGTTACCGAAGGTAAGTAACTTGTCCATCTGATAGAGACATCTAGCCACAGATTCCTTACCTTTGAACAGATACCCAAGCAATACCATCCCCAGAGGAGGGACTGTGGAACGGCTTAGACCAGAAAATCCTGTAAAACAGAGAGTCCAAACAGGCCTTCTCTGCGAACCTGGGAATCCAGGCAGTAGTGTCTGGCGAACATGGGCAGAGATGCCCACGTGGCAGCTTGGCATATGTCAGAGATGGGAACACCACGCTGGAGGGCTGGGGTGGCCGTCTTTGCCCTGGTGGAATGGGCCCTAACCTCTTCATGGGGATCCTTCTTCGCTAAGGCGTAACAAATTTTAAAACCGAGTATGACCCATCGGGATATAGTCCTCTTCCGGACAGCACGACCTTTCTTTGTACCCACATATCTAATAAAAAGTTGGTCATCCACCCGGATGGTGAGCAACCGCAAGGGGGCATTTATACAGCGGCTCAAATGGTGCACACATCAGGAAAGTAAGCACCAAATTAAGGTCCCACTGCAGCATGATGAAGGGTGAAGGAGGAAACAAATGGGTTAACCCCTTCAAAAACATTTGCACAAGAGGGGATTTGAATAGAGAGGGCTGGTCAGGCAGTCGAAGAAAAGAAGAAAGGGCCGAAAGGTAGCCCTTCAAAGTGTTCAGTGGAGAGCCTTGCTGGGCCAATGAAAGTATAAACAGAAGGACTTGAGGTAATGGAGC
Organism: Calotriton arnoldi; assembly: GCA_963921515.1. Taxonomy (NCBI): domain Eukaryota; kingdom Metazoa; phylum Chordata; class Amphibia; order Caudata; family Salamandridae; genus Calotriton; species Calotriton arnoldi. The sequence continues at coordinate 4,022,942 of CAWUFW010000397.1, forward strand.
AGATAAGGGGTCGATAGACCTGTCTGTATAATATTTACAAAATTTGTTCCATCGGCAGGCGTATACCGATTTTGTGGAGGGACGCGTGGCTGCCAAGATAATCTCACAGACTTCGGGAGGGAGGTCAAAAGCTGTCAACTGTCGCCGCTCAATCTCCACGCAAGGAGGCGTAGAGTGGACAGGTGCGGGTGGAGAACCTTCCCCTGCTGCTGCGATCCTCCCGAAGAGGCACCCTGCCCAGAGAATTGATGCTCATGTCTAGAAGCTCAGGATACCAAACTCTGCGTGCCCACTCCAGAGCCACAAGAATAACTTGTGCCGGTCGCTCCTGATCTTCTTGAGCACTCCAATAAGAAGTGGTATGGGCGGAAAGGCGTATAGGAGGCGTGAGCTCCACTCGCGATGAAAAGCGTTGCCGAGCGAGTGCCGCCTTGGAAACTCCAATGAGCAAAATAGCTGACATTGTGCGTTCTCTTCGGAGGCGAATAGATCTAACCAAGGCTCTCCCCACCGCTGAAAGAGACCTTGTGCCACGTCCGGATGGAGACATTATAAGTTAAGTAATGGAGATTTGTTTAGTATTCGGGTGGGTATGGGTTTTGGGGTACATAGGAATAGTAATTTTTACCCCTACACTATCCAACACTTACCCTAATGTTGCCCTAAAAGTATTATGCGTTGTAATGGTATGTGTTGTAATGGTATGCATTGTAATGGAATGCGTTGTAATGGTAGTTTTTAAAAATGCGTTGTAATGGCATGCGTTGTAAAATCATGCAATGTAAGTTGCGATGTAAAGACTGCGTTGTAAAAGCATGCGTTGTAATTGCATGCGTTGTAACGTCATATATTCCCTGCGTCACTGTAATCTGAGGATGATGTCGTAATGGCAGGGCCGGAGCATACACCGGTAGTTTATTGGCTGGCCTTGTCAGTGCTTACCATGCTGTGACTGTGTTGCGCACCGGGTTAATTTCGGTGCGCGGAGTGTACTGTTTTGGCTCCAATATAAGTGCAGATAGTGGTGTTGGATGAGCACTATCGCTCTCCACCGCCACGTGCGGTAGATATGCATGCAGGTGCATCAATAATGCTCATGTTGTGCTTGAGCGCAAAGATAATAAAGCAGCAGGTCTCGGGCCCCGAAACCGCCTTGTGTGTATGGCCGAGTAAGTTCCTTCCATCCTACCCTGGGCTGTTTTCCTGCCCACGTAAGCGTGGTCATACAGGAGCGCAGCCTTGTAAACAACTGTTGTGTGAGTGCTATGGGTATGTTTGTGTGTAGATAAAGGAAGCGGGGCAACACCACCATTTTCTGTATAGCAATTCTGTCAGCTATTGAGACTGGCAATCGGACCCATCTGGCAACCTAACTTTCCAGTTTTGTCAGAGCAGTGCCATAGTTTTCGCGTATTACCAATTCGGGAGGTCACGGTGTATCCAGACCCCTAAGTATTTGACCGGCTCTGTTCGCCACTGCAGAGGAAAGTCTAGTGGGGGTTGTTCTGTAGCTGGTGTCAGCGGAATCACCACTGACTTAGTCCAGTTTATACTCGGTCCCGAGTAGAGTTTGAATCGTGTATTCTCTTATTAGTGGATTTAGGTTGTTTTCTGGGTGGCATGTGTATAGTACCATGTCGTCTGCATATAGTGATATGCTAATGGGCTGCAGACAGAATTGCAGTGCTGAGTTTGCATGTTTTTGCCTAATTTTACATGCCAGTGGTTCAAGTGCCAACATGAATAATAGCGGCGATAATGGGCACCCCTGCAGTGTTCCTCTATGGATGTGTAAGGGAGCGGCTGTAATGACATTAATCCTGAGCCTTGCGCATGGATCTGTATATAGCAATTTGATCCAGTGCAGGAACGGGTGTGGGAATCTCATTCTTCGAAGGACTGAGAACATGAACAGCCATTCCATTGAAGCACAAGTTACTAACTTGTGTAACGATATATCTGTAAGAGACAGTAGTTAGTGACAGATTCCTTACCTTAGAATATCCCCAGGCGTCAGGCTGGATCCGGAAAGTTTTTTGCGTAGCAGTACCCTTGCGCGTCGGTAGGCGGCGTCGTGCGGCTCCGCGTCCGTCGTCGGCGTCGTGATCGCCAGGATGACGTCGCGGGCAGTACTTAGGCGCCGCCCCTGCGCGCTGACGTCAGTTCTGTACACGACTTTCCGCGCCAGGAACGCAGAGCCATGCAAGAAGCTGACATAGGTGTCTGAAAAATACTAGGGCCCTGAAAGGGATGTCCTTATCCCTAGAAATCAGTTCGCAGAACGGGGAGGATGGGTGGGCGGTAAGGAATCTGTCACTAACTACTGTCTCTTACAGATATATCGTTACACAAGTTAGTAACTTGTGCATCTGAAAGAGACACGTTAGTGACAGATTCCTTACCTTAGAATAGATACCCCAGCAATACCAACCCCGGTGGTGGGTCTGCGAACAAAGATCAGACAAGGAAGTCCTGGAGGACAGAACGGCCAAAGAAGCCGTCCCTCCGGACCTGACTGTCAAGGCAGTAATGCTTTGTAAACGTGTGCAGCGAGGCCCACGTAGCTGCCTGACAGATAACCGGCAGCGGAACACCGCGGCCCAAGGCCGTGGTAGCAGCCGTTGCCCTGGTGGAATGGGCACGCAGCCCAACAGGAGGCTCCTTCTTAGCCAAAGAATAGCAGGTCTTGATGCACAAGGTAACCCAGCGGGAGATGGTCCTCTTGTGCACCGCTCGACCTTTTTTGGCGCCCACGCAGCCAACAAAGAGCTGGTCATCCACCCGGAAGTGTTTTGTGCGGTCAATATAGAAAGAGAGCGCACGTTTTGGGTCCAGACGGTGGAGCCTCTCTTCCTCTCTGGAAGGATGCGGAGGCGGAAAGAAGGTGGGCAAAGTGATGGTCTGCCCAATGTGGAAAGCAGTAACCACCTTTGGCAAGAAGGACGGACGCGTCCGAAGAACAACCTTGTCTGAACAGACAGAAAGGGAGGTTTGCAAGATAGAGCCTGGAGCTCACTCACCCGCCGAGCGGAGGTGATGGCCACCAGAAAGGCTGTCTTCAGAGTCAGAAGACGAAGAGGACAGTTATGTAGAGGCTCAAAGGGAGCGCACATTAAAAAGGTAAGAACCAAGTTCAAGTCCCACTGAGGCATCACAAACGGAACAGGAGGGAAGAGGTGTGTAATGCCTTTTAAGAACCTGTTAACAACAGGGGACTTGAAAAGGGAGGGCTGATCAGGGAGCCTGAGGAAGGCCGAGATAGCACAAAGATAACCCTTGATGGTACCCAGGGCAGAACCCTGTTGGGCCAGAGAGAGAAGGAACAGAAGGACCTCAGAAAGAGGGGCAGAAAGGGGATTCACAGCCTTTGCTGTGCACCATGCCACAAATTTGTTCCACCTGCAGGCGTATACCACCTTAGTGGAGGGACGCCTGGCTGCCAGAATCACATCACAAACTTCGGGAGGCAAGTCGAAAGGAATCAACTGCCGCCGCTCAATCTCCACGCAAGCAGGTGTAGACTGGACAGGTTCGGGTGGAGGACCGTCCCCTGCTGCTGCGACAGAAGATCCTCCCGAAGAGGCAGACGGATCGGGGGATCTACGCTCATATTGAGTAGCTCGGGATACCAAACTCTTCGAGCCCAGTCCGGAGCCACAAGAATGACTTGGGCCCGGTCGTGCCGAATCTTCTTCAACACTCTGGGTAGAAGTGGTATAGGCGGAAAGGCGTACAATAGACCGCAACTCCACTCGTGACGAAAAGCGTCGCCGAGCGAGTGCCGCCTTGGAAATTCCAACGCGCAGAACTGATGACATTGCGCGTTCTCTTCGGTGGCGAATAGATCTAACCAAGGCTCTCCCCACTGTAGAAAGAGTCCTTGCGCCACTTCCGAGTGAAGACGCCATTCGTGATCCATCATGCACCTGCAGCTGAGTTCGTCCGCCCTGGCGTCCAGGGAACCTGCCAGGTGTTGAACCACCAGGAACATGCCCTGGCGTTCCAGCCATGTCCAGAGGCGCAGAGCCTCCTGACAAAGGTCCACGACCCCACCCCGCCTTGTTTGTTGCAGTACCACATGGCGGTGGTGTTGTCTGTGAACACCTGCACTACCTTCCCTTTGACAGAGGGAAGGAATGCCTTGAGTGCAAGTCGGATCGCCCGGAGCTCCAGAAGGTTGATATGGAGCCGGGACTCCGCCGGAGACCAGAGGCCTCTGATCTCCGCCTCTCCCATGTGACCGCCCCATCCCAGAAGGGACGCGTCCGTCACAACTGTGTGCTCTGGCTGGGGAAGGGAGAGGGATCTGCCCATGACCCATTGCCGGTTCGAGAGCCACCACTGCAACTGTTTTGCAGTCCCCTCCGAGATCTGGACGTGATCGGACAGGTCGCCCTGGTGCTGCGCCCACTGGAACTTCAGGTCCCACTGCAGAGCCCGCATATGCTATCTGGCATGAGTGACCAGCAGGATGCAGGAGGCCATGAGGCCCAGCAGCCTCAGGGTCATCCGTACCGAAACCCAGGATAAAGGCTGAAAGATCGGAATCATAGCCTGAATATCCCGGACTCGCTGTTCGGGAGGATAGGCCCGAAACTGCGTCGTGTCCAGAACTGCTCCGATGAAAAGGAGCTGTGGAGAAGGAATCAGATGCGACTTCGGCACATTGATGGAGAACCCCAGCGAGTGCAGGAGTTCGGCCGTAGTCTGGAGGTGGGAGACGACTGCCTGGGACGAGCCCGCCTTCAGCAGCCAGTCGTCGAGGTAGGGGAAGACTGAAACCCCTGCACGGCGCAGATGAGCTGCGACCACCGCCATCACTTTCGTGAACACCCGAGGGGCACTGGTAAGGCCAAAGGGGAGCACGGTGAACTGAAAATGCTCGAGGCCTACCGTGAACCGAAGGGAACGCCGGTGAGCCGGCAGGACGGGGATGTGGAAATAGGCGTCCTGCAAGTCCAACGCTACCAACCAGTCTCCGGGGTCGAGGGCAGTCAAGACCTGAGCTAGGGTGAGCATCTTGAACTTCTCCTTCCGGAGGAAGCGATTGACGTTCCGGAGGTCCAAGATAGGACGCATGTCCTCCTTGTCCTTTTGGGCACCAGAAAGTAGTGGGAGTAGCAACCACGCCCTACTTCTGGGGTTGGAACATGCTCGATGGCCCTCTTGGCCAAGAGGACCGTGACTTCCTTCTGTAGAAGCGCCAAGTGATCCCCTGACATGCGGTGGAATGGAGGTGGCATGGCTGGGGGGGTGGTCTCGAAGGGGAGGGAGTAGCCCCTTCGGACAATGTCCAAGACCCACTTGTCCGAGGTGATGGGACGCCAGTGGTGAAGGTGATGGCGGACCCTGCCCCCGACTGGCGTGCTGTGCACCTGAAAGGAGGGACTAGGAGGGCTTGGAGGCCGCGGACGGGTTGGAGGTGGTGGCCTGACCCGCACGCTGGTTGCCCGAACCGCCACGGCGGTATCCACGTCCTCGGCCACGCGAAGGCGCTTGCTGCGCGGGCCGTTGGCCGGCCTGTGGACGTGACTGGGCGCCCCTTCCGTGGCCACGAAAGGGGCGAAAAGCAGACGTTTGTGGAGGGCGCACAACAGCAAGGCCCAGGGACTTAGCAGTAGCCCGTGAGTCCTTGAAACGCTCCAGCGCATGGTCTGCCTTTGAACCAAAAAGACCGACTCCATCAAAGGGCATGTCCATGAGAGTATTCTGGACATCCCCTGAAAAACCAGTGGTTCTCAGCCAGGCGTGGCGACGCAGCGCCACCGTCGTTGCAAGCGATCTGCCCAGCGAGTCGGCGGTATCAAGGCCTCAGCGGATGGTATATTTAGCCGCATCACGCCCTTCCGCAATAGCGCGGGTAAGCAGTGTCTGGACCTCCTCAGAACACTGCGGCAAAACATCAGCCACCGAATCCCACAGGGAGTGGGTGTATCGGCCCAAGAGGCAAGCGGTATTAACAGACCGCAAGCCAGCACTGGAGGAAGAGAAAGCCTTCTTCCCAAAGTAATCCAGGCGCTTGGATTCCCTATCCGGAGGGGCGGTAGGGAAGGCTGTTTGGGAGGCAGAGGCTTGGACAACCAAGCTCTCAGGGGTGGGGTGTTGGGAGAGAAACAGGGGTCGCCCGGAGCCGGGCGATGGCGTCGGGCCACGTTCCTATCCACAGGAGCCCCTGTGGTGGGTTTGGACCAGGCACCCAAAGAACGTCAGTGAGTGCATCGTTGAACGGCAGCACAGGCTCCGAAGAGGAGGCCGCCGGCTGAAGCACTTCAGTCAGGAGGTTAGTCCTGGACGGCCACTGTAGGCAACTGGAGATTTAAGGCTCCAGCAGCTCTACGCAACACCGTTGCAAAATTAGCCCCTTCCTCCGTTGCCACGGGATGAGACAGCATGCCAGAGTCGGGGGAGGTATCCAGCCCACTGGCATCCCCAAGTTCCTCAACCCAGTCCGGGTCAAACTCGCACTGTTGTGTGAGAGGGTCGTCAGACCCCTCCCAGCTCTCCTGGTCCTCCTCAGGTTGAAAAGATGGAGGAGGAGGGACATAAGGGACCCAAGGTCTCATCGGCGCCGGAACCGGCGTCGGGCGACGCCGGTCCGGCTCCATGTCCGGACCCGGGGAGAACCGGGGAACGACGCCGCCCGGAGCCCCGGACGGCGTCGGAAACGGCACCGGGGACGTCGGCGGAGGCGTGGTTAGGTCAACCGGCGTCGATGGGGGTTGCGGCACCACCGGAACCGGGGTCGAGGCTGGGGCCGGAGCCGAGGCCGGGACGAAGGCTGGTGGGACAGGCGACGCCGGGACCGGAGTCGACGGCGATGCCGGAGCAACCCCATCAGGGCCCGCGGGGCCCGAAGGCGCACCGGAGGGACCTTGAGGCCCGAAGAGGCGGGCCATGGCCGACAGGAATTTCTGTATTTCGGCCGGAGTCGCCCCCGAACCCGGGTAGGACGGGTAATGCGGGGGCAACTCGACAGGCACGTCCGGGGCCGCGGGGGCGGGGACGGTGCCGACAGGGACCTCAGCCGAGTCGCGCGACCGGCGAGGCGAAGTCTTAGAGCGATGACGCCGCTTAGACTTCTTGTGCTTCGACTTACCGGAGGAGCGCGAAGACTTGGATTCCGACGAACGGCGGGGATTCCGACGAACGGCGGGGACTCCGCGTCCGGCCCCTCGACCTCTCCCGGGACCGGGGCTTGGTGCGGCGCGGAGCCGACTGCCGGACTTCAAGGAGCTTTCGAGACCGCTCTCGCAAAGCCTTCGGATGAAGTTTCCGGCAGTCAGGGCACGACTTCGTGTCGTGGTCTCGGCCGAGACAGAAGAGACACTCGAGGTGGGGGTCCGTGATGGACATCATACGACCACATTCCTCGCAGGGCTTAAAGCCGGGCATCCCTACGACACCTTAGGAGTCGTGAAGACTCGTTGAAGAAAACAGTGAAAAATTTCACAAAAAAGATAGTCAAAAAGTGACTAGGGCACTGCTCTTCCCGGATCTGCGCTTACTGGCGCGGAAAAAGAAGAACTGACGTCAGCGCGCAGGGGCGGCGCCCAAGTACTGCCCGCGACGTCATCCCGGCGATCACGACGCCGACGACGGACGCGGAGCCGCACGACGCCGCCTACCGACGCGCAAGGGTACTGCTACGCAAAAAACTTTCCGGATCCAGCCTGACGCCTGGGGATATTCTAAGGTAAGGAATCTGTCACTAACGTGTCTCTTTCAGATTCAAATGCCTTAGCTGCGTCCAGAAGGGCAGCAGCTGCCGGCAGGTCTGGTTGCAGTTGGTGGAATAGCGCAAAGATGGTTTGCAAGTTGAATGAATGAATGAATATTAGCCTTCTAAAGCGCAAACTTTGCCCGGAGGCGTCAAGGCGCTGCGGAAAAGGCCATCAGACAGTAGTACCCGTGGGGCTCATGCTGATAGACTGGTAAAGAGCCCCACAGTTATGTGTCGCTGAACGTGTTGGAATGAATCCAGATTAATCCGGTAGCATTAGCTTCTGCATTTGGGGTTGTAATCGCAAGGCTAATATTTTAGCTAGTATTTTGGCATCTGAATTGATAAGGGACAGGGGTCGGTAGGAGTCCCAATGAGTCGGGTCCTTCTCCGGTTTCAGTAGTGTGATTTGTAATGCCTCCCTTAGAGATGGGGGGAGAGCTCCCTTTTCATATGCCTCCGAGTACACAGCTGAAAGATGGGTAATAAGCAAGTCGCTGAATTCTTTATAGAATTCACCTGACAGTCCATCTGTTCCTGGGGCTTTATTATTAGGGAGTGACCTAATTGCTTCTTTCATCTCATCTTCAGTTATCGGATGACTGAAGTATTCCCGATGCTCGTCAGAGAGCCAAGCTAGGGCTATATCGTCTAGATATTCGTTTGTCATCTTCTGAGGCGGACAGTTGTGTGGAATATAACTGCGCATAATAATCTGAGAACCTGACTATAATAGGTGTGTCATAGTGTGGTGTGCCCTGTGCATCCGTAATCTGTGTAATATGTGAGGAAGAGCGTGATGTTTGAATCCTGCCTGCTAGCGTGCGTCCTGGTCGTCCTCCCTCCCCATAGTTGCGCGCCGTGTGTCTACGTGATAGGTATTTCACCCCACTATCTGCAAACTTCTGGTATATGTTCATTTTATTTCTGATCTCTGCAAGTAGTGTAGGGTTCAGGGTTTACGCGTATTCATTTTCCAGTGCCTTAATATCCTTTTCTACTCTGTTCAGTTGCTGCCATATGTCCTTCAGTATCTCCGCACGCTTGCCTATGCAAAATCCCCGGATAGTCACCTTAAAGGTCTCCCAGAGTGTTTGGGCACTATCGACTGTCCCTGTATTATGTACGAAGTACTCCGTTATTGCTTGCCTCAGCTCCGTTTTAAATACATGGTCTAGCATTGCAGATGTCTGGAGGCACCACACAAACTGCCTGGGAGTATGTGTTGGGAGTGCTAGCACCAGACGGACAGGGGCATGATCAGATAGTGCCTTGGGCATGTGGTCTATGGAACTTGTCCACGTGCTAACTGCACGCATTGCTATCCAGTAGTCTATTCTAGACCATGTATTGTGAGTTGTGGAAGTGCAGGTTCCCTCTCTGCGCCCTGGATTCCGCAGTCGTCATAGGTCCACCATTTCCCATTCCTCCATACGTCTCTGAGCACTGTGGCTGCTTGTTTGCCATATTTGTCATTGCACATGGACCTATCCACTGCTGGATCCAGGCATGTATTAAAGTTTCCTCCCCAGATTATTTCTGCTGGCCCCAGAGTCTGTAGTTTGGCCCAGAATTGCGCAAAAAAGGCCAGGTCATCAGTGTTTGGTCCGTATGTATTAACTAGAGTGAATATAGTGCCTCCAAAATTTCCTTGGACTATAATGTAGCGGCCCTGGGTGTCTGTAAGAGAGTGTAGTAGTTTGAATGGGATGCCTCGTCTGACAAGTATTATCACTCCTCTGGCATATGTAAAATAGGAGGATGCTATTCGGGTGGACGCCCATTGGGCACCCACTCTTAATTCTGAAGAGTTGGTAAGATGAGTTTCTTGGAGACAGGCTACCTCCACCCCATGCCGGTCAAGGTAGGCTAGTACCCTTCTTGTCTTCTGCAGATTGTTTAGTCCACGCATATGTGTCATGGTACCATCCAGTTGCTATGGTCACGCTGCATTCATTCTTTAGCTGTGGTGACTCAAATATACCAGTGAGTGTCTTTGCCACTGATCATCGTTTTTCCCCCCTTCCCCGCTACCTCCCTCCACCCACTCCTTTGCCCCAATTGCAGCGGAGACAAATGCCGGAATCCCATTCCCCCGCCCCTTCCCCCAAACATTTCCCATTCTACTAAGTCTATTTGGTGTGGTGCACACCTGTGAGCAGGACCGGCCAGACGGCATCCCCGGTGGTGGGGGTCCTGGGGAGCCGCGTAGTTCTAATATGTACTTGTGTCAGCATAATAACATACATAACTGTAAAGCTTCATTATCACTATAACAGTCGTAGTTTACCCCTACTCTCATGACAACAACTGATGCACTAGATTTAACTTAACAGTAATGTTCATATATCTAGATGTTGTGGCACCACTTGTTGATGTCTATATGTCCACTTATCTGATATCACCATAAGCCAGTGTATCGCCAGGGTTACAGACAGCGCCATCACTCAGGATCCTCTAGTCCTGAAGTTTGTTCTTGATCATCGGCTCCGCCTCTTTGCGACTTCCTCTGGGTGTTCGGCTGCCCCGCTGTTGCAGATATTTTTGCAGTGTTTTGCGGTCATTGAAAATTTTAGTCTTGCCTTCCACAGTGATCTTGAGGCGGGCTAGATATAACATTGTGTATGGTATTTTTAGATCTTGGAGTTTCTGTTTTACCGTTACGTATTTCTTTCTCACCTCTTTGACCTCAGGCTGCAGGACCTCTTTCAAGACATTTATCTTGATTGCCACTGTAGTAAGCTGCAGGTCAAGGACCTCCACAGCCTTATGCACCACCATGGCAAAAGATGCTCCCTCCTCCATAGCCTGGGTAGGAGGAGAAAGCATGCCAGTGTCTGGGGAGGTGTCCAGACCACTGGCTTCACATAACTCCTCATACCAGTCCAGATCTTACTGCTGTTGCAGGGTTTCTAAGGGATCCTGCTCCCCCTCCCAATCCTCTTCCTCCGTTCCTAACCCTTCTGAATAGGGCAGAAAAAGCGACATAGAGCCGTACGGCTCCGTTGGCGTTGGAGGACACCCAACCGGCTCCTTGTCGTCGGGAATGAGGACAGGGGAGGTGCCACTGGTGAGCGCCGGTGACGCCGTGGACCTCGGCGCCGGACACAACGCCGTGGAAGGTCGCTGTGGAGGTGCTACCGGCGTTGGTCCAGACCCGGGAACGGGTCCACTCAGGGGCCATGGTGCCGGGGCAAGGGCCGCTGACATGGAACCCACAGGGGCCCCTCCGTCTTCTGAGCCTGCAGGGCCGGAGGTTCATCGGCAGGGTCAGGCCGCCCAAATATGGCGCACATGGCGTCATCAAATTCTTCTAGTTGTGCGGGGGTCGCTCCCAGCCCCGGAAAGGGAGGGAAACGCACAGCCGACCCAGGCACCCGCTTCGCAGAGCGGGGCCTCGAATGCCGAGGTACCTCCGCCGCGTCGTGAGACGGGCGGGGTGAAGTTGAAGCAAACTTTGACTTCTTTTGCTTTTTGTGGTGCCTCTTACCTGACTTTGACGAAGAGGATTTCGACTCACCGGAGCAGTGCTCGGAACTTCCTCTCGACCGGGACCTGGACTGGGATCGAGACCGACGAGGTGTCCTCCGAGGTACAAGACGCCGGTACGCGAGAAGCTTTAGGGACCGCTCCCTCAAAGCCTTCGGCGCCATGGCCTGGCAGTCAGAGCACGACTTGGAGTTGTGGTTGTGCTCCAGGTACCAAAGACAGACCAGATGGGGTCCATGACCGACATGGTGCCATGACAAGCGCCGCAAGGCTTAAACCCCGAAGTCTTCTTACTTGACATGACACACCTACACATCAACGAAGTCGACAAAAAGTCAAAAAAAGTCTGACAAAAAATGACAGGGGGTAGCTCTCTTCAACGGATCGGCGCTGATGGTGCGGAAAGAAAAGAACTGATGTCAGAGCGCCAGAGTGGCGGTTATATTGACAACGCAGACCTCACAACGACGATGAACAGGACGCTGCCGACGTCACGCAGAGTCGACTGACACACCTACTGGCGTGCGGGGGTACTGCTGTGAAAAGTCTTCCTGATCCAGCCTGACGCCTGGAAGTTCAAAGGTAAGGAATCTGCGGCTAGATGTCTCCATCAGATAAATGCTCTGATAAGACTAACTGCTTGCCCAGACTATCACAAGAGAGAGGATTAGTATTATCTACTTTAGCCTCTGTTAAGCCTCTGGTGATCCCCTGGGCTCTCTGCACACTATATCGTTTTTTGGTATAGCATATATTGAGCCAGCTTCGTACATTGGTGGATCAGCAGTGGGGTATACGACTTTGCGTTTGCTGGACCGCTCTGACTATAAGTGAACACAGGAATAAATCCAGAAATTGTCTTTAGTTAATTTGTATTTTTTGAAAATTGACTATTTTTCCCAAATTTTAAAATAATTGTCAGGGCCCTGGTTAGGTCCCTTTTAGTGCAGCTGTTTTAAAAGTCCAAACCTTACTGTAGTTAGGAAACCAGTGGTGTTAGATTTTTTTTCCTCTCCAAAAAGGTTCCCAACTTAATAAAACATGAGTACTAGAAGTAGTAACTCAGCAGAGCTGATACAGGTGAAGGAACTCGACCTCACATCTTACCTGTCTCTAAACTTGAAACAGTTTAGTGACTTGTGTAAAACCTATGGCCTCAATACTGGGTCAAACCCTACTAAAACACAGCTCCAGGAGCTTTTGGCAGAGTATGACAAAGAACATCCAGAGGATGACCCTGATCATACAGAAGATCAAAACACTGACAACAGGATTAACAGTGTAACACCCCAAGACGACAGAGAAACACCTTCATTTTAAGAGCTTGCTCTGGAAAGAAAGACTAGCCAGGAGGGCAGCTCAACTCCTAGCTAGAGAAGGAGAGAGAAGAGAGAGGGGCCTAGACCCATCTTGGGTGACAGCATATTAATAAATAGGGAGAAAGTAGATTCTTTTGATCCTAAAATCCCCAAAGGTAGTGTCTCAAAATTGCTTGAGGGTGATGATATCACCAAGTGGTTCATTGCTTTTGAGAGGGCCTGTCTTGGCAGGCAGGTCCATAGGAAGATGTGGAGTGCTATCCTGTGGAAAATGTTCACAGGAAGGTGCAGGGATATGCTCCTGACACTCAATGAGAAAGAGGCTCAATCCTATGACTTCATGAAGGGTACCAAAATTGAGGGCTTTGGATTCACCACTGAGAGTATAGAATCAGGTTCAGGGAGGCTAAAAAAACTGAGTCAGACCTGGGTAGATTTTGTAGACTACTCAGTAAAATTACTAGAAGGCTGGTTAGATGGTAACAATACGCATGACTCTGAAGGACTTTATAATTTGATAATGAAGGAGCATCTTTTAAGTAATTGTTACCAAGAAAAGTTACATGAATTCCTGGTAGCCCTAGGTTCACTTTCTCAAGAGTTGGGGAAGAAGGCAGACCACTGAGATAAAACAAGGGTGACCAAGACTACCACTGGTGTGGGAGACCAAAAGAGAAAGAGCCCTCAAACCCCCCTCCCCTCCCCTCCCAACCTCCACCCCAGGAAAAGAGGGTAACCCTAAAAACAAAGAGTCTTCTTCAGGCCCCCTAAAACCTGTCCAAGAGGGTGGGCCCAGAGACTCTTCACAGCCAAAGGGTGGGTACCAGGGGAAGAACTGGGATCCCGAGAAGGCACCATGACTAGTGAAAGCACAGGGCACCAAACCGGAAACTCTGGCTGTAAAAACAAAAACAATGCTTCTAGTCCACCTGCAGTAAATGCCGTGGCCAAACTCCAGATGGCATCTCAGAAGGGCACTGGCACTGCCAAGGAGCTCACTGAGGCGACTCTAGTAGGGAATGTGGACATAGCCACCTTAGCTGTCTGGCCAACTAAGATGCACAAATACAGACAGCATCCTGTTATTAATAGGGACTTATCCAGTCACCAATGCTGACAAAGTGACAAAAACCCATCCCAGGGCGATGGTGTCCTTTGGGGAGGGCTTGCTGGAAAGAACGAGGTAGCAGTCTTTTCATCCATACCAGTTGATTGTTTGCTTGGCAATGATTTGGAGTCTTCAGCCTGGGCTGAGGCAGAACTGAGAATCCATGCAGAAATGCTTGGAATCCCACACTGGGTGTGTGTAAAAACCAGAGCGCAGAGCCCAGGTTGAAAAAGAGGTGCTGGAGTCTGGAATAATGGCCCAGCCCTCCAAGAGTAAAGGCAGGAAGAGTGGGGAACTAGCTTTCAATCAGACACCAGATCCGTCTCCTCAGGAGGAAGAAGAGTCAGCCCGAGGGAACTGAGCCTCATGAGCTGGAGCCAAACAAGGCTGAACTTTTGGGCCCAGGGGGACTGTACGAAAGCAGGATCTTAGTTTTATGGATACCCCCAATTTTTGCCTGGTGTCAGTATGTTTTGACTGTAGTTCGCTGGAATTCTGCTGACCAGGACCCCAGCATCCGTGCTTTCTCTCCCAAAATGGCTTTGGCAAGTGCTTGGGTACCTCTGCAATTGACTGCTGGTTTACCCTTATATGTTCGTAGTATATGGTACTAAGGTACCTAGGGCATATGTACACCAGGGGTCACCCATGGGCTGCAGCATGTATTGTACCACCCATGGGAGTCCACTTAAACTGACTACAGGCCTGCCATTGCAGCCTAAGTGAGATGGTGCTTGCACCTCTCACAACAGATATGTTTTCTTATATCTGAGATCACTGCACTTGAAACCTATAAGTCACCCCTATGGTAGGCCTGAGGGCAGGGTGCTTGGTTATAAGTGTGAGGGTGCCCCTGCATGAGAAGGACACCCCTACAAACCCTGGAGTCGATTCGCCAGGCGTTTTTTAAGTGTGGTCAGTCATTTTAAGACGTATAGCGGACATCAGTCATTACAAGATGTCTAACTATATAATGGCTGCACCGAACCAGGTCATGTTTGGTCTCAAACATTTTGGAATCCTACCCCAACACCGATTCCGATGTTCGAGGTATGATCTCATGTACTGGGGCTCCTTAGAGGACCCCCCTGTACTCCCGGTTACAGCCTTTCATGGTCTGCCAGCAAGCTAGTGCTGCTGCCGACCACAGACACTGTTCTGTCCTGTCCTCCTGCTGCTGAGCTGAGCTGGAGGAGGGGAAGGTAGAACAATAGGTTTCCTGTCGCAGGGAGATGTGACCACCTCCCAGACTGGACTTAGTGTATTAGGCTGGGGAGGGGGCGCTTTCCATCGCCACCAGACTGCATTGAAGGGCACATTTGGTGCCCTCCTTGCATACACTGGTTTGAGCCAGTTCAGGAACCCTTCGCTCCTTCTCTGGCAGGCAACTGGACAAAGAACAGGAGAGCATCCTCCCCTCGGTCCAGCCCCTCCTCTGGGAGGGATCCCTGAGTTGTTCCAACCCTTTCCGTGGGAATTGAAGGGCTCCCCTGTGCGTGGGTCCGCAGATTCGTTGTGGAACAAGACACACCTCTGAAACGAAGACACTTTTGACTGTCTGGACACTTGGACTCCGCTGGACTTCAGCTGGAAACAAGACTGCATCAAGGAAGCCTCCTGGTATCATTGTTCTGAAAGTATTCTGCCTCGTCTGTATATGTGCTTCACTCAGGTTCTCTAGAAGACCTGTGGGAATCAAGGACATCCGAAGTAATCTCCCTTAGAGTGAAGGAGTCACTCCCCTGCATCTGCAGACACCGCATTGAAGCTGACCGGTTTGCTGCTCCTGTCGTCCTACGGAGTTCCCGAGGCTCCGCAACACAGGTGGTGGTTCTGTGGCTCTCCAGAGGCCTGACATGTCTTCCCTGAAATTTGGAGGACAATCTCTCTCGTCGGAGCAACTGGGACCCAACCCCTGTGCACCGCGTCGACTTGTCGTTGAAAAGGCTTGTTGGCTCTGCACTCCAGAGATCATCGGGCTACAAGAAGCTCCAGCCTCCAGCACCTCATACCTCGAAGAACAGCATCCTCGCTGCATCTCCTGCATCGTGGGCCTCCATCTTTGGTGAGCTGCCTGAGGTCCTCTTGCGACTCCTGTGCCTCCGGCCTGTGGTTCCTCTCAAAGGTCTTCTTCTGCTTTAGTGGGCTCTCCTGCTTGCTCGGGCCTGCTCTGCCTCTCAAGCACTTGGTGAGTCCCTTGGACCTTGCAAGTCCCAACAATTGCATCTTTTCTTTTTCCACACAAGTTGCAGCTACTAAGGCTCGTTGGTGCTTCTGCCGGACACCGACCGCCTGGACACCGTCATCTGACGTGGGATAGCTCGTGTATGGCTCCTGGTCTTCCACAGCTCACCTGGACCCCACAGCTGCAGCAACAAGGTCCTCATTAATTTCTCTGAACCTCCCAATAAAGGTGAGCATTGTGCTTCCGTGACTCCTGGTCACCTCTGAGTGGCATAGACTCTGTCCCCTCTGCTTGCAGGCTCACCTCTTCAAGAATCCACCCTTGGATTCCATCTGACTTCTTCACAGACTTCTCCAGAGGCCTCTCTTCCCAAATCTTTTATTGTCGTCTACGGGCAGTTCTGACGTCACTTCACCCCTATGCACCCGGATTCCCTGGTGCAGGTAACCTGGTTCCTGGGGTAACCACTGGTAGGGTGGCTCTCCAACCTTCTGTCCTCCAAAAGGTTTCTTCGGAGTCCTCTTGGAAGGGTCCTTTTTCTTTAAAACTGCAACCACGACTTCTCCATTGACTTCTAATGAAAATGCGGCTTTGTTTTCACTCTGCACACAGCCTCCTTGGGGTTCTTGGGTACTTACCTTGGGTGGTTTCTGGACTCTGAGTCCTTTGGTACAAGTCCCGTTCTCCTTTGCAGTTCGCATTCCACTTCTTTAGTATATGGTTTGGTCTCCCTTGGAGGCGAGTGTAAATTTGTGCTACTTACCTATTTTCCATTAAGTATTCTTATGTGTATTGTTGAGTTCTCTGGGCAGGAGATATACCAAGTAGTAGTGATTGTGTTGTGTTAATAAATATACTTATCTTTCATAAACATGGTATGGTTCTTTCTTATCTAATCTACTCTATTGATTAAATGTGGTGAAGAACAAGTTACTTACCTTCGGTAACGATATATCTGTAAGAAACATTAGTAGTGATAGATTCCTCACCTTAGAATATCCCCAGGCGTCAGACTGGATCCGGAAAGTTTTCGTCAGCAGTACCCCTGCGCCTCAGTAGGGGAGTCGTGCGGCTCCGCGTCCGTCGTTGGCGTCGTGGTCGCCGAGATGACGTCGCGGGCGCTACTTGGACGCCGCCCACGCGCGCTGACGTCAGTTCTGTACACGACTTTCTACGCCAGGAACGCAGAGCCATGCAAGATACTGACCACTGGTGCATTGAAACTAGGGCCCTGAAAGGGATGACCTTAACCCTAGAAATCAGTTCGCAGAACGGGGAGGATGGGTGGGGCGGTAAGGAATCTATCACTACTAATGTTTCTTACAGATATATCGTTACCGAAGGTAAGTAACTTGTTCATCTGAAAGAAACACATAGTGATAGATTCCTTACCTTAGAATAGATACCCCAGCAATACCAACCCCGGTGGTGGGTCTGCGAACTAAGATCACACCAGAAAGTCACGGAGAACAGAACGGCCAAAGAAGCCGTCTCTCCGGACTTGGCTGTCCAGGCAATAATGCTTGGTAAACGTGGGCAGCGGGGCCCACGTGGATGCCTGACAGATGTCTTGCAGGGGGACACCACGTCCCAATGCAGTAGTGGCTGCAGTAGCTCTGGTGGAATGAGCACGCAGCCCCACCGGAGGTTCTTTTTTAGCCAAAGAGTAACAGGCTTTGATGCACAAGACAACCCAGCGGGAGATGGTTCTCTTATGGACCGCCCGACCTTTCTTGGTGCCAACGTAGCCAACAAAAAGCTGGTCATCCACGCGGAACTGCTGTGTGCGGTTGAGAAAAAAAGAAAGCGCACGTTTTGGGTCCAGACGGTGGAGCCTCTCTTCCTCTCTGGAAGGATGCGGAGGCGGAAAAAAGGTGGGCAAGGTAATAGTCTGACCAATGTGAAAGGCCGTAACTACTTTTGGCAAAAAGGAAGGACGGGGCCTGAGCACAACCTTGTCCGTATGGACTGAAAGGAAAGGAGGCTTGCAGGAAAGAGCCTGGAGCTCACTCACTCGCCTGGCGGAAGTGATGGCCACCAGGAAGGCAGTCTTTAACGTCAAAAGACGAAGAGGACAGTTGTGAAGTGGCTCAAAGGGAGCGCACATCAAGTACGTCAGAACCAGATTCAAGTCCCACTGAGGCATCACGAAAGGAATAGGAGGAAAAAGGTGAGTAATTCCTTTAAGAAACCTATTTACAACAGGGGACTTGAAAAGAGAGGGCTGATCAGGGAGCCTGAGAAAGGCCGAAATAGCAGAAAGGTAGCCCTTGATAGTGCCCAGAGCAGAGCCCTGCTGGGCCAAAGAAAGAAGGAACAGTAGAACCTCAGAAAGAGGGGCAGAAAGGGGATCCACAGCCTTTGCTGAGCACCATGCCACAAATTTGTTCCACCTGCAGGCGTATACCACTTTAGTAGAGGGACGCCTGGCTGCCAGAACAACGTCACAAACTTCAGGAGGCAAGTCGAAGGGAATCAATTGCCGCCGCTCAATCTCCACGCAAAGAGGTGGAGGCTGGACAGGTTCGGGTGGAGGACCGTCCCCTGCTGCTGCGACAGAAGATCCTCCCGAAGAGGCAGTCGGATCGGGGGATCGATGCTCATACTGAGTAGCTCGGGATACCATACTCTTCGAGCCCAGTCCGGAGCCACAAGAATGACTTGGGCCCGGTCGCGCCTGATCTTCTTCAGCACTCTGGGCAGAAGTGGTATAGGCGGAAAGGCGTACAACAGACCGCAACTCCACTCGCGCCGAAAAGCGTCGCCGAGCGAGTGCCGCCTTGGAAATTCCAACGCGCAGAACTGATGACATTGCACGTTCTCTTCGGTGGCGAATAGATCTAACCAAGGCTCTCCCCACTGCTGAAAGAGACCTTGCGCCACCTCCAAGTGAAGACGCCATTCGTGATCGAGCATGCACCTGCGGCTGAGTTCGTCCGCCCTGGCGTTCAGAGAACCTGCCAGGTGTTGAACCACCAGGGACATGCCCTGATGTTCCAGCCATGTCCAGAGACGCAGAGCCTCCTGACAGAGGGTCCACGACCCCACCCCACCTTGTTTGTTGCAGTACCACATGGCGGTGGTGTTGTCTGTGAACACCTGACTACTCTCCCCTTGACAGAGGGAAGGAATGCCTTCAGTGCAAGCCTGATCGCCCGCAGCTCCAAAAGGTTGATATGGAGCCGGGACTCCGCCGGAGACCAGAGGCCTCTGATCTCCGCCTCTCCCATGTGACCGCCCCATCCCAGAAGGGACGCGTCCGTCACAACTGTGTGCTCTGGCTGGGGAAGGGAGAGGGATCTGCCGTCTAACCCAATGCCGGTTCGTGAGCCACCCCTGCAATTGGTGTGCAGTGCCCTCCGAGATCTGGACGTGATCGGACAGGTTTCCCTGATGCTGCGCCCACTGGAACTTCAGGTCCCACTGCAGAGCCCGCATATACCACCTGGCATGATTGACCAGCAGGATGCAGAAGGCCATGAGGCCCAGCAGCCTCAGAGTCACTCTGACCGAAACCCGGGACAAGGGCTGAAAGATGGGAATTAGAGCCCGAATATCCCGGACTCGCCGTTCGGGAGGATAGACCCGAAACTGCGCCGTGTCCAGAACCGCTCCGATAAAGAGGAGCTTCTGGGAGGGAATCAGGTGCGACTTCGGCACATTGATGGAGAACCCCAGCAAGTGCAGGAGGTCGGCCGTAGTCTGGAGGTGGGAGACGACTGTCTGGGGCGAGCCCGCCTTCAACAACCAATCGTTGAGATAGGGGAAGACTGAGACCCCTGATCTGCGCAGATGAGCTGCGACCACCGCCATCACCTTGGTGAACACCCGAGTGGCGCTGGAAAGGCCAAAGGGGAGCACGGTAAACTGAAAGTGCTCGTGGCCTACCGTGAACCGCAGGTAACGCCGGTGGGCTGGCAGGACGGGGATGTGGAAATAGGCGTCCTGCAAGTCCAGCGCTACCATCCAGTCTTGTGGGTCGAGAGCAGACAAGACCTGAGCTAGAGTCAGCATCTTGAACTTCTCTTTGCGGAGGAAGCGATTGACGTTCCGGAGGTCCAAGATAGGATGCAGGCCTTTGTCCTTCTTGGGCACCACAAAGTAGTGGGAATAACAACCACGAGCTACTTCGTGCGTCGGAACGCGCTCGATGGCCCCTTTGGCCAAGAGGGCCACAACTTCCTACTGAAGAAGCAGCAAGTGATCCCCCGACATGCGGTGGTATTGAGGTGGCATGGCTGGGGGGGTAGTCTCGAAGGGGAGGGAGTAGCCCCTCCGGACTATCTCTAAAACCCACCTGTCCGAAGTGATGGTGCGCCAGTGGGGGAGGTGATGGCGGAGCCTGCCGTCTACTGGCGTTTGATGGGCCTGAAAGTTCGGACTACGAAGGTTTGGAGGCAGTGGTGGCCGGGGTGGTGGTGGACTGACCCGCCCGCTGGCCCCTTTGTCCGCCACGGCGGAACCCGCATCAGCGGCCGCGCTGGGATGACTGCTGCACCGGCCTGTGGCTCTGTTGCGAACGCTGCGGGCGCCCCTTCCTGTGCCACGAAAGGAGCGAAAAGCGGAAGGCGGAGGAGGGTGGACTGCCGAGAGTCCCAAGGACTTGGCCGTAGCCCGTGAGTCCTTAAACCGCTCCAACGCGCTGTCCGCTTTGTCGCCGAAGAGGCGACGGCCATCAAAGGGCATGTCCATAAGGGTGTTCTGGACATCCCCTGAAAATCCAGTGGTTCTCAACCAGGCGTGACGGCGAACCGCCACCGTCGTTGCAATGGATCTGCCCAGTGAGTCGGCGGTGTCTAGACCACAACGGATCATGAACTTCGCTGCGTCTCTCCCCTCTGCAACAGCCTGGGCGAGAGCAGGCCAGGCCTCCTCCGGACACTGGGGCAGCACGTTCGCCACCGTATCCCACAGACAATGGGAATAACGGCCCAAGAGGCATGCGGTGTTTACGGACCGCAGCGCAGAGCTGGTGGAAGAGAAAATCTTCTTCCCAAACTGATCCAGCTTCTTGGATTCCCTATCTGGTGGAGCGGAAGGGAAGGCGGTTGGGGAAGCAGAGGCTTGGACAACCAAGCTCTCGGGTTGTGGGGTGTTGGGAGAGGAAAATGGGGTCACCCGGAGCCAGGCGATGGCGTCGGGCCACGTTCCTATCCACAGGAGCCCTTGTGGTGGGCCTGGACCAAGTGCCCAAAAGAACGTCGGAAAGGGCTTCATTAAAGGGCAGCAGTTAGTTAGTGGAGTAGCCCCTTCGGACTATTTGTAAAACCCACCTGTCCGTAGTGATGGTGCGCCAGTGGAGGAGGTGATGGCGAATCCTGCCGCCCACTGGTGTTTGATGGGCCTGAAAAACCGGACTAGGAAAGTTTGGAGGCAGTGGTGGCCGGGATGGAGGTGGGCTGACCCGCCCGCTTGCCCCCTGACCCGCCTCGGCGGGTCCCACGTCCGCGCTGAGACTGTTGCTGCGCAGGCCTGTGGCTCTGAAGAGAACGTGTCGGAGCGCCCCTTACGTGGCCACGAAAGGAGCGAAAAGCAGAAGGCGGAGGAGGGCGCATGGCGGAAAGGCCCTGGGACTTGGCCGTAGCCCGCGAGTCCTTAAAGCGCTCCAACGCACTATCTGCCTTTTTGCCAAAAAGGCGAATGCCTTCAAAGGGCATGTCCTTCAGGGTGTTCTGGACATCCCCAGAAAAACCAGTAGTCCTCAGCCAGGCGTGGCGGCGGAGCGCCACTGTCGTGGAAATCGCCCTGCCCAGCGAGTCGGCGGTGTCAAGGCCACATCGAATCGTGAACTTTGCTGCATCTCTCCCTTCAGCAATAGCCTGAGAGAGCACTGTCCGGGCCTCCTCCGGACACTGAGGCAGCACTTGCGCCACCGTATCCCACAGAGAGTGGGAATAACGGCCCAAGAGGCATGCGGTGTTCACAGACTGCAGCCCTGAACTGGCGGAAGAAAAAATCTTCCCAAATTGTTCCAGTTTCTCGGATTCCCTATCCGTAGGTGTGGTAGGGAATGCGCTTAGGGACGCAGAGGCTTGGACAACCAAGCTCTCAGGGGTGGGGTGTTGGGAGAGGAAAAGGGTGTCGCCGGGGGCCGGGCAATGGTGTCGGGCCACGTTCCTATCCACAGGAGCCCCTAAGGTGGGCCTGGACCAGGTGCCCAAAAGAACGTCTGAAAGTGCATCATTAAAAGGCAGCAGTGGCTCCGCAGAGGTAGCCGCCGGCTGAAGCACTTCTGTCAGGAGGTTAGTCCTGACGGCCACTGTAGGGAGCTCGAGGTGGAGGGCCTCGGCCGCCCTACGCAACACCACGCAGTAACTTGCACCCTCCTCCGTAGCCACGGTAGGAGGAGTGAGCATGCCAAGGTCAGGAGAGGTATCAAGACCACTGGCATCCCCCAGTTCCTCTGCCCAGTCCGGGTCTAACTCACACTGTGCTGTGAGAGGGTCCTCAGACCCCTCCCAGTCCTCCCCTTCTTCCGAAGGCTGATGAACAGGCCGAAAATAAGGAGGATGGACATAGGGATAGAAAGGTCCCATCAGCGTCGGAATCGGTGTCGAGCGACGCCGTTCCGGCGCCGTGTCCACTTTGGGGCTGAAACCGGGGGCGACGTCGTCCGGTGGGACGGGCGACGTCGGAAGTGGTGCCGGAGGGGTCGACGTCGGTGGAGGTGTTCCAAGGTCAACTTGTGTTGACAGGGATCCAGGCCTGGATCCATGGGGGCCCTGCGGCGCCGGGGCCGGAGCCGACCGCGATGCAGGAGCCGGAGCCGTCAGCAGTAAAGGGCAAGGACCCCCAGTCGGACCCGCGGGGCCCGAAGGCGCACCGGCGGGGCCCAACGGCCCAAAGAGGCGATCCATGGCTGACAGAAATTCCTGCAGCTGGGCCGGAGTCGCCGACGGACCTGGGAAGGGCGGGTAGGTCGGCGGCGACTGCGTAGGCTCCGCCAGAGCCGCGGGGGTGGCACCACCCGCACCCTCAACAGCGGCGGGAAGTCGGAGAGCGACGGCACTTCTTCGACTTCTTAGAGTGCTTCGTCTTACCTGACCCCGAGTGCGAAGACTTCGATCCCGATGAACGATGGTGGTGGCTCCGCGACCGGTCCCACGGGACTGGGACCTTGAGCAGCGCAGAGCCGACTGCCGAACTTCAAGCAACTTTCTGGACCACTCCCGCAAAGTCTTCCACGCCATGGCCCGGCAGTCGGGGCACGACTTGGGGTCGTGGTCGAGCCCCAGGCAGTAGAGACACACGCGGTGCGGGTCTGTCACCAACATCATGCGATGACATTTCTCACAGGACTTGAAGCCGGGCATCCCTACAGCACCAGGAGTCGATCGAAACAGAGACAAAAAGGCTTCGAAAAACTCAGTCAAAAAATGACTAGGGGGAACCGCTCTCTCCGGATCTGCACTTGCTGGCACGGAAAAAGAAAGAACTGACGTCAGCGCGCGAGGGCGGCGTCTAAGTAGCTGCCGCGACGTCATCTCAGCGACCACGACGCCAACGACGGATGCGGAGCCGCACGACGCCACCTTCCGACGCGCAGGGGTACTGCTGACAAAAACTTTCCGGATCCAGTCTGACGCCTGGGTGTATTCTAAGGTAAGGAATCCATCACTAACGTGTTTCTTTCAGATTTGCTCCCCAAGAGACTCTGACCAAATCTGCGATACTGCACCACTCTTCACCCGATGCCCGCGGCCCGAGTTTGAGTGGCCCAACACCACGAGGAGGTCTCCCCAGTGATCCTGACCTGGGATCTGGTGATCCCTGACCTACCTCAAGTCCCCAACCAACGCCTGCAGCCCCTTTCTGGAGTATCCCCCAGACCGTGACCGGAGCTGGTAAGGAAAACCTGACACCAAAAGACACCCGACTTCCCACGGCCTTGGGTGGCCCAACAGACGGTGTCCCGGCATCCCAAGACATCCCCACTTACCTCTCCAACCGGTGGTTGCCTCCAGAAGATCTTCGTTCCCGAGCCTGCAGTGTTTGTTGCAACTTGAGAATCTCCATTGAAAACAACAGGGCACCCGATGCCAAAACAGCACCCTGCACCCATCTGCCCCTGTGCCCCTGTAGTATGGATTGTGGGTCCATTGTTGACATCTGCTAAGTTAGCATGAGCTTCGCTGCCATGAGGCTGCTTTTGCGCACGACACTGCATGCATTTATTTTGCAAGACTCTGTTTGTGCTCTTTCACATGAGAACTGTCTGCTTTTCGCGTTCTCTGCTGCGCTCTGAGGTTTAGTCTGCACACGATGTACAAGGTCGATCAACAATTCCCCTTGTTATTCTGTTCTGGTCAGTCCCTCGCACCTAGACATATGACACACAGCTGCACTACTGAAAATCGTATGCTTTAATATTGCAAGCTAAACATGTGGTGCAGGCACTTGGAGAGATTCCTTTCCGGAGAGAAGAGCTTTGCTTGTCCTGAGATGTAAACCTTTCATCTAGGCCTTGAGGTATGGGGTCTGCTGACAAAGCCCAGAGGTCTTCTTTAATATAATAAACTATTTCTTACCACGGGGAGGGTGGTTAGGTATTGTAGCCCTTTTCCATTGTCTTTATAAAATGATATCCCCGTTTATATTCTATGGAATTGTGACAATGCTGACTATATTGTGTTTATGCATTTTTCTGCTAGTAATGGCACGTGTACTGTACCATAGAGCGCGTTAGTTGAAATAAACATTTTAAACTATACCGTGACTCTGATTACTCGCATTGTGGACAGGTATGAGTGAGTGAGCGAAAGAGTTGTCTGGCTCCCGCGATTCCTGAGAGAGTCGGGAGTGTCGTGTACTGGGTTGTCTAATCATTGGTAGCTTCGCTGTTAGTCGGAGAACGAATGAGACACTATAGCTAGTCTGTTTGGGATTTTGGGTACTGATGTGGTAGGTTGGTACACCCCTATTCACTGAGGTCCCGTTTTCCTGCGCATAGCTCTGTATATGTGCAGAATCCCTGCAACATGGCGCCGCCAACGTTTGGTCTGGTTCTTATCTGCGAGACGCTAGAGTAGTGCTTGTCCACAATCCCCACATCTTTGTTTCCAGAGACAGTTGTGACGGTGTAACCTCCTATATTGATGTTTTTATAGGTTCTTTCAAGCTTGAAGTTTTAAAAGGTTTCTCTTTCTTATATAACCCTTTATTGTGCTGCCGCGCTTTAGGTTGTTATTCTTTCTTATTGGTTATGTCGGTCCCGATTGCGGCCGCTAATAGGGCAGCACTCACGGCTTATTTGACTCACTATGGAGTACCTAATGCTGGTGATGTGCTGATTTTTGTAGTAGAAGCAGTTGCGGCTTACCGCTTCGAAGTGTTTTATTCTTGGGTCGCCTTTCCGGCGGTGGATGGAACAGATAACTTGTTTCACGAATATATGCCTACGGCCCTTCCTAATGCTTATCAGCCCTATCGGCCTCTTGAGGTTCCGCTTACAGCTTGGCAACACCAAATTTGGTTTAATGGCGCCCTTCCTCACCCAATAATGCCAGTACTTTTAGGTCCTTTATCGATAGATGGGGCCATGTGGCCCGTTTTGGCTGGGTATACCCCTCACCCGCGTCGTTTGACAACGGCGACGCTTGCAGAACTCCACGTGTCACATACGTCTTTAATACGTGTGCATAGAGCTGTTATACAGTTCATGTCGCGCAACTTTCAGGTGGGACCGCCTGGAGCTGCTGTGCAACCTGCGGGACCTGGTGGTGTGACCATCAGTCCCCTTATGGTAAATTCAGTAATGGGCAAGCGTCCACAGAATAAGGATGAATTACCTTATTGGCTTGCTGAAAAATTTGGACAAATAGAGGCTGTTTTTCCAAACACATCTCCTGTGGAGAAACACAGGATATTGACTATTAGTTTGCCAAAGGACTTACTTCCAGAGTTGGCTGATTGTAACACCTGGGGTAAGGTGTTTGCAGCAGTATATTCGAAGTGTTTCGGCACTCCTTCAATGACCGTACTCCCTTCCGTGATTAAACGTGTTCAAGATGAACACGGAGCCGAGGCGGCTGTAGAGTTGGGAATGAGACTGGTGGGGGTGTTCGACGTGGTTGCAGATATGATCCTTGCAAATGTCAAGGGCGATGCGGTAAGCTTTCAGGTGGCAAATCGCTTGGAGGCTGTGCCTGATGCAGACAAACCACGCAAATTACCAAAAATTATTGCAAAGGCTTATAAGACAATAGGCCGCAATAGTTTGGGGGTTAAGCCTTTTACACAAACGCAAACTCAATCTCAAACTACACAAAAAGTCCAGACAGAAAAAGATGGACGTCCGTTCTTTCCTAAAGAGAACTGGAAAAATAAAGAACAGGGGCAGCAACAACAGAAGCAGGGTTCGCGTGCTGGTTCACCGACACCTGACACTTCTGAGCGTACTTATGACTTGCGAGACCACACGAAAATTAAGTCTCCTGGTAGGTTTCAAGTCCCTGATCAGCGTTCTCCTCGTTCTTTACAGGACACATCTGGCTCTCAAGTCGGTGGTGGAGATCGCCAGGATCTTGGCAAGACTCAGCCTGCACCACAGGGACGTGATCAGCCTTGTCAATTTGACGTCAAGGGGAAACAAGAGGAGCAACCACGCTTCCGGCCCCCGTTTCCGAAGAAAAAGGATGCCGCTTTGACAGCGAGATATGCCTCAGACGGTGAGAACCAGACTGCTGGATTGGACTTGGGCGGTGACTCTGCTCGACAGCGCAGCCAAAGTTACCATAGTGCGGGAGGCACTGCGTCCTTGTCTGGAGGCGACAGCAACTGAAACTTTCATTACAGTAGAAACAGCTGACACCCGGTTTGCCCCCCCCCCCGGATAGGCTGTATAATATAGTTTTTCAAATTGAAGGTGACATTGAACGTGTGGTCACAGGGATTTTTTGGGAGAATCTGACCGCTTCCTATGACATTTTGTTAGCAGAGGCAGATTGGCCCCCTCCTTTTGTACTGGCCGTATCGAGGGGGGAGGACGTGATTCTTCCGAGTTTTTCGCGTTACATCCCCAAGGAGCATACAGAGGCTTTTGCAGCTGAGTGGGCTTTGGCCCTGGCGCCGGCAGTGTACCGTAATCAAGTGGGCTGGGATAAAGATTCTCCGCCACATGAGATTCCTTTGCGGTCTATGCCTCAACCTCAACCCCAATATCCCATCCGGCGGGAAGCCAAAGGTCCCGTTTCTGATGTTCTAACTGAGTTGGAGTATCAAGGAGTGATTGAGACATGTGTGTCACCGATGAATAATCCTCTTTTTACTGTGTCCAAACCCGATGGGTCTTATCGCATAGTTTTAGATTACCGGCATTTGAACTCTCATTGTCGACTTGTGCGGTACAGAATACCCATAGCTCTGCTCTTGTTGACAGTATTGTTCGTAAAAAATATAAAACGACATTTCCAATGGCTTTTACAGTCATAACCTGGCCCCTGAATGTAGTCAATGGACCGCATTCACGGTGGGTGGAAAACAGAAAAAAGTTCGGCGTTTACCTATGGGGTATAAGAATAGCCCCGGGGTTTTCGACGCGCGAGTTGTCTCTTTGTTAGACAGCATAGACACAGATGCATACTCTTATGTTGATGATATTTATCTCACAGACGACTAATTATGGCCGCATCTATGCCGTGTTGACCGCATCATCCTTGAATTTGCGGATTACGGATACAAATTTAATTTTGCTAAATCACACATCGCTTGCCATGCGGAGCTGTTTTTGGGCTATGAGCTCAATAATGAAGGTCGGGCCTTGGCACCCCACTTTCTGGAGAAATGCGCACGCTTGCAATCTCCAACTACCCTGAAAAAACTTCAGTCTTTGCTGGGATTTTTACATTTCGGCAGGTCTTACGTTCCGGAGTATGCCCAGCGTATCAAGCCTCTTTATGCTTTGATACAACCTACCTTTTCAAAAGCCAGCTGGCTTCCAGAACATTCTGCAATCTTTGCAGTCTGATCTACTTGAATCTAAGTACTTGTTGACACGTGATAACCACACAAACCTGGTGATACGAATCGTGCCAGGCGCAGTGGGTTTCACTTACTTGACGTACAATGAAGGCGACAAAGTACCTATTGCATACAAATCACATTTGTACACTTCAGCCGAAATGCGGTTTTCTCCGTCAAAGGTTTTGACAGCTGTGCAGATGGCGGTCCTGAAGGAACGCGCACTGGCACAGGAGACGCGCATTTTAGTGGTTACACCGTTCCCTGCTTTGGAAGCAGTAACTAAGGCGAGTGTGCCAAACTCTAAAGCATTACATCCTCGTTGGATACAATGGGCTACTTCTTTGACGTCTCCGGATGTCACGTTTATCTTTGACCCCTCTCTTCAGACACAGGAGTTCTTGCAGTATGAACACGTTCATCCACCTCCTCTGTCTTTGCTTCCCTTAGAGGAGAATACATGTATCATCTACACCGATGGTTCGGCGCAACCGGCCACGGGTTCTAAACATGCTTACTCAGCAGCTTGCGCTATTGTGGCTGGTACAGTGAATGGTGAATTCAAGTCTAGTATAGTGCATACACAGGCGCTAGGAGACTGTACCGCCCAATTAGCCGAGCTGCGCACTTTGGTTCTTGCTCTCGAGTTTGCGGACTCGAGTGTTTCTACACTCATTGTGTGTGATTCTTACTACTGTGTTCAGTCTTTCAATGACAACCTATTCTTTTGGTCTCAAAATGATTATCGAGATTCTAAAGGCAGCACAATTAAGCATAAAACGCTTTGGGTTCGAGTGGCGGATCTTAAACAACGTCTGCCACTCACACATGTTATACATACTCTTGGCCATCAGCGTGTGGGAGCACACGCTCTTGGGAATTGTTTGGCTGATGAAGCAGCCAAATCTGCAGTAGCCACGTGTTCCGTAGCAGCCGTTACAAGGTCC
This sequence comes from Calotriton arnoldi, assembly GCA_963921515.1. Lineage (NCBI taxonomy): Eukaryota > Metazoa > Chordata > Amphibia > Caudata > Salamandridae > Calotriton > Calotriton arnoldi. Next base: position 4,051,668 of record CAWUFW010000397.1, read on the forward strand.
ATGACTAAAATTGATAATGAGATTTTGGCAGCAATTGCTGCAACTACGGAGGGCTCTAATTATCCACGGGGTTTCCCTTCAAAGTATTCTTATCAGTTAACTCCTGAAAATATTCCTTTTGCTAGGATACCTGACGTTGGAGATCGGCTGATTCCCAACGCGGACCGCAGACACACTTTGATCAGAACCACACACGAAGGTATGACTTCGGCCCATGCTGGAGTGTCTGCGACTGTTTCTATCTTGCAGCAACGTTATTGGTGGCGTGGTTTATATAAACAGACCCGTACTTATGTGCTTTCGTGTGACATCTGTCAACAAATCAAGCCTTCTACGGTAACACGTCCGCCACAAACACAGCTTTGCATTGCTAATTGCCCCTTTGCCTGTGTTTATCTTGATCACTGCGGTCCTTTTACTTCTGATACTGCATATAAATACATTTTGGTTGCAGTTGATTCGTGCACTAGATTCCTTTGGGTTTGGCCACAACGCAGTGCTGACGCTCGAAATGTCATCAGGGATTTGCGTGTCTTTGTAGGGATTTTTGCATGTAGCACCTTTCATTCAGACCAAGGTCCTGCGTTCGCCTCTAAGGCATACAGGGATGCGATGAAGTCTTTCGGGGTGCTGGTGCAGTTTTCGTCTCCATACGGGCCTGAGGGCAATTCAATTGTGGAGCGAATGAACCGTGACTTAAAGCAATCCTTGACAGCTAGAGTCTTAGGTACTGGCAGGAACTGGCTGGCCCACTTGTATGGGGTTCAGCGTGCACTTAATAATCTCCCTAGAAGACCTCTGGGTGGGTGGACCCCATACGAGATGCTCTTTGGCATCAAAATGTTTGTGCCAGACCTTGATGGTCTAGACGTTGCGGCGGCAGCCGCGACCTTTGACGTAGATAATCATTCTACTATGTTACAGGACCTATAAGAGACCCGTGCCCATCTTGCTACTGAACATTTGCCTTCAGCAACAGATGCTGCACTGTTGATTCCGGTGGCCAGCTGGCTTCCAAAAGTTGGTGATCTGGTCCGAGAGAAGTTGAAGAACAAAAAAGAATTTGGTCCCTCTTATTGTGCACCGGTTCCAGTGCTTGACTTGAAGGGCACTCGTACAGTCATTTTACCACCGCTTCCTGGTCGCAAGGACAACAGATACATCTCTTTTGACAATGTCAAGCTACAACATCTGGCCAATTCTGAATAGTGCGACGCCTGCTGTTTCGTGTACCACAATTTCGAGAAATCCTGGGGTTAGCGCATCTTTCAGCTCACCTAATGACACTGTCCTCGAGATGGACCCTGTTGTTGACCATTTATCTGTCCCTCCTGCAACGAGGACGTTGAGTATACTTATCCCACAAGTGAGTCTTTGCATGGCTTGCCTGAAGGCTCTTTACACCATGGCAGCTTTTCTTTTGACTCGTCTTCCACCACGTCAATTGGCCCTACCAAATTCTCTATTTTTATTTCCTGGTTTAAACAGACTTATTTGGTCCCTCCTTGGACATACATCTGGTTATTAATGATCACAATTTTTCTTTTTATGTCAATTGGGTTTGTGACGGTGTTTTTTCTATTCATCAATGGTCACTACTTACCTGAACGCTCTGCTGTGAACTTGGTTGATGGTATTCTTTCCCCTCACTCGTCTTCCCACACCATGAAGCGTGACCAATCTCTGGTTAACATTTCAGCATTTCCAGTTGCGGATGGCATCATCTGGGATAAAGTGGATTATCAGGTTCATGGGCCGACGGAAATTATTAACGTTCCATACGTATTTCGCGTCTCCATGGGTTATGTGGTAACGAAGGACATACGCTCAGACGACTGGGATGTGTGCATGCAATACAATCATTGTTTTCCGATTTGAAATATTATGCTGCTTTTAATGCTGAAGATTTATATTTAATATCAGCCAATTATGCTGATTTATTCTGTTACCAACATTATGGACATCATTTCCTACATAAGAGTAATACATTGCGTCCTGTTGTCAATTACACACAGTGGGAACATTGTCCTGCACCATTAAAAGGTAGTTCAAAAACTCTTAGAGATAAATTTACATATTTTACAGACTTTAATAGGTCAACACCCGGGTCGTATTATTTTAAATTAAATGTTCCATCAACTCCCAAAGTAATGTTGACCCATACGAAATTAATTTATTCAAATTCTTTCAGACATGATCTGTCTGTCAAGGGTTATGATTACTGGAGGGCCACCGTTGAGTTGAAATCGATCTGGGGTTCTAGGTCCTGGCAGGTGCGAGGCACTGAAGTCTTACATCGTGCCTGCCTCATACCAACACAAATTTTGTTTTTAAATGAAACAATTTACCAGACGACTTGCTTTGGTTTGGCAACTGCAAAAAAGTTAAACGCTCCTGCCATTCCCTCTTTAGCCGAGTATAATAATTGGCGCATATACACGAATTATACCATTGAAGCCTTACAATCTTTATTTCAAAATAACACTTTTGATGTGTCTGAATTGGATTCTTTAGGTTGGCTAGTTTGGCAGACTAGTTCGAATGCCTGCCAACTTTGTTTTCATAACGCCAATTCGGGTTATATGCAAGACAGACCCGACCCAAGATTTCCAGATACACAAGAGATTTTAATACGCAGCTAACAATGAAATATGGAAACTTTCCCAGATTGAAGCGGCGTCACGTCTGTGGGAAATTGACCAAGCGAACTTAGAGAAGGTTCTAGCTGTTGTCGATAATAGTATTAACACACTATCTTCCCGCATTTTACACATTAGATAATATTGTTTCTTCTCTTATTGATATTGTGCAAGAAGATGTGTCTCTGTTATATCATGGTCAAAATCAATTGCGTTCTGTCATGCAATTCGCATGGACTTTGCAAACTCTAAAAATGGGAAAAGTACCATGGGATTATTTAAACGCGACTGCTTTGTTTTGACCATTTAATTTAACTGACAAACAGCAGTTCATGTCCATGAAAGATGCAACTTACACTCTTCTACACATAGAAAAAATAGACCCTTTGCCCTTTTTTGTAGCGGAAACTGACACTGCTGTTTGGCTAATTCATGGGGTCATATCTTTGCCTTTCTCGCTGTTCCAATTCAGCTCCTGTATGAAACATTACCCGTTAGGCCGCTTTGAACCCCTAGGTAGCTCTTTTCTGCATGAACTGTGGTCTTCGCCTTTTACCTACCGATGTCTGTGGGAAGAAACTGAAGTATACCTTACAGGAGAGGACTGTGATTCAACAGTGGGTCATTCCCTTGTTTGCAAAAATATCAAGTTGCACGGAGCATGTAATATGTCGGCTCCGAACCTTGCATGTGTTTTAAAAGGTAATTCGGTTCCCGCAATAATTCCCACGTTCACTCTGCTTACTAACGGTAGTTATCTTATTCTAAATAACCATGAATGCTGCTGCTTGCTGGCTGGCTGGCATACCATAGAGGAAGGCTCTCGCACGCATCGCTGTATTTGAGTTACGCGCTGGTTAAGCTGGCCATTTGTTGGGCCATTTGTCTACTCTTTAATTGAGCATAACCTCCGAAACTCACAGCTGCTAGACGGAATTGTGGTTGCCGCATAGTATGCACCATTGATAACCGTGTTCAGTTTCCGTGGCATGCGATTGAATTGAGTTGCGATATCGCAGATTCACCCTCAAAGTGGAATTGCTTCGCCTTGATGTGGAGATTGTACCTAAAATATGCTCAGAAAAAAACTTTTGTCCTGAAGATGACCATCTGATTTATGTGAATGGTCGAAACGCCGTCGACGCTTATGTGGCCGTGATTTAATAAGGACGCATAATTATGTCTGTTGTGTTTGTTTTGTTTTGAATCTGCACTTCATGTAAACTTCCTTATGTCAGCCACTTTTCCTGGTGTCCTAATGTATGTAATTTGTTGTTTTATGTACCAGTGTCTGTTTCTGAGCTGAAAAGACTATATATGTTTAATATGAATAAAATGTTTTTTATCTTTTTATAAAATTATTGAAGGGTTCATATGCTTTCTTCTTTCTCTGTTTTTTCCTCTTGACTTTCTTCTCTTTTTTCTTTCTGGTTAAAAAATTCTTTTTGTGTCTTGGTCATACTAGAAATGTGTTAAGTAGAAAACACATATCCTGACCCACTGTTTGGACTAAGTACTGAATGCCCTGGGTTTGGGGTTTTAGGGCTGCCCTTGTTGGTAGTACAGAGGCATACCATACATAGTAACGGTTTCACAGCGCGTAATTTGTTGTAAAAATGTGCTTTTTCCTCTCCCGCGTGGGCAGCTCGATAGCTCAATTTGGCCTTCCATACCAACTTTGAAAGCAGATTTCAACAAGTTGAGCAGATTAAAGGTGCTTTTAACCCAACAAGAAGTAGAACTTACCTCCGCACGAGAAACCTTCAACCTGCAGGTGGCTAGCGCCGCTAGTGAAAGTCAAACACTTTTAACGACTAATCTCCCACTGCATTTTGGGGAGCCAATACACCGCATATTTAATGCGTCTGACACAAGTGGCCTTGCTCATTTTTTTAAAGCTGTTGGCTCTGGCCTTGTGATTTCTTTTCAGACAATATTTGGTGTTATACCTGCATTCGTTCATTCTATCTTTTCCAGCGTCTTTGGTGGCTTCCCTTTAATGATGGCGTTAGCTGCTGGAATCCTGCTTCTCCTGTGTCTGTGCGCAATGGCTGCTCCTCTTTTGCTACTACACAGACAACATCGGCTGCGATTGCTCCGTGACCGTATGCATGAATGCTTCGGTACACTACCACTGGCTGCACTCAGTGTGCCTTATGGGTTGTCCTTCCGATTTCCATATTTCACTTGCGTGCAACCTGTCTTTTCATGTCTACAATGTCCGTTTACATGGACATTGGATTTGTGCCTCGCCAATTCGTCATGTCCGGACCCGGATTTCGACCAGCTGGTGGGTCCCTTAGTGGCCCATGAGCGGGACTGTTCTGGGGTTGGCTTTATGGCGCATGGGGCTGCACTTAGAATCTTGGCTCAATGGGATGTCTGTGAGGCTGCGCAGAATCTCCTACTTCAAAGTTACATCGAATATCACGCAAGTTTTCCGGAAATGCTAATGGAAGCACCCGCATATGAGGAGCACACCTGTTAGTTCGATTTGATGAATTGGATGGCGTCCCTTTTTTCTACCAGCAGCAATGATTTCCTTCTGGAGGGTATTGCATTTTATTGCTCCTACACTCTGATGGATTAAGTTCACCAGTCCTTGGATTTCTGTGGCCCTTTAAACGACCTTATTTATTTTCCTAATTGTTTTTTTTTTTCTCTTTCAATGACACTTTAGAACTCTGCTCACACTGTTGAACTCTGTTTTCGTACGATGTCTACATGCGATAACCTTACCAGGGGGAGGGTGTAGTGTGGATAGTGGGTCCATTGTTGACATCTGCTAAGTTAGCATGAGCTTCGCTGCCATGAGGCTGCTTTTGCGCACGACACTGCATGCATAGATTTCGCAAGACTCTGTTTGTGCTCTTTCACATGAGAACTGTCTGCTTTTTGCGTTCTCTGCTGTGCTCTGAGGTTTAGTCTGCACACGATGTACAAGGTCGATCAACAATGCCCCTTGTTATTCTGTTCTGGTCAGTCCCTCGCACCTAGACATAATATGACACACAGCTGCACTACTGAAAATCGTATGCTTTAATATTGCAAGCTAAACATGTGGTGCAGGCACTTGGAGAGATTCCTTTCCGGAGAGAAGAGCTGTGCTTGTCCTGAGATGTAAACCTTTCATCTAGGCCTTGAGGTATGGGGTCTGCTGACAAAGCCCAGAGGTCTTCTTTGATATAATAAACTATTTCTTACCACGGGGTGGGTGGTTAGGTATTGTAGCCCTTTTCCACTGTCTTTATAAAATGATATCCCCATTTATATTCTATAGAATTGTGACAATGCTGACTATATTGTGTTTATGCATTTTTCTGCTAGTAATGGCACGTGTACTGTACCATAGAGCGCGTTAGTTGAAATAAGCATTTTAAACTATACCGTGACTCTGATTACTCGCATTGTGGACAAGTATGAGTGACTGAGCGAAAGAGTTGTCTGGCTCCCGCGATTCCTGAGAGAGTCAGGAGTGTCGTGTTCTGGGTTGTCTAATCATTGGTAGCTTCGCTGTTAGTCGGAGAACGAATGAGACACTATAGCTAGTCGGTTTGTGATTTTGGGTACTGATGTGGTAGGTTGGTACACCCCTATTCACTGAGGTCCCGTTTTTCTGCGCATAGTTCTGTATATGTGCAGAATCCCTGCAACACCGCTGTGGGTGCACCTTGTGTGCTAAATCGGATCCTACTTTGCAGTGAGCTTAAGTCCAGGAGCTTTGCTCCCACAACCTTGTGGCCTGATTGTGAGCAGCCACCAACCGTAGGCCCCCTATCCCCCATTGGATAAGATTGGGTCTCAGCACTCTGCACCCGGCCGCCCTAGTGCCTCTGAAGGTGCTTTGAGAGTGCATCCTTGACCCTGGGGGAACCCTTGTTCTAACCCCAGAAAACCAACTCCCAAACCTAAGTATTTAGCGTTAAACCGATAACATTGGCTTCTCCCATAGGACTGTATTGATTGCTTTCTTGTAAAAAATGTTCTAAGTGTGGAGTTGGTTTGTATGAAACCTTAAGAACTGCATATGTACAAAAAACTGATTTACTTACCTTTTATCTAGTAAATATCCCAGCGTGATATCCAGGCATATCACACTGAGTAGAAAAAGTAACTTAAAAAGTAAAATCTGAAAAGTAACGTAGAAAGTAATCGCAATAGTAACTGAAAAGTAATTCCAACTGTTTTATGAACAAGTGACTTACCTGTAACCAATCCAATTGCATTCAAACTGTATTTAACTGCAATATTCTTACAAAGTATTATCACATTTACCCGTACCAGGCCTGGCTTGGTTCTAGAAAATAAAATACAACTAAATAATATTTTTATACAAACAAATTGGTCTGAGTTTAGTCTTTGACTGTTTTTACATCATTGTTTGCCTGGATTTGTACAGTAAATGCTTAAGACTACCCTCTGATAAAGCCTTATTGCTCGCCCACACTACCACAAATAGAGAGTAAGGGATTATCTAATTTACCTCTGCCTACCTTTGGGGATCCACAGGTCTCTGTGCGCACTATACCTTACTTTGGTATAGTATATACGGAGCCAGCTTCCTACATTGGTGGATCAGCAGTGGGGTCTACAACTTTGCATTTGTTGGGCTGACTTGGTCAACACCTGATCACACGACAGAACTTCTAAATTGTCTTTAGAATTCTGAATGTTTTGAATTGACAATTTTGCCAAATTACTAAAAGTCTTGTTAGGGCCTTGGTTAAGTCCCTTTAAAAAATTTAAAAATAAAAACTCACCATAGTTAGGGGTAAGAGGGTTAGAATCTTTTTGTAGAATGTCTCTTAACAAGAACCCATTAGTGAAAATATAACTATTGACATTGAGAACTTGGTTGAGGAGCTCAACCTCATCCCTTATCTCCACTTAAAATTTAGGGAGTTAAGGTCTCTATGTAAACTTAAAAACATTATCATGGGGTCCCATCGCTCCAAACAAAAGCTCCAGGAGCTGTTAGCAGGATATATTAAGGATCACCCCTCTGAGCAAGGTGAAAACCTCTCGGATGGGGAAGACGATGGAAGGGATGAGAATAACTTCCAACCCCCCTTACTTCCTAGGGAGAACAGTGCCCTTGTGCCCCTGACTCCAAGAATACAACTCACATCACCAAGATCACACACAGGTGTGTCAGGTGCTTCTGAATCCATTGAGGACAGTCTCAATGAGGAGACCAACCTCTTAGTGAGCTTGACCAAGTGATTAGATCTAGAGACCAGACTGCTGGCTCTAGAAAAAGAAAGAGCAGAGATGGGCTTAGCTCCCATCAATGGTGGCAGAAACATAATAAATAGGGACAGAGAGCAATCTTATGATCCCAAAATCCCCAAAGGGATTGTCCCCAAATTTGATGAAGGTGATGATATCACAAAATGGTTCACAGCTTTTGAGAGAGCTTGTGGAATAAGGAAAGTGTGGAAGTCATACTGGGGGCACTCATTTGGGAACTGTTCACTGGTAGCTGCAGGGACAGACTCCTGACCCTTACAGGGGCAGATGCGGTGTCTTATGACCTCATGAAGAACTCTCTGATTTAGGGCTTTAGGCTCCCAACTGAGGAATATAGGATTAGATTCAGGGGGCTCATAAAACCCCAAACCAATCCTGGATTGACTTCGTAGACTATTCAGTTAAGACACTAGATGGATGGTTAACTGGAAATAATGTGCATGATTTCAATGAACTTTACAATCTTTTTATGAAAGAACATATTTTGAGTAATTGCACTAATGAGAAGTTACATCAACATCTGGTAGACCTAGGTCTAATTTTTATCCAAGAATTAGGAAAGAAGGCAGACCACTGGGTCAAGACCAGGGTAACAAAAACAGCCACTGGGAGTGACCAAAAGAAGGGGGTTACCAAACCTAGCCAGGGGAAAGGGGGTGAGAACCCCAAAGACAAAAAGCCAGAGACTTCTAAAGGGCCCCAAAAACCTGCTCCGGGGCGTGGATCCCAAAACTCTTCCCAGTCCAATGGTAGGTACAAAGGGAAGAACTTTGATCCCCAGAAGGCCTGATGTTTCAATTGTCAGAAGTTGTGACACTTAACTCGAGATGCTACTTGTCCTAACAAGAAGCCCCCTAGTTCTCCTCTAGTTAGTACTGGTGTAGTGTCGTATAGTTCCTATAAAACCTATACAGGATCTGAGCGTTCGGACAGCATACACTGTAGGATTGGTGTCGGACTGATTCTGAACACCCCAACTGGGTATGTTGGCCTTTTGTACCAGCTAGCTCACAGCGCCACAAGAATCTCCTCTTACCAAGGAGAAAATAGTTCTTGGCAACCATCGAACATGACAACCCTGATCCCTCAGGACCGTGGAAACAATATACTACTTTTAGCTTAGTCATTCATGCTTACTTAGTCTGTCTTAGAGAGGTACACAGAATAAACGGGCTGGGCGTTTTCAATAAGTATTTATTGAACAGTTGTTATTCTGGTGTAAAATAGATGAGCTGCAACAACCGTTAGACAGTAGCATATATATAGGATTAGAAGCACTATAAAAGTAAACGGATGGTAAAGCTCTACCATTTTGCAGTAATCATGAATACTTACAAGTACATAAAATACATGATAATAAAAAGATGCGTACTCCTACGATGTCTCCCTAACTAGATGTACCTAAGTGTACCTAGTATGTGTGTAGGTGTTAAGCCAAGAATCCCTCTAGGATAAAGTCAACCCCATTACCTGAAGTGAGAGACTGTGGGACCCCGTCTTGGTCTCGAGTTGGACACCCTGCGAGGGATGTTAGACCACTGCAAGCTGGAGTGTCTGCATGCAGGAACCTCAGCGTCTCTGGTCAGTGTGTCTGCCAGGAAGTCCTGATCTCCTCTGGCTATCTCAGCAAGATGTGATGTATATATACCCATAGGTTTCCCCAGGGGTCCTACCTCGCTGTATTACTGTGTGGGACTAAGGATGATGTCGGGCATGAACTTTATACATAGATATTATACAGAAGATGGTAGTCCTGCTGTGCTTTCAAGAATCCTCATGCATAATGTATGAGATTTAGAACTAGGGAAAACCCGCGTTCTGAATGCAGTGTCGTATCTAGGTAAAAGGTCAGTCCCTGTAAACCGTTATAAGTGTAATGTAGGGAAGAATATAGGTGAAGGGTTTTGAAGTTACCTGGGCCTATATTATGGTACCTATATGGAATATAACAGTGGCCAATCTCCAGATGGGATAAGCAGTGTGCCCAGAGCAAATCAGGGTTCACACTGAAGCAGTTCTCGTCACTGAGGGTGAAGTTGAGTTTGCCACTTTAGCTATGTGGCCTCCCAACTTAAAGAAGTATTTACAATACACCTGGATAAATGAGACAAGGATAGAAGCCCTGAGGGATACAGGTGCCAGTGTCACCATGGTGAGATACACACTGGTTTCCCCAGAGCAATACCTGATTGGAAAGTCTTATCCAGTCACCAATGCTGACAGTGAAATGTCGGGTAGAACCTAATATTATTGCTGACTGCGAGAGTCTCTTTTTTACTATTTCGCCATCTGCCGTCTTCTTCTTTTCCAGAGTTCTCATTTACCGCCTCCTGGTGGCTGTGGGCAATTCCTTAAATCCCTTCCTGATGTAGCAGCCACTTTGGTGGGGCATCCCCCAATATTACTCTTCTGGGGGACTTTAACCTGCACTTTGATGACCCTAAAGAGGCCGATGCCCACTGGAACTTCAGGTCCCACTGCAGAGCCCGCATATGCCACCTGGCATGATACACTAGCAGGATGCAGGAGGCCATGAGGCCCAGCAGCCTCAGGGTCATTCTGACCGAAACCCGGAATAGAGGCTGAAAGATGGGAATCATAGCGACGAATATCCCGGACTCGCTGCTCGGGAGGATAAGCCCAAAACTGCGTCGTGTCCAGAACCGCTCCGATGAAAAGGAGCTTCTGAGAGGGAATCAGGTGTGACTTCGGCATGTTTATAGTGAACCCCAGCGAGTGAAGGAGGTCTGCCATAGTCTGGAGGTGGGAGACGACTGCCTGGGGCGAACCCGCCTTCAACAGTCAGTCGTCCAGACAGGGGAATACTGGAACCCCTGATCTGCGCAGATGAGCTGCGACCACCGCCATCACCTTCGTGAACACCCGAGGGGCGCTGGTAAGGCCGAAGGAGAGCACGGTAAACTGAAAGTGCTCGTGGCCTACAGTGAACCGCAGGTAACGCCGGTGGGCCTGCAGGACGGGGATGTGAAAGTAAGCGTCCTGCAAGTCCAACGCTACCATCCAATCTCCAGGGTCGAGAGCAGACAGGACCTGAGCTAGCGTCAACATTTTGAACTTCTCCTTCCGGAGGAAGCGGTCGACATTTCTGAGATCCAAGATAGGACGCAGGCCTTTGTCCTTGGGCACCAGAAAGTAGTGGGAATAGCAACCACGACCTACTTCTGGGGCATGAACTCACTCAATGGCTTCCTTGGCCAAGAGAGCCGAAACTTCCTGTTGGAGAAGGGCCAGATGATCCTCTGACATGCAATGGTACTGAGGTGGCATGGCTGGGGTGGTAGTCTCGAAGGGGAGGGAGTAGCCCCTTCGGACTATCTGCAAAACCCACCTGTCAGACGTTATGGTTCGCCAGTGGAGGAGGTGATGGCGAATCCTGCCGCCCACTGGTGATTAGTGGCCCTGAAAGGTCAGACTAGGAGGGTTTGGAGGCTGCTGCAGAGGGGGCGGTGGTGGACTAGCCCACTCACTGGCTCCCAGACCCACGAAGGTGGGTTCCACGTCCCCGGTCGCGCAGGGGCTGGACAGCTTGTGCCGGCATGTGGCTCTGTGCGGGACGTGGTGGGGCACCCCTTTCGTGGCTGCAAAAAGGAGACTGCGCAGGACGGGTGGTGGAGAGGCCCAAGGACTTGGCCGTAGCCCGAGAGTCCTTGAAGCGCTCTAGCGCATTGTCTGCTTTGTCGCCGAAGAGGCAACGGCCATCAAAGGGCATGTCCATCAGGGTAGCTTGGACATCCCCGGAAAAACCAGTCGACCTCAGCCAGGCGTAGCGTCGAAGGGCTACCAACGTTGAAATCGTCCTGCCTTGCGAGTCGCCGGTGTCCAGTCCACAGCGTATAGTAAACTTAGCTGCATCTCTCCCCTCGGCGACTGCACGTGAGAGCACGGCCCCGGCCTCCTCCGGGCACTGGGGCAGCACCTGCGCCACCGTATCCCACACAGAGTGGGTGTAACAGCCCAACAGACATGTGGTGTTTACTGACCGCAGTCCCAAGCTGGAGGAAAAAAACATCTTCTTCCCAAGATGGTCCAGCTTTTTGGATTCCCTATCAGGTGGTGCAGTAGGGAATGCGCCTTTTGACGTGGAGGCTTGGACCACCAAGCTCTCAGGGGTGGGATGTTGGGAAAAGAAAGTGGGGTCGCCCGGAGCCGGGCCGTGGCGTCGGGGAATCATCCTATCCACAGGAGCCCCTGTGCTGGGCCTAGACCAGTTGCCCAGAAGGATGTCCGTTAGATCTTCATTGAACGGCAGCAGGGACTCCGAAGAGCTCGCTGCCGGTTGAAGCACCTCTGTCAGGAGGTTAGTCCTGACTGCCACCGTAGTTAGCTCGAGGTTGAGAGCCTCGGCCGCCCTACGCAACACCACTGTGTAAGAAGCTCCCTCCTCCGTAGCCACTTTAGGAGGAGACAACATGCCAAGGTCTGGGGAGGTATCCAGACCACTGGCTTCCCTCAACTCCTCTCTCCAGTCCGGGTCGTACTCTAACTGGTCAGTTAAAGGGTCACCAGACCCCTCCCAGTCCTCTTCACCCTCCTCTGGTTGCCAATCTGGCCTAAACATACCAGGGTTGAACAGGGGAACAAAGGTACCCGTCGACGCCGGTCCGGCTCCGTGTCCACGTCAGGGTGGAGGCTGGGGTCGAAGCCAACTGGGGACACAACCGGCGTCGGCAGCAGACGTGGTGCCGGTAGATTCGGTGCCGGGCGAGGTGTTATTAGGTCGAGCGGTGCCGATCCAGATCCAGGCCTGGATCCAAGGGGACCCTGCGGTGCCGAGGCCATAGCCGCCGACGTCGAACGCCCAGGGCCCCCAGCCGAGTCCGCGGGGCCCGAAGGCGCGCCGGCAGAGTCGAACTGCCCAAAGATGGCATGCATCGCTTCATAAAAAGCTCTAAGCTGGGCGGGGTCGCTCTGGGTCCCGGTAAGGGAGGGAAAATTGGAGCCGACCCTTCGGGCTCCTTACGCGGAGCCACGGGAGGGGCACCCGCCGTATCCCTCATCGCGTCGCCCGACGGACGGACGGGGAGAAGTCGAAGAGCGACGATGCTTCTTCGAATTCTTCTTGTTCTTCGACTTACCTGAGGAGTGCGAAGACTTCGAGGACGAGTGGTGGTGGTGGCTCCGCGACCGGTCCCTCAACCTCTCACGTGACTGGGACCTCAAATGGCACGGAGCAGACTGCCGGGCCTCGAGAAGCTTTCGGGACCACTCCCGCAAAGACTTCGGATTCATGGTCCGGCAGCCGGAACACGACTTGGGGTCGTGGTCGCGTTCCAGGCACCACAGGCACATGCGGTGCGGATCAGCTTTCGGCAGGCACCACAAGCCTTGAAACCGGGCATCCCTCGTGCACCAAGAGTCGATGGACTCGAAAAACCATGTCGACAAAAGTCGAGAAAAAGTCAGTCAAAAAGTGACTGGAGGTACCGCTCTCTCCGGATCTGCGCTGGCTGGCGCCGAAAAAGAAAGAACTGACGTCAGCGCGCGAGGGCGGCGTCTAAGTAGCTACCGCGACTCATCACGACGCCAACGACGAACGTGGAGCCGACCGACGCCACCTTTCGACGCGCAGGGGTACTGCTGACGAAAAATTCTCCGGATCCAGTCCGACGCCTGGGGGTAATTCTAAGGTAAGGAATCTATAACTAATTGTTTCTTTCGGATATATCCTAATCAACCTTGTCCCATACTATACCATCAGGTATAGGAACTGCTGTAATGTTCACTGATGACAAGTCTCTTTGTTCACGATGTGATGATAGGTGAGGTTTCAGAATCAGATTCACTTGTTGTGCTGCAGAGTTTTGCCGAAGGTAAGTTTCATTTATAAGCATGCTAAAAACAATTACTAAGCCGATCCAGAAAAGAAAGAAAAGCATCCCGGTAATTACCCAGAGTTCTACCCAAGGTGATACCAGGTAATTCTTTGTAAGAAAGTTCAGAAAATCTTTAATTTGCTGGTTGCATGTTTTTTGGGCTGGCATCGTTTCAGGTTCACTTGGATCCAATGAAAAGGTATCAAAGTGGATGAAATAGCCAGATGCAGTTCGATCAATTTTCAGTATTTCCGCAGGTCTTGTGGAAACTGTAGCTTGCTCTTGTTGAGGCATGTTGATGTAGATATCTGTGTTTGGTCGAGTTGAAATTTGTTTTTCATTTTGATTTTGATTAATAACTTCAGTTTCGAGAGGAACGAGTTCCATGGCATTAATGCATAGTCCATCATTCCGTTCAGGGGACTCTTCAAACGTGATGAGTCTTTCTGTTTGAACTTCTTGTATGGTAGCGAGAGGAGGGCGTCGTTTAATCAGGAGTCCACGAGGCCTACTATTTAGTATCGGCCACATAGTGTGCTTTGATTAAGTCGATTGAGACAAATCTTTTCTCCTTTTTTCCGGCAAGAGGCGGTAGAAGTACAGTTCTTGTTCCTCCAATGACCAGGACTAGTACAGGCTTTCTGTTTGATGGCCCAAATTCTTTTTTGTCCGCAATTTTCTCTCTGACCAGATCCCCAATTTTAGGGACCCAGACAGGTCTTGCCGTAACTGACCTGACTTCCCCAGTGGCGGTCCGCTTTACCTGGACATTGCTTTGTAGTGCCCTGGATTCATTCAGATCCTGTAAAACAGCCAAATGTTTATGGATGTCAAAATGTTTATCATCCGCCACTGTGGCTTCACAAATCAAGATCAGGTACCCACATTCTCGTCCCAAATAGGACCTCGTAAGGAGGGACACCCCCTAGAGAACTTCTTGGCATGTTATTCAATGCTCGTTGAATGCCATACAAATGTTTTACCCAACTCTCACCCGAGCCTAATACTCTAGATGTTAAAGACTGCTTTAAGTCCCGGTTTTTCCTTTCCACTACCGAATTTCCCTCGGGATGGTACGAAGAGGAGTACCGCAATGCTACACCCAAACCTCCCATGGCTTCCTTGTAGGCCCTAGAGCTAAACGCTGGGCCACGGTCAGAATGGAATGTGCCAATTGCGTATGTCCCTATAAAGACTCGCAAATCTTTTATAACAGTTCGAGCGTCAGCCGAGCTTCGGGGCCACACCCATAGGAATCTAGAGCAGGAATCCACTGCAACCATGATATACCTGTAAGGCCCATCTGTTTGTAAGGGGCTGCAGTGGTCCAAATAAACACACGCGATTGATTTGTCTGATATTAGTAATGGTGTCTACGCTGGACGTGTTACGGTGGAGCCTTTCATCTGCTGACAGATGTCGCATTTCAAGACACAGTCCTTAGTCTGCTTTGTTAATCCTGGCCACCAATAGCGTTGTTTCAGTAAGGGAACAGTCGCCGTAACTCCTACGTGTGCAGAACCTATACCCTTGTGTGCTGCAAGAATTAAACCTAACCTGCGATCCATATTTGGTATTACTCTATCCCCCACTCCAGGGATCTGAGCAAATGGAACGTTATTTGCATCTAACTTGTAGGAGTACTTGAGTGGAAATCTTTTCGGTAGTGCCGTTTTATTGCGTGTAGCAATAATTGCAACCATAATCTCACCGTCTATTCTCGTTTTTGAACGGGTTATTGCAGCTACGGAAGCCGTGCGTACAGCCCCCTTTGCGGCTTCATCAGCCAATGAATTCCCTTCAACGTGAACACCATCATGTTGATGACTCGGTGTATGTATCACATGAGCCCTTGGTAGTTTGTTTTTCAACTCTACTACCTGTTCCCATAGCGTTTTGTGCTTATTTGTGCCACCTTTTGCATCTTTGAACTCATTTTATCGCCAGTGGTTTAAGTATTCATTGTATGACTGTACACAGTAAAAGGAATCGCACACGATTAGTGTGGGGAATTCTCGATCCGTATTTACCAGCACCAGTAACAGGGCTTTTAATTCTGCCAGTTGCGCCATGCAGTATCCTAGAGACTGGGTCTTTGTACAACTTGGATGAAACTTTCCATCCTGCATGCGACTTTTAACGATTGCGCATGCGGCGCTGTATTGCTGTTCACTCCCAGTGGCTGGCTGAGCAGATCCGTCAGTGTAAATTATATATTCATACTGATCTAGAGGCAATATTTCATTAGGGAGAGGATATTCTTGTTTGTATTGCAGAAATGCTTGTGTTTTTAGACTTGGGTCGTACCTGTATTCTACATCTGTTGCAGTAAGAGAATTAGCCCATTGTATCCATCTCGGATGTAAGGCTTTAGCGTTCGGAACGCTAGCCTTTGTAGCTGCCTCTAAGGCCGGTACTGGGGTTATGACAATTATTCGCTTTCCCTGAGCCAGTGCTCTTTGTCTCACTACAGCAGTATGTACTGCTGCAAGAATCTTCTGTTGATGCAAATCGCATCTCAGCATTTGTGTACAAATGTGATTTGTACGCTATTGGTACTGTTTCACCTTGATTATATGTAAGGTAGGTGTATCCTGATTGACCCGCAACTATACAGATCACTAAGTTGCGTACATTTACGCATGTCTGTAAGTATTTTGAAGCTATCATATCAGCTTGTAGGGAACAAAGAATATCTGTGTATTCCTGTGTCCATTGTTTGACTGAAAAGTTAGGTCTTATCAAATCGTAGAAAGGTTTAACTCTTTCTGCGTAATCCAAAATGTATGTTCTGCCAAAGTTCAGGAATCCCAGTATTGATTGTAATTTTTTTAATGATTTCGGAGGTTGTAGCAGTGCACACTTTTCTAAAAAGTTAGCTGCTAAGCTTTTTCCTTCACTTGAAAGCTCATATCCCAGAAAAAGGACATTGAGGTGGGCTATCTTTGATTTCTTAAAATTAAATTTGTAGCCCTCAGAGGCAAATCCCAATATTATGGTATTTACTCTGTTCAAGTGTTCATCCAGGTCATCATCCGTTAGATAAATATCATCTACATAGGACAATGCCTCTTCATCCAGAATTTGAAGTAATTCAGTTACTTTGGCCGAAAATAACCCCGGGCTGTTCTTATACCCCTGGGGGAGTCTGCAAAATTGTCGCTGCGAGCCTAACGCACAGAATGCGGTTAAATACCTGCTTTCAGGCGCTATATTCTGGCAAAAAAAATCCATTTGAGATATCTAGTGTTGTTTTGTATTTTTTCCGCACAATGTTATTCATTAGTGCGGCACTGCGTCCATTTTGTACTGCAAATGTCTTTGTGCAAGTGTTTAGATGTCTGTAATCTAAAACTAGACGATATGAGTTGTCAGGTTTCATTACGGGAAACAAAGGATTATTCATTTGAGAGGTGCAAGTTTCAATCACCCCTTGGTATTCAAGTTGATCTAAGATCTCCCTGACCTGTTTTATAGCTTCTTGCTTTATTGGATACTGCCTCTGTAGAATCGGAGTATTTTTTAATGGAATTATGTGGTGGGTTGAATCCTCATCCCATCCAACATGGTTTTTATATAATGCCAGGGCAAGGGCTACTGCCCACTCCTGTGCATATGTGTGTTTTAGATATTTTGGAACAGGGTCGGAAAAGGCTGGTAAAATTACTGTTTCTCCCCTAGGGCAGTCTATGACAAATGCTGGCGACCAATCTTGTTCAGCTAACAGAATGTCATAACCAAACGTCAGGTTCTCCCAAAAGAGACCTCTAACTTCCCTGGGTTTGTCCCCCTCCTTTTGGAGTGTTATTTCATATAACTTATGTGGGACACTTACCTTAGTATCAGGTGTTTCCACCGTGATATAATCATTCAAGTCCGCTGTCACCAGAAATTCCATCAGGTTCTGGCGAGCTACTGTTACTTCTGCCGCACTGTCTAGCATCGTCAGAGCCCTTTCCCTGTTCAGTAGTTGAGTCCTCAGAATTCTGGGCATGTCTGATCTTCAGACCTGCAACTTTCTTCTTTTTGAACTGAGGTTTTGGTTTGGTTTTATCTTCTTTTTTCGAAGTATGGTCTTGAGCGTGCTGCTTGTCTCTGGACTTTGTACGCTCTTCTTGTCTGTCTGACCGTCCTTCCCCCTCAGAGTTTTTCGTTGAACCCTGAAAGGAACGAGAGGAATGTGTATCAGTATCCTGATACCTGTCAGGTTTCCTAATATTGTCCCTATTCCTAAGGTTATACCTCCTTTCGGTGGGCTCCTGTGGAGGAGATCTACCTCTAGATTGAGATCTGTTTTCTTTATTTTTCTGTTTTTTGTTTTTGTCCCACTTCTTTTTAGAAGAAGCAGGTGCCTGCTTAAAGGTGTCTTTTTCGGGACTACCCATCAGTTGGGGTTTTAATGCTTTCCCACCCAAACTGTCTCTTCCCAACTCTGCATACGCGGTCTCAATTATTTTAGGTAATTCATGCTCCTGTTGTAAAGGACTGAACTCCCTTAGGCGTTGACGGATTGCCACCGATGCTGCTTCCCCTTTAATATTTGCTAATATTATAGCTGATACCTGGGCATAATTACCTAGTAATTTCATCCCTAAATTCAGAGCAGGTTCTTCTCCGTACTCATTTTGTATTTGTCTTAATACATCTGGTATTACTGCTAATGACGGGATACCATGTGTTCTGGTATATATGACAGCAAAAACTGTACCCCAAGAGGTACAATCCTCTATCTGTGGTCTTATCCCCATGGGCAAGCAGATTGTCAGCATTCTGTGTTTTTCATACGGGCTAGTATTCGGGAATACTGCTTCTAGCTGTGTTATTTTTTGAGCTACCCAGAATGGCATTTGTTCGCGTTTTGCGGGCATTTTACCCATTACTGCGTGTAAAGTTTGTGGTGTGATTTTAGTTGCTGTATTTTGACCAGTATTTGTGTTTGTTGTAACCGTTGCCGGCTGGACCGTAAGTGTCCTTATGACGAACTGTGTCATGTTTCTGTAAAGTTTTATCAGTTCTTTGTGAAGTATAAGTAAGTCTCCTCCTGGCATTGTTTCAATGTCAGGATGTGAGTATGTAGGCTGCTAATACTGGCCATGTCGCTCCTTCTCTTCTGAGTGGACCGAGTCTTACTTTATTTCTTGTATGGGGAGGGCGCCTTTAAACCAGTATAAATGTTCCTGGTAAGTTAGTAGAACTTCAATGTCCTCATAGGGACAATATTCGTCCGGTATTCCACTTTCTGTGTAGAAGTGAAATGTTTTTGTTCTTGCATTTGCAACTGGGAATGTAACCCATGAATAGAATACCTCTGTTTTAAATGATTCGTGTGCCTCAATCACGAAAGCTACTGGTCCACCCCTGGATGTTAGACCGTGTGCACCTAGTTTTATGGTAACAGCATTTCTAACATTTTCTGCAATGGAAATTGCATCTGCATCTTCTTCGTCTGCTGAGAGATTTATTTCTTGCGCAACTCTACCCACGTTTACTGTTTCTTCAGTCATTGTTTAAGAGAAGAAGAGCTTTTCAAGGGAACGAAGATAAGGTGTTTTGCACAGTTTAGGAATGTGTCCTTCAAGCTTGATTAACCAATAGCCAATAAATAGGATTTTTTCCTATTCAGCTATGGTGGAGTTTGTGCCCACCCACTCCAGACATCTCTGGATATTTGTGACTAGGGGTCTCTGAGACTAGCATGACTGAACTACTCAGATTCTACTGTTAAATAAGTACCCAACCAACGTTGGCGGCGCGCCATGTTGTGTAGTTCCTATAAAACCTATACAGGATCTGCACGTTCGGACAGCATACACTGTAGGATTGGTGTCGGACTGATTCTGAACACCCCCACCGGGTATGTTGGCCTTTTGTACCAGCTAGCTCACGGCGCCACTAGAATCTCCTCTTACCAAGGAGAGAATAGTTCTTGGCAACCATCGAACATGACAACCCTGAACCCTCAGGACCGTGGAAACAATTAACTACTTTTTGGGAAGTCAATCGTGCTTACTTAGTCTGTCCTAGAGAGGTACACAGAATAAACAGGCTGGGCGTTTTCAATAAGTATTTATTGAACAGTTGTTATTCTGGTGTAAAATAGATGAGCTGCAACAACCATTAGACAGTAGCAGATATATAGGATTAGAAGCACTATAAAAGGAAACAGATGGTAAAGCTCTACCATTTTGCAGTAATCATGACTACTTACAAGTACATAAAATACATGATAATAAAAAGATGCGTACTCCTACGATGTCTCCCTCACTAGATGTACCTAAGTGTACCTAGCATGTATGTAGCTGTAAGAGCCAAGAATCCCTCTAGGATAAAGTCAACCCCATTACCTGAAGTGAGAGACTGTGGGACCCCGTCTTGGTCTCGAGTTGGACACCCGCGAGGGATGTTAGACCACTGCGAGCTGGAGTGTCTGCTTGCAGGAACCTCAGCGTCTCTGGTCAGTGTGTCTGCCGGGAAGTCCTGATCTCCTCTGGCTATCTCAGCAAGATGTGATGTATATATACCCATAGGTCTCCCCAGGGGTCCTACCTCGCTGTATTACTGTGTCGGACTAAGGATGACGTCGGACATGAACTTTATAAATAGATATTATACAGGAGATGGTAGTCCTGATGTGCTTCTAACAATCCTCATGCATAATGTATGAGATTTAGAACTAGGGAAAACCAGCGTTCTGAATGCAGTGTTGTATCTAGGTAAAAGGTCAGTCCCTGTAAACCGTTATAAGTGTAATGTAGGGAAAAATATAGGTGAAGGGTTATGAAGTTACCTGGGCCTGTATTATGGTACCTATATGGAATATAACAGTAGCCAATCTCCAGATGGGATCAACAGTGTGCCCAGAGCAAATCAGGGTTCGTTCACACTGAAGCAGTTCTAGTCACTGAGGGTGAAGTTGAGTTTGCCACTTTAGCTGTGTGGCCTCCCAACTTAAAGTATTTACAATACACCTGGATAAATGAGACTAGGATAGAAGCCCTGAGGGATACAGGTGCCAGAGTCACCATGGTGAGATACACACTGGTTTCCCCAGAGCAATACCTGATTGGAAAGTCTTATCCAGTCACCAATGCTGACAGTGAAATGTCGGGTGGAACCTAATATTAATGCGGACTGCGAGAGTCTCTTTTTTACTATTTTACCATCTGCCGTCTTCTCCTTTTCCGGAGTTCTCATTTACTGCCGTCCTGGTGGCTGTGGGCAATTCCTTAAATCCCTCCCCGATGTAGCAGCCACTTTGGTAGGGGTATCCCCCAATATTACTCTTCTGGGGGACTTTAACCTGCACTTCGATAACCCTAACAAGGCCGATGCCTCAGATCTTACTCAGGACCTATTAGCGATTCAACTCCTCCAAAAAGTCATAGGCCCTACACACAAGCAAGGTCACACACTAGACCCAGTTTTTACCAACAACAACTAGCGGTAGGCGAACCCATCCCCCTGCCCTGGTCAGACCACTCCCTGATCCCCATCTGTATTAGTCCCCCTCCCCAAACCCCGGCCACTAAAACCATCAATAAGAGGGTCCGGCCCTGGACCAAACTCCCAATAGTCGCCTGGATCACAGCCCTTGAAATCTTAAACCTAAAAATGATCAAAACCTTACCTCAGCGGCAGAAAACTTTACTAGTTGGATTGAGGCCGCACTGGATATGGTCGCTCCAGCTAAACCTTGCCATAAAGTGAGAGAGAAACAGTCACCCTGGTACTCCCTCAAACTACGATCACTTAAACAGGCGTGTAAAAGACTGGAGAGAAAATGGAGGGAAGACTATAACAGACTGAGCACACAGAAATACAGAGAATCTATAAACACTACCAAACTGAAATAAAAATTGCACAGGCATCCTATTATGAAGATATCATTAATTCGGCGGCTAACATTCCCAGGGAAATTTCCTGTGTTGCGAAGGAGCTCTTAGAGCTCCCGAAATCTGGACTATCCCCTGAGGCCTCTTCAGAGCGGTGTAATGAATTGGCAAATTTCTTTCTAGGAAAAATTAAAAATATATACACTACCTTCCCCAGTTCACCCAACCCTAGTGACCTCCTATTGACGGATAAGTCCCTTCTCTGTCCAGAACACGTACTCAAGGAATTCCCCACCTTGGATCTGGGGAAATTGTTAGATATCCTCTCCTAAATAAAATCAGGATTCCCCCTTGATCCAGCTCCCCCCACGTTCTACTCAAAGCCGGAAATGTGATACTCCCTCCTATGCTGGGAATGGTATATTTCTCCATCACCACGGGTCTAGTTCCCGCACCATGGAAACATGCCATGGTGAAGGCTTTACTTAAAAAACCTAGTTTGGACCCGGATGATTTAGGTAACTATTGACCTATATCATTGCTTCCTGCAATAGTTAAGATCCTGGAAAAACATGTGAACTCGACCCTTTCGGTCTTCTTAGAAACCCATGACCTCCTGCACCCCACCCAAACAGGCTTCCGCCCCCATCAGGAACTGAAACAGCTCTACTCGCAGTAGTTGAGGAATCTAAGTTGATCCTTGATCAAGGAGGCCATTATCCTCCTAGACCTGAGCTCAGCCTTCGACACAGTTAATCTTAACATCTTACTGGAGAGAATCAGGAGGATGGGTGTCTCAGATGAGGCGGCTACCTGTATCCACTCCTATCTAGTTAGCAGAACTTTTCAGGTCTTCTCAGGGGAGTCAACCTCAAGAAGCCTAGAGCTCAGCTGCGGAGTGCCACAGGGATCCTCCCTAAGCCCCACATTGTTTAATGTGTACATGCGGCCACTTGCAGACATTATCTCGCCACATGGGATAAAAATCGTCACCTATGCAGACGATACGCAGCTGGTAATTACTCTCAATGGACCCCGAAACTTTCCCTCTGACTTTGAGGCCTGTATGGGGAAAGTGGCCTCCTGGATGGAGCAATCCTGCCTCAAGTTAAATGGGAGGAAAAACAGAACTAATGTTTCTGGGTAACGCCTCCAACATGGATCTCAAACAGATATGGCCCACTTGCCTGGGTCCTGCCCCAACCCCCAAGACCAGGATCAAAAGCCTGGGCGTTTGGTTGGATACCTCCCTTAAGTTTGAAGACCAAGCAGTAAGAGTAACAGGGGCCTGCTTTGGCACCATCAGACTTCTCCGAAAGATTCTCCCCCTCATCCCAATGAATGCAAGGAGGACCCTGATACAGACCCTAATCCTATCGCGCCTGGATTATGGAAGCTCCCTCTACCTAGGAGCACCCAAAGCAACAATAAGGAAGCTCCAAGTTGCACAAAACTGCGCTGACAGACTGTTGCTGGGAGTTCCAAAAAACCAGTCGGCCAAACCAGCTCTGAAGACCGTACACTGGCTACCTGTCCTGGAAAGAGTAAAGTTTAAGGCGCTGTGTATAGCCCATAAGAGGAAAGGGTCCAGCTATCAACAGCTCTCTCATTACCCTCTACTGCCCTAGGAAATGCCTTCGCTCGGCCAACCTCAACCTCAAAGTCATCCCCAAAATCAGAAGGGCAAGAAGCGGAGGAAGGTCTTTTTCCTACAATGTTGCCAGACTCTGGAACACAATGCCCTTAGACCTCCGCTGGGAATCCCAACATTTCCCCTTCCGAAAACTTCTCAAGACCTGGCTCTTCTAATACTCTTTCCTATAATCTAACATTCACCTTTTGTACTAACTAACCAC
Organism: Calotriton arnoldi; assembly: GCA_963921515.1. Taxonomy (NCBI): domain Eukaryota; kingdom Metazoa; phylum Chordata; class Amphibia; order Caudata; family Salamandridae; genus Calotriton; species Calotriton arnoldi. Next base: position 4,075,079 of record CAWUFW010000397.1, read on the forward strand.
TTCCTTTGTTTAGCCGCTAGCGCTGGGATGGCCTTAGGTAGCTACGCACTCTATAAATGCTAAATAATAATAATAAGTGTTACTACTAACCATGCCATGGCTATGGTAACATTAGACTGCGGGGGGTTACTGGTCTGAAACGGGTAGTGGTCTCTCCAAAACTTCCAGCTGCCTGTCTGCTTGGAAACGACCTGGAGACCTCAGCATGGGCTGAGGTAGAATTAAAAACCCATGCAGGGTGAAAAAGAAGAGCCTGAAAGAATAGCCCAATCTTCTAAGAGAAAAGGTAAGAAGACTAGGAAACCAGCTTCTGAACAGCAGAAGATTCAGGACCCCTGTCCTCAAGGATAGGACTTGTCAACCCCAGAGGGAACTGAGCCCATGGACCTTGACCCTTACCAGGTTGAGCTCTTAGGCCCAGGGGGACCCACTAGGGAACAGCTGTGCCTTGGACAACAGACCTGTCCACCTCTTGAAAGACTGAGGCAGCAAGCTGCTGCACAGGAAAAGGGAGAAGTTAGTGGTACACACAGAGACCCCAACCCTGGTGCCACTGGAGAGTGGTAGTGCCTCAGATGTACAGAGCGTTTTTACTGACCCTGGGCGGAGTACACGGAGTACCACTATGCAGAGTTCCACAGACTCTTGTGTAACTCCTCTCCGCTCCACCATCCCTAACAATAAAAAACTGGGAAAAAAATCACTTACCTCCTCTGCCGTGTTTGGACTGCCCTCCTCCTTGCGGTGGTCTCTCCTCCTCGCCGTCCTCATCCTCGCCGGTTGCAAACACCTACGTTGTACGTCTTGCGAGGCCTAGTCGTTTTTGATCTTCTTGAGAACTCTGAGCAGAAGTGGTATGGGAGGAAAGGCGTATAGGAGGCCTGAGCTCCACCGCGACGAAAAGCGTCACCCAGCGATAGCTGCCTTGGAAACTCTAGCGCACAAAACTGCTGACATTGCGAGTTCTTTTCAAAGGCGAACAGATCTAACCAAGGCTCTCCCCACTGCTGAAAGAGACCTTGTGCCACCTCTGACTGGATACGCCATTTGTGATCCGCTAGGCATCGATGGCTGAGTTCGTCAGCCCCGACGTTCAGAGAACCTGCCAGGTGTTGAACCACCAGGTTTATGCCATTCTGTTCCAGCCATGTCCAGAGATGCAGGGCCTCTTGACAAAGGGTCCACGACCTCACCCCGCCCTGCTTGTTGCAGTACCACTTGGCAGTGGTCTTGTCCGTGAATACTTGCAATATCTTCCTCTTGACAGAGGGAAGAAATGTTTTCAATGCTAGAAAGATTGCCCAAAGCTCCAACAAACTGATGTGGAGCCCCTACTCTGCTGGAGACCAGTGTCCCCTGACCCCCACTTCTCCCAGATGGCCGCCCCATCCTAGGAGTGATGCATCTGTCACCACTGTGAGATCTGGTTGGGGAAGGGAGAAGGGGCTGCCTCTGACTCATTCGCAGTTCGTCAACCACCATGGCAGGTCTTTTGCAGTTCCCTATGAGATCTGGACCACATCAGAGAGTTTCCCCTGAAGCTGCGCCCACTGGAACTTCAGGTCCCACTGCAGAACCCGCATATGCCATCTGGCGTGATGTACCAACAGGATGCAGGAAGCCATGAGTCCCAGCAGAGTCATTCTCACCGAAATCCACGAGGCTGAAACATCGGTATAACCGGACTATCCTGGACTCACTGCTCAGGAGGATAAGGGACACCTTCCTACACAAACAATCCAAGGCGTTTTGATTTTTCAAAGCAAAAACGAGAAGAAATAAAGCATTTCTCCTCGTTTCGCCAAGTTAAGACCAGGTTTTCCCTGGTCTTAATTTTGGCGCTGCCTCCTATTTACGCCACCCTTGTAAATAGGGGGCAGCGTCAAAATCAATGGGTGTTGCTGTGGAACGCCCACCGCAACAACCACTGCCCACCCCTTTCACGCTAAGCATACCGTGAAAGGGGGCCTTATTTACAAGGCAGTGTTAAGCCACGTTAAATGGCTTAACGCTCCCTTGTGAATAAGGCGAAGCCCCATCGCTACAGGAACGTCCTAAAAAGTGACGTTCCTGTGGCGATAGGGGCTTGTACATATACCCCTTGGATCGCCCGGTGCAGGGCGATGGCGGCGTGCGATTGTCCTGTTCACAGGAGCCCCTGTGCTAGACTTGGTCCACATGCTGAGAAGGACATCTGTCAGTGCTTCATTAAAGGGCAAACAGGGTTTGGATGAGGAAGACCCAGGCTGAATCACTTCAGTCAAGAGATTAGTCTTGAGGGCAGCTCGAGGTCAAGGACCTCTGCTTCCCTCACCACCATGGCATAAGATGCCCCATCCTCCGTGGCCACACTAGGTTAAGAGAGCATACCAGTATCTGGGGGTATGTCCATTCCACTGGCTTCTACAAGGTCGTCCAACCAGTCCAATTGTTCACAAGGAACATCTAGCTGGTGTTCCAAAGGGTCCAGGGATCGCTCCCCATCCTCACCCATGCCTGAAACATACTCAAAATGAACAGGCAATAACGTGGAACCTCTGGGCTCCGTGGGCACCGGAGTTGACATGGATGGACGTCGATCCGACTCCGAGTCGTCGGATATCAGAATGGGGATGGTGGCGCCGGGGGCGCTGGAGGCATCGACTTCGGGAATGACATCGGGGAAGGACCTGTTGGCATGACTGGCATCGACCAGGAACTAGAATTGGATACATGAGACCCCACTGGCACCAGGGCCGAAGCAGCCAGCGTAGAGCCTGGTGTGGCCACCTCCGACCCCGCGGTGCCCGAAGGCATACCTGAGGGGTCGGCCCAATCAAACATGTGGTGCATGGCCTTGTAAAAGTCTTTAATTTGAGTGGAGGGTTGCTCTGGCTCCTGCAAACAGGGAGAGGCGCGGAGTTGAACCCAGCAACGATTCCGCAGAACTGTGCCTAGAGCATCGATGCTCATAACCTCTCTCCTTGATGGACGACAGACGATGTGAAGTCAAAGTCCATTTGGACTTCTTTTTCTTCTTTTTTTGTCTCTTCCCCGAGTGTGCCGAGGAACTCCAGTGCAAAGATGAGGACTTGGGGCTCCTGGAGCAGTCCCGCGATGTAGGAAGCTGGCTCTGCATATACTATACCAAAGTAAGGTATAGTGTTCACAGTGTCCAGGGAGTCCCCAGAGGTATAGCAGAGGCTAAATTAGGTAAGTACTAATGCACAAGTTACTAACTTGTGTAACGATATATCTGTAAGAGACAGTAGTTAGTGACAGATTCCTTACCTTAGAATATCCCCAGGCGTCAGGCTGGATCCGGAAAGTTTTGCGTAGCAGTACCCTTGCACGTCGGTAGGCGGCGTCGTGTGGCTCCGCGTCCGTGGTCGGCATCGCCGGGATGACGTCGCGGCCAGTACTTAGACTCCGCCCCTGCGCGCTGACGTCAGTTCTGTACACGACTTTCCGCGCCAGGAACGCAGAGGCATGCAAGAAGCTGACATTGGTGTCTGAAAAAAATACTAGGGCCCTGAAAGGGATGTCCTTAACCCTAGAAATCAGTTCGCAGAACGGGGAGGATGGGTGGGGCGGTAAGGAATCTGTCACTAACTACTGTCTCTTACAGATATATCGTTACACAAGTTAGTAACTTGTGCATCTGAAAGAGACACGTTAGTGACAGATTCCTTACCTTAGAATAGATACCCCAGCAATACCATCCCGGTGGTGGGTCTGCGAACAGATTCAGACAAGGAAGTCCCGGAGGACAGAGCGGCCAAAGAAGCCGTCCCTCCGGACCTGGCTGTCAAGGCAGTAATGCTTGGTAAACGTGTGCAGCGAGGCCCACGTAGCTGCCTGACATATATCCTGTAGCAGAACACCGCGGCCTAAAGCCGTGGTAGCAGCTGTTGCCCTGGTAGAATGGGCATGTAGCCCAACAGGGGGCTCCTTCTTAGCCAAAGAATAGCAGGCTTTGATACACAAGACTACCCAGCGGGAGATGGTCCTCTTGTGTACCGCCCAACCTTTTTTGGCGCCCACGTAGCCAACAAAGAGCTGGTCATCCACCCGGAACTGTTGTGTGCGGTTAAGGTAAAAGGAAAGCGCACGTTTTGGGTCCAGACGGTGGAGCCTCTCTTCCTCTCTGGAAGGATGCGGAGGCGGAAAGAAGGTGGGCAAAGTGATGGTCTGCCCAATGTGGAAGGCAGTAACCACCTTTGGCAAGAAGGACGGACGCGTCCTAAGAACAACCTTGTCTGGATGGACAGACAGAAAGGGAGGTTTGCACGAAAGAGCCTGGAGCTCACTCACCCGCCGAGCGGAGGTGATGGCCACCAGAAAGGCTGTCTTCAGAGTGAGAAGACGCAGAGGACAGTTATGTAGAGGCTCAAAGGGAGCGCACATTAAAAAGGTAAGAACCAAGTTCAAGTCCCACTGAGGCATTACGAACGGAACAGGAGGGAAGAGGTGTGTAATGTTTTTAAGAAACCTGTTAACAACAAGGGACTTGAAAAGGGAGGGCTGATCAGGAAGCCTGAGGAAGGCCGAGATTGCACAAAGATAGCCCTTGACGGTACCCAGGGCAGAACCCTGTTGGGCCAGAGAAAGAAGGAACAAAAGAACCTCAGAAAGAGGGGCAGAAAGGGGATTCACAGCCTTTGCTGTGCACCATGCCAGAAACTTGTTCCACCTGCAGGCGTATACCACCTTAGTGGAGGGACGCCTGGCTGCCAGAATCACATCACAAACTTCGGGAGGCAAGTCGAAAGGAATCAACTGCCGCCGCTCAATCTCCACGCAAGCAGGTGGAGACTGGACAGGTTCGGGTGGAGGACCGTCCCCTGCTGCTGCGACAGAAGATCTGCCCGAAGAGGCAGACGGATCGGGGGATCGACGCTCATACTGAGTAGCTCGGGATACCGAACTCTTCGAGCCCAGTCCCGAGCCACAAGAATGACTTGGGCCCGGTCGCGCCGAATCTTCTTCAACACTCTGGGTAGAAGTGGTATAGGCGGAAAGGCGCACAACAGACCACAACACCACTCGCGACGAAAAGCGTCGCCGAGCGAGTGCCACCTTGGAAATTCCAACGCGCAGAACTGATGACATTGCGCGTTCTCTTCGGTGGCGAATAGATCTAACCAAGGCTCTCCCCACTGTAGAAAGAGTCCTTGCACCACCTCCGAGTGAAGACGCCATTCGTGATCCACCATGCACCTGCGGCTGAGTTCGTCCGCCCCTGGCGTTCAGGGAACCTGCCAGGTGTTGAACCATCAGGAATATGCCCTGATGTTCCAGCCATGTCCAGAGACGCAGAGCCTCCTGACATAGGGTCCATGACCCCACCCCGCCTTGTTTGTTGCAGTACCACATGACGGTGGTGTTGTCTGTGAACACCTGCACTACCTTCCCCTTGACAGAGGGAAGGAATGCCTTGAGTGCAAGTCGGATCGCCCGGAGCTCCAGAAGGTTGATATGGAGCCGGGACTCCGCTGGAGACCAGAGGCCTCTGATCTCCGCCTCTCCCATGTGACCGCCCCATCCCAGAAGGAACGCGTCCGTCACAACTGTGTGCTCTGGCTGGGGAAGGGAGAGGGATCTGCCCGTGACCCATTGCCGGTTCGAGAGCCACCACTGCAACTGTTGTGCAGTTCCCTCCGAGATCTGGACGTAATCGGTCAGGTTCCCCTGATGCTGCGCCCACAGGAACTTCAGGTCCCACTGCAGAGCCCGCATATGCCATCTGGCATGATCGACCAGCAGGATGCAGGAGGCCATGAGGCCCAGCAGCCTCAGGGTCATCCGTACCGAAACCCAGGATAGAGGCTGAAAGATCGGAATCATAGCCTGAATATCCTGGACTCGCCGTTCGGGAGGATAGGCCCGAAACTGCGTCGTGTCCAGAACTGCTCCGATGAAAAGGAGCTGTGGAGAAGGAATCAGGTGCGACTTCAGCACGTTGATGGAGAACCCCAGCGAGTGCAGGAGTTCGGCCGTAGTCTGGAGGTGGGAGACGACTGCCTGGGACGAGCCCGCCTTCAGCAACCAGTCGTCGAGGTAGGGGAAGACTGGAACCCCTGCCCGGCGCAGATGAGCTGCGACCAACGCCATCACTTTTGTGAACACCTGAGGGGCGCTGGTAAGGCCAAAGGGGAGCACGATGAACTGAAAATGCTCGTGGCCTACTGTGAACCGCAGGTAACGCCGGTGGGCCGGCAGGACGGGGATGTGAAAATATGCGTCCTGCAAGTCCAACGCTACCATCCAGTCTCCAGGGTCGAGGGCAGTCAAGACCTGAGCTATGGTGAGCATCTTGAACTTCTCCTTCCGGAGGAAGCGATTGACGTTCCGGAGGTCTAAGATAGGACGCATGTCCTCCATGTCCTTTTTGGGCACCACAACCACGTCCTACTTCTGGGATCGGAACGCGCTCGATGTTCCCCTTGGCCAAGAGGGCCGCAACTTCCTGCTGAAGAAGCACCAAGTGATCCCCCGACATGCAGTGGTATTGAGGTGGCATGGCTGGGGGGGACGTCTCGAAGGGGAGGGAGTAGCCCCTTCGGACAATGTCCAAGACCCACCTGTCCGATGTGATGGTACGCCAGTGGGGAAGGTGATGGTGGACCCTGCCCCCCACTGGCGTGAAGTGGACCTGAAAGGATGGACTAGGAGGGCTTGGAGGCCGCGGACGGGGCGGATGTGGTGGCCTGACCCGCACGCTGGTTACCCGACCCGCCTTGGTGGGAGCCACGTCCTCGGCCACGCGAAGACGCTTGCTGCGCGGGCCAGCGGCTGGGCAGCGGACGTGACCTCAAGCAAGCACTGGTGGAAGAAAAAACCTTCATCCCAAATTGGTCCAGTTTTTTGGATTCCCTATCCGGGGAAGCGGTAGGGAAGGCGCTTTGAGAGGCAGAGGCTTGGACAACCAAGCTCTCAGGGGTAGGGTGTTGGGAAAGGAACAGGGGGTTGCCCGGAGCAGGGCGATGGCGTCGGGCTACGTTCCTATCCACAGGATCCCCTGTGGTGGGCTTGGACCAGGTGCCCAAAAGAACTTCCGAAAGTGCCTCGTTGAACGGCAGCAGTGGCTCCGAGGAGGTAGCCGCTGGCTGAAGCACTTCCGTCAGGATGTTAGTCCTGACAGCCACTGTAGGTAACTGGAGGTGCAGGGCCTCAGCTGCCCTACGCAACACCGTAGCAAAGTTTGCTCCCTCCTCCGTTGCCACGGAAGGAGGAGACAGGAGAGGTGTCCAGACCACTGGCATCCCCAAGTTCCTCAGCCCAGTCCTGATCATACTCACATTGGGCAGTGAGAGGGTCCTCAGACCCCTCCCAGTTCTCTTCGTCCTCCAAATCAGGGTCAATGTAAGGAGGAGGGACATGTGGGACCCAAGGTCTCATCGGCGCCTCGATCGACGTCCGGAGAGAACCTGTGAACGGCACCGGTGAAATCGACGCCGGTGGAGGTGTTGTTAGGTCAACGGGCGTCGACAGGGGTTGTGGCAGCATCAGAGCCGGGGCCGAGGCCGGGGCCGGAGCTGGGGCCGGGGCTGGTGTCGCTGGCGGCACCGGGACCGGAGTCGCCGGCGGCACTGTAGGAACCCCATCAGGGCCCGCGGGGCCCGAAGGCGCACCGGGGGGACCTTGAGGCCCGAAGAGGTGGGCCATGGCCGACAGGAACTCCTGTATTTCGGCCGGAGTCGCCGCCGAACCCGGGTAGGGCGGGTAATGCGGCGGCGGCTCCACAGGCACTCCCGGAGCCGCGGGATGGTGCCGACGGGACCCTCAGCCGAGTCACGCGACCGGCGAGGGGAAGTCGTCGAGCGATGACGCTTCTTCGACTTCTTGTGCTTCGACTTACCGGAGGAGTGTGACGACTTTGACCCCGAAGAACGATGAGGACTCCGCGACCGGCCCCTCGACTTCTCTCGTGACCGGGGCTTGGATTGGCGCGGAGCCGACTGCCGGACCTCGAGGAGCTTTCGAGACCGCTCTCGCAAAGCCTTCGGATGCAAGGCCCGACAGTCAGGGCACGACTTGGAGTCGTGGTCGCGCCCGAGGCAGTAGAGACAGTCTCGATGCGGGTCCGTGATCGACATCATCCGACCACAGGCGTCGCATGGCTTGAAGCCAGGCATCCCTACTGACACCGTTGGAGTCGAACGACTCGAGAAAAATAGTGACAAAAAATCACAAAAAGTTCAGTCAAAAAATGACTGGGGCACTGCTCTCTCCGGATCTGCGCTTACTGGCGCGAAAAAAGAAAGAACTGACATCAGCGCGCATGGGCGGCGTCTAAGTACTGGCCGCGACGTCATCCCGGCGATCTCGACGCCGACGACGGACGCGGAGCCGCACGACGCCGCCTACCGACGCGCAAGGGTACTGCTACGCAAAACTTTCCGGATCCAGCCTGACGCCTGGGGATATTCTAAGGTAAGGAATCCGTCACTAACGTGTCTCTTTCAGATCCGTAGTTACAGGTAAGAAACTCATTTTTTTCTCCAGAATTAGATCTTTCATAAATTCACATACTTGAATCAGAATAGCAAGCAGTTATTTTAGTTGAACAATGCAGAAATATAAGTATCCTTAGAGGACAGCTGGTAACAAATGAATACATATTAGCATTTCTATAATATAATAGTTGTATGCATATAAAAGTCAGAAGTGTTATACAATAACATGGTATGATATAAAATACACAAAGCAAGAAGAAAATACCTCCATGAATATTGGCTTACCTTCTTGAAAATGATGATGGAAGACCGCCCCTCCTACACCTTTGTCACTGCAGTTTGCCAAATCCAAGCAGTAGTGCTGAGTGAAAGAGTGCGCGTTCTTCCACATAGCAGCCGGCAGATCTTATCCAAAGGAGCACCAGCAAACAGGGCAGCAGAGGTGGACACTGCTCTCATGGAATCTGCTTTAGCCTTGACTTTAAGAGCTTTGTTTGCTTTAAGATGGCATAGCTAGATGGTTGCAGCAATCCATCGTGCAATAGTTGCCTTTGTGACGGAAGTACCTTGCTTTGATGGACCAAAAGATACCGGCAACTGGTAAGTCTTTTGAATTTGCTTAGTCCGTTGCAAATAAAAGTTAAGACATCGTTGATGTCTAAAGTGTGTAGAGATTTCTCAGCAGGTATAGATGAATTTGGAAAAAAAGGTATGAAGAATAGTAGGTTTTTGAGGTGGAATTGAGACAGAACCTTAGGAATAAACTGTGGATTAGTCCTGAGAACAACGTAATCATTAGTGAAACGTACATAGAGTTCTTTTGCTGTCAAGGCCTGAATTTCGTTAATTCTCCTAGCGGAGGGGAGCGCTAAAAGTAACGAGACCTTCCAAGTGAGAAATTTGAGTTCCGCCTTGTGAATAGGCTCAAACAGTGACTTCATAATTTGCGAAAGAACGATGTTGAGACGCCATTCTGGAGGAGGAGCTTGAATTGGGGAAAAGCTCTGAATAATTCCTTCATGAATTGTTTCACAATTCTTGCAGAGCAGAACGACAATGAATTAGAAGAACATCTGTATCGAGAAATAGCAGCCAGGTGAACTTTGACAGATGCATGCACCAATTCTGATCTAGCAAGAGAGAGAAGGCAAGGTAAAATTTGCTCTGGTGATGAATCAATAAGATGGACATTGCTTCATAGACACTATGAACAGAGGCATTTCCATTTCAACGTATACGTTTTGTTTGTGTATTCAGCCCTCGCTCTGGATAATATCTTCCTGCAGTCTTGAGGGATGTCTAAATCCTTAAATTCAATGAATTCAGGAGCCATGCATGTAATTGGAGAGAGGTGGGATGCGGATGAAGGACTTGGCTCTTGTTTATGATGAACAGGTTCACTGTTACTAGAAGGCGACAGTGTTCGGATTCCGAGAGCAGAAGGAGTGCCGTGAACCAGGGCTGGTGAGGTTAGCGCGGAGCAATGAGGATCAACTAGCAAGGCTCTCTCATTTTCATGGCAATCCTGGGAATAAGAGGGTGTGGGGGAAAAGTGTAAGCAAAGATCCCTGACCATCTTATCAAAAAGACATTCCCCCATGACCCTCTCAGAGGTTCCCAGCTGGCGAAGAGCCAGCATTTCTGAATCTCCTGAGAGGTGAAGAGATCTAGGTTTGGTTTGCCACATTGTTGGAATATGGAGTTGAGAATCAGTTGATTGAGCTCCCACTTGTAACAGGCTTGACTGGTTCTGCTTAGGGTGCCCGCTAAATCATTCTCCAACCCTGGTAGATGTTCTACCTTGATGTATATGCAGTGTGATAGAACCCTTTTCCCATATTTTTTTAGCTTCAGTAGACGAAATGTGAGACCTTGTAGCTCTCTGCTTGTTGAGGTAATGCATGCAGGTGGTGTTGTATGTTCATATAAGGATGGAAAAACCTTGAATCCTTGGGAGAAATGACCAGAGCGCCAGAAAAATGGCTCTTAATTCAAGGAACTTGATGTACATTTTGGATAGTGAGGCACTCCATCTGCCACTTATTTGGAGATAAAGAGAGGCGTTCGTGGTGATAATGAAATTTGCAACTAGAGGAATGTTAGCACTGAAGAGAGATTCTTGGAGGACTGCCACCAACGAAGCGCCTTTTTTATTGTTGGTGTGATCCGAACAAGATCATCGAATGATCCGGTTACTTGAAACCATTGGCAGTCAAGCTGTTCCTGAATGGGTCTCATTCTGAGATGGGCGTAAGGAACTAAGAGAATGGCTGAGGACATCATGCCGAGTAAAGATTTGAGGAGACAGACAGAAACAAACTCTTTTGGAGAGGTTGTGGGCTAGCTACCTCACGCTCTTTTGCCTTTACGCGGACAAAAATGCAGTGTCCTGCAAAGTATCCAGAGTTGCCCCTAAAAAGGTTATCCTTTGCAAGGGAGAAAGATGAGACTTTTGATAATTGACTGTCAGCCCCAGAGAGTGAAATAGCTGTAGGCAGGTGGATGTGGCCTACGAGGCCTGCTGAAGAGATGGCGCTTTCACAAGCTAATCATCTAGGTACAGAAAACGTTGCAGACCCTTTAGTCTTAGATGAGCAGCTACTAGGGTGAGACATTTGGTAAAAACTCTGGGAGCTGAGGGGAGACCGAAGGGCAGCACTTTGAACTGATAGTGAGCTCCTGCCACAGTAAAATGGAGGCACTTTCAATGTTTGGGGTGGATAGGGACAAGGAGGTACACATCTTGTAAAATCGAGGCTGGTCATAAAATCTCCATAATTGAACAGTTGCAGTATCTCCTGGAGAGTGACCATAGGAAAGGGTTTTTTGTTTAGGTACTTGTTGAGTTTTCTGAGGTCCAGAATGTGACGCCATTCTCCTGACTTTCTTCACTAGAAAGAAGTGAGAATAAAAGTCTGTTCCCTTTGGAGAGTTTGGAACCTCTTCTATGGCACCTTTCTGCAGCATGGTGAATGCCTCCTTCCTGCGCAGGTGAAGATGGAAGTGATGTTCAGGTGGATGAGGAGGTGGAACAGTGATACATTGCAGAGTATCGCCATACTTGATAAGATCTAGAACCCACCTGTCTGTTGTAATTTGTTGCCACTGTTTGTAATAGCTAGAGATGTGTGCTCCCATGAATGGTAGGGTAGATGGAATTGTAGCAGTCTGTACAGGAATGTCATTGTTTTCTGGCAGAGTCCCTTGACTGAGCTGGTTCTTGCGTATAGGCTGCTGTCTGGAAGATGCAGCCTTTGGCAGTGTACAATAGGTTTTATGTTGTCGACAGGCGGGACGATATGATTGATAGGGTTGAAACGATTGGTATCTTTGGTTGCCACCACAAAAGGAGTAGTCACCTCGTCCGCTAGCTCCTCTAAAAGGTGTTTTCTTGTATTGGAGTGTTCCTAAGGACCTTGCAGTATCAGTACCAACCTTGATGGCTTGCAAGGCATCGTCAATATGTAAAAGTGCATCGCCATCACAAGGCATATCTAGGATCTTGCTTTCAAACTCAGGGCTTAATGTGGTTGCCTTAAACCAGCCATGGCGCCTAAGGATGGCTGTGCCTGTGAGTTGTCGAAATGCAATGGAAGTTACGTCCATAGAAGAATCAATCTCGAAAGCCGATCTTTCCCTTTCCAGCAATATTTTTTGTGCATCCTGTTTTTTATCCTCTGGCAAAAGATCTAGAGATGGTGTGATATCCAACCTCATCTGGTGATCATACCTCCCCAGGATCACCAAGGAATTGGTAGCATGCACTATAGTGTTTAAAATTGTGGTGAATATTTTTCCAATGTTATCAAGGAGCCTGCCTTATTTTCAGGAGGTGTTGTGACAGACGCTGAAGGATTCTTTGACAGGCGCTGAAGGATTCTTTGACCTGCGCTGTGCAGCTTGAGTTATAACTGAGTCTGGCTTTGGTTGTCCTACCAAACACGCTGGAGCATCGTCAGGGGCTTTATACTTCTTGTCAATCCTGGGGAGGACTGAAGTCACAGAAGCTGGCGTTTTCATGATTTTAATACCTTCCTCCCATATGAAATCAATTATAGGTATTTTCCTCACTGACATTCTTGACTGGTCCTTAAAATCATAAAGAAAACAGTCAGACAGTTTTACCATCATAGGAAGCTGTAATCTGGTAGCTGCCCTCTCCCTTAAGGTGTGTAACCACCTATGTCCTTCAGTGGTGAATCTGAGTGCTGAGGAGCTGGGGGGAAGGTGTGAGAACTAGGTAATCATCCCATTTACTGGGTGTCTCAAAGTTCTCCCTTCTCCCTGTCATCAATGGAAGAAGATGGATTTTAATCATTATTTTCAGATGCCTGTCCTTTTCCTGAAGAAATGTTATCAAGGCCAATTTTGTCGCCATCAACTACATAAAGCTTATGTAGTATTTTATCTTGTGTTGTGATCACAGGCATCTGATGGTCATACCCCTCAGATGTGCCCCCATCACAGAAGGGATGCATTTTGTATCAATTGTTGTCTGTGCCAGAAACAACAGAATGGTTCTCATTGACATAGCATGACAGGTGAGGTCATCCAATCAAGGACTGGAAACATGAAAGAGAGAATTGTTGATCTGTCTGACAGGTGACAAAAAATTAGTTCCACTGTCACCTCAGTATCCACTGTAAGTGGCTCATGAAAAGGCATTATTGAGGTACTAAAAGAATGTACGAAGCCATATGGCATAGCAAGTGCAGGACTGAGTTTGTTGATTGGAATGATTTTGTGTGAAGCTGAGACACTATCTGAGATATGCAAGTCAATCTCTCCCATGGGATAATAGATGCTGGCACTCTGATTACAAGCAGTTTGTGTACAGATGTTAGACTGGACTTTTGGAGTTTTATTAAGAAACCCATGTTCTTTTGTATTAAGTTGAGGAGGATGCTTTCACCAGCCAGTCAATCAGGTACAGATAAAAGAATATACCTTAATGATGGATATGAGTGATTAAAACAGACACAAACTTGGTGAACATTATCAAGGCAGAGAAAAGCCCAAAGGAGATCACCCAAACCTAACATTGCTCAGACCACTTAATGAATTGTGGAAGTTGGCTGCGCTGGTTGATGATTGGGATGAGTAAGTATTTGTTTTGTAAATTGAGTGAAACCATCCAGTTGTTTAACTGCAACTATTGCAAGACAGGACACATGGTAGTCATCTGGAATGTTTCATTTCTCAGGAATTTGTTGACTACGCCTAGACGTAAACCATCATCCTTTATCAAAGCCAGAAAGTAGCATGAATTGCATCCCTGACCTCTCTAGGTTCGGAGGACCCTCTGAATTATGCTTTTTGCCGGAAGGGAGGAAATCTGTTGCATAAAGTTGTTTTTAGTGGGTGAAGGGTTGAGGTAGGACAAGTGGATATTTGCTCATGAAGGGAAAGGAGTAATCCCACCAAATAATAGAAAGTATCTTACTTATAATTACAGCTCTCCAACTTTGGTATCTTGGTATAAAGTATAGGTTTGTGGTATGTTCTTAGGAAATCTAGAGATTTCTCAAATTTCTGGCATGTATACTGAACTGGTAATACTTGGATTTCTCCAGTTCTCCATACTGTTGTAATGGTCAACAGTGTGGACGTATTCTGTGACATTTGAAGAAAAGATTTCTCAATGGACCCCAAAGGATTTCTCAAGAGGGCCCCTAGTACTGTACTAATTTTCCAGACTGGACATTGTTTGACCACATAAGGAAAGGTTTGAAAGAAGCCTCTCATAAATTCATTAACTACTCTGGTATCCTGAAACTGCGGCCAAGCAGACACTAATGGATACATATTTCAGGGCATATTTTGTCAAAGGTAACAGACAGAGTACAATATTGTACAGATACATAGTCAAAGGATCCAAGTTATGATCTGTTGCCCAAACAGAATCTTTTCCATTTTAGGAAATATGTTTTGGTTGCAGTGGCTGCTCTTGCTGCTTTCAGAATGGCCTGGCAATCACTTGGAACTTTGAGATAGCTTAACTTCAAGTCTATAGCAGCCAGGCAGTCAGGTGAAGGAAATGAAGGATGTGGTGCAAAACCTGAGTGTGATTCTTGATCTGAGGGTCTTTCCTGTAATGAACTGGAAGGCCACAAACAGATCTAAAATATATGTGTACCAAATTGCTTGGAGATACCAGGGTGAACTTATTAAGCTCTTTCTTGAGTTTTTTTGGATACGTTGTGGGATGAGAGCAACTGAAGGAAAAGCATATGCAAAGACTCTAGCCAGAGGAATCGAAATAGCTTTTCTGCAAGTCCGAAGGTACCATCATCCGCTTGCAAAAAGTATGCATTTTGCAGTGTAGGGAGAGGCAAATAGATCAAATGGGGTGTATCAAATGCTGAATATCAGTTGCAGCAATCTTATGCTGATTATGAACTTGATGCAGTTAGAGTTACGCCTGCTGGGTAGAGGAGGCCCGTTACCACAGTCTACGGACTTGAAATGTATTCCACTGACAGTTTGATTTTGTGAAGAAAGTCTCAGAGTCAGAGTGCCTGTGCATTATGTGACAGCAGCTGAGGTTTTCCCAGCCTTGTTTTCTTATTTACTGGAGGGTTGTTATATTGTCTGTTAGGATGCAGATCCACTGATTGGCCATGCAGGGTAGGACAATTTCACAGTTAACTTTACCACTCTCAGTTCTAGGACACTGATGTGGAATCCTTGTTTCTCTAGAGGCCACATCCTGCAGGTAGAATAATACACTAGTTACTAACTTGTGTAACGATATATCTGTAAGAGACAGTAGTTAGTGACAGATTCCTTACCTTAGAATATCCCCAGGCGTCAGGCTGGATCCGGAAAGTTTTTGCGTAGCAGTACCCTTGCGCGTCGGTAGGCGGCGTCGTGCGGCTCCGCGTCCGTTGTCGGCGTCGTGATCGCCGGGATGACGTCGCGGGCAGTACTTAGGCGCCGCCCCTGCGCGCTGACGTCAGTTCTGTACACGACTTTCCGCGCCAGGAACGCAGAGACATGCAAGAAGCTGACATAGGTGTCTGAAAAATACTAGGGCCCTGAAAGGGATGTCCTTAACCCTAGAAATCAGTTCGCAGAACGGGGAGGATGGGTGGGGCGGTAAGGAATCTGTCACTAACTACTGTCTCTTACAGATATATCGTTACACAAGTTAGTAACTTGTGCATCTGAAAGAGACACGTTAGTGACAGATTCCTTACCTTAGAATAGATACCCCAGCAATACCAACCCCGGTGGTGGGTCTGCGAACAAAGATCAGACAAGGAAGTCCTGGAGGACAGAACGGCCAAAGAAGCCGTCCCTCCGGACCTGACTGTCAAGGCAGTAATGCTTTGTAAACGTGTGCAGCGAGGCCCACGTAGCTGCCTGACAGATAACCGGCAGCGGAACACCGCGGCCCAAGGCCGTGGTAGCAGCCGTTGCCCTGGTGGAATGGGCACGCAGCCCAACAGGAGGCTCCTTCTTAGCCAAAGAATAGCAGGTCTTGATGCACAAGGTAACCCAGCGGGAGATGGTTCGTTTGTGCACCGCCCGACCTTTTTGGCGCCCACGTAGCCAACAAAGAGCTGGTCATCCACCCGGAAGTGTTTTGTGCGGTCAATATAGAAGGAGAGCGCACGTTTTGGGTCCAGACGGTGGAGCCTCTCTTCCTCTCTGGAAGGATGCGGAGGCGGAAAGAAGGTGGGCAAAGTGATGGTCTGCCCAATGTGGAAAGCAGTAACCACCTTTGGCAAGAAGGACGGACGCGTCCGAAGAACAACCTTGATGAACAACCTTGATGAACAGACAGAAAGGGAGGTTTGCAAGATAGAGCCTGGAGCTCACTCACCCGCCGAGCGGAGGTGATGGCCACCAGAAAGGCTGTCTTCAGAGTCAGAAGACGAAGAGGACAGTTATGTAGAGGCTCAAAGGGAGCGCACATTAAAAAGGTAAGAACCAAGTTCAAGTCCCACTGAGGCATCACAAACGGAACAGAAGGGAAGAGGTGAGTAATGCCTTTTAAGAACCTGTTAACAACAGGGGACTTGAAAAGGGAGGGCTGATCAGGGAGCCTGAGGAAGGCCGAGATAGCACAAAGATAACCCTTGATGGTACCCAGGGCAGAACCCTGTTGGGCCAGAGAAAGAAGGAACAGAAGGACCTCAGAAAGAGGGGCAGAAAGGGGGTTCACAGCCTTTGCTGTGCACCATGCCACAAATTTGTTCCACCTGCAGGCGTATACCACCTTAGTGGAGGGACGCCTGGCTGCCAGAATCACATCACAAACTTCGGGAGGCAAGTCGAAAGGAATCAACTGCCGCCGCTCAATCTCCACGCAAGCAGGTGTAGACTGGACAGGTTCGGGTGGAGGACCGTCCCCTGCTGCTGCGACAGAAGATCCTCCCGAAGAGGCAGACGGATCGGGGGATCTACGCTCATATTGAGTAGCTCGGGATACCAAACTCTTCGAGCCCAGTCCGGAGCCACAAGAATGACTTGGGCCCGGTCGCGCCGAATCTTCTTCAACACTCTGGGTAGAAGTGGTATAGGCGGAAAGGCGTACAATAGACCGCAACTCCACTCGTGACGAAAAGCGTCGCCGAGCGAGTGCCGCCTTGGAAATTCCAACGCGCAGAACTGATGACATTGCGCATTCTCTTCGGTGGCGAATAGATCTAACCAAGGCTCTCCCCACTGTAGAAAGAGTCCTTGCGCCACTTCCGAGTGAAGACGCCATTCGTGATCCATCATGCACCTGCGGCTGAGGTTCGTCCGCCCTGGCGTTCAGGGAACCAGCCAGGTGTTGAACCATCAGGAACATGCCCTGATGTTCCAGCCATGTCCAGAGGCGCAGAGCCTCCTGACAAAGGGTCCAAGACCCCACCCCGCCTTGTTTGTTGCAGTACCACATGGCGGTGGTGTTGTCTGTGAACACCTGCACTACCTTCCCTTTGACAGAGGAAGGAATGCCTTGAGTGCAAGTCGGATCGCCCGGAGCTCCAGAAGGTTGATATGGAGCCGGGACTCCGCCGGAGACCAGAGGCCTCTGATCTCCGCCTCTCCCATGTGACCGCCCCATCCCAGAAGGGACGCGTCCGTCACAACTGTGTGCTCTGGCTGGGGAAGGGAGAGGGATCTGCCCATGACCCATTGCCGGTTCGAGAGCCACCACTGCAACTGTTTTGCAGTCCCCTCCGAGATCTGGACGTGATCGGACAGGTTGCCCTGGTGCTGCGCCCACTGGAACTTCAGGTCCCACTGCAGAGCCCGCATATGCCATCTGGCATGATTGACCAGCAGGATGCAGGAGGCCATGAGGCCCAGCAGCCTCAGGGTCATCCGTACCGAAACCCAGGATAAAGGCTGAAAGATCGGAATCATAGCCTGAATATCCCGGACTCGCCGTTCGGGAGGGTAGGCCCGAAACTGCGTCGTGTCCAGATTAGAACTGCTCCGATGAAAAGGAGCTGTGGAGAAGGAATCAGATGCGACTTCGGCACATTGATGGAGAACCCCAGCAAGTGCAGGAGTTCGGCCGTAGTCTGGAGGTGGGAGACGACTGCCTGGGACGAGCCCGCCTTCAGCAGCCAGTCGTCGAGGTAGGGGAAGACTGAAACCCCTGCCCGGCGCAGATGAGCTGCGACCACCGCCATCACTTTCGTGAACACCCGAGGGGCACTGGTAAGGCCAAAGGGGAGCACGGTGAACTGAAAATGCTCGGGGCCTACCGTGAACCGAAGGTAACGCCGGTGGGCCGGCAGGACGGGGATGTGGAAATATGCGTCCTGCAAGTCCAACGCTACCAACCAGTCTCCAGGGTCGAAGGCAGTCAAGACCTGAGCTAGGGTGAGCATCTTGAACTTCTCCTTCCGGAGGAAGCGATTGACGTTCCGGAGGTCCAAGATAGGACGCATGTCCTCCTTGTCCTTTTGGGCACCAGGAAGTAGTGGGAGTAGCAACCACGCCCTACTTCTGGGGTCGGAACATGCTCGATGGCCCTCTTGGCCAAGAGGGCCGTGACTTCCTTCTGCAGAAGTACCAAGTGATCCCCTGACATGCGGTGGAATTGAGGTGGCATGGCTGGGGGTGGTCTCGAAGGGGAGGGAGTAGCCCCTTCGGACAATGTCCAAGACCCACCTGTCCGAGGTGATGGTACGCCAGTGGGGAAGGTGATGGCGGACCCTGCCCCCTACTGGCGTGCTGTGCACCTGAAAGGAGGGACTAGGAGGGCTTGGAGGCCGCGGACGGGTTGGAGGTGGTGGCCTGACCCGCACGCTGGTTGCCCGATCCGCCACGGCGGAATCCACGTCCTCGGCCACGCGAAGACGCCTGCTGCGCGGGCCGGTGGCTGGGCTGCTGACGTGAAGGGCGCCCCTACCGTGGCCACGATAGGGGCGAAAAGCAGAAGTCAGCGGAGGGCGTGTAGCAGAAAGGCCCAGGGACTTGGCAGTAGCCCGTGAGTCCTCAAAGCGCTCCAACGCATGGTCTGCTTTGGACCCAAAAAGACCGACTCCATCAAAGGGCATGTCCATGAGAGTATTCTGGACATCCCCTGAAAAACCAGTGGTTCTCAGCCAGGCGTGGCGTCGCAGCGCCACCGTCGTTTCAATAGACCTGCCCAGCGAGTCGGCTGTATCAAGGCCACATCGTATTGTATTTGGCCGCATCCCTTCCTTCCGCAATGGCGCGGGAAAGCAGTGTCTGGACCTCCTCAGAACACTGGGGCAAAACAGTCGCCACCGAATCCCACAAGGAGTGGGTATATCGGCCCAAAAGACAAGCGGTGTTGATGGACCGCAAGCCAGCACTGGAGGAAGAAAAACCCTTCTTCCCAAATTGATCCAGGCGTTTGGATTCCCTATCCGGAGGGGCGGTAGGGAAGGCGGTTTGGGAAGCGGAGGCTTGGACAACCAAGCTCTCAGGAGTGGGGTGGACAGAGAGAAACAGGGGTCGCCCGGAGCTGGGCGATGGCGTCTGGACACGTTCCTATCCACAGGAGCCCCTGTGTTGGGCTTGGACCAGGCGCCCAAAAGAACGTCAGTGAGGGCGTCGTTAAACGGCAGCACAGTCTCCGTAGAGGAGGCTGCCGGCTGAAGCACCTCTGTCAAGATGTTAGTCTTGACCGCCACAGTAGGGAGTTGGAGACGTAAGGCCCCAGCCGCCCTACGCAACACCGTTGCAAAATTGGCTCCCTCCTCCGTAGCCACGGGAGGAGACAGCATGCCAGAGTCAGGGAAGTATCTAGACCACTGGCATCCCCTAGACCCTCTGTCCAGTCCTCATCGTACTGACACTGTTGTGTCAGAGGGTCATCAGACCCCTCCCAGTCCTCCTGGTCCTCCTCTGGTTCAAAATAAGGAGGAGGAGGGACATTTGGGACCCAAGGTCCCATCGGCGCGGAACCGGCGTCGAGTGACGTCGTTCCGGGTCCATGTCCGGAGCCGGAAGGAACTGGGGACGACGCCGCCCGGAGCCCCAGGCGGCGTCGAGAGCGGCACCGGAGACATCGGCGCCGGCGGAGGTGTCGTTAGGTCGACCGGCGTCGATGGGGGTTGTGGAGCCGGGATCGAGGCCGGGGCCGGAGCCGGGATCGAGGCTGGAGGCACGGGCGACGCCGGGGCCGGAGCCGTCGGCGACGCCGGAGCAACCCCATCAGGGCCCGCGGGGCCCGAAGGCGCACCGGAGGGACCTGGGGGCCCGAAGAGGCGGGCCATGGCCGACAGGAATTCCTGTACTTGGGCTGGATCCGCCCCCGAACCCGGGAAGGACGGGTATTGCGGGGGCGGCTCCACAGGCATGTCCGGGGCCGCGGGGACGGTGCCGGGAGGGGCCTCAGGCGAGTCGCGAGACCGGCGAGGCGAAGTCCTAGAGCGACAATGCTTTTTGGACTTTTTGTGTTTGTACTTACCGGACGAAGAAGACTTCGATGCCGACGACCGGTGTGGACTCCGCGATCGACCCCTGGACCTCTCACGCGACCGGGGCTTGCGCGGAGCCGAATGCCGGGCCTCGAGGAGCTTTCGAGACCGCTCTCGCAAAGCTTTCGGGTTGAGGGCCCGGCAGTCGGAACAAGACTCCGTGTCGTGGCCTCGGCCGAGGCAGAAGAGACACTCCCGATGCGGGTCTGTGATGGACATCATCCGAGCACAGGCGCCGCAACGTTTAAATCCGGGCATCCCTACGACACCTTGAAGTCGATTCGATAGAAAAACAGTGAACAAATTCACCCAAAAGTTAGTAAAAAATGACTAGGGCACTGCTCTTCCCGGATCTGCGCTTGCTGGCGCGGAAAAAGAAGAACTGACGTCAGCGCGCAGGGCGGCGCCTAAGTACTGCCCGCGACGTCATCCCGGCGATCACGACGCCGACGACGGACGCGGAGCCGCACGACGCCGCCTACCGACGCGCAAGGGTACTGCTACGCAAAAACTTTCCGGATCCAGCCTGACGCCTGGGGATATTCTAAGGTAAGGAATCTGTCACTAACGTGTCTCTTTCAGATACTAGAGATAGGCTTCCAATCATGGATGGAATAATCTGTATTAAGATATAACTGAAGGTTCATTTGCCAGTGACATTGAGGAAGCAGTGGGATGCAAGAAGACATCCTTCCCAGCATGGATTTGTACTTGTGTATCATGGTCCATGCTTGCTCTCTGATGATCTGTACTGTGGATTTTAGTTTGTCACTTCTTTCTTTTAATGGGTGAACTGTGAGGGTAGCTCTGCAGATACAAGATCCTAGAAACACCTAATGTTGACTTGGGTAGGTATTAATTTTTTTTTTCACGGTGAGACAGCCTACAGAACAGG
Organism: Calotriton arnoldi; assembly: GCA_963921515.1. Taxonomy (NCBI): domain Eukaryota; kingdom Metazoa; phylum Chordata; class Amphibia; order Caudata; family Salamandridae; genus Calotriton; species Calotriton arnoldi. The sequence continues at coordinate 4,096,309 of CAWUFW010000397.1, forward strand.
TCTTTAGTGCCTGGTTCACATGCCTGAGGAACATAGCATTAAGGAGCCAGTCCTCCAGGCAAGGGAATACTCCTGGGCTTCTTCTTGTCACAGATGCGCTATCATTGGAGCTCAGCATATTGCTAAGACTATGTGCTGAGCCAACACAGGGTAGTCTATCGTGTGGCCTACATGAGGAGGGAAGTCTGTTCTAATTTTCTGCACTTTGTCTAAGACGTTAGAGCAAGTTTGTTGCTGAGCACCTGTGTGGATGGTCTGGCAGCAGGTATGCATTACAGGAAATTATGTTTTGCATAGTATTTAAAGCTAATATGGGGTGGTTTGAGGCATGTATCACTCAGTGTTGTTTGTGTCCTTGTAAGAAAGTGGCTCTGTATATACTGTTCCCAAATAGGTACAGTGTGCACAGAGTCCACAGTCCCCAGTGGCTTGGCAGAGGCTAAAGTTAGATATAACCTTACTCTCTAAAGTGGTAGCTTGGTCGAGCAGTAAGGCAGTATCAGAGGACAGTGTAAAGCATTTGTTGTACCCACTCAATCAGCAAATGAAGTCACACACTCAAGAACTGAACTCTAGGCCAATTTGTTTTGTATATATAAAAAAATATATACAGTTTTTATTTTAGAACCAAGGAAGCTTGATGCAGGTATGCAGATAAAATACTTTTCAATTATAGGTACTGAATGAATACTTTTTCAAAGGCAAGTGCACTTTGTACTTTAGAGTTTGCAGTAGTTGTCAAGTTATTGTACAATTTCAGAAAACTCAATACATTACTTTCAATGGACTTTTTAAGATAAATGCATGTAAATCACATTTGGATTACTTTTTGTAACTCAGTACTGGATCATGGATTCAGCACCGGGGTAGTACCTGGAAACAGTTGTGTAAAATCGTTTTAGTCAAACATGTGATTTTTAAGCAATATTTAGCCGTTTCAAAAGTGGACACTTAGAAGAATTTTTGCACAGAATCCCCAATGTTATCCTATGGAAGGAATTTCATGTTAAAGGTACGGTACGTCACGATTACTTTTGTAACCCCAATGCTGGACCAGGGATTCAACATGAGGACAGTACCTGCAAACAGTTGGAAAAAGTCGGGTTAGTGATTCGTGCGATTTTTAAGGAATTTCTTTAGTTTTGAAAAGTGGGCACTTAGAAACTTTTCCGGTAAAAATGTCTCAATGTTATCCAATGGCAAAAAACCAAGTATCGGTTTTTAAGGAGTTAATCGGTCTAGTTCGGATCAGTGCTGGAGCCTTTTCTCCAGCACTGGGGTCTCTCCTGGAATCAGGTGAGAATTTTCGAATTCGGGCTTTGGTCGATTTTTAAAGAATATTTGCAACTTTCAAAATTGGGCACTTAGAAGAATTTCCGAGTGAAAATGTCTCAATGTTATTCAATGGCGAAAAACAAAGGAACGGTTTTGAACAGGTTAATCGGTCTTGTTCGGGTCAGTGCTGGGGTCTTGTCTCCAGCACTGGGGTCTCTCCTGGGTTCAGGTGAGATTTTGCGGATTCGGACTTCGGGCGATTTTTATGGAATATTTGCAACTTTCGAAATTGGACACTTAGAAGAAATTCCAAGTGCAGCCAGCCAATGTTACCCTATGGAGGAATTTCAAGTGGACGGTTTTAGGTCAAACACTCCACTGGCGAATTTGATCTTCTGGGGGTAGACTCAGGGGTCTCCCAGGGTCAGGATGATGTGATCTCTACACCCTCAGCGGCACTGGGGCGGCCGGATGCAGAGTGCTGTTGGGCCTTCGGGCGCCCAATGGTTTCCTATGGGGAAGCTGCCTGACGAACAAACACTGCAAGCTCGGGAACGGAGATTCTTCAGGTGTGACCACCACTTCGAGAGGTAATTTGGGAAGGTAGAGGATGGGTAGACACCCAGGAGTTGGGCACAGGGGGCCGTGGGGCGCCGGGTGCAGGGGTGTCTTTTGGTGTCGGAAATCTTACCCTCTGATGATCGCGGTAGGAGGGGTCCCTTGTTCTGAGGCTGCAGGCATCGTCAGGGTCGTCGAGGAGGGTCCGTGGGTGCTGGATGCTGGGTCCCAGTCGCCGGGGGGACATCCTCGTGGTGTTGGTTCACCTCAGCTCGGGCCAGGGTCGGCGGGTGCAGAGAGGTGTGGATTCGCGGTACCGGGCCAGGGCCTGGTAGCTTTTCTTTAAGCAGTACCACTGCTCGTGGGAGTCCCTGTCTTGAAGTCTGTGGCAAGGCAGTCAGGTCCTCCGGGTTTGGTGAGGTTGCTGACCACAAGGGAAGCCGGGGTTTCGCAGGAGCAGGTTCAGGGATCGACAGGCTGGTAGGGCTGGGGCCAAGTCAGTTGTCGTCGCCTCTTTGTTAGCAGCTGCACGGCTGGTCTTCTTGCTTCATCTTCTTTCTTCTTTTTTTCTCGGGATCTCAGGAAGGAAGGTTCAGGGTGCCCCTATATACTAAATTTAGGGGCGGTTACAGGTAGGTAAGGGCAGGGACCAAATGGGTCCCTTCCCTGGGGTGGGTACACCCCCTATTCTGCCACTCTCCAGTGGGAGGGGGGCAGGAGCCTGTCCCTGGTTGGCTGGGTCCCCCCATCCTCAAGATGGCGGGGACTCGAGTTTGTGCTTCACCTCGCCTCCCCCACTTTAGGGGTGGAGTTGGCAGAGGTGGGCACAACCCATTTCCTGCCTCTGGTTTTCCCGCCGGTTCTCCCGCCAGAAGTGGGGGTAGAACCAGTGGGGACCAGTTTGCTGGGAGCAGCAAATGGTCTGGGGAAGCTCAAAAGGCGGCAGGCCTTTGAAGCTTCCCCTGCCCATCCTGGGGGAGGGGACTTTGGCACCTCGCCCCAGGATGTGCATTGTTTTAGGCCCCTGAGAGCAGATGGCTCTCAACCCAGGGGTCCAGAAACATGTCTGGTGGTGGCAGCCACTCAGTCCAGGCACTGGAGGTCGGGTTGGTTTCAGGGGGCATCTCTGAGATGCCCTCTGTGTGCTTTTACATTAAATCCCACACTGGCATCAGTGTGGGTTTAATGTGCTGAAAAGTTTGATACCAAACTTCTCAGTCTTCAGTGCAGACATCATGGTGCTGTGGAGTTCGTAATGACGACCTCCCAGCACCATATACTTTAAATGGCAGCACTGCACTTACAATGCCCAAGAATGGACTTGGGCACTGTAGGAGTACAGGGCTCATGCACCTGTACCCACACCACTGGCATAGGGCACCCAGCTAGAGGGGTGACTGAGGTATGCCAGGGCAGTGTTGTTGCTGGCATGGCACACAGGGATGTGTGCCATGTCGACTCTTCACTTTTGCTCTGCACCAAAACACGCAGCCTGCAAGGCAGTGTGTGTGTGTAAAGGTACAGGGTCCCTAAGGGTGGCACAATAAGTGCTGCAGCCCTTAGGGGCCTTTCCTGGTCACAGTGCCCTGGGTACCTGTGGTACCATTTACCAGGGACTTTACCTGTGGCCAGGGTTGCCAATTGAGTTTAGGCATCACTGGAGTTTTAGGGAAGGAACACAAGCCCTGGGTAACTGATTGGCAGGAGCCCAGGGCACACTCAGTCAAAGCACATCAGCAATTCAGCAAAAAGTGGGGGGCATACCATGCAAGAAAGATGGCACTTTCTCACAGTCCTGCATTGCTTTGTGGTATGTGGTGCATATGTGTTGATGCTGGTTGTGGAGATGGAGTTTGAGATTTATGCCAGGCACCTTCTTTCTTCAGGCATTCTGTTTTGACAGCCTTTAATGTCTGAAGAACAATTTACTTACTTTCAGTTACACCTTATCTGGTATAGACTATATCTAGCCACAGATTCCTTCCTTTTGAATTTCCCCAGGCGTCAGACTGGATCTGGAAATGTTTTCGTGAGCAGAACCCCTGCGAGCCTGTAGGTGGCGTCAATCAGCTCTGCATGGCATTGTCGGCGACCTCCGCGCCGGAAGAGAAGTCTGCTGCAACCCAGGTGGACTGAGGTCAGTTACTTTTCACTACTTTCCACGTCAGAAGTGAGGAGCCATGAAGCTCACTGACACTGGTGTGTCCAAATTAGGGCCCTGAAAGGAATCAGCCCCGACCGTAGAAATCAGCCCCCAGAGCTAGGAGGATGGGTAGGTAAGGAATCTGCGGCTAGATATAGTGTCTATCAGATAAGGCGTTACCGAAGATAAGTAACTTGTTCATCTGATAGAGACTTCTAGCCGCAAATTTATTACCTTTGAATAGATACCAAAGCAATACCATCCCCAGAGGAGAGTCTGCAGACCAATTTCAGACTAGGAAGTCCTGTAGGACCGAAGAAGCGAAGTGCCCATCTCTACGGACCTGACTGTCCAGACACTAATTGTAGGAAAGTGCCCCTTTTGGACATGGTCACCCCCACTTTTTGCCTGGTTATCGATGCAATTCAGACTGAAGTGCACTGGGTTCCTGCTAACCAGGTCCCAAGTGCCAGTGCTCTTTCCCTAAAACAAAGTAACTGTACAATTGATGTCCAATTGGCAAGACCTTTAGCTCCCATGTAAGTCTGTCGTACATGGTACCACTGGTACCTAGGGCATGGGTGCTGAAGGACGAGTTACTTACCTACGGTAACGATGTATCTGGTAGAGACACAGTCTAGCCGCAGATTCCTTAACTTAGAATATCCCCCCAGGCATCAGACTGGATCCGGAAAACTTTTTTCCCCAGCAGTACCTCTGCACGCCGGGAGGCGGCGTCGCCTGGCTCCGTCCTGACGTCGTCCACGGAAGGGACGTCAATGGAGCCATATAAGACCCTCCCGGCGTGCTGACGTCAGTTTTCTACAGTGAAACTTTTCCGCGCCATAACGCGGAGCCATGACAAAAACTGCGAGAGCATAGGAACAGTGTGTTAAAAAAAGAGCAAAATTGTTGAAAGAATGATAAGAAACATGAAAATAAGAGCCAAATCATTAGAATGAGAAACAATACCAAGTTGAAAAAGCACCCAGTACCAGAAGGGACTGAAGGGAGCTCACAGAGCACCTGCTTCCAGCAAGGGCCCAGCAAAGCGAAAAGCCGTGCCCCACCTCTAGGAGGTAACAGCAGCGGAACGAAAGATATGACAAGCAAGGCACAGTCTGTCACCACAGGAGGGAAGTTAAAAGAACCACAAGAGTGAAGCAACATGTTGCAAGATAAGTGACCAGAAGTGAACGACCACATAGAATGTTCACCACACACCCCCTCCAGTGATCGAAGGACTGTAGCATAACTAAAGAGAACCCAACCCAACCGACTGCCGTAGAAAGAAGGAGGCACAGGCGTGGGCGGAGGGAGGGAAGGAAAAACAGAAGAACTCCACGCGTGAGGAACACAGGTGGAGCAACATTGAAAAGCATTGAAAAGCATAGACCTTAACCACCCAAAAACGAGGACGGAGTGGAGGGCCAAAGGGCTCTAAAGCCAAACAACACACCCTGCCCCAGAGGAAGGTGCGAGAACACGCCACCATCCAAAAACGAGGACAGAGTGGAGGTCCAAGGGCCCCACGCCGAACAACACACCCTGCCCCAGAGGAAGGTGCGAGAGCACACCTCAGGAAGACCAAGGCCACCGGAAAGGAGGCGAGGTGGTAGAGCACCACCTGAAAAGGCCTTCGCAGAGCGGGGAGGATGGGCGGGCGTTAAGGAATCTGCAGCTAGACTGTGTCTCTACCAGATACATCGTTACCGAAGGTAAGTAACTCGTCCATCTGATAGAGACATGTAGCCGCAGATTCCTCAACTTAGAATAGATGCCAAAGCCATACCCCATAGGAGGAGGGTCTGCGAGATAAACACACCAAGTTCCAGGAGAACATATCCGTCAAAAAGGGTGACGAAACACGGTGGGAACCGCAATGCCAGGGCAACTGACATCAGACCCAGGAAACTCCGTAAAGGAACATGAACAAGGGGCGGAAAAGACACCACAATCCATCAAGGGACGGTGTGAGACCTCCCTCGGCCAGATACAGACGAAAGGAAATACAGAACCAGAAAGGTCAGTGCCAAATGGAAGAAAATGCAGGAACTCCTTCGAATAGAAGGAGCCAAGCACCGGTTCCCACGGATCCGCGAGGAACGAAGCCCCAAAGGGGCAAGACAATATGACAACGTCAGAGCATACCGCCTGAACATACACCACAGTGGATGCCAAAATGAAACAGGGGACAGTCTAAGACTGCCCGGCCAAGAACAGGAACCTCAACAGCAGGCTTGTGTGGTTAAATGAAAAAAATACTGGTTGAAATTATACCACCTTTGAACACTTGACAGCAGTGTCAGGGTCCAAACCATTGGCCAGTGCCACCCGAGACAGAAGACGTACCATTGAGCAATTAGCTCCTTAGGTAGGCATCGAGCCAACCGTACCCAAAGGTACAACCTTGAAGGGAATAATCGGCAAGTCAGGAACACCCAGAGGACTCGCTCCCGAAGGAGAGAGTGAGCAAAAAATTCCTGATACTAGGGCAAGAAGGAACCTAGTATGTGGGCACCCCGTGGTGTGTATAACTCACGACACATACACAATTATTAGAGACAGAAGTCTGTCGGAGAAGGCATACACCGCCATATGCCGACACCGTCCACCAACAATGAGAATGTCGAGAAGAAGACATTTACTGTAATGATACATAAAAGAAGCAACTGTGCCAGAAATGTGAGTAAGAGCGCACACCCAGAGAAACAGCTGGGGTGGAGTACTGAACCGGTGGAAGAAAAGTCAAACATGAGCCACTAGCCTCTGAGAGCTATAAAATATGCATAGCGCCAGGAGCGGAAAAACCTGACCCCCTGCCCGGCAAGAAGCAAGGGACCGGAGACCCTGCTAGGGCCCTGCCCGGCAAGAAGCAAGGGAAGCAGGGTAGGAGGCAACGTACAGCTGAGACAGAGCTGGCGGAAACTCCCCTTGCCCTAGGCAAGAACCCCGACAGGGCTTGAGCCATAATAAAAGAGGTAATGACTACCCCACTCCAGGAAGAATAGAACGTAGAGCATAACCTGTGTGCACCAATACGTCGGATACACACAGAATACAGAAGAGACTGCTCCGAAGCGGAACAGAGCGACCTGCCCCCTTAGGGGCGCGTGTCCACCTCCAGACAGGCAAGTAAGGCACAGCGAAAGCTGCAATAACACGCCAGGAAAAAGCAGGTGTGGTAAAACCCCAACGAAACAGCAGGGAAGAACGCCCCTACAGAGGCAGGAGAGAACTACGGACCGACCGAAGACAACCAAATCGAACCCCAGGAGAGAAACCAACCCCATGGATCTCACCAGAGGAGACGCCCTACAACAGTAGGAAGAGACAACTAGCGTCAAAACTTCCTGGGCAAGGAAGAGTAGCTATATAACAGCCAACAAATACCCCACATAGGGTAAGGCACAATCCTACAAAACAAGGGTCCCTCTTGAGACAAGCTCGTAGGCAGAGGCTCAAAAAGAAAGGTAAAAACAGCTGAACCAGCTGTACCAGAATAAAGGAAAGAAATGCGGCTGAACAGCCAGACAACCCAGAATGCCTGTAGCCCAGAAACGGGCACCAGAAAAAACAGCGACGGCACCGTCACTAAATCAAAAATTTTCCACACGGATTAAAACCTGGGAAGTCATGGAAACACAGACAGGAGCCGGCGGACCGCCGAATCAGCATGGTCGTCAAAAAGATTGACCCCATCAAATGGCAGATCCCTAAGCCGCTCCTGAACATGCTCCGGAAAACGCCATCGCGCAACCACGCATGGCGACGCAGGACAACCGACCTGGCCATAGCCCGCCCAACGGAGTCAGTGGTGTCCATGGCGGACCGGATGGAAAATTGCGCCATATCACGGCCATCACGAATTAGCCGATCCAGGTCGGCACGAGAACTCTCCGGCAAGGAGGGGAGGAGCTGCTCGACAGAGTCCCAAAGGGCAAAGGTACACAGGACGTGTTCAGGGACCGGAGTCCCGAGCTGGCGGACGCAAACACATCGCGGCCACAGGATTCCAACCATCGAGACTCCCGAGTGGGAGGATGCAACAGAACAGGAGAGCAAGAGAGCTGCCTGGAGCACAAGTCCTTGAACCCCAGGGTGGAGGGACAAACAAGCGGGGTCATCGGGAGCCGGGCGATGTGCCACAGCACGATCCACGGGATCCCCCAAAGAGGGCCTCTCCCACGTCCCCAGAAGGATGTCATGTAATGAACCCGCAAACGGCAACAAAGGCTCCACTTCCCCTGTGCCCTGGTGGAGAAGATCCAGCAACGGATCCGAATGCCTAGAGACAGAGGGCGGCTGCATCAGCAAAATATCCGCTGCCCTGCGAACTGCTCTTGCAAACCTCTCACTAGCCTCCGTGGCCCTGCGAGGCGGTGACAGTAAGTCATCAGTAGGTGACGGACGTAAGCTAATCCGTCCACCCAACAAGGGCTCAGCAAAAGATGAGCCGGCCAAAGCCCCATGGGCGCCCGCTCCGGAGAGCAAGGAAATGACTCTGGGGATGGGGAATCCACTGGGGCCACATCCTCCACCAATAAAGGAGGAGCCGGGGATGGCACCAGCGTCGAACGGCGACGAGGCGACGTCGCGCCAGCGACCTCTGAAGAGGCCTCGTCCGCCCGGTGTCGGACCGGCGTCGAGTCCGCCCGGTGTCGGACCGGCATCGACCCAACGTCACCCGAGGTGGAAACCTGCGGGGAGAGATGGCGCCGACTTGGAGTCGTGCTCTGTGCCGCAGCCACCTCCAGCGACGCCGCATGGCGCCCCGGAAGGCTGTGCGATGGCACTATGGAAGGGCTAGACATCGTGGGATGCCCCCCCAGGCCGTGTCCCGACGTCGCGGCGACTCCGGAATCAGAGTCAGGGCACTCTGTCGGTGCCGAGGGTAAACCCGCCGGCGGAGTCCCGACCCGAGTCCCTACCCCCCTGTGGGGCCCGAAGGCGTGCCAGGGAGGGGGGGCAAGGCAAAGATGGACTGCAGAGCCCTGCATTAGTCCTCCATCTGGGCTCGAGTCGCCCCAGCACCCCGAAATGGGGGATATACGGGGTTCGACTCCTGGGGGCCCGCGTCCGGCAAAGACCGGGAGCAGCGGGCCCCGACGTCATGGCGACGCGACTTCCTCCGGTGCTTACCTGAGGTAGGCGAATGGCGGTCACGACCCCGGGACCTGCCCCTAACCGGAACGTCCTCATGGGAAGACTGGCGCCGCTTGGACCCCTCCGCTGGAGAAGGAGACCGGCGCCGCGAGGGGTCCGTTCGGGACATCCGGGCAGACATCAGCTTCATGCGGCGTTCCCGCAGGGACTTCGGTCGCAGCTGTCGGCAGGCGTCGCACTCCACGGAGTCGTGGTGCTCGCCCAAGCACCACATACATATTTCATGGGGGTCCGTTGCTGACATCTGCCGCGAGCAGGACCGGCACGATTTGAAGCCAGCAGGCATCGAACACACTGTTCCTGACGCAAAAAGGCGCCGAGAAGGCCTGAAGAGAACAAAACAAGCCAGAGGTACCACTTCTCCCGGATCCGCGTTAGGACTCGGAAAAGAAGAAAACTGACGTCAGCACGCCGGGAGGGTCTTATATGGCTCCATTGACGTCACTTCCGTGAACAACGTCAGGACGGAGCCGGGCGACGCCGCCACCCGGCGTGCAGAGGTACTGCTGGGGAAAAAAAATTTTCCGGATCCAGTCTGACACCTGGGGGGATATTCTAAGTTGAGGAATCTGCGGCTAGATGTCTATCAGATTAGGGTCACTAAGGGCTGCAGCATGTATTGTGCCACCCTAAGGGACCCACCACCAAACTCATGCAGACTGCCATTGCTGGCTGTGTGAAACGGTGCAGACAAAAGTGAAAACACGACAAGACACACATCCTGTGTGCCATACCACAGACATTGCATTCAATATATGTAAGTCACTCCTACAGCAGGCCTTATAGCCCTAAGGCAGGGTACATTATATTACTTGTGAGGACATATGTGCATGAGCAGATATGCCCCTGGGATGTCTAGTTCAATTGCTAGATAGTACAAGTGAACATAGAAGCAATCTTTAGTATATGTACTGGTGAAGAGAACTCTGCTTTTGCTGCAGTTACCTCCCCACTTTTTGTCCCCTTTTTTAGCTAGTGGATGCTGATTTTCGACTCTGACAGTGCACTGAGACCTGCTAACCAGACCTTCGTGCCAGTGATCCTTCCCTAAAACAAGGTGGTGTCTAATCGTGCTACAAAAGGACTTTAGCACCTCTGTAAGTCCCTAGTAAATGGTACCCCAGGTACATAGGCCATGGTTACTAAGGAGGGTCTTTAAGGGCTGCAGCATATCTTATGCCATCCTAAGGGACCCCATACAAATTTAACACAGGCTGCCATTGAAGGCTAAGTGACATAATGCAAACCATGAGTGAAAACACATGACATAATCTTGTGTGTCAGGCCAAAGTCATTGCATCTAATATATGTAAGTCATCCCTTCAGCAGGTCTTTGAGCCCTAAGGCAGGGTGTGTTATATTTTATGTGAGGACATATATGCATAATCAGATATGCTACTGTGATTGATAGTTCTATTACTAAATATTACAAGTGTACTCAGAAGCCATTTCTAGTACTTGTACTGGACACTGGTGAAAACGAGTTCCCTAGTTACATAATGGCTTCACTGAAAGTAGGGATGTTTGGTATCAAACTTCTTGTATTCATGAAAACACGCTGATGCTAGTGTCAGATTAATTAATACATGCACACAGGAGGGCACCTTAGAGGTACCCCCTGAAAACCTACCAGCCATTGGTGTGCTGACTGACTGACTGATTGACGCCAGCCTACCACCAGAGACAAGTTTCTTACCCCCAAGGGTGAGCGCCTCCATTCCCAGGAGTTCAGAAACAAAGCCTGCTTGTGTGGAGGGTGTTAACACCCCTTCCCACAGGATAACCTGCTGATTAGCATTCTAAGGCAGGGGCGCTTCAAAGAAGCCCACGCCTTTAATATGCGAGCCTGGCTTCCCTCACAGGAGAGGAAGCCAGCCCCTTTGTCCATAGCCCTTTGTCACCTAGATGGACAGGAAAATCAGTCAGGGAGGCGTGCCCACCCCCAGGCTAGTACCACCCCTAAGGTGAGCTACCTGAAGTGGACACGACTTTTTAGAGTTAGCCAACTTGATGATGGCAAACTTAGGGATTCTGGGATAGGGTTATGCCCATTTCCCACTGGAAGTGGTTATGTAGGGGGAATACTGAACCCAGGGGTAAGTAGTCCATTGGCTACTACCCCTTACTCCCCTTAACACCCCTCAATTGAATATTTAAGGGACCCCCTGATACCAGATCTTCAGATTTCATTGGTCTCAAAAGAAGGAGTGAAAAAAGAAGACTGCTGACCTGAGAACCAAGGTGCATGACTGATTTGGCGCCAAGCCCACGGCCTGTCTGCTGCACCCGATCTTCGTGAAGCAACTGATTCGTCCTGCTGCTGTGCAGACCTCAAGAAGCCTGGAGTACTGCCAAAGCTTTGCAAATTGCCAAAGGAACTCCCTTGGAGCAGAGGAGCTACCCCCTGCAGCCGCAGGCACCAAAGAAGCAAGACCCGGTACACTGACTTGCCACCTATGTAGTCTACTGATGCAGCTGCCACCCAGGAAGAGGTTTCAGTGCTCCCAGAGGTCAGATCCGTCCTCCCTCCAAGTGTGGGGATGCCAGGACCAACCGGAGCTGCAGAGTACCAACCCCTGGGGTACTGGACCCCTTGCTGCAGCCAAGGCTTGTTGTGTCCAGACCGGACACCAATGCAGAGGAAGACTGACTTGCACGTGGAGGGACTTCAGGGACAGTGAGACCCACATCAATAGTGGCCCAGCTGGCCTGCTTGTCTCTGTAGCAGAAACAAAGACCAAGAGTGAGTCTGTGACCACTGCCACCCGGCACCTCAAAGCACCTATGCACCTGCGCACCCAAGCCAGAGTCCAAGGGAGGTGACGGTGCCAACAGGGTCTCCATACCCACAAGAGCCAAGTCCACGCTTGGGTGTGCCCAGACTGGACTTCCAGTAGCCACCTGCAGCCTCTTTCTGCAAGCCCCTTCCAACCGTCCAGCATTGGATCCAATGCCAAAAGACACCATTGCACCCGAGCCCCACAGCCCGAGGGGAAGTGGACCAAGGGTTTCCCTGTGTAGCCACTGATCACAAAGGTCGAGCCCCCCTGTGCGTTTCCCCAGACTACTGCCCCAGTCTCTGCTTGCAGCCTCTTTGTAACCGGACCGTTCTCCCATTGAAGTGAATGGGACACACTACGCCGTGACTCACCTCTGCACCCGGACGCTCTAGAGCCTCCTGAAGTGACCTGTTGGTGTGGCCTTGGACCTTTCCCCATACTCACCTCTATTCCAGAAGAACAGCCCTGTAAGTCGCTGACAAGTGCCCAAATGCAATACATGTTGTTCCGCCATAGGATACCATTGCCGGTCCAGGAAATGCACTGTGTCCATTTCTGAAACTGTAAAAATTCATAACTCGAAAAGTACTTACCCGATTCTGATGATCTTGGTATTTAAATTTATATAAAAGTAAGTGTTATTTTTATAAATTGGTGTCGGATTTCTTCATTGAGTGTGTGTCTCATTTACTGCCTTTGCGCATGTAATAACTGTTTAGCACTACTCTCTGATATGCCTAACTGCTCACCCACACTACCACAAAAGAGAGCATTTGGGGTGTCATTTGTGCCTTTTTGAATCCTTTGGGATTTGCCTGGGCTCTCTACACAGTGTACCTCATTTTGATGCACTATGTACAGAGCCACCTTTCTATAACTGGGCACTGGTCATTATGAGTTTCCCAGCTACATGATGGTTTCACTGAAACCTATGGTTTTTGATGTCAAACACCTTGCCTTAATAAATCCATACTGATGCCAGTAGTGGATTTATTAAAACATGCACCCTGATGGCACCTTAGGGGTGCCCCCAGGAAACCTACCAGCCTCTTGGTGTGCTGGCTGACTGGTATCATCTAGCCTGCCACCACAGACATGTTTCTGACCCCCTGCAGGTGAGAGTCCGCGTTCTCTGAGGCCAGAAACAATGCTTGCTCCAGAGGAAGGTGTTCACACCTCCTCCAGCAGGATGGCTACTGAACCTGCATAACAAGGCCAGGGACTTTAAAGCCCCTGCTGCCTTTGATTCGCGATCCCGGCTTCCCCAAGACCTGGGAGATGCCCCTCCCCTGTCATGGGACCCATTTGGCACTAGGACAGGCAGGGAATTAGCTATGCTAGAAGCGTGGTACACTACCAGGCCAATCACTCCCCTAAGGTGGGCTGCCTGATGTGCCCCATGAAAGAACTGTTCTACCATTTTGATTTTTGGTGGAAATAGAAATTTTGGGCCAGGGTTATGGACACTCCCCACAGGAAGTGGTCAATAAGGAGGTGTAGTGACCCAAAGGGTAAGTATTCCATTGGTTACTACCCTTCACTCCCCTTAACGCCCCTAAAGAACAAGTTACTGAACTTCAATAGAGCCTTATCTGGTAGAGACAATATCTAGCATCAGATTACTTATCTTTGGTTTTCCCCAGGTGTCAGGCTGGATCTGGAAGATTTTTCATGAGCAGTACCCCTGCACGCCAGTAGGTTGTGTCAATTAGCTCCGCGCGTCGTCATCGTAAGAGATGTCTGCATTGCCTATATAGGCGACCCCTCGGTGCGCTGATGTCAGTTACTTTTCATGACTTTCCACACCAGATGCGCAGAGCCATGAAGTGCACAGATACTGGTGCATCCAAACGAGGACCCTGAAAAGGATCAGCCCTGCCCCTAGAAATCTATCCCCAGAGCGGGGAGGATGGGTGGGTCGGTAAGGAATCTGTGGCTAGATATATTCTCTACCAGATAAGGCATTACTAAAGGTAAGTAACTTGTTCATCTGAAAGAGACTTCTAGCTGCAGATTCCATACCTTTGAATAGATACCCAAGCAAGACCATTCCTGGAGGAGAGTCTGTGGACCAATTTCAGACTAGAAAGTCCTGCAGGACCAAACGGGCGAAATACCCGTCCCTGTGAACTGGACTGTCCAGGCACTAATGCTTGGTAAACGTGTGCAGGGAAGCCACTCGGTGCTGCCTGGCAGATATTCAAGACTGGGACTCCATGTACTAACGCAGTGGTCGCAGCTTTAGCTCTGGAGGAATGAGTCAGTAAGCCTTCAGAAAGCTGCTTTGCCAGTGCGTAGCAGAGCTTGATGTAAAGAACGACCCATAAAGATGGCTTGCTTTTACACTGCCCGACCTTTCTTTGCACCAACATACTCCTCGAAGAGTTGGCCGTCCACCCGGAACTTTCATGTTTGGTCACAGTAGAATGACTACTCTCTTTTTGGGTCTCGACAGTGGAGTTGCTCTTCTTTCTTAGAGGGATGTAGAGGAGCGTAGAAGGTGGGCAAGGTGACAGACTGGCCCATATGAAATGGTGTCACCACTTTCGGCGGGAAAGAGGCTCTAGTATGAAGCACCAGTTTGTCCAAAATAAACTGATAAGAATGGAGGCTTGGAAGATAAAGCCTGCAGCTCACTCACCCTCTGTGTTGATGTAACCGCCACAAGAAAGGCCGTTTTCATGGTGAGCAGCCTGAGGGGGCAATTGTGAACATGGCTAGAAAGGAGCTCACATCAAAAATGCAAGGAACAAATTAAGGTCTCACTGAGGCATATTAAAAGGAGAAGGGGGGAACATATGTAAAAGGCCCTTCAAAAGTCTATTTACAATAGGGGATGTAAATAAAGAGGGTTGGTCAGGCAGTCACAAGAAAGCAGACAGAGCAGAAAGATAACCCTTTAGAATACCCAAAGCAGAGCCCTGCTGGGCAAGGGTAAAAATAAAAAGCAAAATATCAGAAAGGGAGGCAGAAAGAGGTTCAGTGGACTTTTCTTTACAATATGATACAAATCGCTTCCAACTGCAGGCATATATCGTCTTGGTGGAGGGACGCCTGAGCACCAGAATAACACTGCAGACTTCGGAAGGAAGGTCAAAAGCTATCAACTGCCACCGCACAGTCTCCAAGCAAGAAGGCGGAGAGTTGACGGGTTTGGGTGGAGGACGCTCCCCTGCTGCAGCAACAGAAGATCCTCCCAAAGGGGCAGCCTGATAGGAGGATCGACACTCATGTTCAGAAGCTCAGGATACCAGACTCTTCGTGCCCAGTCCGGAGCCACAAGGATTACTTGGGCCCAGTCGTTTCTGATCTTCTTGAGAACTCTGGGCAGGAGTGATATGGGCGGAAAGGAGTACAGAAGGCCTGAACTCCACTCGAGACGAAAAGTGTCTCTGAGCAAGAGCCGCCTTGGAAACTCCAGCGCACAAAACTGCTGACATTGCGCATTCTTAATGGAGGCGAACCGATCTAACCAAAGGCTCTCCCCATTGATGAAAGAGACTTTGCACCACCTTTGGTTAGAGACCCCATTCATGAGCCGCTAGGCATCAATGGCTGAGTTTGTCCTCTCTGACATTCAGAGAACCTGCCAGGAGTAAAACCACAAAGGATATGCCCTGCTGTTCCACTCATGTTCAGAGATGCAGGGCCTCCCTACAGAGAGTCCTCGACCACACCCTGCCCTATTTGTTGCAATACCACATGGCGATGGTGTAGTCCGTGAACACCTGCACTAGCCTTTCCTTTATGGAGGGTACAAAGGCTTTCAATGCCAGTCAGATCGCACAAAGCTCAAGCGTAGGCCGATGGACAAGGAGAAGTCGAAGCATGCTTCGACTTCTTGTGTTTGTCCTACCCGAGTGTTCCAATGATTTTGAGCAAGACGACAAAGGATTTCAGACTCCTGGAATGGTCCTGAGACCTTCCTCTCAAGCTGGACCGTGTCCTCCACTGAGTCCATGCCGGGTCACTTGCAGCTTCAGGGACCTCAAAGCCTTTGGCCTAATGGCCCGGCAGTCAGAGCACGACTTGGAGTCATGATCTCGCTCCAGACCTCATAAAGACACGAGTAGTGGGTCTTTTACCAACATGGCCCGGTGACAGGCGCCACAGGAATTAAAACCTGTTTTCCTCTATGATATCCTCAACACACCAGGAGGTGTAGCTCTTCTCTCGGATCAGCACTGGCTGAAGCGGAAAGAAAAGAACTGAATTCAGTGCACGAGATGTCGTCTATGCAGTTGATGGGAACATCACTTCGGTCGCAGATGATGTCGACTATGACTTGCGGTGCCGATTGATGCCACCTACCGGCGTGCAGGGGTACTGCTCACAAAAAGCTTCCAGATCCAGTCTGACGCCTGAGAAAATTTAAAGGTAAGGAATATGCGGCCAGAAGTCTCTATCAGATGAACAAGTTACTTACCTTCGGTGGTCGCCGGGATGACGTCGCAGTAACTACATGGACTCCGCCCTCACGCGTTGACGTCAGTTCTGTACACGACTTTCCACGCCAGAAGCGCAGAGCCATGCAGGATACTGACCACTGGTGCACAAAACTAGGGCCCTGAAAGGAAGTCCTTAACCCTAGAAATCAGTTCGCAGAACAGGGAGGATGGGTGGGGCGGTATTAATCTATAACTAACCTATGTTTCTTACAGATATATTGTTATCGAAGGTAAGTAACTTGTTCATCTGAAAGAAGCAGTTAGTTATAGATTCCTTACCTTAGAATAGATACCCCAGCAATACCAACCCCGGAGGAGAGTCTGCGAACCAAGTTCACACCAGAAAGTCCTGGAGCTCAGAACGGCCAAAGAAGCCGTCTCTCCGGACTTGGCTGTCCAGGCAGTAGTGTTTGGTGAATGTGTGCAGCGATGCCCACGTAGCTGCCTGACAGATGTCTTTAAGGGGGACTCCCCTTCCCAAAGCAGTGGTGGCTGCCGTCACCCTGGTGGAATGGGCGCGCAGTCCCACTAGAGGCTCCTTCTTTGCCAAAGAATAGCAAGCTTTGATGCAGAGAACGACCCACCTGGAGATGGTCCGTTTGTGCACGGCTCGACCTATCTTAGCGCCCACGTAACCAACAAAGAGCTGGTCGTCCACGAGGAACTGCTTTGTGCGATCCAGGTTAAAGGAAAGCGCACGTTTTGGATCCAGACGGTGGAGCCTCTCTTCCTCTTTTGAAGGATGCGGAGGCGGAAAGAAGGTGGGCAAAGTGATGGTTTGGCCAATGTGGAAAGAAGTAACCACCTTGGGAAGAAAGGAAGGTCTAGTTCTAAGGACGACCTTGTCCGGATGGACAGCCAGAAAGGGAGGCTTGGAAGAAAGAGGTTGTAGCTCACTCACCCTGCGTGCAGAGGTGATGGCCACCAAAAAGGCAGTTTTCAAAGTAAGAAGCCTGAGAGGACAGTTATGTAGCGGCTCAAAGGGAGCGCACATAAGATAGGTAAGCCCCAAGTTCAAGTCCCACTGGGGCATTATGAAGGGAACAGGAGGAAAAAGATGAGTAATGCCCTTAAGGAATCTATTTACAGCAGGGGACTTGAAAAGAGAAGGCTGATCAGAAAGCCTAAGGAAGGCTGAAATGGCCAAGAGGTAGCCTTTTAGAATGCCCAGAGCAGACCCCTGCTGGGTCAAAGAAAGGAGGAACAAGAGAACCTCAGAAAGCGGGCAGAAAGGGGATCCACAGCCTTTGCTGTGCACCATGCCACAAATTTGTTCCATCTGCAGGCGTATACCGTCTTAGTGGAGGGATGCTTGGCTGCCAAGATAAAATCGCAGACTTCGGGAGGCAGGTCAAACGACGTCAACTGCCACCGCTCAATCTCCACGCAAGGAGGTGGAGGCTGGACAGGTTCGGGTGGAGGACCGTCCCCTGCTGCTGCAACAGAAGATCCTCCCGAAGAGGCAGTCGGATCAGAGGATTGAAGGCCATGTTGAGCAGCTCGGGATACCAGACTCTTCGTGCCCAATCCGGAGCCACAAGAATGACTTGGGCCCAGTCATGCTTGATCTTCTTCAGCACTCTGGGCAGAAGTGGTAAAGGCGGAAAGGCGTATTGAAGACCGCAACTCCACTCGCAACGAAAAGCGTCACCTAGCGAGTGCCGCCTTGGAAATTTCAACGCGCAAAACTGCTGACATAGCACGCTCTCTTCGGTGGCGAATAGATCTAACCAAGGCTCTCTCCACTGCTGAAAGAGACCTTGCACCACCTCCAAGTGAAGACGCCATTCGTGATCCATCATGCACCTGCGGCTGAGTTCGTCCGATCTGGCATTCAGGGAACCTGCCAGGTGTTGCACCACCAGGGATATGCCCTGATGTTTCAGCCATGTCCAGAGGCGGAGGGCCTCCTGACATAGGGTCCACGACCCCACCCCGCCTTGTTTGTTGCAGTACCACATGGCGGTGGTGTTGTCCGTGAACACCTGCACCACTCTTCCCCGGACAGAGGGAAGGAATGCTTTGAGTGCAAGAGGAATCGCCCGAAGCTCCAGAAGGTTGATGTGGAGCCCGGACTCTGCCTGAGACCAGAGGCCTCTGATTTCCACCTCCCCATGTGGCCGCCCCATCCCAGAAGTGATGCATCGGTCACCACTGTGAACTCTGGTTGAGGAAGGGAGAGGGATCTGCCGTCGACCTAATCCTGGTTCGTAAGCCACCACTGCAATTGGTGTGCAGTGCCCTCCGAGATCTGGACGCAATTGGACAGATTCCCCTGATGTTGTGCCCACTGAAACTTCAGGTCCCACTGGATATGCCATCCGGCATGGTCCACCAGCAGGATGCAGGAGGCCATCAGACCCAGCAGCCTGAGGGTCATCCTGACCGAAACCCGGGATAGAGGCTGAAAGATCGGAATCATAGCCCGAATATCCCGGACTCGCTGTTCGGGAGGATAAACCCAAAACTGCGTCGTGTCCAGAACCGCTCCGATGAAGAGGAGCTTCTGAGAAGGGATCAGGTGTGACTTCGGCACGTTGATGGAGAACCCCAGCGAATGCAGGAGGTCGGCCATAGTCTGGAGGTGGGAGACGACAGCCTGGGGCGAGCCCGCCTTCAACAGCCAGTTGTCGAGATAGGGGAAGACTGGAACCCCTGATCTGCGCAGATGAGCTGCGACCACCGCCATCACTTTCGTGAACACCCGAGGGGCGCTGGAAAGGCCAAAGGGGAGCACTGTAAACTGAAAGTGCTCGTGGCCTACCGTGAACCGCAGGTAACGCCGGTGGGCCGGCAGGACAGGGATATGAAAGTATGCGTCCTGCAAGTCCAATGCTACCATCCAGTCTCCAGGGTCGAGGGCAGACAAGACCTGAGCGAGCGTCAACATTTTGAACTTTTCCTTCCGGAGGAAGCGGTTGACGTTTCTGAGATCCAAGATAGGGCGCAGGCCTTTGTCCTTCTTGGGCACCAGAAAGTAGTGGGAATAGCAACCACGACCTACTTCTGGGGCAGGAACGCGCTCGATGGCTCCCTTGGCCAAGAGTGCCGAAACTTCCTGTTGGAGAAGGGCCAGATGATCCTCCGACATGCAATGGTACTGAGGTGGCATGGAGGGAGGGGTAGTCTCGAAGGGGATGGATTAGCCCCTTCGGACTATCTGCGAAACCCACCTGTCCGACGTGATGGTGCGCTAGTGGGGGAGGTGATGGCGAATCCTGCTGCCCACTGGCGTTTGGTGGCCCGGAAAGGTCAGACTAGGAGGGTTTGGAGGCTGCTGCAGAGGGGGCTGTGGTAGACTGACCCACCCGCTGGCCCCCAGAACCACGGCGCTGGTTCCCATGTCCCCGGCCGCGCAGAGGCTGAACAGCTTGCGCCGGCCTGTGGCTCTGGGCAGGACGTGACGGGGCACCCCTTCCGTAGCCACGAAATGGGTGAAAGGCAGACTGCGCAGGGCGGGTGGTGGAGAGACCCAAGGACCTGGCCGTAGCTCGAGAGTCCTTAAGGCGCTCCAGCGCGTTGTCTGCCTTGACGCCAAAAAGGCGACGGGCCTCAAAGGGCATGTCCATAAGAGTGGATTGAACATCCCCGGAAAAACCAGTCGATCACAACCAGGCATAGTGTCGAAGGGCAAAACCAAAGGGGATGATGGACAGAGTGTTGAACATTGCAAGCACTCACCCCCAGTCAACTGATCTGGGTTTAATCCATCATCATTCTTTAGCTCACTCCGCCACCCCAGTTCAGACATGGCCATATGCAAATCAGTCTGACCCTGTGCCTCATGGGAACAGTCCAGCCCGAACTGCCAAGCCATGTCTTCCCTGGACCGGAAACAAGCATCCTGGGACCGGTTTCTGGCTTACAGCCATCATCAGCCAGGCTATCTTGAATCCAGTGGCAAAGTGAGCAAGGGACCCACGTCTGGGCATACCCTGCCAACATAGGGCGAACATAGCAAAACCAAAGGGATGATGGACAGAGTGTTGAACATTGCAAGCACTCACCCCCAGTCAACTGATCTGGGTTTAATCCATCATCATTCTTTAGCTCACTCCGCCACCCCAGTTCAGACATGGCCATATGCAAATCAGTCTGACCCTGTGCCTCATGGGAACAGTCCAGCCCGAACTGCCAAGCCATGTCTTCCCTGGACCGGAAACAAGCATCCTGGGATCCAGAAACCGGTCCCAGGATGCTTGTTTCCGGTCCAGGGAAGACATGGCTTGGCAGTCCGGGCTGGACTGTTCCCATGAGGCACAGGGTCAGACTGATTTGCATATGGCCATGTCTGAACTGGGGTGGCGGAGTGAGCTAAAGAATGATGATGGATTAAACCCAGATCAGTTGACTGGGGGTGAGTGCTTGCAATGTTCAACACTCCGTCCATCATCCCCTTTGGTTTTGCTATGTTCGCCCTAAGTTGGCAGGGCATGCCCAGACGTGGGTCCCTTGCTCACTTTGCCACTGGATTCAAGATAGCCTGGCTGATGACGGCTGTAAGCCAGAAACCGGTCCCAGGATGCTTGTTTCCGGTCCAGGGAAGACATGGCTTGGCAGTTCGGGCTGGACTGTTCCCATGAGGCACAGGGTCAGACTGATTTGCATATGGCCATGTCTGAACTGGGGTGGCGGAGTGAGCTAAAGAATGATGATGGATTAAACCCAGATCAGTTGACTGGGGGTGAGTGCTTGCAATGTTCAACACTCCGTCCATCATCCCCTTTGGTTTTGCTATGTTCGCCCTAAGTTGGCAGGGTATGCCCAGACGTGGGTCCCTTGCTCACTTTGCCACTGGATTCAAGATAGCCTGGCTGATGACGGCTGTAAGCCAGAAACCGGTCCCAGGATGCTTGTTTCCGGTCCAGGGAAGACATGGCTTGGCAGTTCGGGCTGGACTGTTCCCATGAGGCACAGGGTCAGACTGATTTGCATATGGCCATGTCTGAACTGGGGTGGCGGAGTGAGCTAAAGAATGATGATGGATTAAACCCAGATCAGTTGATTGGGGGTGAGAGCTTGCAATGTTCAACACTCCGTCCATCATCCCCTTTGGTTTTGCTATGTTCGCCCTAAGTTGGCAGGGTATGCCCAGACGTGGGTCCCTTGCTCACTTTGCCACTGGATTCAAGATAGCCTGGCTGATGACGGCTGTAAGCCAGCAACCGGTCCCAGGATGCTTGTTTCCGGTCCAGGGAAGACATGGCTTGGCAGTTCGGGCTGGACTGTTCCCATGAGGCACAGGGTCAGACTGATTTGCATATGGCCATGTCTGAACTGGGGTGGCGGAGTGAGCTAAAGAATGATGATGGTTTAAACCCAGATCAGTTGACTGGGGGTGAGTGCTTGCAATGTTCAACACTCCGTCCATCATCCCCTTTGGTTTTGCTATGTTCGCCCTAAGTTGGCAGGGTATGCCCAGACGTGGGTCCCTTGCTCACTTTGCCACTGGATTCAAGATAGCCTGGCTGATGACGGCTGTAAGCCAGAAACCGGTCCCAGGATGCTTGTTTCCGGTCCAGGGAAGACATGGCTTGGCAGTTCGGGCTGGACTGTTCCCATGAGGCACAGGGTCAGACTGATTTGCATATGGCCATGTCTGAACTGGGGTGGCGGAGTGAGCTAAAGAATGATGATGGATTAAACCCAGATCAGTTGACTGGGGGTGAGTGCTTGCAATGTTCAACACTCCGTCCATCATCCCCTTTGGTTTTGCATAGTGTCGAAGGGCTACTGACGTGGAAATCGTTCTGCCTAGTGAGTCGGCGGTATCCAGCCCACAGTGGATGGTAAACTTCGCTGTGTCTCTCCCCTCGGCAACTGCACGGGAGAGCACGGCCCGGGCCTCCTCCGGGCACTGCGGAAGCACCTGGGCTACCCTATCCCACACAGAGTGGGTGTAACGACCCAACAGACATGCAGTGTTTACCAACCGCAGTCCCAAGCTGGAGGAAGAAAACATTTTCTTCCCAAGGTGGTCCAGCTTTTTGGATTCTGGGCAGTGGCGTCGGGCAATCATTCTGTCCACAGGAGCCCCTGTGTTGGGCCTGGACCAGGTACCCAAAAGGATGTCTGTGAGGGCTTCATTAAACGGCAGCCAGGGCTCCGAAGAGCTCGCTGCCGGTTGAAGCACCTCTGTCAGGAGGTTAGTCCTGATTGCCACCGTAGGTAGCTCGAGGTGGAGAGCCTCAGCTGCCCTATGCAACACCACTGCGTATGACGCTCCCTCCTCCATAGCCATGGTAGGAGGAGACAACATGCCAAGGTCTGGTGAGGTATCCAGACCACTGGCTTCCCCCAGTTCCTCTCTCCAGTCCTGTTCATAAACCAACAGGTCGGTTAAAGGGTCTCCAAACCCCTCCCAGTCCTTCTCACCCTCCTCTGGCTGCCAATCTGGTCTCAAAAAGCCAGGGTAGAACAGGGGCACAAAGGACCCATCGGCGCTGGATCCGGTGTCGGTCGACGCCGGTCCGACTCCGTGTCTACCTCGAGGTGGAGGCCGGGTCGACGTCGGCTGGGGACACAGCAGACGCCGGCTGCGGACGTGGTGCCGGTGGAATTGGTGCCGGGGGAGGCGCAACAAGGTCGACCGGCGCCGATCCGGATCCAGGCCTGGATCCAAGGGGACCCTGCGGCGCCGAAGCCGTCGGCGTCGAAGGCCCAGGGCCTTCGACGCCGCCCGAGTCGGGCTGCCCAAAGATGGCGTGCATCGCTTCATAATACTGACGAAGCTGGGCAGGGGTCGGTCCCGGGAAGGGGGGGAAACCCGGAGTCAACCCTTCGGGCTCCGCACGCGGAGCCGCGGGAGGGGCATCCCCCGCATCCCTCGTCACGTCGGCCGACGGACGGGGAGAAGTCTAAAAGCGATGATGCTTCTTCGACTTCTTCTTGTGCTTCGACTTACCTGACCCCGAGTGCGAAGACTTGGATGAAGAATGGTGGTGGCTCCGCGACCGGTCCCTCGACCTCCTACGCGACCGGGACCTCGAGCGATGCGGAGCTGACTGCCGGGCCTCGAGTAGCTTTCGGTACTGCTCCCACAAAGACTTCGGGCCATGGTCCGGCAGTCAGAGCACGACTTGGGGTCGTGGTCGCGCTCCAGGCAGTAGAGGCACACGTGGTGCGGATCCGTCACCGACATCAGTCGGTTACAGGAACCGCAAGCCTTGAAACCGAGCATTCCTCGTGCACCAGGAGTCGATGGACAAAAGTTATCCAATATCAAAACATTCCTCAAGGGGCAGGCTCTCCGGCTCAGCTGAGAGCTAATACTATAATATTCACTGCACTCTAGAATATCGCCCCATAATGCTTTGCTGGGCCTTTCGTTGGCATTGTATTTTTGCCCATAACTTTGCTTGGGGTGGTCCTAGGAGGATGGGACCACCACCGAATCGTTCAGCATGATATGCTCTTTGTGTTCAAGGCATCTGCTTGCCCTCCCCCTAGGTTAGGGGTGACCCCAAAATCATCACCTCTCTCATTGCCTGGTATTTTTCAGAGTTCACTTTTGTGAATTGGTTATATGCTTATTAGCATGTAAAGGTAAAGTTGTTTTATCAAAGGGTTGTGGGTGCAGTAGCTAGCTCTGCTACATGGCGTAGTCGGAATAATGTAATGCGTAGTTAACAAATCTCCGCAGCCTCCGCTAGCGGAGCGGAGTTCATTGCCCACGGTTACTTACCACACTCCTACAAAAGAGAGCATTTGGGATTATTCATTTTAAGTCCTGTAAACCAATAAAGGTTGGCTGGACTTTCTACATAGTATTCCTCGTTGTGGTATACTACATAAAAAGTCAGCTTCCTACAGTAATGTTTGGTGAAAATGTGCAGGGAAGCCCACACTGCTGCCTGGCAGATATCTAGAACTGAAACTCAGCGAGCTAACGCAGTGGTCGCAGCTTTAGCTCTGGTGGAATGAGCTTGCAAGCCTTCAGGAGGTTGCTTCTTGGCCAATGCGCAGCAGATTTTGATGCAGAGCACTACCCAGCGAGAGATGGTTCGCTTCTGCACCGCCCAACCACCGCCCGACCTTTCTTCACAACAACATACCCCACGAAGGGTTGCTCATCCACCTGGAACTCGTGTGCGGTCAAGGTAGAACAACAATGCTCTTTTTGGGTTCAGATGGTGGAGTCGCTCCTCTTCTTTAGAGGGAGGTGGAGGAGTGTAGAATGTAGAGAGGATGATCAATTGGCCTGCATGGAATGGGGGTGACCACTTTCAGCAGAAAGGAGGCCTTTGTGCGAAGCACAACTTTGTCAGGATAGACTAAGAGGTAAGGCGGCTTAGATGATAAGGCCTGCATTTCATTCACCCTACTGGCAGTTTAATTGCCACCAACAAGGCTGTTTTGAGCATGAGGAGCCTGAGTGAACAGTTGTGTAGAGGCTTAAATGGAGCACACATCAAAAATGTTAGAACCAAATTAAGGTCCCACTGTAAACAAGAAGGGTTGGTCAGGCAGCCATCAAGGCACCATCAAAAGATATCCCTTGATGGTGCCCAGTGCAGAGCCCAGCTTGGCAAGGGAAAGAGCAAAAAGCAAAAATTCTGAAAGAGGGACAGAAAGGGGAAACAATGGAATTTTCTGCACACCATGCTACAAAGGAACGTCGAAAACTGTCAGCTGCCACCACTCAATCTCCACGCAAAAAGGCGGAGTGGAGAACCCTCCCC
Source organism: Calotriton arnoldi (assembly GCA_963921515.1). Classification (NCBI taxonomy): domain Eukaryota; kingdom Metazoa; phylum Chordata; class Amphibia; order Caudata; family Salamandridae; genus Calotriton; species Calotriton arnoldi. The sequence continues at coordinate 4,121,360 of CAWUFW010000397.1, forward strand.
TTCTGCTGAGACAGAAGATCTTACCGAAGGGGCAGCCTGATCAGAGGATCGATCTCCATGCTCAGTAGCTCGGGATACCAGATACCCTGTGCACAGTTGGAGCCACAAGGATGAATTGGGCCTGTTCATCCTTGATCTTCTTGAGAACTCTGAGCAGGAGCCGTATGGGTGGAAAGGTGTACAGGAGGCCTTAGCTCCACTCCAGACAAAAAGCGTCTCAGAGCAAGAGCCGCCTTGGAAACTCCAGCGTGCAAAACTGCTGAAATTGTGCATTCTTGACAGAGGTGAACAAATCTAACCAAGGTTCTTCCCACTGTTGAAAGAAACCTTGCACCACCTGCGGGTGGGGATGCCATTCGAGATTTGCTAGACATCGACGGGTCATTTTGTCTCCCCTGGCATCCAGCGAACCTGTCAGATGTTGAACCACCACGGAAAAGCCCTGCTGCTCCAGCCATGTCCAGAGACGTAGAGCCTCTTGACAAAGGGTCCACAACTCCACCCTGCCCCATTTCTTGCAGTACCATATGGTGGTGGTATTGAATACTTGCATTACACTTCCCTTGATAGGGAGCAGAAAGGCTTTCCATGCAAGTCAGATCGCCCAGAGCTCCAGCATGTTGATGTGGAGTCCGGACTCCGCTGGAGACCAGAGTCCTCTAATCTCCACCTCTTCCAGATGGGCCGCGCATCCCAGGAGTGACGCGTCTGTCACCACTGTCAGATCTGTTGGGGAAGGGAGAGGGGTCTGCTTCTGACCCAATCACGGTTGGTTAGCCACCACTGCAGATCTTTTGCAGTTCCTCTGAGATCTGGGCCTAGTCAGAGAGATTCCCCCGATGCTGCGCCCACTGGAACTTCAGGTCCCACTGCAGAGCCTGCATATGCCATCTGGCATGTGTAACTAGCAGGATGCAGGAGGCCATAAGGCCCGGCAGCCTCAGAGTCAGTCTCACCGAAATCCAGGATAGAGGCTGAAACATTGGTATCATAGACTTAATATCCTGGACTCTCCACTCGGGAGGACAACCCCGAAACTGCACTGTGTCCAGAACAGCTCTGATGAAAGGGAGGGAAAGAGGGAGTCAGGAGTGACTTCGGCATGTTGATAGTGTACCCCAGTGATTGCAGAAGGTTCGCCATGATCTGGAGGTGGGAGATGACTGCCTGGGGCGAGCCTGCCTTCAGTAGACAGTAGTTGATTTATAGGAAGATTAGCACCCATGATCTAAGCAGATAAGCTGCAACCACTGCCATCACCTTGGGGAACTTCCAAGCGGTGCTGATAAGGCTAAAGAGGAGCACAGTCAACTGAGAATGCGTGTGGCCTACCGTAAACCGTAGACAGCGCCGGTGGGCAGATAGAATGGGAATATGAAAATATGCATTCTGCAAGTCCAACGCTAACATCCAGTCTTCTGGGTCCAGGGCAGCCAAGACCGGACCTAACGTGAGCATCTTGAATTCCTCCTTCTTGAGGAAGAAGTTGAGGGCTTAGAGATCTAGGATAGGATTAAGGCCCTTGTTCTTGGGGAGCGGAAATTGAGGGAGTAGAAATTACAGCCTGCTTCTGGCCCAGGAACCCTCTCAATGACTTCCTTGGCCAAGAGAGCCATGACTTCATCGGGGACCAAGGACAAATGATCGTCCATCAGCCAGTCGTGAGATGGTGGCATGGAGGGAGGGGAAGTCTCAAAAGGGAGGGAGTAGCCCCTTCGGACAGTCTGCAAGATCCACCTGTCCCATGTTATGGACTGTCAGTGGGGCAGGGGATGGTGAATCCTGCTCTCAACTGGATGCCCATGGTGGTAAAGGGGTACATTAGGAAGGCTTGGAGGCTGCAGCTGCTGGAGGGGGGAGGGGGTGTTAGACAGACCAAACCGCTGGCTACCTGACCCATGAGGTCTGTGGGTACCGTGCGCTCGTCCACACAGAGGCTGGGGAGAATGCGCGTCTTGGTGGCTGAGATAAAATTGATGCGGTTGGAAGCCCCTTCTATAGTCATGAAAGGAGCGAAAGGCAGACTGGGGGTGACGTGGGACAGATGAGAAGCCAATGGACTTAGCCATAACACGTGAGTCCTTAAAGCGCTCCAGCACCAAATCTGCCTTTTCTCTGAACAAATGGGTGCTATTGAAGGGCTTGTCCATAAGGGAAGCTTAGACATCCCCCGTGTAGGAGGCTGGCTCAGAATATGGTGTACACCTATTAGTAATACACCCTGCACTGAGTCCAGGAAATCCTCAGTGATAGTGTAAGAGGTCCCTGATAAGCAAAGCTCTCAAGGGGTAGCTGTGGAGAGCAGCTAAGACTTATCCAGGAAGGTAAAAAGAGGATGCATTCACCAAACAAGTCAGTCAGTGAGAATCCCACAGAAAAGAACTGTACCAGTGATAAATAAATACTGTACTATTTATTTAACACCAAGACTAAACTACTTTGGTATATCTCCTACCCAGAGATATGCATACACAATAAAAATATTAGTAAAACAGGTAAGTAAACACATTAAAACAAATGGGCCCCAATGGGGGGGGGGGGTGGCAAACCATATACTAAGTAAGTGGAATGCGAAAGGGGTACCTAATCAAGGCTACCACCCAAGGTTCTGTAGGCCAGGGGAAGCACGAAACCATCAAATTGAAGTAAATAGGAGTCCCTAGGGGCCTGATTCACAGAACTAACTTACGTCAAAACGTAAAGTTAGTACTTTTGGTATTCACAGAATACACTTACTCATTTTGGTATTCACAGAATGAACTTACTCATTTCAGTATTCACAGAAGTTAGTAGTCCTAACTTTAGGACTCCTAAATGCCTTCTGTGAATACCGAAGATCTTAAAGTTAGGATTTTTCTCTTACTACTCCTAAACTGAGAAAATCCTAACTTTAAGACTTTCGGTATTCACAGAAGGCATTTAGGAGTCTTAAAGTTAGGACTACTAACTTCTGTGAATACTGAAATGAGTAAGTTCATTCTGTGAATACCAAAATGAGTAAGTGTATTCTGTGAATACCAAAAAGTACTAACTTTACATTTTTGACGTAAGTTAGTTCTGTGAATCAGGCCCGTTGTGTCTGAGTTCAGAGGTAATACCCCGGGTCAGTGTCCATAGGAAAGCATGGGGAAGTCGTGGATAGGATATTCAGGATTCAGGACACTTCCCAGAGGACCCCGAAGAAACCCTTTGAAACCAAGGAGTTTAAAAAGCATCCCCACTCCTAGATAGTGAGAGAAGCAGGATACCTACACCAGGGAGCCTGGGTGCATAGGTGTGAAGTGGTGTTGGACCGCCCGTTCAAGTCAAAGGGGATCTTTGGAAGTCCAGCTGTAACTGTGATCCGTGGACTAGGTTGGTGGAACCCAAGCATGGATTCGGGACGAGGAGCACCTGAGGAGAGAGGAGACAGAGTCCAGACCACCCAAAGTCATCCAGAAGGTGCAGGAACACAATGCCCCCCCTTCTCGGGGGTACTTCACGGCAGAAGGAGGGCTTGGAGTTGCAGCTGTGGAGCCCAGGCAAAGATGTAGGAACACAGGAGCCATCCACGAGCTGTCTCACAATGGTCGCAGAAAAGCAGGATAGTCAGTGTCCGGCAGGACCACCAACAAGCCTTGGCAAATGCAGAAGACGCGCTGCAGTAAGGGTTGCAAAAAGAAGGACCAGCAAGGTTCAGGAAACTCACCCAGCACAGGTATGTTAGAGCCAGTCCTCAGCAAGCAGGAGAGCCATCAGAAATTGATGGAGACCCCAGAATTACCCTCTGGCAGCAGGCACCGGGAGTCGCAGGTAGGACTCAGCAGCATTGCAAAGATGGAGGCCCACATCGCAGGAGATGAAGGAGGTTGTCGCTTTTGCAGCAAGGTAATGCTTGAGGCTGGGGCTTCTTCAAGCTTGAAGATCTTCAGACTGGAGATTCAACAAGCCTTGGCAACGGCAAACAGATGCAATGAACAGGGATACAGGTCCAGAAGCTCCACAATGGATTGCAGTCTTCCAAATTGCACAGAAGATAGGTCAGGCCTCAGGAGAACTAGCAAACTACCACCTGTGTTGTAGAGCCTTGAAGAGTCCGTGGGACTGCAGGATCCACAGACCGGTCGTCGATGTTGATGTGCCTGTGGTTGCAGGGGAGTGACTCCTTCACTCCAAGGGAGATTCCTTCCTGCTTTTCTTGATGCACATGGAGTTCTTGTGACTCTGGAGGATGCATGGTCACGGATGTTGCAGGACGGGTGCAAAGCACAGAGACAAAGTTGTGGTAGGAGCCTTCCTACCAGAAGCAGTCTTGTCCTGAGTCTGGCACATCCCAACAGCAGAGTTCAGTGTCCAGCAGCAGAAGAGTCTTGTGAAGGATCCTGAAGACGAGTCTTGCAGAGGAATCCTCGTTTCAGGCGAATCTAGGCTCCCACCCTCAAGGGAGCCCTTAAGTAACCCAGGAAGGGGGTTAGACGGCTTCTTCTGTGACTCACCCATCGGGAGGGGTCTGGGATGCTACTCTGGTGAACTGACCAGTCAGATGCTCCCAGGGGCCTCTGCTTATCTTGCTTTCAAGATGGCAGAATCAAGCGGCCACCTGGTGAATCTCTGGGTACCTCCCTGGGGGAGGTGGTGGACAGGGGGGTGGTCACTCCCCTGTCCTTTGTGTGGTTTCACGCCAGAGCGAGAGACAACGGCTCCTGAACTGGGGCAAATAGGTTTATGCATGGAGGGCATCAAATGTGCCCTTCAAAGCAGTCCAATGGCGCTTGGAAGCACTACCATCCTAGCCCAGAGCAGTGGCGGATGGTGAAGTTTGTGAATTGTGGGGCTGGGCTTGGTCGGGGGGGTGTAGGAAGCTGGCTCTCTATAAGCTATACCAAAATGAGGTATAGTCTGCAGCGATTAAAGTGGATCCTAGAGGCTTTACAGAGGCTAAAGTAGATAATACTATTGCTCTTTTGTGGTAGTGTGGGCAAGCAGTTAGGCTTATCAGAGGGTAGTGTTAAGCATTTGTTGTACACACAGTGGCAATAAATGAGACACACCCTCAGCGAATAAATCCGAGAACAATTTATACAAATAATACTTGGTTATATTTAATTTGTAGAACCACAGAACTTCATCTTAGATGAATATGTTTCACAATAGAAATACTTTTCAATTTCAAAAGTGGACACTTAATGGGGCAATCGAACAGAGGCTGCTTACAGCTAAGAAGCAGTGGCTTTTGGAGCCAGTCTCTGGCGGTTGAAGCAAGCACTGGGCAGGGTCCAAAGCAGCACCAACATTATACCACCAGCGGCACAGGGGTGGCCAGGTGCAGGGTGCCAACACAGCGTCGGGTGCCCAATGTAAAGCAATGGAAAAAAGGCAAAATCGGAAAAGGGCTGCAGGCTCAGGCCAGGAGACCAGTCGAAGGAAAACAACAGCTGGAGAGGTAAGTTGCGATGCTTTGGGACTTAGGGATGCCTTTGGTCCACTTCACCAAGGCCAAAGGCTGGCAGGTGCAGAGGTGTTTTTGATGTCGGAAATGGCCTACTGGAGCAGGTCGCAGTTGAGGGGGTCTCTGAGCAGAGGCTGCAGGCGATGTCGAGGAGTCCAGGAGGGGTCCACCTATGATGGACTCAGGCTCTGGAGAGCTGGGTGACCTCACTGGGACCGGTGGGCCACTTGGACTCGGGCTGGCGGTGTCAGATGCAGAGGTGGAACCGGAAGCAGGGTTTTGCGGTTCTTCAGGTCACAGAGGCCTTTAACTTGAAAGTTGTTGCTAGTGAACCGATCCGCTGTTCTCGGGAGATATTGATCTTTGTCGAAGGCAGGCTGTCCTCCCAAGGTTTTGGAGGTTGCTGGGCTGTGGAACGAGTCGTCTTTTGGTGCACGATTGTCGAGGGCTGCAGACAGGACAGTAGGACTGGGGCCAAGTCAGTAGCTCTCTGCAGTCTTCTCTGCTGGTGTGGCTTTGTAGTATCTGGCTCTTCTTGGGTCACCAGGAACTGAAGTTCAGGGTCTGGGGATGCCACCTATATACTAGATTTAGGGGCATTACAAGGTATTGACAGGTAGTGGCCAATGGGCCCCTTACCTAGGGTGTCTACACCCTCTATTATGCCCATCTTCTGTGGGAGGGAGACACAGTCTTTGCCCTGATTGTATAATTTCCACCATCTTTGAGATAGTGGGCATCGAAAAGTGTACATAACATCAACTCTAACACCTGAGGGGATGGGGTCGGCAAAAGGGGGCAAATCTCCTATTCTTTCTAAGTTTTCCTGCCTGTCCTCCCACCAGAAAGGAGGTGAGGACAGGAAAGGGGCCTGCTCCCTCAAACAGGAGAGGCTGGGGTCACCTTACAAAGGCGGCAAGGCCTTTGAAGCTACACGCCACAGATGGCTCTTCCAGACCAGAGGGAGGTGTGAACAACTCCACCCAGGAAAGACATTGTCCTTGACCTCTGAGCATGCAGGTACTCACCCCATGAGGTCAGAACGCTGTCTGGTGGCAGAAGGCTGGCTTAGGCCAGTTGGTGACCACACTATGGGTTGGAAGGTTTCAGGGGACCCCTCTAAGGGGCCCTCCGTGTGCAATTTTTTAATAAATCTGACATTGGTTTGGTACAAAACATTCCATACTTCAGTGAAGCCATCAAGGAGCTGTGGAACTCGTAATGACGAGTGTCCAGCCCATGTGCTTACTATGGCTTCCCTGGTCACTTACAATATCCAGGAATCGGCAAGCATATTGCAGGGGCATATTTCCTCATGCAGATATGCCCTCACAGGAGATATAGGGCTAAGGCTAAGGGCTGGTAGAGGGGTGTCTTACCTATATCCCATGCAGAGTCTTGTGGACATGGCACACAGGAATGTGTGCAATGTCTACTCTTTAGTTTTGTCTGCACCAAGGCACACAGTCTGCAATGGCAGAGTGCAGGGCCTTGGTGAGGGGACCCTAGGGTGGAACAATTTGTGCTGCTACCCTTCGGGTCCTTCTTCAGTGCCAACGCCCTACGTACCAGGGGTAACATTTACCAGGGACTTGCAAGGAGCACTGAAGTTGTGCCAATTGTGGTACAGTTTTGGGGCAAGAACACTGGTACTGGGAACCTGGTAGTAGAGACCCAGTACACCTTAGTCAAGGTTGCATCCAAGGCTAGGCAAAAAGTGTGTGCGATGGGGAGGTACTGCAACAAAAACCCAGTCTTCTACAGGGGAATTTGTTTGGAGGCTGGCTACATGCAAAATAAAGGTAGCCCATCGTTTACTACCCAACAAAAAAACAGAAAGACAACATCCTTTCAGCCCATGATGTTGTCACTGGACACACATTGTGGCAGTCAAATAAATACTCTTTAATACATGATGGTCTGCAACAGAAAAATAAGATTTATTTACCCAAATTCCGCTTAGGGTGCGCTGTCACAGTCCCGGTCAATTAGATTTAGGGCATTACTTATAAGTGTCATAATATATATTACTTATAAGTGGCACAATATATATTACTTATAAGTGGAACAATATATATTATATTACTTGTAAATAATCTTTGCAATTGAGCAATGTGGAGACAATGCTCTTTTGCAGTGTTTGATGCACGTTTTAAAAGGAATGCCCTGTAGTTCCTACATAAAAATACTTGTGGCTGAACAGAAAATGTTGCAAAACGAATGTGTCCTTTTCTTTGTTTATATTATATGGAAAGTACAGACCAGTTTGCTCTAAACCATGCTACACAAGCAGCAACTACTCTGCAAATGAGCATTCACTCCACGCTTGTAACAGTGAAAAGTTTATCTAGTTTGAGGCCATGTGTACTTGCGACCTCATTTCAGATAACTTAGGGATGTTTACTGTTACCTATGCTTAGATCGTGATTCCGATGATGTTAGGAAGGCCTCCAAACGGCATTTGCTCCGTCCGAATCGGGAACGTGTCTTTCCGACCGAATCGGAAAGGTTTCCGACCGGCCGAGTAAGATGCGAGTTAGGCGTTAGGAATATCCCAATCCGAACCCAACAGCATTCGGAATGACTGAGCCGTATGGAGGAGACTCGTACGTCTCTACGGGCTGCATTTCAGAACGACCGATTACGATGCCGGACAGCCTTTCCGAATCGTTCCGTCAGACTCGAATCGGCAGTCGGAATCAGACCAGGGGGTGCCTGCCACAGGGTGCCCAATTTTCCCCAGCCACCCCTTTCTTCAATGGGAGCCTATGCATTTGGTCGGAATATAGGCTCTCATTCAAGTCAACGGGAGTCCGACCGAATCGTATCTGGAAGCATCCGGATGCATCGTACTCGGTCGGTCTCTCCCAATCCGAGTCGGTTGGAAACCATTCCCAAACTGATTCGGTCGGAATGATTTCCAAACCGCATTGGAATCGGCCCCCTAGTATTCAGACAAAATATCGAAATTAAAATATCGTCCTACCAAAATATCGTGATATGAAAATATTGTCTGCAAGAATATCGTTGTCAAGAATATCGATTTGAAGGTAAGTAATAACGATTTTTAAAATATCAAATTCATTTATATCGTTTACAAAAATATAGTTGTTTATATCGTTTTTCTTGATTATTGTTGTGTTTTAGTATATATTTTAATTGTATATGATGTACATTTTTTGTATAATTATTGTGTATGTTTTTAATATAGTTAAATGTTTAATCATTTTTTAATTTAAAGTAATTAATTTTTTTATTTTTAGTACCATAGCGCGTTTTGGGGTGTATAGAGGAACAAGGTGGGAAGTAATTTATTTATAATAAATAATTAATTAGTTTTTATTTTGTATTATTTATTTAATTGATAATTATATTAACCGTGCAATTATTTTTTTTAATTACATTTTAGGTGCAGGTTGTGGGGTAAAGGGTAGGAAGTAATTTAATTTTAATTAATTAATAATTAGTTGGTAATCAATATTCATTTGATTGATAATTATGTTAAAAGTCTTAATAATTTTTGTTTAATTTTAGGTGCGGGTTGTGGGGTTTATAGTGGTACAGGGTGGGAAGCAGAATAATTATGATTAATTAATGATTAGTTGTTCATTAATATTAATTATTTTATCAATAAATAACTATGTTAATTGTGTAAACATTTTTTTATTTTTTTTGGTGCGGGTTGTGGGGTTTGTAGGGGTACAGGGTGGGTAGTAAATTAATTCTAATTAATTAATAATTAGTTGCTAATTAATATTAATTATTTAATTGACAATTGTTAATTGTGTAATGTTTTTTAAATTTTTTATTTTAGATGTGGGTTGTGGGGTTTATAGGTGTACATGGTGGGAAGTAAATTAATTGTAAGTAATTAATATTTAGTATATAATTAATATTTATTTGATAATTATGTTAATTGTGCAGTTCTTTTTTTTATTACTTAAATTTCAGGTGTAGGTTGTGGGTTTTGTAAGGGTATAGGGTCGGAAGTAAATTAATTGTAATTAAGTAATAATAAATGTTTTAATTGATAATTATTAAATGGACAATTATGTTAATTGTGTTATAATGTTTTGTTAAGTCACATTTTAGGAGCGTGTGGGGGTATAGTGTGGGAAGTAAGTTAATTATAATTAAGTAATAATTCATTTTTAATTTATGATAATTAGTTTATCGATAAATATTTATGTTAATAGTGTAAATAATTTGTTTTTAAAGTTATGTGTTATTTGCGGATTGTGAGTTTTGTAGGGGTATGAGGTGGGAAGTAAATACATTTAATAAATAATTTTCAAATAAAATTATTTATTTAAATGAAAAATATTTTTTGTTATATTTGTAGTTATTTATATGTATTTAACATTGTAATATGTATTTATTTTATTTTTAATATAAAATATATTTGTATTTCTTTTTTATATATTTATATTTTTATTTGTTACTATGTTTTTGAAATTATTTTATTGTGTTGAAGAGAATTTGTTTGTTTTTAATGTTGCACTGCCTGGAGTGGGAATAGTAAATTTTACCCCTTTGCAATCCAACACTTTCCCTACTGTTGCACTTATTGAGTTGGAATAGTAAATGTTACCCCTCTTCAATCCAACACTTTCCCAACTGTTGCACTGACTGGAGTGTGAATAGTAAATGTTACCCCTCCGCAATCCAACACTTTCCCTACTGCTGCACTGACTGGAGTGTGAATAGTACATTTTACCACTGTGTGATGTAACAGTTCTCCTACCGTTGCGTTGCATAAAGTGGGAGTAGTAACACTTTGCCTACTTTTGTATAAATTGCAGTGACAATAGGATATGTATTAAATGTACAATTTTATATATTTTTTATATTATTACAATTTATATTATGTTTTTGCTTATTTAAATGTAAAACATTTAGACTTATTTATGTTTTAGATGTGTAAAATATTTTTTATTAAATTCTAAAAAATGTAAGTTGTTTACTTTTTTATTTTAAATAAAATGTTTTTAAAAATTTTTTTTTGTTATTGGTATATATGTTTGAGATATGTATTTTTATTTTATGACATTTAAAAAAATTAGAATATACATTAAAATTATTAGTTTAATCGTTTTTAAGTACATGTGTATATATATATATATATATATATATATATATATATATATCCGTTTAACTTGTTTAAAATAAGTTTATTTGTTATAATTTTTCAAATATATATTAAACCCTTTAAAAAAAATAATTACTATTTAATATTTTAATATTTAAATTGATATCTATTCAAAAAACAATATTTAACACAATGTCATTAATAACAATATTATTTTTTCTTTATTTTTGTACTTACCATTATAAGTATAAGATGACAATGTTTTTGACAGCGATATTTTGGTCATGATATTTTGGTATAGCGATATTTTGTCAGTGAACCCCTATACACAGGCATAATCTAAAGTTACCCCCATCCCATATACCTTCTTGACAGCAGTGCATTTATCTTTTTATCACAGGAGACGTGTAAGTAACAATCTGATACTTTGAAACCTATTCTCAACGGTCTCATGTTGTCAAGTAGAAAATAAATAGTTTATATTTTTCATTAAGTTTGGAAAATCTAGGAACTCTCAGCCAACCTGTTGGTTAAGGTGAAACACGTGCACATTTTCAGCCTGAGGTGACATGCATACAGTTCAAAGCATGGGAGGCATGCATTAACCGTAGCATACTAGGACAACGAACTACTGCAGACAATGAACCGCACAGCTGGCCAAGTGATCCCATGAAATATGGATGTTTCACCCAGAGTCCCATTCAACGACTTTGCATACTGGAACATGCAGCCCCGCTAATTACGGTCAAAAATCAAAGCCACAAGTTACAGAGTGGTGTTACTTGCAAAAAAGTCAGAACTGGCTGAAATGGGCCCAGTTTAACTTCACTGCACAAAAGAACTAAGATGAGATAAAGTGCAGTGTGTGTCCAAAAACAATTGCAGCAAACATGAAGCTCTCTGAAGGCATCCACACAGTGTGTGAGTGCGAGTCAGATTGCCCCCAGTGATCATTATGTGAGGCTGGGGTGGTAGTGGGGATTGAAATTACATGCACTTTGCACATCTTAATGGAGAAGCACAAGCACTTACTTATGTTTTTTAATTTAGAGGCTGAGCAGAGGTTTGCCACGGGCTGGCTCACACGAGCCACACCTTCTGGCAACACTGTCTATGCACCTTTCTGAATGTCTGGAGCGAAAAAGACGTCCAGCAGCACCAGTATTAACTCACACGGGAAGCAGACACCACAAGCGGAGTCTGTGCAGTGCGTCTTGAGCCATGATGTCAAACTGAGCAGACTCAATATATTGCCTTCCCGCTCTCAAGCATCTACCACACCCTTTCCCAGCTCGTCACAGGGTCCCAAGGATGGAGTCACAATGCTCTTCGCTCCCTGATTAGCATGGAGGCTTAGCGCTACAGGGCTTGAGTCGAAAACGCCCAGGGCTAACTTTACCTCCACGACATCAGGAGGTGGAGATGGGTCCTTGATGTTCAGTCTTTGCTGAGCTGATGACCTCCCAGGCCATAGGGCTGTGAGACTGTCAGCCTCAGCCCGGCAAATATTGTAGCCTAGGAGAGCAAGTAGAAAAATTGGCCGGCCTGAGACATGTCTCGCTGCACGCACTAATTTCCACCTCACAGGCAGCAACAACGAGTCTAGTCATGAGTGGCAGACAGTGCCTCTATGATTGCTTTTATTTTAATGCGGAAAGTAAAGGGGGCGGAGCTCCTATGCCCTCCTGCATAAACCGCCACTGGCCCAGAGACACCTAATTCTAAATAAGAGGTGGCTACACCTCTCCTCTGCAGGAAATCCTTTGTTCTACCTTCCCCCTTCCTGACTTAGGCTCACCAGCAGGAGGGCAGAACAGAGTCTGGGGTCTGCGGCAGCACTGGCTTGCACGCAGACCCTGCCAGGCTACACAGGTAACATGCAGGGTCCTCTAAGGAGTCCCCCCAGTACATGGGATCATGCAACTAACACTAGAATCGGTGTAGTTACATAATTCCAACATTTTTGATACCAAACATGACCAGGTTCAGTGAAGCCATTATAAAGTTGGACATCTTGAGTTTGCCATTGTCCACTTCATACCTTAAAATGGCTTCCCTGCACTTACACAGCCCAGAGAATGGAGTGCAGAGTTTGTAGGGGTGCCTCTGCTCATGCAGGGGCACCCTCACACTTAGAACCATGCGCCCTGCCTGTAGGCTGCAGGGCCTACCTTAGGGTGACTCATAGGTTTAAGTGCAGTGACTGGGACATAAGGTGAACCTTATATCTAAAGTGAAAGGTGCATGCACCATTTCACACAGGCTGCAATGGCAGACCCGCAGACAGTTTGTTAAGGCTCCCATGGTTGGCATAATACATGATGCAGCCCATGGGAGACCCGTGGTGTACCAATGCTCTGGGTACCTTAGTACCATATACTAGGGACTTACAGTGGTATACCAGTATGTCAATTGTGGGATGTGCCAAGTACTTTCAAGTCAATTTGAGAGAGCGCACACTGACATGGGGGTCCTGGTTAGCAGGATCTCAGTGTATTACAGTCTAAACATACTGACACCAGGCAAAAAGTGGGCGCCAACCATGTCAGAAAGATCCTACTTTCCTACACCCCGAAAAGCCAGTCATCCTCAACCAGGTGTGGCGCCCCAGGGCCACCATCATTGAAATCGGTCTGCCCAATGAGGTGGAAGTGTTCAATCCACAATGAATTGTGAACTTTGCTGCTTCTCTCCTGTTGGCAACAGCCTGAGAGAGTACGGCCCAGGCCTCCTCCGGGACCTGTGGCAGCCCTCACGCAACCGTGTCCCACAGAGCGTGGGAGTAACGGCCCAAAAGGCATGCAGTGTTTATAGACCGCATTGCTAGGCTGGCAGAAGAAAACATTTTCTTCCCCCAAAGAGTCCAGCCTGTTGGATTCCCTGTCCAGGTGAGTGGTAGGGAATGCGCCCTGGGAAGTCAGGCTTGGACCACCAAGTTCACCAGGGTAGGGAGAAAGTTTGAATCTCCTGGTGTGGGGCAATGGCGCCGGGTGATCGTCCTATTCACAGGCGCCCCTGTGTTGGGTTGGGACCAGGTCCTTAACAGAACTTCTGTGAGCGCATCATTGAACAGGAGTAGGGGTTCCGATGAGGAGACACCCAATTGCAACACGTCTGTCAAAATGCTGGTCTTGACTGCCATTGAGGGCAACTGAAGGTCACGGACCTCCGCCGCCCTCTGCACCACCATTGAGTATGAGCCTGCCTCCTCTGTAGCCACGGTAGGGGGAGAAATCATAAGTATCTAGAGAAGTAGCCAGTCCACGGACTTCACCCACTTCCTCACTCCAGTCCATATTAGGGTCTTTTGTATATGGCAGGCATTCTTCAGGGTCCAGCAACCCCACCCATTCCTCCCCAGTCCTAGCCCATGAGAATAAGGCCCAGGCTCCAATCTAGGAACCAAATGTCCTGCAGGCGGCAGACGACGCACACCTGGCTCCGTGTCGGATTCGGGGCTCACAATGGGGTTGGTGGCGCCGGAAGCGTCAGCATCGGGCCAAGTGTCAGGGAAGGTCAAGATGATATGACTGGCGTCGGTCCTGATCAAGGAATGGATCCCTGGAGGCCTACCGGAGCCACCGGCGTAGAACCAAATGGGGCACTCTCTTGCCCCGCTGGGCCCGAAAGCACTTCTACAGGGTCGTACCACCCAAAAAGGAGACGCATGGCCTTATAAAACTCTGAGTTGAGCGGGGGTTGCTTCGGCTCCCCGAAAGTCGGCGAGGAGCGGAGTCGGCACAGGCTAGGAAGAACAGTGCCTCGTGTGCCGATGCTCCCCCATCTCGTGGCATGACTTGGTGTCATGGTTGCGTTCCAGGCACCACAGACAGATAAGGTGCAGGTCTGTCACCGACATCGGTTGATGACAGGCATCGCAAGGCTTAAAACCTGTCTTATGAGATGACATATCGACACACCAGGAGGTAATACCTCAAAAACAGTCGACAAAACATCGAATAAATTCTGTCATAAATAAATTCTGTCAGCGCTGGCTGACGTGGAAAGAAAAGAACTGACATTAGTGTGCCTGAGTGGCGCCTATATAGGTGCCACAGACATCACTGCCAGTGCTGACGCTAATGACGAAGCCACACTGAGCCAATCAACGCCACCTACCAGTGCACAGTGGTATAGCTCATGAAAAATCTTCTGGATCCAGTTTGATGCCTGGAGAAATTCAAAGTTAAGGAATTTGCGGCTAGAAGTCTCAATCAGATCTAGCAATTGGTGAATTCAGTGAGTTCTCTCCTGTTGGCAACAGCCTGAGAGAGTACGGCCCAGGCCTCCTCCGGGACCTGTGGCAGCCCTCGCGCAACCGTACTAAAACATAAAGCAAATTGCACTTCAAGCATTTACTTTTTTTTTTTTTTTTTTAACTTAAAAGAGTAAATAAGCTCTCTAAAGTTGACATTAAAAATATACTTAGTAAAACGCACACCTTCCCGTTCCCTTATCCTACTAATTTACTATAAAATAATTGAAAGAAAATAACTTCACTCACCATCTTTCCATTCTCTTGTTGAAGGGTTAATAATCCCAAACAATTCATCACAAGTCACAGCTTTAGGATCTAGGTCCACGGCAACCGGCTTCCTCTTCATGTTCTGATAAGTTTTGTTCAGGCACTTTAATACCTGAAGTGTAAGAACAGAGATAGATGTGACATTGGGTATGTATCAAGAACTAAAAAGCCACTTACATGTTTTTACAGTTCTTCAGCATTTATATCATTCAAAGATTCACAGACAATTCAGTATTCCTTTTAGATTGACTTAATTACCAGATTTATACATATAAATAATTTTTGAATCCAATAGAACACCCAAGTCAAATCAAATCAAAACATAGCTTTATTCGATTTCTGTTTAGAGAATCAAAAAAGCGCATAAAATCACATAAGTATTACACAAGATAACACAGCAAAAAACATGAAATAAATAAACATCGTACAGTGCTCTGACGTTAAAGGTCACTTGTTTGGAGCCCCTTTACATATTTAGATTTTTGGACAATTAGACAGTCACATTAAAATCGATTTCCTACATTTCACTACAATTTTTAAATACATTGATAAAATCCATACTATGTATTCATTTTCTAAAAACTGTAATGCTAAAAAGGCGGGGCGACATTGTCTAAAACCGAGGTTTTTTTTTTTTTTAAAGGGGGTAAAATCCATTTTTTTCTTTGCACATTATAAAATTTACAGAATAAAACCACGTGAAGTGTTGTTTGCTCCAAACGATCGCCACAGGGGCACAGTTGCATAACTGTCGAAAAATCGTTCATAGTTGGGAAGCTTATTAGTCTGTGCAGTATCCCTAGTCTAAATCTGGTCAATAATAGTCTGTCATAAGTGCCGCAGACAAGTGTGATATAAGGTTGAATGCTATGCGTGGTTAAGATCGTTTGGTTATACAATACTGTGGGCTTTGATATTTCTATTGTTAATCTGAGTGATTCAAGTAGGGTTAAGCTTTTCACTTTTAACACTTTTCTTGTCAAGGTGGTCATTGTGCTCGGCTCAGTATAAAACTCTGGGTGGCCTAGATCATGCATAAAATCCCGCCTGTACTTTAGCCACGCAATTCTTAAAACGCCATCCAATTTAAAAATATGGTTTAAAATGTCCTTGTTGAGGTTGGTTTCCTTAGATGTCCATATCCTGTGCCATAACAGGATTGGTTCCACTCTTATAAGATCTGTAATGTATGGGACACCCAATTCAGAGTGACGGACATATGAGGAGGTACTGCCCGGGACTGCCAATATGTATCTTAAAAACATGTTTTTGACAACTTCAAGAGCCTGAAGATTGGAGTATCCCCAGACCCCAGTGCCATACATGGCCGTCGAGACACACTTGGCCCTGTATATGTGTAGTAGCTCACGCCGAGGCCTCCTGCCCAGCTTATTCGCAAAATTAACTAGGGCGGCGGTGGTTTTCATGAAATCCAGTTTTCTGGCTTGCACAGTTTGGGTCCAGGTACCATTTTGGTCGAATAGAATGCCCATATATCTGAATCGGTTTGTAAAACCCAAGTCATTATTGCCCAGTCCTCTGCTACCACCTCAATTATCTCAGTACTACATAATTGGTTAAGTACATACTCCACTACACTAATCACTAACTTACAATTCCCAATATTTACTCTGTAGGAAGCTGGCTTTTTATGTAGTATACCAAAAAGATTTAGACTATGTAGAAAGTCCAGACGACCCTTATTGCCTTAAAGAGTTTAAATTAATAATCCCAAATGCTCTTTTGCGGTAGTGTGGGCGAGTAATTTAGGCTTATCAGAGGGTAGTGTAATGCATTTGTTGAACACACACAGAGTCAATAAATGAGACACACACTCGAGAAGAAACTCAAGACCAATTTAATTTTAACACCAAGAACTTCGTTATAGGATAAGTACTTGTCAGTTTATCAGTTTTATGCAGGTAAGCAAAAAAGTTCACTTAAATGCGTTTTTACACAGTAATGCTTTCCTATGGAGAAAAAGGTATATACTAGATACAAGTACGTGCAAACAATTCTCAGGGGTCCTCTTAAGCACTTAAGGGGCAAGGGGGCAAGGGGGCAAAGTACCACCAGCAGTTTAAGTTTACCTGCCCACGAGTGTCCGGGTGCTGGACTCGTTGAACAAGTTACTTACCTTCGGTAACAATATATCTGTAAGAGACATAGATTAGTTATAGATTCCTTACCTGTAGAATTACCACCCAGGCATCAGACTGGATCCGGAGAATGTTTTCGTCAGCAGTAGCCCTGCACGTCGAACGTTGGCGTCGGTCGGCTCTGCGTTCGTCGTTGGCGTCGTGGTTGCCGGGATGACGTCGTGGTAGCTACTTAGACGCAGCCCTCACGCGCTGACGTCAGTTCTTTCACACGACATTCCACGCCAGAAGCACAGAGCCATGCAAGACACTGACCACTGGTGCACAAAACTAGAGCCCTGAAAGGGATTCCCGGACCCTAGAAGTCAGTTCTCAGAACGGGGAGGATGGGTGGGGCAGTAAGGAATCTATAACTAATCTATATCTCTTACAGATATATCCTTACCGAAGGTAAGTAACTTGTTCATCTGAAAGAGACTATTAGTTATAGATTCCTTACCTTAGAATAGATACCCAAGCAAAAGCAACCCCGGAGGTGGGTCTGCGAACCTAGTTCATTATGATGTCTGGCGGATCGCCGCCGCCCGTATGGCGGTGGCGATCCGCCCGCCATTTTCATCCGCCCGCCTCACATTTCCCCTGCCATATTACGATGGCGGTGGGGACCCAGGCGGACGGAAAGACCGTCCGCCAGTTTTCGCCGGTAGGTAATCCGCCCGATTGCCTACCTGGCGGAAGAGGACTGCAATATGGTGGCGGTGCCTTGCAGGCACCGCCATCCATTTTACGATGATGGCGGTCTCATGCCTTTCCATGGCGGAGACTCCGCCATGAAAAGGCATGCGGAGAATGCCTTTGGGGGCCCGTTGCGGGCTCCCAGGTGGTTGGGGGGGTGGGTGGCTGCACTTGGGGGGTACTCTCCAGGCAGTAGTGTTTCGTGAACGTGTGCAGAGATGCCCACGTAGCTGCCTGACAGATGTCACTGAGGGGGACTTCCTATCCCAAAGAAGTGGTAGCTGCCGTGGCCCAGGTGGAATGGGCGCGCAATCCCACTGGAGGTTCCTTCTTTTCCAAAGAGTAGCAATATTTAATGCACAAAACGACCCACCTAGAGATGGTCCGTTTGTGCACGGCCCTACCTCTTTTGGCGCCCGCGTAGACGACCAAGAGCTGGTCATCCACCCGAAATTGCTAGGTGCGATCCAAATAAAATGAAAGCGCACATTTTGGATCCAGACTGTGGAGCCTCTCTTCCTCCTTAGAAGGATGTGGAGGCCGAAAAAAGGTGGGCAAAGTGATGGTTTGACCAATGTGGAAAGAGGTAACCACCTTGGGAAGAAAAGAAGGTCTGGTTCTGAGGATGACCTTGTCCGGATGAACAGCCAGAAAGGGAAGCTTTGAAGAAAGAGCTTGGAGCTCACTCATCCTGCGAGCAGAGGTGATGGCAACCAGAAAGGTAGTCTTTAAAGTAAGAAGTCTGAGAGGACAGTTATGAAGTGGCTCAAAGGGAGCGCACATAAGGTAAGTAAGAACCAAGTTTAAGTCCCACTGAGGCATTACGAAGGGAACAGGAGGAAAAAGATGAGTAATGCCCTTAAGGAATGAGTTACTTACCTTCGGTAACTATGTATCTGGTAGAGACACAGTCTAGCCGCAGATTCCTTAACTTAGAATATTCCCTGGGCGTCAGACTGGATCCGGAAAACTTTTTCCCCAGCAGTACCTCTGCACGCCGGGAGGCGGCGTCGCCCGGCTCCGTCCTGACGTCGTCCACGGAAGTGACGTCAATGGAGCAATAAAAGGCCCTCCCGGCGTGCTGACGTCAGTTTTCTACAGTGAAACTTTTCCGCGTCACAACGCGGAGCCATGACAAAAACTGCGAGAGTATAGGAACAGTGTGTACAAAAAAAAGCAAAAATCGTTGAAACAATCATGATAAGAAACATGAGAATGATAAATAAATCATTAGAATGAGAAACAACACCATGTTGAAAGAGTACCCAACACACGAAGGGACTGAAGGGAGCGAACAGAGCACCCGCCCCAGCAAAGTTCCATCAAGGCGAAGAGCCAAGCCCCCCAACCCCCGCTAAGAGGCAACGGCAGCGGAAACGAATGGCATGACAAACGAAGGACAGTTCGCAACTACAGGAGGGAACTGTAAAGACCCACAAGACTGGAACAACGTGAGTTACGACAAGTGACCAGAAGTGAACATCCACATAGAACGTTCACCACACCCCTTCCCCAGTGACCTATGAACTGTAGCATAGTCAAAGAGAATCTCAACCCAATCGACTGCAGCATAGACAAGGATAAACAGACGAGGGCGGAGGGAGGGCAGGAAAACATGAGAATCTCCACGCTGGGGGAAACCAGGTGGAGCAGCATTGAAAAGCACAGAACCCAGCCACCCAAAAATGAGAATGGGTGGAGGGCCAGAAAGCCCAAAACAGAATGACACACCCTGCCCCAGAGGGAGTTCACGAGAGCACCCCTCAGGAAGACCAAGGCCACCTGTAAGGAGGCGAGGTGGAAGAACCCCACCTGAAAAGGCTTTCGCAGAGCGGGGAGGATGGGGGGCGTTAAGGAATCTGCGACTAGACTGTGTCTCTACCAGATACATCATTACCGAAGGTAAAAAACTCGTTCATCTGATAGAGACATCTAGCCGCAGATTCCTTAACTTAGAATAGATACCAAAGCCATACCGCAGTGGAGGAGGGTCTGCGACTGAAACCCACCAAGTCCCAAAAGAACTTCTCCGTCAACAACATTGACGAATCACGGTGGGAACAGCAGCACCAGCGCGGCTGACACCAGACCTATGAAGCCCCATAAGGGAGCACTAGCAAGGGAGGCAAAGGCACTACAACCCGTCAGAGGACGGTACAAAATCTCCCTCGTCCAGACAGGGACGACAGAAGACACAGAGCCAGAAAGGGCAGTGCAGAACGGAAGAAAGTTTAGAAACGTCTGCAACAAGATGGTAAACTGAACACCGGAGTCCATGAATCCGCCAGAAACAGAGGTCCCAGAAAAAGGTACAATAGAGCATGCTATCGCCAGAGCATACCCACGGAACAGACACCACAGAGGATGCCGAAAGGTGAAATGTGAGGGGACAGATGTCACCAAGCAGAGATATACAGAGTCATGACTACCAGGAGATACAGGCATGTGGATGACAGGATACACACAAGGAGTAGCTTGAGAACTACACCACCGCCAAACAAATCCCAAGGAATGGGATTACCAACAGCCCACCTGCGGCGGCAAAGAGAGGCAGGCGCATCACCAGGTAGTCAACCAGCCAACCGTACCCAGAGGTACAAAAGGCAAAGGGAAACCGGCAAGGCCGGGGAGAGAGAG
The DNA here is from genome assembly GCA_963921515.1 of Calotriton arnoldi. NCBI lineage: Eukaryota > Metazoa > Chordata > Amphibia > Caudata > Salamandridae > Calotriton > Calotriton arnoldi. Next base: position 4,141,873 of record CAWUFW010000397.1, read on the forward strand.
AGAGAGAGCGAGAGACACAGAGACAGAGAGACAGAGACAGAGAGACAGAGAAAGAGAGACAGAGAAAGAGAGACAGAGAGAGAGACAGAGAGACAGAGAGACAGAGAGAGAGACAGAGAGACAGAGAGAGAGAGAGAGAGACCGAGAGAGAGACAGAGAGAGACCGAGACAGAGAGAGAGAGAGAGAGACCGAGAGAGAGACCAAGAGAGACCGAGAGAGAGAGAGAGAGACCGAGAGAGACAGAGAGAGACAGAGAGACCGAGAGAGAGAGAGAGAGACAGAGAGAGACCGAGAGAGAGAGAGAGAGACCGAGAGACAGAGACACAGAGAGACACAGAGACAGGGAGACAGAGACAGGGAGACAGAGACAGGGAGACAGAGACACAGAGACAGAGACACAGAGAGAGACACAGAGACAGACAGAGAGACAGAGACACAGAGACACAGAGAGAGAGACAGAGAGAGAGAGACAGAGAGAGAGAGACAGAGAGAGACCGAGAGAGAGAGAGAGACCGAGAGAGAGAGAGAGAGACCGAGAGACAGAGACACAGAGAGACACAGAGACAGGGAGACAGAGACAGGGAGACAGAGACAGGGAGACAGAGACAGAGACACAGAGAGAGACACAGAGACACAGAGACAGAGACACACAGACACAGAGAGACAGAGAGACAGACAGAGACACAGACAGAGACACAGAGACAGACAGAGACACAGAGAGAGAGACAGAGAGAGACAGAGAGAGAGAGACAGAGAGAGAGACAGAGAGAGAGAGAGACACAGAGACAGAGAGACAGAGACAGAGAGACAGAGACACAGAGACAGAGACACAGAGACAGAGAGAGAGAGAGAGACAGAGAGAGAGACAGAGAGAGAGACAGAGAGACAGAGACAGAGAGACAGACAGACAGACAGAGAGACAGACAGAGACAGACAGAGAGACAGAGACAGACAGAGACACAGAGACACAGAGAGAGAGACAGAGACACAGAGAGAGAGACAGAGAGACACAGAGAGAGACACAGAGAGAGACACAGAGAGAGAGAGACAGAGACAGACAGAGAGAGACAGACAGACAGAGACAGACAGAGAGAGACAGAGAGACAGAGACAGAGAGACAGAGACAGAGAGACAGACAGAGACACAGAGACAGAGGGGCCGATTCTGATTCAGGCCGGAAATCACTCCGACCGAGCCGGACCCGGAGAGATTTCCGACCGAATCGGACTCTAGCAGCCCGACCGAACGAGTACGATGCGGACGCATGCTATCGGACTCGATTCGGTCGGACTCCCATTGAAGTCAATGGGAGCTGGTCGTACAACGCGTACGCGGGCTCCCATTGACTCAATGGGTGCGAGGCGAACAAGGGCGCCCCCTACAGTGGGTACGCGTCGATGCGAATCGCGCCGTACATAGACAGGTAGGGGGGACCGACTGGTCCCCCCTGTGTGCGACTTGCGCGGCTACGCATACAGGGGGGTCCGACACGGACCCCCAAAGTCCGGCTCCGACTGCTCTTTCGAGCCGGACGGCGCGAGTCGGTCGGACTGCTCGAGGCGCGCATCGTACTTGCCTGGCCGGGGAACGTCTCCATTGCGCGGTGCGAGCCGTGTCCGTGCGAGTCGGTCGGAGCGGGTCGGACCCGCGTACGAGTCGGTCGGCGATTTCGCGAGCGCTCGCATCGTACTCGCTCGCCCGGACGCACGTACGAATCGGTCGGGAAAGAGGGCTCCGAATCGGATCCGGTTAAGCCGAATCCGATTCGGTGCCCTACCGGCCGAGATCGGAATCGGCCCCAGAGACAGAGACAGAGAGAGAGACAGAGAGAGAGAGAGAGACAGAGAGAGACAGAGAGAGACAGAGACAGAGAGAGACAGAGAGAGACAGAGAGAGACAGAGAGAGACAGAGAGAGACAGAGAGACACAGAGAGAGAGAGAGAGAGCCCGGGTCGAAAAAAAAACATACCAGGGCGAGGAAAAACCGAGCGGGCATACTCTCTCACTGTGTGTATAATTCATGCCTAAGACAAGAATGTAGATACAGTGATATATAACAAAAATGAAGGGAAAATGAAAACACAAGGGGGAAACTCGAAGAGCACGCCCCAGAGAAAAGGAAAGTCACACAATAGGTACCAACGGCACCGGTGTGAAGCGTAGCAGGACACAACAGTGTCAAAAACACTGAAAGGCGACAACATCCCCTCGGACGGGGACGGAACCATGGCTCCCCGCGAGGCAAGCGGGAACACTGATCACCACACTCACGCGGAAGTAGTGGGAAACACACAGACAGAGGTCTGTTAGAAAAAGAGGGTCAGAGACAGACCCATACAGGCACTGCATAATGGCAATGAGTATCCTGAAGAAGAGTACCGGACCGCATCATACACAAAAGCAACAGTGCCTTTAGTTATGAGTGGCAACTCACAACCAGTGAAACACCTGGAGTGGAACACAGAACCGTGGAATAAGAGCGACAGCCCTGAACCACTAAAGTGAATCAGAAAAACCCCCACAGAGGGCAGGAACGGAAGGACCTGAACCCCTGCGTGTATTAAGCAAAGGGACCAAAGTCCCTGCCAGGAAAGTGCATAAAGAAATAGGGTACAAAGGAACACGCAGCAGAAAAGTAGCTGGCGGAAACACCACAGCCCAAAAGCCCCACGGGACCTGAGCCATGAGAAAAGGCGTAAGCACTTCCCCACACCAAGAATAGAACGCAGCCAAGACAGGGGCGGAAGGACACGTCCTGCGTTCAGTGACAGCAAACATAGCTGGTGTGTACACACATAGAGTGTCTCCACAGAGACCGGAAAGAGCTACGGACCAACCGTAGCCCACAACACAAAACCCCAGGAGAGAACCGCAACAACCTCGCGGGTCTCACAAGAGTGGATGCCCTACAACCGTAGGAAGAGCGTAGACAAAAGAGAAGTAGCCGTAGAAGACTCCGCAGGAGCTGTTGAAACTTCCCGTGCCAGGAAGAGCGGCTACACAATAGCCAACAAGTACCCCACATAGGGTATGCCACATCCCATAAAAAGGGACACCTTTGGAGCCGAGCTCTTAGACAGAGGACCAAAAAGAAACACAGAAACAGCTGGCCAGCTGAAACAAAAGAAGGACAAAACGGCGAAAAGCCGCACAGTCCGGTCAGGTAACAACGTCCGGAACCCAGAGACGGAGTACCAGAAAAAGCAGTGACAATACTGCAACTAAAAGCCAAAGTCCACAACCAGGACTACAAACCATGGAAATCACCGCCTCTCCCATGTGGCCGCCCCACCCGCATCCGTCACCACTGTGTACTCCGGTTGGGGAAGGGAGAGGGATCTGCCGTTGACCCAATCCTGGTTCGTTAGTCACCACTGCAATTGACGTGCAGTACCCTCCGAGATCTGAAAACAATCGGACAGATTCCGCTGATGCTGTGCCCACTAGAACCTCAGGTCCCACTGCAGAGCCCGCATATGCCACCTGGCATGATCTACCATCAGGATGCAGAAGGCCATGAGGCCCAGCAGCCTCAGGGTCATTCTGACCGAAACCCGGGATAGAGGCAGAAAGATCGGAATCATAGCCCGAATATCCCGGACTCGCTGCTCGGGAGGATAAACCCGAAACTGCGTCCTGTCCAGAACCGCTCCGATGAAAAGGAGCTTCTGAGAGGGAGCCAGGTGTGACTTCGGCACGTTCATAGTGAACCCCAGCGAGTGCAAGAGGTCCGCCGTAGTCTGGAGGTGGGAGACGACTGCCTGGGGCAAGTCCGCCTTCAACAGCCAGTCGTCGAGATAGGGGGAAGACTAGAACCGCTGATCTGCGCAGATGAGCTGCGACCACCGCCATCATCTTCGTGAACACTGGTAAGGCCAAAGGGGAGCACGGTAAACTGAAAGTGCTCGTGGCCCACCGTGAACCGCAGGTAAAGCTGGTGGGCAGGCAGGATGGGGATGTGAAAGTAAGCGACCTGCAAGTCTTGCAAGTCCAACGCTACCATCCAGTCTCCAGGGTCGAGGGCAGACAGAACCTGAGCTAGCGTCACCATTTTGAACTTCTCCTTCCGGAGGAAGCGGTTGATGTTCCTGAGATCCAAGATAGGACGCAGGCCTTTGTCCTTCTTGGGCACCAGAAAGTAGTGGGAATAGCAACCACGACCTACTTCTGGGGTAGGAAGTCGCTCGATGGCTCCCTTGGCCAAGAGAGCCGTAACTTCCTGTTGGAGAAGGGCCAGATGATCCTCCGACATTCGATGGTGCTGAGGTGGCATGGTTGGGGGGGGTAGTCTCAAAGGGGAGGGAGTAGCCCCTTCAGACTATCTGCAAAACCCACCTGTCCGATGTGATGGTGCGCCAGTGGGAGAGGTGATGGCGAATCCTGCCGCCCACTGGCGATCGGTGGCCCTGAAAGGTCGGACTAGGAGAGTTTGGAGGCTGCTGCAAAGGGGGCACTGGTGGACTGGCCCGCTCGCTGGCCCCCAGACCCACGACGGTGGGTCCCACATCCCCGGCCGCGCAGGGGCTGAACAGCTTGCGCCAGCCTGTGGCTCTGGGTGGAATGTGGTGAGGCACCCCTTCCATAGCCACGAAAGGGGCGAAAAGCAGACTGCGCAGGGCGGGTGGTGGAGAGGCCCAAGGACCTGGCTGTAGCCCGAGAGTCCTTGAAGCGCTCTAGCGCATTGTCTGCTTTGTCGCCGAACAGGCGATGGCCATCAAAGGGCATGTCCATCAGGGTAGCCTGGACATCCCCGGAAAAGCCAGTCAACCTCAGCCAGGCGTAGCGTCGAAGGGCTACCAACGTGGAAATTGTTCTGCCTAGCGAGTCGACGTGTCCAGTCCACATGGATGGTAAACTTGGCTGCGTCTCTCCCCTCGGCGACTGCAGGGGAAAGCACGGCCCGGGCCTCCTCCGGGTACTGGGGCAGCTCATGCGCTACCGTATTCCACATGGAGTGGGTGTAACGGCCCAACAGACATGCAGTGTTTACCGACCCCAGTCCCACGCTGGAGGAAGAAAATATCTTCTTCCCAAAATGGTCCAGCTTTTTGGATTCCCTATCAGGCGGAGCGTTAGGGAATGTGCCTTCGGACGTCGCGGCTTAGACCACCAAGCTCTCAGGGGTGGGGTGTTGGGAGAGGAAAGTGGGGTCGCCCAGAGCCGGGCAGTGGCGTCGGGAAATCATCCTATCCACAGGAGCCCCTGTGTTGGGCCTGGACCAGGTGCCCAAAAGGATGTCAGTTAGGGCTTCATTAAACAGCAGCAGGGGCTCCGAAGAGCTCGCTGCCGGTTGAAGCACCTCTGTCAGGAGTTTAGTCCTGACCGCCACCGTAGGTAGCTCAAGGTTGAGAGCCTCGGCCGCCCTACGCAACACCACTGCGTAAGAAGCTCCCTCCTCCGTAGCCACGGTAGGAGGAGACAACATGCCAAGGTCTGGGGAGGTATCCAGACCACTGGCTTTCCCCAACTCCTCTCTCCAGTCTGGATCATACTCCAACTGGTCAGTTAAAGGGTCTCCAGACCCCTCCCAGTCCTCCTCTGGTTGCAAATCTGGCCTGAAAGAACCGGGGTAGAACAGGGGTACAAAGGTACCCGTCGGCGCCGGATCCGGCATCGGTCGACGTCAGTCTGGCTCCTTGTCCACGTCGGGGTGGAGGCCAGGGTCGACGCCGGCTGGGGACACAACCAGCGTCAGCTGCGGTCGTGGTGCGGGTGGAATCAGCGCCAGTGGAGGTGTTATGAGGTCGACCGGCGCCGATCCGGATCCATGCCTGGATCCAAGGGGACCCTGCGGTGCCGTGGCCGGAGCCGTCGGCGTCGAAGGCTTAGGGCCCCCAGCCGAGTCCGCGGGGCCCGAAGGCACGCGAGCGGAGTCGGGCTGCCCAGAGATGGCATGCATCGCTTCGTAAAAGCTGCGAAGCTGGGCAGGGGCCGCTCCGGGTCCCGGAAAGGGAGGGAAACTCGGAGCCAACCCTTCGGGCTCTGCTAGCGGAGCCGCGGGAGGGGCACCACCTGCATCCCTCGTTGCATCGGCTGCAGACGGGGAGAAGTCGAAGAGCGACAATGCTTCTTCGACTTCTTCTTGTGCTTTGACTTACCTGAGGAGTGCTAAGACTTCGAAGACGAGTGGTGGTGGTGGCTCCGCGACCAGTTCCTCGACCTCCCACGCGACCGGGACCTTGAACGGCGCCGAGCAGAATGCCAGGCCTCGAGAAGCTTTTGGGACCGCTCTCGCAAAGACTTCGGATTCATGGTCCGGCAGTCGGAACACGACTTGGGATCGTGGTCGCATTCCAGGCACCACAGGCACACGCGGTGCGGATCCGTCACCGACATCAGTTTTCAGCAGGAACCGCAAGCCTTGAAACTGGGCATCCCTAACGTGCACCAGGAGTCGAAAGACTCAATAACAGTGTCACCAAAAGTCACCAAAAAAGTCAATCAAAAAGTGACTGGAGGTACCGCTCTCTCCGGATCTGCGCTGGCTGGCGCGAAAAAAGAAAGAACTGATGTCAGAGCGCGAGGGCGGCGTCTAAGTAACTACCGTCACGGTGACCACGATGCCAACGACGAACGAGGAGCCGACCGACGCCATCTTTTGACGCGCAGGGGTACTTCTGACGAAACAATTCTCTGGATCGGGTCTGATGCCTGGGGGTAATTCAACAGGTAAGGAATCTATAACTAATTGTCTCTTTCAGATGTTAGCCTTGCAAGCTACATCGTAGGCAAAAAAGGGGGCCCCCTAAAAATAGGCTGCAGAGGGAGACTTGGGGACAAGTCCAGGAGCTTCCAAAAGGGGGCTCGGTTTGTGGGATTCCTGGGAGCAGGGGAGCACTGTCGGTTGTCATGGACCCAGGCCGGAGAGCTTAGCGCCGAGGGTTTTGGTCGGCTGGTGGCTGTGCATCAAAGGCACCCACGGATCTCGGTTAGATCTGCAAAAGGGGACAAAACAGGACTGCTGGGCCACTCTTGATACTGGCGTCCCTCGTCAGCTGCTCAGTCTTGCAGCATTGGAGTCTGTATTGGACTCAAACAAGCTTTGGTTGCTGCAAGGGGTCGTGTACCCCAGGTATTGATGCAGGGTGGCTCTGTTTGGTCCTGGCGTCTTCTCACTTGGTAGCGAGACGGATCTGACCTCTAGAAGCACTTTAACATCTTCCTGGGTGGCTGCTACATCGGTGGGCAAGGTGAACAGCTGAATGGTCAACCGGATGTTGCAGTCGGTGACTGCAGGCAAGCGGCTCCTCCACTTCAAGGGAGATGCTGACAGCTTGGAAAAGTGCTGGAGCCTCTCTGAGGCTTTTGGAAGATGTACAGCAGCAGGACGAGTCGGTTGTAACAATTGTTGGGACAGGAGCAGATAGGCAGGGTTTGGCACCAAAGTCCACCAGCAATCATCAGTTTTTGCTTCTTCGTCTCTTCTTTGTCCTCTTCATTCTTCAGTCAGACGAATCTAAGTTCCTGATGTCAGGGGCCTACCTAAATACTCAAAATAGGGGCTTTAAGGGGAGTGAAGGGTAGTAGCTAATGGGCTACTTACCCTTGGGGCCACTACACCCCCTATATGACCACTTCCTGTGGGAAGGGGGAACAGCACTGTCTCAGAATTTCTATTTCTACCAAAATCAAACTGGTGGAACCTTTTTTCGTTGGGCAGCCTACCTTACTGGTGTGACTGGACTTGTAGTGAATCACGCCACCTAGCATAGCTAATTTCACTGCCTCTCCTGGTTCCAAATGGGCCTCAGGAAAGGGGGTGGCGTCTTCCAGGTCTGGGGAAAGCCAGGATTGCATATCAATGGCAACAGGGGCTTTGAAGTCCCAGGCCTTGGTGCACAAGTTACTAACTTGTGTAACGATATATCTGTAAGAGACAGTAGTTAGTGACAGATTCCTTACCTTAGAATATCCCCAGGCGTCAGGCTGGATCCGGAAAGTTTTTGAGTAGCAGTACCCTTGCGCGTCGGTAGGCGGCGTCGTGCGGCTCCGCGTCGGTCGTCGGGATCGCCGGGATGACGTCGCGGGCAGTACTTAGACGCCGCCCCTGCGCGCTGACTTCAGTTCTGTACACGACTTTCCGCGCCAGGAACGCAGAGCCATGCAAGAAGCTGACATAGGTGTCTGAAAAATACTAGGGCCCTGAAAGGGATGTCCTTAACCCTAGAAATCAGTTCGCAGAACGGGGAGGATGGGTGGGCGGTAGGAATCTGTCACTAACTACTGTCTCTTACAGATATATCGTTACACAAGTTAGTAACTTGTGCATCTGAAAGAGACACGTTAGTGACAGATTCCTTACCTTAGAATAGATACCCCAGCAATACCAACCCCGGTGGTGGGTCTGCAAACAGATTCAGACAAGGAAGTCCCGGAGGACAGAACGGCCAAAGAAGCCGTCCCTCCGGACCTGGCTGTCAAGGCAGTAATGTTTGGTAAACGTGTGCAGCGAGGCCCACGTAGCTGCCTGACAAATATCCTGCAACGGAACACCGCGGCCTAAAGCTGTGGTAGCAGCCGTAGCCCTGGTGGAATGGGCACGCAGCCCAACAGGAGGCTCCTTCTTAGCCAAAGAATAACAGGCCTTGATACACAAGATGACCCAGCGGGAGATGGTCCTCTTGTGTACCGCCCGACCTTTTTTGGCGCCCACGTAGCCAACAAAGAGCTGGTCATCCACCCGGAACTGTTGTGTGCGGTTGATGTAAAAGGCAAGCGCACGTTTTGGGTCCAGACGGTGGAGCCTCTCTTCCTCTCTGGAAGGATGCGGAGGCGGAAAGAAGGTGGGCAAAGTGATGTTCTGCCCAATGTGGAAGGCAGTAACCACCTTTGGCAAGAAGGACGGACGCGTCCGAAGAACAACCTTGTCTGGATGAACAGACAAAAAGGGAGGTTTGCATGAAAGAGCCTGGAGCTCACTCACCCGCCGAGCGGAGGTGATGGCTACCAGAAAGGCAGTCTTCAGAGTAAGAAGACGAAGAGGACAGTTATGCAGAGGCTCAAAAGGAGCGCACATTAAAAAAGTAAGAACCAAGTTTAAGTCCCACTGAGGCATTATAAACGGAACAGGAGGAAAGAGGTGTGTAATGCCTTTAAGAAACCTTTTAACAACAGGGGACTTAAAAAGAGAGGGCTGATCAGGAAGCCTGAGGAAGGCCGAGATTGCACAAAGATAGCCCTTGATGGTACCCAGGGCAGAACCCTGTTGGGCCAGAGAAAGAAGGAACAGAAGAACCTCAGAAAGAGGGGCAGAGAGGGGATTCACAGCCTTTGCTGTGCACCATGCCACAAACTTGTTCCACCTGCAGGCGTATACCACCTTAGTGGAGGGACGCCTGGCTGCCAGAATCACATCACAAACTTCGGGAGGCAAGTCGAAAGGAATCAACTGCCGCCGCTCAATCTCCACGCAAGCAGGTGTAGACTGGACAGGTTCGGGTGGAGGACCGTCCCCTGCTGCTGCGACAGAAGATCCTCCATAAGAGGCAGACGGATCGGGGGATCGACGCTCATACTGAGTGGCTCGGGATACCAAACTCTTCGAGCCCAGTCCGGAGCCACAAGGATGACTTGGGCCCGGTCGCGCCGAATCTTCTTCAACACTCTGGGCAGAAGTGGTATAGGCGGAAAGGCGTACAATAGACCGCAACTCCACTCGCGACGAAAAGCGTCGCCGAGCGAATGCCGCCTTGGAAATTCCAACGCGCAGAACTGCTGACATTGCGCTTTCTCTTCGGTGGCGAACAGATCTAACCAAGGCTCTCCCCACTTCTGAAAGAGACCTTGCGCCACCTCCGAGTGAAGACGCCATTCGTGATTCATCATGCACCTGCGGCTGAGTTCGTCCGCCCTGGCGTTCAGGGAACCTGCCAGGTGTTGAACCATCAGGAAAATGCCCTGATGTTCCAGCCATGTCCAAATGCGCAGAGCCTCCTGACGTAGGGTCCACGACCCCACCCCGCCCTGTTTGTTGCAGTACCACATGGCGGTGGTGTTGTCTGTGAACACCTGCACTACCTTCCCTTTGACAGAGGGAAGGAATGCCTTGAGTGCAAGTCGGATCGCCCGGAGCTCCAGAAGGTTGATATGGAGCCGGGACTCCGCCGGAGACCAGAGGCCTCTGATCTCCGCCTCTCCCATGTGACCGCCCCATCCCAGAAGGGACACGTCCGTCACGACTGTGTGCTCTGGCTGGGGAAGGGAGAGGGATCTGCCCCTGACTAACTGACTGAAATATTTATAAAGCGCTCTAATGCCGAGGCGTCTTGGCGCTGAGGTAATAGCCATCCACCAGATTTGGCAGGCCTAGAGCTTAGAGAAGAGCCATGTTTTAATCAGCTTTCTATAGAGATTCCTGCTTGGCTGCAGTCTCATGTGGATTGGGAGGAGTTCCACAACTTAGCAGCTTGGTGGGAGAACCCCTTCCGCCCCATCTAGCTCTTCTTATAGTAGAGAGCAGGACCAATCCGGTATTTGCCGACCTGAGGCAGCGTACCGGCAGATATCGTGGGAATAGAAGTTGAATATATGACGCCCCTCCTCCATAGAGGGCTTTATGGACTAGGCATAGAGCCTTAAAATCTATTCTTCGGCGAACTGGGAGCCAATGGAGACGTTTTAGGCTTGCGGATGTTGGATGGTGTTTAGGTAACTCTAGCAATACTCGTGCGGCCGCATTTTGTAGAGACTGTAATTTAGAGAGTTGACCCATTGCCGGTTCGAGAGCCACCACTGCAACTGTTTTGCAGTCCCCTCCGAGATCTGGACGTGATCGGACAGGTTGCCCTGGTGCTGCGTCCACTGGAACTTCAGGTCCCACTGCAGAGCCCGCATATGCCATCTGGCATGAACGACCAGCAGGATGCAGGAGGCCATGAGGCCCAGCAGCCTCAGGGTCATCCGTACCGAAACCCAGGATAGAGGCTGAAAGATCGGAATCATAGCCTGAATATCCCGGACTCGCCGTTCGGGAGGATAGGCCCGAAGCTGCGTCGTGTCCAGAACTGCTCCGATGAAAAGGAGCTGTGGAGAAGGAATCAGGTGCGACTTCGGCACATTGATGGAGAACCCCAGCGAGTGCAGGAGTTCGGCCGTAGTCTGGAGGTGGGAGACGACTGCCTGGGACGAGCCCGCCTTCAGCAGCCAGTCGTCGAGGTAGGGGAAGACTGGAACCCCTGCCCGGCGCAGATGAGCTGTGACCACCGCCATCACTTTCGTGAACACCCGAGGGGCACTTGTGAGGCCAAAGGGGAGCACGGTGAATTGAAAATGCTCGAGGCCCACCATGAACCGCAGGTAACGCCGGTGGGCCGGCAGGACGGGGATGTGGAAATAAGCGTCCTGCAAGTCCAACGCTACCATCCAGTCTCCAGGGTCGAGGGCAGTCAAGACCTGAGCCAAGGTGAGCATCTTGAACTTCTCCTTCCGGAGGAAGGGATTGACGTTCCGGAGGTCCAAGATAGGACACATGTCCTCCTTGTCCTTTTTGGGCACCAGAAAGTAGTGGGAGTAGCAACTACGTCCTACTTCTGGGGTCGTAACGCGCTCGATGGCCCTCTTGGCCAAGAGGGCCGCAACTTCCTTCTGAAGAAGCACCAAGTGATCCCCTGACATGCGGTGGAATTGAGGTGGCATGGCTGGGGGGATGGTCTCGAAGGGGAGGGAGTAGCCCCTTCGGACAATGTCCAAGACCCACCTGTCCGAGGTGATGGTACGCCAGTGGTGAAGGTGATGGCGGACCCTACCCCCTACTGGCGTGCTGTGCACCTGAAAGGAAGGACCAGGAGGGCTTGGAGGCCGCGGACGGGGCGGGGTTGGTGGCCTGACCCGCACGCTGGTTGCCTGACCCGCCACGGCGGGAGCCATGTCCTCGGCCAGGCGAAGACGCTTGCTGCGCGGGCCGGTGGCTGGGCAGCGGACGTGACTGGGCGCCCCTTCCGTGGCCACGAAAGGGGCGAAAAGCAGACAGTAGCGGAGGGCGTAAAGCAGAAAGGCCCAGGGACTTGGCTGTAGCCCGCGAGTCCTTAAAGCGCTCCAGCGCATGGTCTGCTTTGTTTCCAAAAAGACCGACCCCATCAAAGGGCATGTCCATAAGGGTGTTTTGGACATCACCCGAGAAACCAGTGGTTCTCAGCCAGGCGTGACGGCGCAGCGCCACTGTCGTCGCAAGCGATCTGCCTAGCGAGTCGGCGGTATCAAGGCCACATCTAATGGTGTATTTAGCCGCATCTCTTCCGTCCGCAATGGCGCGGGAAAGCAGTGTCTGGACCTCCTCAGGACACTGGGGCAGAACTCTCAGAGAGGGGGTTGTAGCCCTCAAGAAAACTAGGTTTTTCTCTTGAGAGGAGAATCCCATATGATGAAGCATGTCACCTTTGGTGAGTGAGGGATTTCGTCCTGAAAAGGGAATTTTCCACGGTTAGATCTGTGTGTTATAGGCTGTGTTTTTTATAAAAGAGCTTGCTTCAAATTATTCTTTTTCTTAAAAATAAAAACCCTTTTCTGTATTTTTCAGATTTATAATAGACCCAAGGATTTGGTGCGTAGTTTTCAGTTCGTGATTATTTGGGGATATAATCCTGTGCAGGTCTTTAAACTTCCCTAGGACCCTCCTGCTTGAATGAGTTGGTGTGTAATGTATGGATGGATTCATAGTCCCTTCTTTTTGTGTTGGGCTTCAATAACACAAGTGCAGATGGTAGCTTCCCTTTTTGAAGAATTATGAAAGAGAGGGGGGCCTTATAGGTTGAAATGTTTTTGCTTGGGCTAGGTAAACAATGTCTGTGGGTTAGGAGAATTGTTCACTGTGTAAGGCTTGTGACTAGGAAAATTGTGGACTCAGGGTTAATGAAGATTACCGGTAAGAAACTGGGACATTAAAGGAAGGTGAAGGCTCCTGGGCTCATTTTAACTGTTTTCCAAATTGCTGCCATATCATAAACTCTTCTTAGTCTCCATTTATGTATTTGCCAGTACACAATCATTGAATCCGCCCTGTATTTTCTCTCTTAGTGTAAATAGAAATACCAACAGATTATTTCCCTCAGAACAAGAACGCCACTTAATGTGCCACAGAACAGCATACAAAAACTAAACAAAAAAAGCACTATCAGTGCACTAATGATTTACAGTATAAAAAGCCAAACCTAATTAGAAAAACTGTTTTTGATTGCTTGTTGGGATTATCCAATTTATATTTTCGTTATTTATCTATATAGATCATATGTAACCCACCTGAGATTTTCCACAGCCAGCATTTCCAATTACAAACACAGAATGCCGCACTTGTAAAAGTTCTTCCAATTGGACAATCTTCAGTACAAAGCTGTCCTCAGCTTGCAACTTCAGATCCATTACAGACTGTTTAATTATCTAGAATAAAATATCAGTCCAGGAGTTATAGTATGTAAAACAAATGTGCTAGTAACAATCAGTGCACTCTTGCAACGTTCACATGTTTTAAACTTGTTTTCTCAAAGTCATGTTTTTTTCTCAAAATGACTGCTCTATAACTGACATTCAGCAAAATGTAAAGTGTAAGTAATGCTCCTAAACTAAGTGGTAAATGTATCCCAAGCTCGATATTCATTCCTAGCTATATGAGCAAAAGACAAACACGAATTTTAAACATTAATAGTATAGCACAGAATTGTTATTGTGTGGATATACAATAATATTATAATACAAATAAACGTATTAGGATATTGAGTTAACATTAAAAATCATTACATATGGTGTTTTAATGCCGGCTTAAAAAATGTGTACTAAGTAATCAAAGCAGTTATTTTAAGAATTCAAAAGACTGTTATAAAAATGTAATGAATTTCCACGACTATGAGTCCTAGCTTTTAAAAAAACAACCTGGCTAAATAAAGCTAAAATTGAGGGTAAAATCATATTTATTTAAATTACATCGATTTCCACTCAATTCTTCCATTTTATCATTTGTTCACCTATTTTACATTACTTCAAACCTTTGTCCCTATATGTCTTTCTGTCATTGAATGTTTTTGAGGCTAGTGTTATATATCTAACTACCTATGGTGTGGTAGTTGGCCCAAGGAGCATAAAATGGTACCTTCCGAAAACAATTGGCAGTTTGCTTCCTTAAAAGTTAACCCCAAGATTTTTTAAATTTCTGCATTGAGGAAGAGACACAGGCTAAACAAGTGATGAACAATTTCAATGCGGATTGTACAAATGTAACAAATTTGATGGACCAAGAGCCCACAACCTGAAGTAGACAAGCATACAAAAGGCTAAATCACAAGAATTACCATTTTACAGACGACTGTAGACTACAGTTAAGATTGAGTCGTCTGTGCATGGTGTTAGAATTAGTGGTGTATGTTATTTGTAGATATCCTCACTTTTATTCAAATCCTGTATAAATGCATCCTAATTAATTCTATCATTTAGGAGTATTTAATCTGGTTCTTATTCACCAAACCAAGAGTACAATAGGCCTATAACTGGTAGTTTTCCAGCTTATTTAAAAAAAACACAAGGAAAATATTTAAGATTTTTGTATTTTCAAATATAGATATACCAGTCAAAGTTTTACAAGAGTTGTAATCTACATTAAAGCACAAGTTACTTACCTTCAATAATGCCTTATCTGGTTGAGACTATCTAGCCGCAGGTTCCTTACCTAAGAATATTCCCCAGGCGTCATACTGGATCTGGACATTTTCGATGAGCAGTACCCCTTCACACCAGTATGTGATGTCATTTGGCACCACATGGTGTCGTCCGCACCATAAGTGAAGTTCACAGTGTCTATAAAGGCGCTATCCCAGCATGCTGACGTACGTTTCTTTTTGCGGCTTTCCACACCAGAAGTGCGGAGACGCGAGGAACACGGACCACTGGCATGCCAAGCTAGGGCCCTAGAAGGGCAGAAACTTATACTTTAAAATCTGTTCTCAGAGTGGGGATCTTGGGAGGGTCAGTAAGGAATCTGCAGCTAGATAGAGTCTCTACCCGATAAGCCATTACCAAAGGTAGTATCTTGATCATCTGTTAGAGACTTCTAGATGCAGATGAACAAGTTTCTTATCTTCGGTAATGCCTTATCTGGTAGAGACATGATCTAGCCGCAGATTCCTTACCTTTGAACTTCCCAGGCATCAGACTGGATCCTGAAGATTTTTCTTGAGCAGTACCCTTGCGCGCAGATAGGTGGTGTCAGTCGACTCTGTGTGATGTCGTTGGCATCGTCTCTGTCATCGTGATGTCCATGTCATCAATATATGCACCAACTCGGCGCTCTGATGTCAGCCCTTTTCACAACTTTCCACGCCAGAAGCGCGGAGCAATGAAGTTGACGGACAGTGGTGTGTTTAGACAACTAAGGCCCTGAAGGGGAACAACCTTGACATTAAGAACTGATTGCAGTGTGAGGAGGATGGGTGGGTCATTAAGGCTAGATCATGTCTCTACCAGATAAGGCGTTACCAAAGGTAAGTAACTTGTCCATCTGACAGATGCATCTAGCCACAGATTCCTTACCTTTGAACAGATACCCAAGCAATACCATCCCCAGATGACAGACTGCTGAAAAGTTAAACCAGAAAGCCCTGTAGGACTGAACGGCCAAAGATGCCTTCCCTACGGACCTGATTGTCCAGGCAATAATGCTTGGCAAACGTGTGCAGGAATGACCATGTAGCCACCTTGCAGGTGTCGAGGCCAGGAATACCACGCTGGAGAGCTGTGGTGGCTGCCTTAGCTCTCAGAGTGAGCTCTGAGGCCTTCAGGAGGCTGTTTCTTTTCCAGAGCATAACAGATCTTAATGTAGAGGATAACCCATCCGGAGATGGTCTTCTTCTGCGCAGCATGTCCCTTCTTTGCTCCAACCAACCCCAAAAAGAGTTGGTTGTCCACCCGGAACTCTGTAGAGCGGTCAAGATAGAACGATAATGCTATTTTTGGGTCTAGATGGTGGAGACGTTCTTCTTCCTTAGAAGGATGCAGAGGAGCATCGAAGGTGGGCAAAGGTGACAGATTTCCCTAGGTGGAAAGGTGTCACCACTTTAGACAAAAAAGAAGCCTTAGTGCAGAGCACAACCTTGTTTGGAAAGACGGTCAGTTAAGGAGGCCGATAAGAGAGTGCTTGCAAGTCAGTCACTCTCCAGGCAAAAGTTATTACCACTAAAAAGGCTGTCTTGATGGTTAGCAGCCGGAGGAGGCAATTGTGCAGCGGCTCGAAAAGTGCACACATTAGATAGGTGAGGACCAAGTTAAGGTCCCACTGGGGTATGATGAAAGGTGAAAAAGGAAACAAATGTGTAAGCCCATTCAGAAATCTATGTACAATAGGGGACTCGAATAGTGATGGTTGGTCTGGCAACCATATAAAAGCAGAAACTCCAACGCAAAACTGCTGATACTGAACGTTCTCGACGGAGGCGAACAGATCTAACCAAGGCTCTCCCCACCGCTGAAAGAGTCCTTGCATTACCTCTGGATAGAGATGCCACTCGTGATCCGCTAGGCACCGACGGCTGAGTTTGTCTGCCCTGGCTCTCAGGGATCCTGCCAGGTGTTGAAGCACCAGGGATATGTCCTGTTGTTCCAGCCAGGCCAGAGACGCAGGGCCTCTTGACAGAGGGTCCACGACCCCACCCCACCCTGCTTCTTGTAGTGCCACATGACTGTGATGTTGTCCATGAACACCTGAATTAGCCTTTCCTTGAGGGATGGCATTGGTAGGAAGGCTTTCAGTGCCAATCAGATTGCATGATGCTCCAACAGGTTCATGTGGAGCCTGGCTTCCGCCCGAGACCAGAGTCCTCTGATCACCACCTCCCCCAGATGGCCGCCCCATCCCAGGAGTGACGCATCCGTCAACACTGTGAGATCTGAGTGGGGAAGTGAGAGGGGTCTGCCTGTGACCCAGTCGCAGTTTGCCAGCCACCACTGCAGATCTTGCACAGTTCCCTTCAAGCTCTGGACCAGATCAGTGAGATTTTCTCGCTGCTGCGTCAACTGAAACTTCAGGTCCCACTGAAGAGCCCGCATGTGCCATCTGGCATGATTCACTAGCAGGATACAGGAGGCCATGAAGCCCAGCAGCCTCAGAGTCAGCGCACCGAAAACCAGGATAGAGGCTGAAACATCAGAATCATAGCCCGAATATCCTGAACTAGCTATTTAGGAGGATAGGCCTGAAACTTACGGTGTCCAGAACATCTCCGATGAAAGGGAGCACCTCGGAAGGAGTCAGGTGTGACTTCGGCACGTTGATCGTGAACCCCAGCAAATGCAGGAGGTTCTTCTTAGTCTGGAGGTGGGAGACGACTGCCTGGGGTGAGCCCGCCTTCAGCAGCCAGTCATCGAGATAGAGGATGACTGGAACCCCTGACCTCCGCAGATGAGCTGCGACCATCGCCATCACCTTGCTGAACACTTGAGGGACACTAGTGAGGCCGAAGGGGAGCACAGTAAACTAAAAGTGCTCATGGCCCACCGTAAACCACAGGTAGCGACGATGGGCAGGAAGGACGGGAATATGGAAGTAGGTGTCCTGCAAGTCCAACGCTACCATCCAGTCTCCCGGGTAAAGGAAAGAGAATCTAAGCCAGGGTGAGCATCTTGAACTTCTCTTTTTTGAGTAAGTAGTTGAGGGCTCTGAGGTAGAGGATAGGACGAAGGCCCCTTCCCTTTTTGGGAACCAGAAAGTAGCGGGAATAGCAACCACAGCCTACTTCTGGCACCAGAGCCCTCTCTATAGCTCCCTTGGCCAAGAGAGTCAGACTCCCTCTCGAAGTAAAACAAGGTGATCCTAAGTCATCTGATCGTATTTAGGAGGCATGGAGGGAGGGATAGTCTCAAAGGGGAGGGAGTAGCCCCTTCGAACTATCTGTAGAACCCACCTGTCCGAGGTGACGTCCCACCAGTGGTGGAGGTGATGGCGTGTCCTGCCATCAACTGGGTGCCCATGATCTGGGAGGATTGAACTAGGAAGATTTGGAGGTGAAGGAGGGAGGGGGATTTGTGGCCTGACCTTATCTGTGACTGCCCGACCCATGGGGTCAGAGTGAGCCGCGCCCACGGCCTCACAGAGGCTACAGTACTTGCATGGTCATCTACCTAGGATGGGGCTGGCAAGGCGTGAAATCCCTTCCATAGTGACGAAAGGAGTGAAAGGTAGACGCAGGGTGAGATGACACAGATAAGTCTAAGGACTTCGCGGTCGCCCGAGATTCTTTGAAGTGTTCTAGCCCTGCGTCCGGCCTATCTTCAAAGAGATGAGAGCCATCAAAGGGCATGCATAAGATTGGCTTGGACATTCCCAGAGAAGCCAGGCGTTCTCAGCCAGGTGTGGCGCCTAAGGGCCACCATTGAAGAAATAACTCTGCCCAGCGAGTCTTTCATGTCAAGTCCACAAGGTATGGTATACTTTGCTGCGTCTCTCCCGTCTGCAACAGCTTGGGAGAGTATAGGAGGCTGGCCTAGTATACGGTACACACTTATTCAAGTGGTGCACCTTGCACTAATCCAGGCAACCCTTATGGTGATTTTAGTAGTCTTTAATAACCATAGAAAGCTCTCAAAGTGGTAGTTGTGGAGAGCCGCATTCAGGCTTATCTCGAAGGAGTGTTTTCTTTTTTAGACTTGTTATTATTTCAGGATATATACATCCAGCGGTATACCTTTTGATCACATGCAAACAAAAAAACGAATTGTGCACCAAATCAAGATGCAGTTCATGGGGTTAAGCACCACACTGGATTAACAGTGTCCCAGGGACTATCCAGGGTGCAGACCCCAAATAACATCACAGAGCACAACTGAAGATGCTAGAAGCACTACATATTCCCGTTACGATGAACAAAGAACAGTAATCCATAAATCAAATAAAACATTACAGTTAAAACCGTGGCAGCAAATGACAGAGGCAGTATATAAAAAATGTAAATCCGTATTTGTAAAGCGCGAACTACTCACCCTTACGGGTCTCAAGGCGCTGGGGGCCGTTGTGGAAATTAAGTGAGCTATTGCCCAGAGTCACATGGTGCTGAGTTGAGCTGAGCTGCCGCCGGAGCCGGGGATCGAACCGTGAGCGCTGTGCTCCGAAGTCAGCTGCCCTGGTCGCTGCACCACACCTCTCCTATATTACTATATCCCCAAGTAACAGACTGACTCAATCACACATCTATTTCCATCCCACCCCTCCCCCTGGATGGATCCATAGTACACTTGGTAACAGGTTAACGAGGCCACGCTATATGGCGCCTCTCCCCATGTGTGGCCATCCGTTGACCTAGATTTATAGAGAATATAACCACTGCCAACATAAAAATCTGGCTCTTTAACCAGTAGCTTCTCTTCTTGCATCTGCTCAGTACTCTGATTAGCACCAAGATACCCTCGGGTATACAATGCGCTCTAAAACATTTTAACATAACATGTTTCTATGATGAGTGTTGCACCAACACTGAGGTCAATCAGGCGACCTAACCTCCCATACCTGTCCGTTCCCCTTAACTGGCGGCATCTGATTAGTCAGGGTGACCAGTATCATCTACGGTTTGTGCCTCGGAGTTCCTGGTCTGAGACAGTGCATCCGTGTCCCCACCCGACTGCCCGGCTTTCTGTAGTTTCTCCAGCAGTATCCCCCACATTTCCAGATCTCGTCAGCATTCTCGTCTTTGCGAACCAAGCGTAAATGTCGCTCCTCTGCTACTCCCCATTCGCGCATGTCCGCTCTCCATTTAGACAGCCTAAGGGCGTACAGGGTGCGTCCAATGTATCGTGATACAGCGTTTAGCCAGCCCCTGTCCAAATATCGTAAATTTATATTGCATTCGGTCCCAAGTTTGGTAACCGGCAGAACCCTGAGGAGACAATGCTTGACGGTTGCCTCGACCTGAAGTCTCGTGGCTTCCCGTACCATCTCTAATACCTCCAACAAATAGAGTCAGAGCCGAGTGCAGTCCCACATCATATGGGCAAATTTTACGGGCTCGACACCACAGTGGGGACACATTTGGCGAGAATTTCGTATTAAACTGTGCCAACCTGTATGGGGTCAGGTATGTATGGTGTAGGTAACGGAATTGTATATTTTTGAAGCGAGCATTGCAGGCCACCTCTCAAACCTGTACAAATGCTCACACAACGGTCCACCTTAAGAGTCCCGTATATGCAAGAGCCCCTGAAGGAGCCTGGGTCGAGGAGCACCGAGAAAGTGTGAGACTCACCAGGTTCCTCGGGAAAGGAGGTTCAGAGTTCACAGGCCATGTGTGAAATCTTTGCATATTGCAAAAAATGCGCCTCTGGGATTTGGAACCATTCCCTTGCGTCGGCAAAGAAGAGAAAGGTCCCGTTAAGGTATAGGTCACCCTTCGTAAGAAAGCCCAGTCGAACCACCCTGTGAAGTCAATTACTGATTGAATATGGCAAAAGCTATGTAGCCACTGCAGTGGAAGCGCCATGCATATGGAGCCCTTCACAGCACCAGAGTGACCACGTGCTCCCAGACCCACGCAACCTGTCGAACCACGAATAGATAATCTAGGGGAGTTCCGGAACCCATCATAAGACATCAGGAGACTAGTCCCCGTCCCCAATCCGCTAAGAGATCCTTCTCTATATTTGGGCCCCCCAGGCACCACTGTGCAGCATATTGAAGGAAAGCAGCAAGATAATAAAGGCGTGGGTCTCGTAGGCCTAGTCCCCCCCAAATCCCTATCCAATTTCAGAATCTCTAATTTTACCCTGCTACATTTCCCAGCCCATACCAAAGAGATAAGGAGACTGTTGAGTCTCGGAGGTGGTTCTGGGAATTATGCAAAAAGTGTTCTGGAGGGCACAGAGGCAGTGTGGCAACAGGACCATCCAGGCCACATGACCCATATTAGACATTGGGAGGCGATTCTAGAAGCCAATGGAGGACTTGAGACCCGCAAGAACTGCTCCCATATTCAATGTGTATTGTGCCTCTGCTGAGTGTGTGACCTGGATCCCTAGCTAACAGAAATGATTGCATTTCCATCGGAACTCCGCCTCCTCAGGGTGAGTCACATAAAGCAGTGCATAGTCTGCATATAGGGACACAACATGAACACGGCCTTCCACTATGACGCCCCAAAGGGCCATGGTGGCCGCAGTCGGATCGGCAATGGCTCCATCGCTAGCGTGAAAAGGAGTGGGGACAACGGGCATCCCCGTCTCATGCCCCGTTCTATAGAGAGAATGTCAGAGATCACACCACCACTTCGAACCCTAGCAGTCACTGACAGTACAAGAGTTGAACCCAGGAAAAAAAGTTAAGGCCAAGGCCCATTAGCGCCAGAACCTCCCATAAGTAGTTCCTGTCAGAGTATCTAAGGCCTTTTCAATGTCTAGAGTGAGGGCGGCAGCTCGGACGTCCATTGTCTCCATGGTGTGCATGACATGAGATAACCTTCACAAATTTGTATGCGTTCCCCGACCTGGCATTAACACACATTGGTCCGCGTGGACCAGGTGGGTTACTACGCTACCCAAACGCAGCACCAATACTTTAGCCAATATCTTAGTGTTGACACCTAGCATTGATAAGAGCCGATAGGAGCCAGGCATATATGGGTCTTTACCTGGTTGGAGGAGCATCACAATTTGGGCCTCCCTCATCGATGGTGGCAGAGTTGGACAAGCAGGGTGTCGCAGTACGGATGTAGAGGGAAGTAGGGTGGTCTTCTCACTTCACTAGCCGTTCGCTCATCTACCAACTCCGAGGAACAATATCACTCACAGGCATATGGTCAAAGTTGACGGCAGCGGTGCCCTGCAGCCGCACCCGGGGCAGCCACGGGCTTGCAGGTGGGTCGTGTGGTAGGCATGAGCTGCACCGGGCCGCTAACGCGCTGTCCGGCCTCTACGCACCTCCCGCGGTGCAACCCTAGTCCCAGGGTGGTCTCTGCCAATCTCGATGGCACACAATATGGACGCCCGACACAGATCTTTCCCGTGCTTCTGTGGCCCGAGACAGGCTTCGTCTCACTGTTTAAGTGCTAGGCCACGCTAGTTGCTCTCCCTGTCAGGGCAGGCCCTCTGCTATGGGCTTGCCCATGTATTTGGGCTGCCGCTTTGCCCTACTAGCAGGCAGCCCTGTAGTGTGTTGCGCTGACTCCACTCAAGGGGCCAGTCCCCTGCCCCAGCACCGCAGCAGTACCGCTGATCCCTCCACGGCCATCGAGCGCCGGATCACGTGAGGTTGGGGATCCATGGCCCCGGCAGGTCGCAGCAGACTGGACCTTCCACAGCGGTGAGAAGCGGGCTTGGGCCCCGTTCAACGTCCCCGAAGAGCCCTCGGCACCCACTGCAGTCGGAGGGGGCAGCAATCAAGCTGGAACAGGCGGTAGGGGCAGGAGAAGTGAAGGCAATTGTGCGGGCTGGTGCGGAGCTCCCTAGAGTGAGTCCGCCACGGCCGCCATCTTGGCCACGCCCCCTTTGAAGGAGTGTTAAACAGCTTGTTTCACCAGTTTAATCTGGAATGTAAGTTAGATGAAAAGAAACCACACTGTGTTTAGCAAAGATAAGTCTATTTGTTACAACACAATATCACTATCACATTGTTATATCTCCTACCCAGAGATATCAACACAATACACAACAATACTTCAAAAGCAATCAGGTAAGTAGCACAAAATACATTGGTCTCCAGTTGGAGACCAAACAATATACTAAGAAAGTGGAATGCGAACTGCAAAGAAGAACAGAACTTGGACCAAAAGACCATCAGGAGCCTGGGACACAAGGAACCACTAAAGGTAAGTACCCAGGAACCACACGGAGGTTGTGTGCAGAGTGGAAACACAGCCACCTGCCCAATGGAAGTCAATGGAGAAGTTGCGGTGCAGTTTTAAAGAAGAAGGACCTTTCCCAGAGGACCCTGAAGAAACCCTTTGTAAGACTGAAGGTTGGAGTGCCACCACACCCGTGGATGCCCGAGGAACCAGGTTACCTGCACCAGGGAAGCTAGGTGCACATGGGTGAATTGACATTGGAACTTGCTGTAGACAGCAATGGCAGACTTTGAAGAAGATGCCTCTGGAGAAAACTGTGAAAGAGTCCAGTGGAATCCAAAGTGGATTCTGTAAGTGAAGAACCTCCAAGCAGGGGGTACAGAGTGTATGCCACTCGGAGGAGACCAAGAGGTACGGAGACAATGTCCACTGATGTCGAGAGGTTCTGAAGACCAGACAGTGACCTTGTCGCTACAACTGTGAGGACCAGGTGACACTGAGGAAGAGCAGGAGCCATGCACAAGCTGTCCCACATCGGATGTCAGTGACTAGGAGGTCGTGTACCGTGGGAGCACCGACAAACCTTGGTATCCACAAATGGCGTGGAAGATGAAAAAGGAGCAAGGTTGGGACCAGCAAGGTCCTAGGGACTCACCAACAGCAGGAAAGTCTGAGCAGGCCCCGAGCAAGCAAGGAAGCCCACTTAAGCAAGAGTAGACCCTCAGGAGGACCCACAGGCCGAAGGCTCAGGGGTCGCCAGAGGACTTCGAGCAGATCACCAAAGTTGAAGGCCCACGGTGCAGAGGATGAGGTGAGGACGCTGATCTTGGAGGGAAGAGATGCTGAAGGCTGGAGCTTCTTGTAGCCCGAAGATCTCTGGAGTGCGGAGCCAACAAGCCTTGGCAACGGCAAGTAAATACGATGCACAGGGGTTTGGTCCCAGCAATTCAGACGAGGGATACTGGCCTCAAAATTGCAGAGAGGACAGGTCATGCCTCCACGGAGTTGCAGAACCATCACCTGTGTTGCTGAGCCTCAGAAGTCTGTAGGATAGGAGCAGCAGACCAGTCAGCTTTGTTGCGGTGCCTGCAGAAGCAAAGGAGTGACTCCTGGATGAAGCACAGACACAGACGGTGAAGAAGATTTGAAGAACAGGGAGACCAGGAGCAGCAGAAGTCTTCCTTGGTGCAGTATCGGTTCCTGGAAAAGTCCAGCAAAGTCCAAGTGTCCAGACGGGTTACCAGACTCTTCGTGCCCAATCCAGAGCCACAAGAATGACTTGGGCCCGGTCGCGCTTGATCTTCTTCAGCACTCTGGGCAGAAGTAGTCTAGGCGGAAAGGCGTACAGAAGACCGCAACTCCACTCACGACGAAAAGCATTGCCTAGCGAGTGCCGTCTTCGAAATTCCAATGAGCAGAACTGCTGATATTGCACGTTCTCTTCGGTGGCGGATAGATCTAACCAAGGCTCTGCCCACTGCTGAAAGAGACTTTGCACCACCTCCGAGTGAAGAAGCCATTCGTGATCCATCATGCACCTGCGACTGAGTTCGTCCGCTCTGGCGTTCAGAGAATCTGCCAGGTGTTAAACCACCAGGGATATGCCCTGATGTTCCAGCCATTTCCAAAGTCGGAGAGCCTCTTGACATAGGGTCCACGACCCCACCCCGCCCTGTTTGTTGCAGTACCACATAGTGGTGGTGTTGTCCGTGAACACCTGCACTACTCTTCCCCGGACAGAGGGAAGGAATGCCTTTAGTGCAAGACGAATCGCCCGAAGCTCCAGAAGGTTGATGTGGAGCCCGGACTCCGCCAGAGACCAGAGGCCTCTGATCTCCGCCTCTCCCATGTGGCCGCCCCACCCCAGATGTGATGCATCCGTCACCAATGTAAACTCTGGTTGGGGAAGGGAGAGGGATCTGCCATTGACCCAATCCCGGTTCGTGAGCTACCACTGCAATTGTAGAGCAGTGCCCTCCGAGATCTGGACGCAAATCGGACAGATTCCCCTGATGCTGTGCCCACTGGAACTTCAGGTCCCACTGCAGAGCCCGCATATGCCATCTGGCATGATCCACCAGCAGGATGCAAGAGGCCATGAGGCCCAGCAGCCTCAGGGTCAGTCTGACCGGAACCCGGGATAGAGGCTGAAAGATCAGAATCATAGCCCGAATATCCCAGACTCGCTGCTCGGGAGGATAAACCGAAACTGCGTCATGTCCAGAACCACTCTGATGAAAAGGAGCTTCTGAGAGGGAGTCAGGTGTGACTTCGGCACGTTGATAGTGAACCCCAGCGAATGCAGGAGGTCCACCGTAGCCTGGAGGTGGGAGACGACAGCCTGGGGCAAGCCTGCCTTCAACAGCCAGTCTTCGTGATAGGGGGAGACTGGAACCCCTGATCTGCGCAGATGAGCTGCGACCACCACCATCACTTTCGTGAACACCCGAGGGGTGCTGGTAAGGCCAAAGGGGAGCTCGGTAAACTGAAAATGCTCGTGGCCTACTGTGAACCTTAGGTAACGCCGGTGGGCAGGCAAGACGGGGATGTGAAAATAAGCATCCTGAAAGTCCAACGCTACCATCAAGTCTCCAGGGTCGAGGGCAGACAGGACCTGAGCCAAGGTTAACATTTTGAACTTCTCCTTCCGGAGGAAGCGGTTGACGTCCCTGAGGTCTAAGATAGGACGCAGGCCTTTGTCCTTCTTGGGTACCAGGAAGTAGTGGGAGTAACAACCACGACCTACTTCTGGTCCAGGGACTAGTTTGATAGCTCCCTTGGCTAAGAGAGCTGAAACTTCCTGATGGAGAAGGGCCAAGTGATCCTGCTACATGCGATGGAGCGTTGGTGGCATGGAGGGAGGGGTAGTCTCGAAGGGGAGGGAGTAGCCCCTTCGGACTATCTGCAAAACCCACTTGTCCGACGTGATGTTGTGCCAGTGGGGGAGGTGATGGTGGATCCTGCCGCCCACTGGCAACCGGTTGCCCTGAAAAGTCGGACTAGGAAGGTTTGGAGGCTGCTGCAGGTGGGGCCTTGGTGGACCGGACTGCCCGCTGGCCCCCAGACCCACGACTCTGGGTCCCATGTCCCCGGCCACGCATAGGCTGGGTAGCTTGTGCAGCCCTGTGGCTCTGGGCAGAACGTGGTGGGGCACCCCTTCTGTAGCCACGAAAGGCAGACTGCACGGGGCGAGAAGTTGCTGCGAGGCCCAAGGATGTAATGTAATATAATTGGACACTTATAGAGCGCTTCTATCACTCCAAGGAGCATCATGGCGCTAAGCGGAACCCGGGGTTGGAAACGTACTGGGTGGCTGCGAAAAGCGAGGGAAAGGCATTAGATAAGAGTTCTGCATAGGGCCTCAGATGCTGAGAAAATCCAAGTCTTCAGGGCTTTCCTGAAGAGTGTCTTGGATTGAAACTGGCGGAGCTGGTTTGGGAGTTTGTTCCACGCCTTAGGACCTATCACTGCAAGCGATTTTCCTCCCTTCGAGACGAGTCTAAATGCTGGTATTTTCAACAAATTAGCGTTGGACGACCTAAGACTCCGGAGGGTGTATAGCGCGCGAATCTGGTTCGGAGATAGTGAGGACCTGAGGAGTGGACTATCCTGAAGGTGATTATCAGGACCTTGAACAGAACTCTTTTGTGAATTGGCAGCCAGTGGAGTGTTTCTAAAGCTGCTGATGCAGAGGACCTCCTAGGCCATTTCAGCACTAGACATGCTGCTGTATGTTGGACCATTTGGAGCTTATGTAAAACTGACTTATTTGTACCTGCATAAAGGCTGTTGCAGTAGTCCAGTCTGGACGTGATTAGGGCCACTGCAACTGTCTTTCTGGCCGAGATGGGAAGCAGATCAAAGAATGTTTTGAGTGTTTTTATGATATGAAAACAAGTACCAGCAACTGCCAGTGATTGCTGTTTGAAGGAGAGAGTGGCGTCGAATTTAATTCCCAGGTTTTGGACCACTTTCACAGTGTTGGGTGGGGGGGTGGTGTCGGCAGGCCACCAAGAATTAGGAGAGAAAGTGTTCTCTTGTCCTAGTGGTAGTATTTCCATTTTTTCGGAGTTACATTTTAGATGGTTAGTTTTCATCCAATTGAAAGTAGCGGTAAGACATAGACGTAGGTTTTCTTCTGCCTGTGTGGTGTTATTGTCCAAAACCAGAATTAACTGCGTATCGTCCGCATATGAAATGATCTCTATGTTGAAGGACGATATCAGGATGATCAATGGGGCCATATAGGCATTGAAAAGTGTGGGACTAAGACTGGACCCCTGAGGGACACCGGACAGCAGTGGTTTTTCTTCCGATTTGTATTGGCCTAGTGTGATGACTTGTCTGTGGTTCTGCAAGAAATTCTTTAGCCAGGCCAGGACTGTATGGGAAATGCTGAAGGATGCGAGACGGTCTAGGAGGATGATATGTGAGACTGTGTCGAACGCGGCCGACAGATCTAATAAAACCAGGACTACATTTTTTCCTTGGTCAAGGGCTGCTCTGAGGGATTCAGCTATATACAGTAGGGCTGATTCTGTTGCGTGTTGAGATCTAAAACCGGATTGGTTGGGGTGAAGCAGATTTGCTTCTTCCAAGTATGTTGTCAGTTGGATGTTAACGAGTTTTTCCGTGATCTTGCTGAGGCAAGGTAAAAGAGAAATAGGTCAAAGATTGGAGAGGGTAGAGGGGTCCGCAAGTTGTTTCTTTTGTAGCGGCTTTACAACTGCAAGATTCCATTCTGCGGGGATCTTAGCAGTTGACAATGAAGCATTTATTATTTTGTTTATGATGAGGTTTACGGTGTCGATTATAGCGTGTAGTATCAAGGGAGGGCAGGGATCAAAGGGGGAGCCTGATTTAGTAGTAAGGATTGCCTGATGGGATTTGTCCGGGGTGATCGGCTTAAAAGTTTGCAGAGTCGCTCTATCTTTGCCTAGAGCGGCATCGTTGTTAGTGGAAAGAAAAAAGGGAGGAGAGAAATCTTTTTGTATGGTCAGAACTTTCTGTTGGAAGTAGTCTGCTATGCCGTTGCAGAGGGACTGCGAGGGGGGGGATCTCTTGTTGTAAAACTTTAGGATTGGTGAAGGTGTTAACTATCTTAAAGATAGCTTTTTGGTTTGAGTTGGTTGTTTTGATTACTTCTGTATAGTAGGCTTTTTTGGCTATTTTGATCTGGGTGTGATAGTTTTTGAGGGTCACTTTAAAATTGCTTAGTTCAGTCTGCTCGTAGTTCCGACGCCATCTGCGTTCTAGGGTCCTACAGTGTGTTTGTTGCTCTTTCAGAGTTTGCGAATACCATGGGGCGGAGGGCTTCTTTTTAGGGCGGCCGTTTTGTGAACCTGGGGGTACAAAACGGTCCCTCAGGGTATGAATCCACTGCGTGAAGAGCTGGTTGTCTACTATTGGATCTCCTGACAAGTTAGGTCTGCAGGCTTGCGCAGCTGGATGAAGATTTGGGTGATCTGTCATCTCCTTCCACCTAGGCTTGTCTTGTTGGAGGGACGTGGCATGGCCCTTGGCGTTTGGCACACTCTCGGCTATGATATCAAAGGGGATCAGCTTGTGATCGGTCCAGATTAAGTCAACTGGGGGCTTGACTTTAAGGGTTTTGAGGTTGGAGCACATACAACCTAGCGTGTGACCGGCGTTGTGAGTTGCGGAAAAAATCTGCTGCTCTAAGCCGAGTGTGTCTATGATTTCCTTGAAGCAAGTTGCCCCTGGATCGGTATGTGTGTCAAGGTGGATATTGATGTCTCCTAACAGAGTGAAGTTGGAGAATCTAAGAGTAAGTGAGCTCACTATGTCTCCAATATTTTCCAGAAAGGCCTTGTAGGGCCCCGGTGGGCGGTATAGTAATGCTCCTGCAAACGCGAAGGAGTCTTCTAATTGGAAGTAGAAACTGATGCCCTCTGCTCCTTTTATGTCTGATAGTTGAGATGTTGAACACCTCAGAGAGCTACGATGGATGATTGCCAGGCCTCCCCACGTTGTTCTAGTCTGTCTAATCTCTGAATGAGATAGCCAGGGGGGAGGGCATTGACTATGTCTGGTTTGCACCAGGCCTTCAGCCAGGTTTCGGTTACGAAAAGGCAATCGAGATTGTCATATATTATTAGATCGTAAATATGTTGGGCATGCTTGCACATAGATCGAGCATTTATTAGCCCACTGCGTAGGCAAGTTGGTATGGTGCTATTTTCAGCTACAATATCGCCTAAGAACATGTTTGTAATTCTTGCAACAGATTGGCCCTTTCCAGTTAGCTACATCCAAAGAGTTGTTACAGTGTGGGAGGTTTCTATTTAAGGCTAAGATGGATTCCCTAGTAAGGCACTGACCTGAAGAAAAAAGGGCAGCGTTTCTGGTGCTGGAAGCGTTCCGGACGGGGACGGGTGCAGACGGGCTTGCCTTTGGCGCGCCTTCAGTGCGCCAGCGGCGCGACCGCTGCACGTCGGTGCCATCCCCCACTTTAGTACTGTGAGGCTGGTGGCCCTGGGGAGAGACTAGACCATCTCCCTCTCAAAATGGCTACAGCTGATTGTGCTAGCGGAAGCAAGGGGAAATCTGGCGTTGTTCCTCCCTCCACTCAATCAGCAAAAGCTGTGGTGGACCGGGGAGGAAGTGAGGGCGATAGAACGATGTTGGGATTAAGAGGTATGGACCAAGAGTTTTTTTAAATTAATTCTTAAAACTAAAGTGCATGCGAAAAACAGCAAATGTGACAATTCGTTTCAATTCCTTAATAAAAGAAATCAATGAGTTAGCGGCGCAGTGATTAAAAAAAATTACAATAGAGCTTGTGACAGCGGTGCAAACAACTTACCTGGCACCTAGGTACCCGCTAGCAGCTAGGATCTGGCCGTGGCCCTAGAATCCTTGAAGTGCTTGAGCGCGTTGTCCGCCTTGTCACCAAACAGGCGACGGCCATCAAAGGGCATGTCCAAAAGTGTGGATTGGACATCCCCAGAAAAGCCAGACGTTCTCAGCCAGGCATAGCGCCTCAGGGCTTCAGACTTGGAAACCGCCCTACACAGCGAGTCGGCGGTATCCAGCCCACACCAGATGGTGAATTTAGCTGTGTCTCGACCCTCAGCAACAGCGCAGGTGAGCACGGCCCAGGCCTCCTCCGGGCACTGTGGCAGCACTTGGGCGACCTTTTCCCACACTGTGTGTGTATAACAGCCCAGGAGACATGCGGTGTTCACCGACCGCAGTCCTAAGCTGGCGGAAGAAAACATCTTCTTCCTAATATGATCTAGCTTCTTGGATTCTCTATCTGGGGGTGCAGTAGGGAACACGCCTTTTGAGGACGAAACTTTGACCACCAAGCTCTCAGGGGTAGGGTCGGCAGGGGCCGGGCGGTGGCGTCGGGCAATCATCCTGTCCACAGGGCTTGGACCAAGTGCCCAGAAGGATGTCAATGAGAGCCTCATTAAAAGGCAGCAGGGGCTTCGAAGAGGCTGCTGCCGGCTGAAGCACCTCAGTCAGGAGGTTAGTCCTGACAGCCACCGTAGGAAGCTCAAGGCCTCAGCCGCCCTACGCAACACCACAGCGTAAGAAGCTCCCTCTTCCGTAGCCACGGTATGGGGAGAAAGCATTTCAAGGTCTGGGGAGGTATCAAGACCACTGGCATCACCCAACTCCTCTCGCCAGTCCGACTCCTCAAGTTGGTCTGCTAGAGGGTCAACAGACCCCTCCCAGTCCTCCTCACCCTCCTCTGGCTGCCACTCAGGGCGATAGGGAACGCCAGGGATGAACAGCGGTACAAAACTACCCTCCGGCACCGGTACCGACATCGGACGATGTTGGTCCGGCACTGGGTCCAAGTCGGGGCAGAGGCTGGGGTCGAGCCGCTTGGGGGCACAACAGGGGTCGGGGGCGTCGCCACTGGAATAGGCACCGGGGAAGGTACCGTGAGGTCGACCGGCGTCTATCCGGACCCTGGCATGGATCCATGGGTGCCCTCCGGCACCGAGGCCAGAGCTGCCAGCATCGAAGACCCAGGGTCCCCAGCTGAGTCCGCCGGGCCCGAAGGCACGCCATCAGAGTTGCACTGGCCAAAAATGCTATAAAGCGCTTCGTAAAAGGCACAAAGTTGGGCAGGGGACGCTCCGGCTCTGGGAAAGGGAGGGAAGCGCGGAGCCGTCCCAGCGGGCTCCGAGGATGGAGCCAGAGAGCGACGATGCTCCGGGTCCTGTGTCGCGTCGGCCGACGGACGGGGAGAAGGCAAAGAGCGACAGTGCTTCTTCGCCCTCTTTTTGTGCTTCGACTTACCCGAGGAGTGCGAAAACTTCGAGGAGGAATGGTGATGACTCCGCGACCGGTCCCGCGACCTTCCTCTTGACAGGGACCTCCAACGGCGCGGATCGGACTGCCGGGCCTCCAAAAGCTTACGGGACCGCTCCCGCAAAGACTTTGGGTACATGGCCCGGCAGTTGGAGCACGACTTCAGATCGTGGTCGCGCTCCAGGCACCAAAGGCACACGAGGTGCGGATCGGTGACCGACATCAACTTGTGACAGGAGTCACAGGGCTTGAAGCCGGTCCGGCGATGGGACATCCTTGTGCACCAGGAGTCGAAGACTCGAAAAAGGCGTCAACAAAAAGTCGAAAAAGGGTTAGTCAAAAAAGACTAAGGGGCAAGCCCTTTCCGGATCTGCGCTGGCTGGCATGGAAAAATAAAGAACTGACGTCAGCGCGCAGGGGCGGCCTCTAAATAGACACCGCAACGTCATCCCAGCGACCACGACGCCGAACGCAGAGTCGACCGATGCCACCTACCAACGCGCAGGAGTACTGCTACGAAAAAAATTCTCTGGATCCAGTCTGAAGCCTGGGGGTAATTCTAAGGTAAGGAATCTATAACTACGGTCTCTTTCTGATAATCCTTTCATGAACTGTGAGTGAATGCGAGGAATGCCTATATCTAGAAATTGCAGCAAGCTGTTCCTTGATAGAAGCATGCATCAGCCTAGACCGAGCTAGCGAGATGAGAGAGGGTAGTATCTGCTCAGGTGATGCCTGTAGAGGATGGAGATTTGATTTTTGGCGTCATAAGCAGAAACGTTTCCATTTCAGTTTACACGTTTTCACAGTGGCATCTGCCCTTGCTTTTGAGAGAATATCCCTGCAGTCCTGAGGAATATTCAGCTCTCTGAATTCCTGGAATTCAGGAGCCATGCGCATAAGTGGAGAGAGGCCTAGGCTGGATGAAAGACCTGGCCTTGGCTCATCATCAATAGTGTTGGGGATACTTGTTGGCAAATGTGGTTGGATTCCAATAGTAGGAGATACTCCATATACCAATGCTGTCTGGGCCACCTAGTGGCTATCAGGAGGAGGCGGCAGCACTCCGCTTTCATTTTTCTGAGAACCTGTGGTATAAGAGGGATGGGGAAAATGTATGCATAGATCCCAGACCATCTGATCAAAAATGCATTCCTCCACGATCCTGGGTGAGGGTACCGACTTGCATAGAACTGGCATTTTCTGTTTTAGCTTATTCCGAAGAGATCCAATGCTGGGTTGTCCCAGAGAGAGAAGATCCTGTCCAAAACCAACTTATCCAGCTCCCACTCATTGCAGCTGTCCTTGGTCCTGCTGAGCCAGTCTGCTAAGAGAATGCTTTTCCAGGAACTTGTTTGGCCTGCAGAGTTATCTTGCGAGCTGTGAGCTAGTTCCAAATTTCTTGAACTTCTTTTGAACGCATCAGGGATTTTGTGCTGCCCTGCTTGTTCAGGTAGTGCATGGTGGTGGTATTGTCTGTGCGCACTAGCACTGAAGACCCTGCTATCCTTGTCAGGAATGCTTGGAGACTGAGATAGATGGCCTTGAGCTCCAAGAGATTGATATACATGGTTTTCTGGAGTGGGGACCACTTTCCTTGAATTTGCAGGTCCTGCCGATGACCTCCCCAGCCCGGAAGGCATCCATAATTATTATGAAGTCAAATTTTTGAGGTAAGAACGTGAGGCCCTTTGCAAGATGGGAGGCCTGGGAACACCAAGTTAGTGCTTCCTGCATTCCTGGTGTGATATTTAAAAGGTTCTTGAAAGATCCTTCTGTTTGAGTACATTGCTTTTGTAGCTCTTCCTGTAATGGTCTCATTCTCAGGCGCGCAAGAGGGACCAGATTGATCGCTGATGACATCATGCCCAGAAGTTACTTGAGCAGACGCACTGAAACACACCTTTTTCTGGATAGTTTGAGAGCCAGTTAACTGAGCCTTTGTTGCCAGTCTTGGGAGAGAAAGGTTTGCTCTGGACAATATCTAAGGCTACGCCCCGGAACATTATCTTCTTCGATGGAGTAGTGGATGACTTTTGTTTTACAGTGAGACCTAGTTTGTGAAATAACTGTAGGCAAGCCTCCATGGCTTTGGATGCTTGAGATGCTGTTGGTGATTTTATCAATCAGTCATCTTGGTAGGGGAATACCTGATGACCATCCTTTTTGAGAGAGGCTGCCCCAGGGGCAAGGCATTTGGTAAAAATGCTGGGAGCCGACTTGAGGCCACATGGGAGGACTTTGAGTTTTTTTTTTTTTTTTTAATTTTGTTTATTAAATTTGCAAAACAAAAGAACACCACAATACAATACAAACAAAAAAAACAAAAATAAATACAATACACAAAAATACAACTAGTGCATAAACATAATCATACATATTCCTCCTTCAGCATCGAAACCTACGTGCATCAAATTATAAAAACAAAACAA
The DNA here is from genome assembly GCA_963921515.1 of Calotriton arnoldi. Lineage (NCBI taxonomy): Eukaryota > Metazoa > Chordata > Amphibia > Caudata > Salamandridae > Calotriton > Calotriton arnoldi. Next base: position 4,175,331 of record CAWUFW010000397.1, read on the forward strand.
CTAAAAGCCCCCATTCACCCTCAACAATCATCCTAATACATATCAGAGCCTCAGAGCGGCTGCTCGCCTATTTACTCGTAGCCCCTCTGCTAGCCGCACCCCGCCCTCCCAAAAGCACCCAGTACAACACAGGCTACTCAGCCTCAGCTGCTTTTGACAATAGGTAGAGCCTCAAGGGTCCCCAAATGTCCTTCGGCCTTGAGATGGTAGGCAGACCCTCCGCGTATGTCTCTAGGTTGCCTTTACAATAGACCAAGTCCTGTATCCAATGGTCAACTTTCGGCACTCGCCGCCCTCCCCATGTGATTGCCACTCGCCGTGCGGCCATGAGCAGGGCCAGCCTCATGAATCTACCAATCACGCCCCGAACATGGGGCACACAGCATAAGAGACAGACCAACGGCGTGCATTGTAATTCAATCGCAGCCATATTCTTCACTGCGCGCACCACAGCCTTCCAGAATTCGGCCACCCTCCCACATCCCCAAGCAAGATGCAAAAAGTCAGCATTTCCCTGACCACATCGCACACATGCATCAGACTCTCTCAAACCTAACCGCAGGAGGCGGGCAGGGGTGTGGTACACTTGGTGTAAAAATTTGAAATGTATAATACGTAGGTTTCCATTCATGACAAGAGTACCCGTCAATTCGCACACATATGTCCAGTCTTTCTCAGATATGGGCTCAGGCAGACAGGCACTCCATCGCTCCCAACTCCTGTCAGGCGGACCTGGGCATTCATCCCGTACCATCCTATATAAGCGGGATAGCAGTTTTTTATTGGTGGGAGTAGTGAGCACGAACTGCAGGGACATCAGCGTGGGAGGCTCCAAGGGATAGGTATCATAGTGAGCCCTGACCGCATGCCTGAGTCTGTGCATAGCGAAACTGAACGACAGTGTTTGATTGCTTATATATTGCAAGTCGTCTGTTGTGACAAATGACCCTTCAGGGTAGAGATCCTGCATCCGCTGGAAGCCCGCCTCCGCAAGCAGTCGCATCGATGGGGCTTCGTGAGTGACCGACAGCGCTGCATGGTGTGCTATACACATTGCCGGAGCATACAGCGGCAGCTTGTGCACAAGTCGCCCCACCTCCTGCCAGGCAGCTACAGTCGTGCTCACTGTGTTTATCTCCGTTTTTGGAATCCCTCACGCCCTATGTGTGAACACGCTATGCAATGGTATTGGAGAAGCATCTCCTTCTTCCACCGCGACATGTGGTGTGTAGGCGTGGGGTCTCACCCAATAAAATGCGTATTGAGCTTGTGCACAAAGATAATAGACATAAAAATCCGGCGCCCCAAAACCACCCTTACCATAATCACTGGTGAGCACCGACCATCTCACACGGGCACTCTTGCCCCCCCAGACCAGCTGGAGCAGCGTACCACGGAGTGTAGCAAAAAATCTTTTCGACAGGAGAATAGGGATGTTAGTGAATAAGTACAGATACTGCGGCAGGACCACCATCTTAATAAGTGCGATACGGTCCGCCAAGGAGAGCGGCAGGCCCACCCACACATCCACTTGTTGTTCCAACTTGACCTGCGCCCTCCCATAATTCTCGCGTATCACCCTGTCCGGGTCTCGGTGAATCCAAACCCCTAGGTATTTCACGGGGTCCGCTGACCACATCAAGGGAAACTCCATAGCAGGCTGTGTCATGGACTCCGTCAGTGGGATGATAATGGACTTATCCCAGTTCACTAGTAGGCCCGATAGGCGACCAAAGCGTACGTATTCCCTCAGCAACTGTACTAGGTACCTAGCTGGCTCTTGGACAAAAAGCACCATGTCATCCGCATAGAGCGAGATGGCGACCGGGCGGTAGTTGAAATTCAGTGCCGTCTCCCTATGACGCTGCCTCATGACACACGCCAGGGGTTCGAGTATAAGAGCAAAAAGCAACGGGGACAACGGACAGCCCTGTCGAGTGCCCCGCCGGATAGCAAACGGATCGGATGTCAACCCCCCAACGCGCACCCTTGCGGAGGGACCCGCATAGAGCACCGCTATCCATTGTAAAAATAGAGGTGGAAAACCCATGCGCCGTAGTATAAAAAACATATAATTCCACTGAACCGAATCAAAAGCTTTGGCCGCGTCCAGCATGACCGCCGCAGCCGACATGCTAGGCTCAAGGATGTGGAACATGGAGAAAACCGTCCGGAGGTTGTGTGAGGTAGATCTATCGGGTATAAAACCCGATTGGTCGGGTAGCACCAGACACTGCATCAGTGGTTGCAGTCGGACCGCTAAAATCTTGGCCAGCACCTTAGCATCTATATTTATCAGGGACAGTGGACGATAGGAGTCACATTGATCAGGAGGTTTGTCCTTTTTCAGTAGTGTAATGATTAACGCCTGCCGCAGCGAAGGGGGCAACGTCCCCGACTCATGGGCCTCAGCATACATCTCCAATAGATATGGAGCTAATAAGTCAGCATAGGCTTTATAAAATTCGGCCGTAAGGCCGTCGGGCCCCGGTGCCTTGCCATTAGAAAGGGCTAGTATAGCACTCTTGACTTCCTCGACAGTAACGGGTAGAGTAAGATAGTCCCTCTGCGCGTCCGAGAACCAGGCACATGCCACATCCGCCAAGTACCCCTCAAGTTCAGCCGCGGACGCCTCCCCCTTGGACTCGTACAGCTCAGCATAAAAGTCGCGGAATTGCTTGGTAATGGCAAGGGGGTGATAGTGCTCCCCCCGTTGGAGTCCGTGATCTTATCGATCGGAGGCTGTTCCATATGACTCCTGATCTTGTTAGCGAGTACATGGCCAGGCCTCCCGCCCTCTCCATATCTGCGCGCTGTATGTCTGCGTGCGAGGTACCGCACCTCTGTGTCAGCCAAAGAATCGTACTCGAGAATTAACTTGTGTATACGAGCCAGGGTATCAGCCGATGGGGCCGCCTCGTAATCACGTTCCAGTACCCGAAGAGCAGCCTCCGTCTGCCGCAGCCGCTCCCGAATATCCCTCAATATGCCTGCCGTAGTACTAATGCACACCCCCCTGATCGTGGCCTTAAAGGCTTCCCACAGCGTGGAGACGGTGTCCACAGTGCCCTTGTTAAGTTCAAAATATTCTTCAATTGCGTTTCGTACCGTGGCCTCGTACACCGGATCCAGCAATGCCTCCGAGCGGAACCCCCACGTAAAGGGGCGGCACATGGCCATCGGGATCTGTAAGTCTAGCTGAACCGGATTGTGGTCCGATAGGGTCCGCGGCAGATGCTCAACCCCTAGTACCCAGTCAGTCGCGTCCCCCCCCCAGTAACCAATAATCAAGGCGCGACCAGGTGTTGTGCAAAGGCGTCGCATGTGTCCCCTCCCGCACCGTGGCATTGCGCACCCTCCAGACATCACTCAATCCAAATTCTGTCACAGCACTCTGCACACATCGGGCCACTCTGGGAGTTCGGTGTGATAGTGGATTGGACTTATCCATCTCAGGGTTCAGGTAAGTGTTCAGGTCTCCCCCCCACAAGATACTTGCCTCAGGCCAGGCCCTCAATTTAGCATACATCTGCAGGAAGCACTCGGGGTCGTCAGCAATAGGTCCATACATATTGATGATAGTGACTAGTGATCCCCCAGCGTCCCCTGCACCATCGCGCATCGTCCCCCGTCATCAGTATGAGTCCGGGCAACCACGAATGACACTCCCCGTTTAACCAGTATTATCGTGCCTCTGGCATAAGAAGAGAAGGACGACGCCAGCTTAAACCCCGCCCATCGTCCCGCCACACTGTGTGCCGAATGGTTAGTGAGGTGTGTTTCCTGTAATAAGGCAACGTGGACATCATGTCAGGTCAAATAGGCCAGAACCTGTCGTGTTTTCCTGGGAGAGTTGAGGCCCCGTATGTTCCAGGTCAACAACCGGTAGCGCTCACCCATAGTCAAACTGTGAGTCTATAGTCAACCAGGCATACTGCGCAACCAGTAGCAGAAGTGCAGGGCCAGCAGCACACGCAATCAGCACATCGCAGTCATCAGCTCTCACTCCAACCAACATCAGGGAAGAACCTAGGCAAAAATAATAAGACACATATCCCCAACTATGCTCCCCCCTCCCCCCATCCACTCCAACCTCCCAATTAGGTTGAGAACGATACCACCCTCCCTCCCACACATTGACCCCTGCACACATATTTGCTCAACAAAAGGGGATCACCCACTGGGGAAGAGGAGACGGCAGCAAACAGTCCCACCTTAGTGAGACGTGCCGGACTTCAATTATGTGACACACCCGTGTGCCCTGATCTAATAACGTGGTCACCAACCACGGCGGTGTGCCTGAACAGTGGCATATAACTACATAGAAACATATATTGTCAATAGGCGGGACTCAGTCATTGCGCGTAGCACCCCATCTATGCAGAGGCAGTTCGACAAATGCCTCCAGCTCCTAGACTTCTGAGCTGTCGCGGTACCTGCCATCAACACTCGAGAGGAATCGCTAATCTGTATCATCCAGCGTCGGGGAGGCGGAAGGGTTCTCCGTCTCGCGCTGCCGACGTCCAGTCTTGCAGATGTGTTTGGAGAACTTTAAAGCAGAGCGCGAGTCTGTGAAAAAATGCGCCTGACCCTCATGGGTAATTTTGAGTTTGGCCGGGTACAGCATGGCATATGGCACCGATGCCGTTTGCAGCAGCTTCTTGACCGGCACAAATTCCCTTCGCGTCGCCTGCAGCGTTGGTGTATAGTCCGGGAAAAAGGACAGAGTGTCCCCCTTGTAGGTTATAGGGGCCTTGACCCTGGCCTCCCTCAGGATAGCGTCTCTGTCTGCATAGTTTAACAGGCGGGCGATGATCGGGCGGGCCGGCGCTCCCGGTTTAGGCCTAGGCCCGAGCGATCGGTGCGCCCTCTCCACAATCATAACCGTGGATAGCACGGGCCCGAACAGGTCCCGCAGCAGACCATCGATGAATGGTTCCATTCTGGCAATGGGAGTGGATTCCGACAGGCCTAGTATGCGGAGGTTATTGCGCCTCGAGCGCGCCTCCAAATCCTCATTTTTGGCTTTGATAACCTCCAGGATCTTTTCCATATGCAAAATTTGAGTCCGAGATTCCGCCTGCGAGTCGTGCGTGTCTGATAGCCTGTTTTCAAGGACATCTAGCCTGTGCTCGTGTTTCTCCACTTTCTTTTTAACATCAAGACCAGCTGCCATCGCATCTATTTTGCTGTCAATAGATTTCATCCCGGTCCGCAATTCGAGCAGGATGGTCCGGGTGTCATCTGCCGACTCTTCCACGGACCCAGTGGCCCCCTGCGACCCAGAGTGGTCCACCATGGCTTCGCTCGCTCGTGTACTGCGCTTGTTGTCAAACTGGAGCTTCGGCTGCTTAGGGTCAGTCTTTCCCATAGTGTCAGCTATCTTGAAGCAGAACAGTATGCACTGCACTCCACTCCGACAAGGCCAAAGCCCCCCAGGCCACCGGGGCCGCGCCCACTCGCCCCAAGGGCGCAACTTGTCACAATGGGCCGGCGTGAACAGCACCACCGAGGAAAGGCCGTCTTCCGCAGAAGCACCGGTCCGCCGCCAGGGATCGCCACTGCAGCGCCTCCGTCTCCGCAAGGCCGCCCTGGGTGTCACACTGGCGCCGAGGAGTACGCGGGGTCCCCCGCCCCGCATCCCGGAAATCACCCGCGGTGCCCCAGGTAGCCCAGCCCGCACTGGCAGTCCGGAGCCAGCACCAAGGCAGCGCCGCCGGTGTCCCCGCGCCACAGGAGGCGAGCCCACGCGATCCCCGCCCAAGCAAGTAGGAGCAACCTCGCGCCTCCGCACCCGATGTAGGCCGCCCGCCTAGGCCTCCCCGAGCACCACCACGCAGGGCAGCAGGGGCGCCGGGAACACCCCGCAGGCCAAGCCACAATCCGGCCAGAGCGCTGATCTCGCCCCACTCACCGCAGTCGAGGTATGACCCTCAGCCGGATCCAGCCGGGCGCCGCTCGCCCCGCGCCGTTCTCAGGGCTCCAGGTGTCAAGGCGCCACAGCCCACGGCGTCCTCAGCCGCTGCTCCGGTGCGATGGTCTCGCCTCCCCCGTTAGATGTCGTCTCCCGGGTCGATGCGTGACGTTCACCGCGATGGACACTCCGGTGTGTGTGCGGCGTCCCGTCCCAGTTAGCAGTGGAGCCTCCCGGCCCCGGGGACTCGAGCAGGCGCCATTTTCCCGACGGGCGGATACGACCAAACCTCGCCGACGCTGTCGGCACCACCGCCTCGATGGGGCCAGAAGGACTCCCGGTCCCGTCCTGTGGTGGGTGGCACTACTGTAGTTGTCGTTCCGGCATCTCAGGCGGTCATGGAGGATGGTATTTGCCAATTTTCAGGTCCGGCGTGCGGAGCTCCCTCAAGAGGCAGCCATTCCGCTTCGCGCCGTAACCACGCCCCCGGAGGACTTTGAGTTGGTAATGGGTGCCAGCTACGGTAATATGTAGATATTTTTGATGTATGGGGATGTGGAAATATGGATCCTGTACGTCTAGAGATGTCATATAGTCTCCCTGATTTAGGAGAAGCAGTATGTCGGAAAGGGTGATCGTGTGAAAGGATTGCTTGCGCAGATACTTGTTTAACCTTTGGAGGTCTAGCATGGGTCGCCATTACCCGGTTTTGTTTTTGATTAGAAACAAACGGGATAAGAAACCCATATCCTTCCGGGGATGGGGAACTTTTTCTATTGCTCCTTTGGCAAGCATGGTGAGGGCTTCCTTTGAGTAAGTGTAGACAAGGTGGGTGCACTCCCTTTGGTGGAGCGGATAGTGATCAATTTGTTTGACAAATTGCAGCGTAGGAGCATAGGTGATAAGGTCTAATACCCATCTGTCTGTTGTTATTTGCCTCCAGGTCTGGGAGAAATTGGAAATGTTTGCACCCATGGGTGGTGCAGAATTGGGTGCAGCTGACACTCGAGAGAGGTCACTGTTTTATACTGGCTTCTCTTCCCTGAGGGGTCTATTTCTGTCTATACCCTTGCTTGTTATAGGCTGCCAATGGAGGGGGACAGACAATAGGACTGTTGTTGGCAAGATGGCCTGTACTGTTGTTGATAGGCCTGTTGAAAGCACTGATAACCTCCTCTATAGGAGGATAAACCTCTTCCACGCGCTCTTCAAAAGGGCACCTTGCAAACCTGCAGCGTTCCCAATGACTTTTCCGTGTCTGTATTCACCTTAATGGCTTGCAATGCCTCATCGACATGCTTACCAAAAAGGGCTTCCCCATCGTAAGACATGTGTAGGGTTTTTGATTGGACCTCAGGCTGGAAAGGGGTTGCTTTGAGCCATCCTTGTCGCCATAGAACAGCAACTCCTGACAGCTGCCAAAGTCCAGTAGAGGCTATGTCCATTGCACAATCGATTATTTTGGAGGATGTTCTCACCTACCTCCTGAAGGATTCTTTTAGCCTCTGATCGTTTATCCTCTGGCACAAGATCTATCAGGGCCCCAATTTCAGACCACATTTGTCAGTCCCACCGGCCCAATATAGCCAGGGAATTAGCAGCATGGACTGTGATGGCCAACATTGTGGAAAACTTTTTAAATATATTGTCTAGGTGGTCTGCCCTCTCGATCTGGAGGAGCTGAGACTGGTGTAGAAGGATTTTTGGATCAGAGTTGAGCTGCTTGATGTAGCAAAGAGCCTATTTTTGCATGGTTACCCCCCACTTTTTGCCTGCTATCGGATGCACCTTGACTGAATGTGCACTGGGTCCCTGCCAATCAGGTTCCCAGTGCCTGTGTTCTTTCCCAAAACTGTACCTTTGTTTCCACAATTGGCACACCTCTGGCCCACATATAAGTCCTTTGTAAAAGGTACCACTGGAGCCAAGGGCCTTGTGATCAGATAGGGTCTGTATGGGCTGCAGCATGTATTGGGCCACCCATGGAGACACCTCACCTAATACAGATATGCTGCCTACCTGGCAGCCAAGACCTGGAACTCCCTCCCCACTCACCTTCGGCGAACCCAGGACCATCTCTCCTTCAGGAAGCAGCTCAAGACCTGGCTGTTCGAGCAGTAACTTACCCCCTCCCCCAGCGCCTTGAGACCCTCCCGGGTGAGTAGCGCGCTCTATAAATGCCGTGATTGATTGATTGATTGATTGAAGACTGTGTGTTTTGATGTAGACATAACTTTAGAGTCGACATGGCACACATCCCTATGTGCCATGCCTACAAACCACTGCCTGTGGCATAGGTAAGTCACCCATTTAGCAGGCCTCACAGCCTTAAGGCAGGGTGCACTATACCACAGGTGAGGGCATAGCTGCAATGCCAATATGCCCCTACAGTGTCTAAGCCCATTCTTAGACATTGTAAGTGCAGTGAAGCCATATTGAGTACATGGGCTTTGAGATTGTCACTATGAACTCCACAGCTCCATGGTGACTTTACTGAACGCTAAGATGTTTGGTATCAAACTTCTCAGCACAATAAATCCACACTGATGCCAGTACTGGATTTATTATAAAATGCACTCAGGGGTCATTAAAAAGATGCCCCTTGAAAAACGATCAACTCCCTAGTGGTCAGCTGACTGGTCTGCACCAGCCTGGCACACACAAACATGTTTCTGACCCCCTGAAGTGGGAACCCCCTTGTGCTCTTGTGAGTCAGGAACAAAGCCTGCTTGGGTGGAAGTGCTTCTCGCCTACTCCCAAGCAGGAACAGCATTGAAGGCGGTGAGCCTCAAAGGCTTCCTGCCATTTGTTATGCTAGCCAGGGCCTCTCCAGCTAGTGGAGATGCCCGCCCTCCTGACCAAGCCTCACTTTTGGCAGCAAGGTTGGTGGGAAAATTAGTAGCCAGAAGAAGTTTGTCTCCTCTCAGCCAGGACCATCCCTACGGTGTCCTGAGCTGAAGTGACCCACTCCTTTGAAAATCCTCCATGTTGGATGGAAGGATTTTAGCCAAGCAGGGTAGGGGATGCCCCCGCCCCAAAGGGAGGGGACATACAAAGGGTGTAGTCACCCTGAAGGTAAGTAGCCCATTGGCGACTACCTGCCAGTACCTGCAATGCCCCTAAATTCAGTATTTAGGAGCACCCCCAGACCTTGATCCTCAGATTCCTGTGACCTGAGAAGAAGAAAGATGAAGACGACGCCATGCAGCCAAGCCTGAAGACGATTACTGATTTGGCTCGAGCCCTACTGGACTGTCTCCTGCTTAAAGACCCTGAAAGAAGACGACGTCTGTCCTGCAACCAGCGACTTCCAGAAACCCGAGGAAGGCTGCCTGCTCTTCAACCAAGACCAGATCGCCCGAGAACAGAGGACCTGTCCACAAGAAAACGACTCCAAGGACTCTGGATCAAGCTGGAATCGCGACACATGTCCACTCTGCACCTGACACACGCGGCCCGAGTCGGAGTGGTTCAACTGTCCAGGGAAGTCTCCCCAGCGATCCTGACCTTGGTGGCAGACTTCTCCTGGACCCCACAAATACGCCTGCAGCCTCATCACGAAGGGTCCCCCTGACCGCGACCGGCTCCAGTAAAGATCTGCTGACGTCTAAAGGCACCTGTGCATCCTTAGCCCCCGACTTAGGGGAGCCCAGCCAACTGCGCCCAGGTGTCCACCGACATACCAATTTACCTGTCCAGTCATTGGTCACCTTCGTCCAGCCTCCTGGTCTGAGCCTGCAGTCTCTTTGTGCGATACAGATTCCCCATTTGTTTGCATTGGGCACCCAATGCTGATTTTCACCCTGCACCCGGCCGCCCCTGTGCTGCTGGTGGTGTATGGTTGGTGCTGCCTTGTGCCCCCCCCTGTGTTTGCCTAGACCCCCGGGGCCTGTGCCCCTAGACCGTGGGTACCTACCTGCATCCAGCACCTTTGTGGGTGCCCCCAGTCTCCATTGACTAACATTGGGCCCAGTGACCTCTGCACCCAGCTGCCACAGTGCCGCTGGTGGTGCAGTACCTACCTTGATCTGACCCTTGCTCAGTGTTGGTCTAAACCCCCGAAGACTGGATATGTATGTCGAGTACCTACCTGTGAATGTGCATAACTGTTTCCTTCCATAGGATTGCATTGCATTTCTTGGTATTGCACTAATTGTCTATCTTTCACATTGCTAAGTTACTGCTACTGTTGATTTGACACCACAAAGGGCCATATGTATCAAAAAAGAGTTTTGCGATTCCCAAATTGCGATTTTTAGCGAATCGCAATTAGAGAATCGCAAAATGCAATGTATGTAGCATTTGCTAAAAATTTTGTGAATCCTACATATTCCTTATTTGCGAATCGCAAATTGAGATTCGCAAATAAGGAATACCTTCCCATTCATTCCTATGGGCTAGGAGGCCCATAGGAATGAATGGGAAGACATTCTCAATTTGCGATTACCAATTAGAGAATCGCAAATTGAGAATGCAATTTCAAGGTTGCAAGGGTGCCAAAAGGACACCCTGTTGCACCCCTGAAATATGCATGTGTGCACATTTTGCGCACATACATGCCCTAAGGGCATGTATGTGCGACATATGGCACTTTTAAAAAATCAAAAAAGTGCTTTTTTTAAAGAAAATCGCAAATTACCACCAACTTGAAGTTGGTGGTAATTTGCAATTCCTTAAGGCCAAATAGCAAATTTCTGGTGGTTCCAGAATTGCATTTAAGGAATCGCAATTTGCAATTCCTTAATTGCATTCGCAAAATAGAGAATCGCAAATTTTGCGATTCTCTATTTTGCGATGGCCTTTTGGGATGATACATCCCAAAAGGCTTTTTCCCATTCGCAAACGGGCAGATTCTGAGAATCTGCCCGAAACAAACGGGAAAAAGGCTTGATACATATGGGCCAAAGTCTTTTCAATATCACTGTAAAGTTTTTTTGTATTGCTTTTGCAAACACAATTTACTGTACCTGTAAAGTGTTGCTATTTGAAAATTGGTACTTACCGGCACCCGAGTTTCTCTTGGTTCTAGAAATAAAAGTAACAAAGTAATATTTTTTTTATACAAAACAATTGTTCTTGTATTCAGTTTTTGAGTGTGTGTAACCATTTCTTGCCTGAGTGTGTACAGCAAATACTTAACACAGCCCCCTTTACTTTAACTTCTGTAAAGCCACTGAGGATCCACTGGACTCTATGCAGACTATACCTTACTTTGGTATAAAATATACAAAGGAATAGTGCTCCCTCCTAGGGATAGCGTTCCTTAGATGCACCGCTGAGTACCAAATGGAGGGCAGTCATCAGTTATTCCTTGATGAATAACATCCAATTATACGCAATTTCATTTGTTTGCTGATTTTATTCATTCAAGAATTCCTTCATTCGAGAATAATCAAATTTCCAATGTAAATGCCATTTCATCTACGGAATATTCCATGAATCCATTAATGAGATGAATCAAACATATTACAGATCATCCCAATGCATTTCGGGCTTGTTCAGCCCTTCGTCAGGGATATTATTTCTGAATGAAATGGTAGAAAAGGTAGAATGAAGTGAGAAAACAACTGTCAGGGCGATGCAATTTCCGTCACTAAATGCTTAGTGCTGAATAGTGAAAAAATTCATCCGGGCGGTTCAGAAAACTCATGCCCTGTAGCTGGGAAACAACATGTTGTGTGTTTGCGCAACACAAATGCAAGTAACAGCCTCGATCTGTGCATGACTTTCATTAAGTTGTTTGTGGGGTTAACCGGTGGAACCAGAATGGTTAGAAAACATGCTAAATCACAGAGATGCCAACTGGTGCAATTGAAATAGTAGCATGCTGAGTTGAATCTGTGCATTGCCGCGGTGGGAATAGAAATATAAAACTGATGACGTGCTCGTTTGAGGTAAATTGCCACCGGCAGTTGAATGAATATGGGTCGGAATTAAAACAAGCATTTAAAATGCAATAGGTCTCGCATGTGTTTGAATTAGAGCTATTGACATTGTAAATGGCAATGTCTTTTACCCATGTGTTTTGGAATGCATGTATGTGGTGTGTAGTGGAATTATGTGTGTTGGATTGAATTAGTTAGTTGTGTAATTGTGTGGCATGGAATTTGTGGCATGGAATGGATTTGTGTAGTGGAATGATGGGGAATGGTGTGCTGTGGAATTATATGGATAGTAAATATGTGGTATTTAGTGTACTGAAATTATGTGAATTGGGACGGTGTTATGGAGTGTAATTATGTGGAATGGCATTTTGTGTTGTGGAGTGGTATGTAGTGGAGTTTAATAATATGGTGTGCAGTTGAATTATGTGGCACGAGGTGGAATCGTGTGGTGTGGATTAGATGTATGTGGTGTGTTGTGTAATTGTGTTGTTGAGTTGTATATGTGGTTTGGTGTCGAATTATGTGGTGTGGATTGCAAATGTGTGGAGCTGAATTGTGTTGTGTGGAACTGTGTGGATAGCTTTACCTGTTTGGTGACAAAAAAGAAGAAATAGGTAGGAGCTAAGCTTCAGATGTGTGTGTTTGGGTGTAAAAAAAAAAAAAAAGAGAGAGTTAGAGCTATTGCCGTTGTAAATGTCAATGTTTCTTATCTATATGTTATGTATTGGAGTGGATGTATGTGTTGTGGAATTATGTGGTTTGGAATTGTTAGTTGTGGCATTGTGTGGCATGGAATTGTGTGATGTAGAGTGGGTTTGTGTAGTGGAATTATGTGGTATATTGTGCAGTTGTATTTGGATAGTAATTATGCATTTTTGAGTGCATTGGAATTATGTGGAGTGAAATTGTGTGTAATGGAGTGTAATTATGATGATTGGTATTTTGTGTTGTATAGTGTTAAGTAGAGGAGTTTAATTATGTGTTGTGTTGTTGAATTTTATGGTGTTATGATGAATTATGTGTTCAAAATTGGATACATGTGGGGCCTGATTCACAGAACTAACTTACGTCAAAAACATAAAGTTAGTACTTTTTGGTATTCACAGAATACACTTACTCATTTTGGTATTCACAGAATGAACTTACTCATTTCGGTATTCACAGAAGTTAGTAGTCCTAACTTTAGGACTCCTAAATGCCTTCTGTGAATGCCGAAAGTCTTAAAGTTAGGATTTTTCTCAGTTTAGGAGTAGTAAAGTTAGGACTCCTAACTTAGGACTCCTAACTTTACTACTCCTAAACTGAGAAAAATCCTAACTTTAAGACTTTCGGTATTCACAGAAGGCATTTAGGAGTCCTAAAGTTAGGACTACTAACTTCTGTGAATACCGAAATGAGTAAGTTCATTCTGTGAATACCAAAATGATTAAGTGTATTCTGTGAATACCAAAAAGTACTAACTTTACGTTTTTGACGTAAGTTAGTTCTGTGAATCAGGCCCGTGGTGTGTAGTAAAATTGTGTTGTGGAATAATGTTTTTGTATTTTAATTATGTGGTGTGGAATGAATTTGTGTGGAGTTGAATATATCGCATGGAACAGTGTGGTATAGAGTGAAATTATGTTCAGTGGAATTATGTGGCATGGTGTGGAGTGTTTTATGTGGATTTGTATGTGGTATGGTGTGGGTTTTTTTGGGTGTATTTATGTGGTATTGAGTAGTGTGTAATTAGGTGGAGTAGAATTATGTGGTGTTGAGTGGTATTATGTGGATTGTAATTATGTTGCGTGGTGGTATGGTATGGATTGGCGTTCTATTGAGTGGTGTTGCGTGACTACATGACTTAGAAAGTGAAGAAAAATCTTGGCTTTGATGAGCCCACATACTGAGTTGGGAAACAGGCTCGGTTTAGTCGAGTAGCTCAATGTAATTTATTTGTAAAATGCCATTTGATGTTGGACTAATGAAGTGACATTCTGTAGCACGAGCGCAATGCTGGCAGCATGAAGAAGGTAAGGGCCACTGCCTGAGCGGTCACTGGCATGGTAGGGGCATGATTAAACACCAAGGAGGATCTGAGCAAACTGAACACTACCCCTTCAGCCATAATAGAAGTGATGAGGAATACCAGCATGGACATTGTTTTGTAATGTAATCAGGGCACGAGTCAGGGGTACACGCGGGTACACTGCGTCCACCCATTCTTTTCACAGGGTGGACGCCGACCCCCCTGCTAAGAAGTTGGGCCCCACAGAAATATGTTGAACTTGTCCCAGTGTAATTTTGAACCCCCGGGACACGTTCATCAGCTCTTGCACGTTGTCTGCTTTTAATTCCCAACAGCAACGTGCAGGCAGGGAGGGAAAGTTTTTTTGCCACCTCCAGCTGGACAACAATAAAAACAGAAGTTAAGGGGCCATCAGGCCTCCTTTTGATCGAGTGTGGGACTGGAGGGCCCTGGAACCTCACAAATGCAAATACACCAGGGAGAAAACAAAAGCACACAGCTTGTTATCTCTTCACAGGTACTTAAGAGATGCATGCATTTTACTTTGTAGTATATAAGTGCATGCACTATAAGAATGTCAGATGGGTTGGTCTGTCTCAGTATTTACACAAATAATTTAAATAGCACTTTTTTTATTTCTTTTATAGCGCTACTTATCCCAATGCAGAGTGTTAGAGCACTTTACATAACATACACATTATCCATTCCAAATAAATCATGTAAGTGTGTAAGTTAATGTACAAGATGTGTTACATGGGACAGTAGGGGTTACAAGGTGTAGGAGTCAAATACACTTCAAAGCTCACTGTGGTCTACTAGAAGGATTACTATTTATTAACTGCAAGTAACAAAAGGATCTCTGTGTACATAGCAGTAATCCACTTACCTATCTACATAAAATATAAATCTGTGATCTGCATATTACATGATATGCATTGCAGGAGACAACTTTTTAAAAAAAACATATTTTATTGCATTTTTAGTTGGCATATGTTATAACATACACATATCAGAGCATCACTTCCAGTGAGGTCACTTCCTGTGATGCCTCGTGGAATGTCACACGTCGTGACGTCATGTGCTTTGATAGCACGCGTCATGATGTCACTTGCATACTGCCTGACTTGGTCAGTCCACCCACTTCTTTTTTAGGACTTGTGCCCTGAATGTAATTGCAGTTATATAGCGCTTAGTACCCAACTGTAGGCCTTGATGCTCTTTGTAATTTCAGAGGCTTCTCTGACGTTGAGAAATAACATTTTATTTATTGCATGCAATGCTAATTAAGTAGGAAAGAAACAAAGGATGTTGGAACTATACATTTGGAAGATCGTTTTGCCGTTGCTAGAAACGACGGAACACAACAGTCACAGCAGACTAAACTGTCACGTGGAGTGAGGGGTGGGGGAATATACTGTTAGCTCTTTAAATTGGGTCTTCACTTGGTCCTTAAGCAGGCACCGTAATGAACAAAATCTGCAAACATGTCTGCTGTGTGGACCTGATAAGATCAGATCTTGCATCCAGGCTTTGAAGATGGTCCACGGAAGCACATAGTGCTTGACAGCAACCCGAGGAGCGCCCGCATGGGGCCTTAATGAACAAGGCACACTAAGGGCATAGATGGGGGGGATGGAGGGGGAATAATGGCCTGTGCGGTGGGGGAGTGGGGGGGTTCATATGGATTAGTTACTTACCTGTAATCCTAGTTCTCTTCCAGGGGTATCCTCATCAAAGTCATAAGCACATGAATATTCCCGCCCATGCGCGGGACCCCGGAAACACATTACATATATGTGAAAACCATATATGTAGCTCTATATATATATCCATATATATATATAAAAACACACAATGTAGCCTCCCATAAACATGCTGAGCAATGTTGCAAGGAATTCTCTTGCACATAAACATATTCCAATAACGCAGGGAGAAATAAACTTTTGAAAACTGCTTTAATACATAGCAGACAACACAATCCTGCGAGGAATAATGAAGAAAACATTGCCAGCACATAGGCTGCATTGTGGAAACATTAGTGTAGAAAGCTGAAAAGCTAACCCACATAAACACTCAGATAAACTGGCACTGTGCCTTTAAGGCAGCCATGACCCCTAGCTTCCCATCATGCCTCAGGGGTGACAGTTAGGTCAGTTGTTCTTTGCGGATATCCGCAGACCTTTTTTCAAAGAGATGTATGAATCATGTTCACTTGCCCGGGAGGCGGGTGGGTTGCTTATGACTTTGATGAGGATACCCCTGGAAGAGAACTAGGATTACAGGTAAGTAACTAATCCTTCTCTTCCAGGGGATCCTCATCAATAGTCATAAGCACATGAATAGAATAGCAAGCCCATCCCCTCATCCTGCGGGCAAGTAAACAGAGTACCATCAAGATACATAGATGCCATAAGGCCTATACAGACTCCAATAGGTTAGCATTGGAACAGATTCCTCAAGGAGGCCTGGCCCACTTGTGTATCTGCTCTGGAGTCAGAATCCAGACAGTAATGTCTGGTAAATGTATGGACCGATTTCCAAGTTGCCGCCTTGCAAATCTCGGCCATCGGTACATTATGTAAGAATGCAATCGTAGCAGCCTTACCCCTAGTAGAATGAGCTTTAGGGGAGACAAACAGAGGCTTATTTGCAATCTGGTATGCCAACTTTATACAAGATACTATCCATCTTGAAATGGATCTTTTAGAAGTTGGGAAGCCTTTTCTAACAGAACCATAGTTTATAAACAATTGATCTGCTTTTCTAATGGATTTCGTTGCATCCAAATAGAATTTGAGAACCCTCTTGAGGTCTAGCGAATGAAGAGACCTTTCCGCTGGTGTGGATGGATTGGGAAAGAAAGAGGGTAGAGAAATTGTCTGATTAACATGGAACTCTGACACCACCTTAGGTAGGAAGGAAGGGTGAGTTCGCATAACCACCCTATTATGGTGGAAGACCGTATAGGGTTCTTTAGAACAGAGTGCTTGTATCTCACTCACTCTGCGTGCTGATGTAATTGCTACTAGAAAAGCTACTTTCCAAGAAAGGTGTTGCAATGTAGACTTATGAATGGGTTCAAATGGAGGTCCCATCAATTTAGACAATACCAAATTCAACTCCCAAGGAGGAGAAGGAGGTCGAACGGGGGGATAAACCTTTTTCAACCCCTGTAGGAAGTCCTTGACCACCTGAAGTTGAAAGAAAGAAGGCTGGCTAGGTGATTTACGATATGCTGTGATAGCCGCCAAATGCACTTTAATGGAAGAATATTTCAAACCAGATTTGGCCAAATGTAGCAAATACGGCAAGATTACCTCCTCTTGCCCGTTAATTGGACTCCAATCATTACTGATACACCACAAGTAAAACCTCTTCCACTTTAGAGAGTATGAGGATCTTGTGGAAGGTCTCCTTGACTCCCTTAAAATGTCCATGCAGTCCTGAGGGAGGTTCAAATGTCCGTACTGCAGGACTTCAGGAGCCATGCTGTCAAGCTGAGCGAGGGAAGGCTGGGGTGCAGAATTTTCCCTCCCATCTTGGTGAGAAGGTCCGGCCTGCACGGAAGTCTCCGATGAGGGCGAACCGAGAGTTGCAAAAGGTCCGGATACCACCATTGGCGAGGCCAGTCCGGTGCTATGAGTATCATCCTCATTCTGGATCGCAGAAGTTTGGCCACCACCTTCGGAATTAGAGGGAGGGGTGGAAAGGCGTATGCAAACGTCCCTGACCACTCTATTAAAAGAGCATTCCCTCTCGTTCCTGGTCGGTAAA
The DNA here is from genome assembly GCA_963921515.1 of Calotriton arnoldi. Lineage (NCBI taxonomy): Eukaryota > Metazoa > Chordata > Amphibia > Caudata > Salamandridae > Calotriton > Calotriton arnoldi. The sequence goes on from CAWUFW010000397.1 coordinate 4,192,912, forward strand.
ACCTGGATGCGAAGGCGTGGCATTTTCTGTTTTGATCGTCTGCAAAAAGGTCGATGGAAGGATGACCCCATTGATGAAAGATTCCTGCCACCACTTCGTCGTTGAGCACCCAGTCTTCTTGCTCTTGGAAGTGACGACTGAGGGCGTCTGCTCGCACGTTCTGCTCTCCCGGCAGATGTATTGCCGTGATCGATAGGTTCCTGGCTAGCAGCCAGTGCCAGATTGCCTGGGATTCGAGAGACAGAGGGCGAGAGCGAGTTCCACCTTGTTTGTTCAAGTAATACATGGTGGTTGTATTGTCCGTTTGCACTAGGATCGATCCGATCTGAATTGACGGTTGAAAAGCTTTGAGGGCTAAATGAACTGCCCGCAGTTCCAGCATATTGATGTGATATGTCTGTTCTCTGCTGGTCCATCTGCCCTGAGTTTGCAGATGACCCAGATGCGCTCCCCAGCCCTGAAGTGAAGCATCCGTGATCAGAGATTGTTCTGGCAGAGGTTGATGAAAAGGAACTCCCACCAGTAGGTTCTGTGGTTGCAGCCACCAGAGAATGGACTTCTTTGCTGCAGGAGAGAGGACAATCCGGTCGTTCCACTGACCCGAGGATTGATTCCATTTGTCCTCGAGATCTTGTTGTAACGGTCTCATCCTCAATCTGGCGTTGGGTATGAGAAAAATGCACGAGGCCATCGACCCCAGTAGAGAAGCCACCTGTCTTACTGATGGCTGATAAGCCTGAAGGATGATGTTGCCCTTGTCTTTCATTGATGACAATCTCTCCTCCGAAGGAAACACTTTTCCGAGGTCGGAGTTGAGATTGGCGCCCAGATAGTGGAGTGATTGAGTTGGGCGAAGGATCGACTTGTCCAGGTTGACATGCAGGCCTAAGCGCTGAAGTAGATCTAGGCAGGCACGAAGATGTTCCTGCACCATTTGAGGAGAGGATCCCTTCAGCAGCCAGTCGTCCAGGTATGGATATACGAACAGGCCTTGGCGATGTAATGCTGCCGCTACCACTGCCATGCACTTGGTGAATACCCTCGGAGCTGATTTTAGGCCGAAGGGTAAGACTTTGAACTGGTAATGTCTTGTTCCCACCGTGAATCGCAAGAACTTGCGATGTCGTGCTGTGATTGGGATGTGAAAATACGCATCTTGTAGATCCACCGAACACATCCAATCGCCTTTCCTTAGATGTGGAAATATTTGGTGGAGCGCCAACATCCGAAACTTTTCCTTTTTGATGGACTTGTTCAGAGAACGTAGGTCCAGAATTGGTCTGAACTTGTTCGGTTGATCTTTTTCTGAACAAGGAAGTATCGTGAGTACACTCCCTTTCCTCTCTGCGCTTGAGGGACCTCTTCTATTGCTTGTTTTTTGAGAAGAGTCAACACTTCCTGACGCAGGAGGTCTATATGTAGATGACGAGATTTCACAGGAGGAATGTCTCTTGGGGACGTCCAAAAACGTAGTGTGTACCCATTTTTAGTATATTTAGCACCCACTGATCTTTGGTTATGTTGCGCCACTCTTGAATGTAACTTGAGATACTTCCTCCCACTGGAGTGTGCAACGGTGCTAGAGGAAGCAGAGACTCATTGCTTCCCTGGAGTTTTTGATGTAGAGGAGGACTGCTGTTGATGTCCTCCTCTTCCTCTCGAGGAACGGCGGCCTTGATACTGGGATTTGCCCTGTTTGTTTTGTGACCATTGAGGGGTTTGAACCCTCTGCTGGTAACTTTTCCGATTGTAGGTCCGGTACCTCTTCCTAAACTCCTTTTTCTTTTCTAGGCCCACCGCCTTTAAGGTGTCCAACTCGGCCTTCATCCTCGCCATTTCTTCATCTGTGTGAGCACCAAACAGTGAAGTGCCAGAAAAAGGGAGATTCAGGATGCGTTGTTGTGCTTCTGGTTTTAACGCTGTGAGGCGCAGCCAGGAAGATCGTCGTGCACAGATGCCATGTGCATACGAGTGAGCCGCCAGGGACGCACCATCTGCTGCAGTGCTGATTACCTGATTAGCAACCAGAGCACCTTCGTGAAGGATTTCAGAAAAGTCCTGCTGATCCTCCTTTGGGAGCCTGTCCTTGAAGCGCTCCAGTGAGTCCCATAATGATCTGTCATAACGACCAAGCAGAGCCGCAGCGTTGGACACTTGCAGAGAAGACGCTGCAGAACCACAAGCCTTCCGTCCCCAAGAGTCTTGTGCTCTACTCTCTTTATCCGGAGGAGCGGAGGAGGAAGATGCAACCGCATGCGTCTTTTTCGCTGCTGCAATTATAACAGAGTCCGGAGGTGGATCTGATCTAAGGAAAAGAGGATCCGATGCAGCTGGCTTGTATTTTTTAATAATCCGAGCTGGAGCTGCTTTAGTCGATGCTGGTGTAAGGAAGAGATCCATTACCGGCTCGATGATGCCTGGGACCAAAGGAAGTAATGGTCTAGTCGCAGACCTTTGGTGGAGAGTCTCAAAAATGATGGACTTGGTTGTCTGAGGAGCTGACATAGTGATGCCCAGCTTCTGAGCCCCTCTGTTGAGAACATCATGGAAAGTGTTCACATCATCAATAGGTGACACTCTGGAGGGAGGACTATCCGTCAGGGTAGGTGAGTAATCCCTTTTGGATGAATGTGTCGAAGAGGAAGACCAAGATGGTGTACGCCACCTCTTGCGATGTCCCTGAGACGACCTGCGTTCAGGGGATCTGCCTCGGTGTTCCCTGGCCCGAGTGGTGGGTGATTTGTCCACTTCCTGCACAAGACGCTGTAATGGTGATCTGTGCCGCGGACTGGAGTAGGTCGTAGGTCGTTGAGCGTGACCTGTGGACCCCGTCTGCCAATGATGTAGTGGTTGAAGCCATCTGGGAGAGAGATGGATGGAAGGAGAGTGCTGTCTCCTTGGAGAACCTCCTGGCGGTGCTTTTGTAGGCTCCTGTGAGTGAACAGAAGCACTGCGTGATGACGCAACCGTCTGGGGTGAGCTCCGGATGGAGTGAGAGGACTCTCTGCGGCTTCTGGAGCGTGATCGGCGTCTGGATGAGCGATGTGACGTCGATGGGGTGTGTCTCGACGTCGACCTGCTCTGTGTCACCATCACTGGTGAAATTCTCTTCGACGTCAACCTCTCAGTGTGCCTAGACCTCGCCTTCGACGTTGAGCGTGGAGACCTCAACGATGAACGGGTAGACGGAGAAAACCTTCTCGACGTCGATCTTTCTCTCGACGTTGATCTTCTCGCCGTCGACGGAGACCGCCGTCTCAACGTCGATCTTTCTCTCGACGCTGACCTTCTCGCCGTCGACGGAGACCGCCGTCTCGACGTCGAACGACGTCTGGTATATTTTACCTTTGGTCTTGACGCCGAATACCTCGCCGTCGGAGAGGATCTTGCCTTCGACGTCGAACGCCTTCTAGGCGACGGCGGAGGCGATGAGCGTCTATCCTCAGGTGACGAGGTGTGTCTCGACGTCGACTGCCGTCTGGGTGACGTCGACTGAGATCCTTGCTTCGACGCCGACCGCTGGAGACCCTGCGACGGCGGAGCCTGTCTCGACGTCGAACGCCGCATCGACGGCGGAGACCTGTCTCTCGACGCTGGGCGAGCCCGCACCAACGGAGAGCGACTCCTCGACGCCGATCGTCACCCGGTTGACGACGGCGGAGGATTCGACGTACTTTTCTTCGACGACGACCGGTGTTCTCTCGACGGCGAGCCCGCCGTCGATGGTCTTCTCGTCGACGTTTTTGCTGCCGATTAAGGGAATTGAGGCGCCGAGCCCGACGCCGATGGAGAGCATACTGGGATCTTACTTGTAGATAAGCTCTCTTTCCTCTTCTTCATCGGAGTCTTGTCTTTAGAAGGTGATTTTCTCTTCTCAGCTAATCCATGGAGACAAATCCTTTCTCTGTCCTTTAAAGTTCTGTTGGACAGCAGCTTGCAATGCTGGCAGGATTTAGGATTATGCTCAGAAGGAAGGCATAGAATACAGACAGGGTGGAAGTCTGATTTGGCCTTCTTCTTGCCACAGGAAGGACAAGAGTCAAAAAGAGAGGGCATTCTGTTGTAAAATAATGCTCAACTCTCTAAAAGAAACAGTAGAAAATACTTTAACACCAAAAAGATGTTGAAGTAAGAGCTTTTATCAAATATTTTAGAGTTTTCTGACAGAAAATCAGAAAAAAGAGGTAGAGCTGAAGTAACCAGGGTCCTGACAGAAGGAGCCGGAAAGAACAACTGACCTAACTGTCACCCCTGAGGCATGATGGGAAGCTAGGGGTCATGGCTGCCTTAAAGGCACGGTGCCAGTTTATCTGAGTGTTTATGTGGGTTAGCTTTTCAGCTTTCTACACTAATGTTTCCACAATGCAGCCTATGTGCTGGCAATGTTTTCTTCATTATTCCTCGCAGGATTGTGTTGTCTGCTATGTATTAAAGCAGTTTTCAAAAGTTTATTTCTCCCTGCGTTATTGGAATATGTTTATGTGCAAGAGAATTCCTTGCAACATTGCTCAGCATGTTTATGGGAGGCTACATTGTGTGTTTTTTTATATATATATGGATATATATATATATAGAGCTACATATATGGTTTTCACATATATGTAATGTGTTTCCGGGGTCCCGCGCATGGGCGGGAATATTCATGTGCTTATGACTATTGATGAGGATCCCCTGGAAGAGAATTAGAAGTTATAGCGTGACCTGAGTTACTAAAACATGATGAAGCGCAAAGAGTTTGGCAAGCTTCGCATACCCACGGGGCCACTATTAGTTACTGTTTCAATAAAAGTAAATATATTGTGTAGAAAATATGCGCGCTGTTCAAGAGTAAGAAATTAATGTTTGCGCGGTTAATAAATGCAAAGGAACGCCACTGAATGACGAGGGAAGGGCGGGGCTAAAGCAACACGGACACCATCGAGCCCAAAATCATTGTGGTGCCGTTACTTAATGCAAATGAAAGGCACGGCATGAGGAGGGAAGGGCGGGGCTAAGCAATACGGACACTCGCCATTAATAAATAAAGATTCAGGGAGATAGCACCAAAACTGTGATGCACCCATAAACACAATGCAAATGAACAGCATGACGAAGGAAGGGAGGGGCTAAAGGCAACACACACAGCGCCGAGCCCAAAATGATTGCCGCAACGTTAATAAAGGTGCACGCCCATGCTGTGTCTGTCTGAGGTTGGAGGGGGCTGAATAAATAATATTACAAGCACACAAGCCAGGAAAGGAAAGACAGCTCAGCAGCCATTAGCTGAGGGCGAGCACTGCTGGAGGACAGCTGAGCACCAGCGCTGCTCGTGTCCTGCTTGGAACAGCTGGTAGGATAAAACATGAAATAACAGGCAATTGGGCCAGAGGGGGGGCGCAGCACAGACCACAAAACGCTCTATATGTGTGAAAAAGGCCGCTTTATTGAAGACAGGTGCACTTCACAAACATGTTCCTTGGCCTTTGCCGTACAAAACTAAATCTCGCTATACATTTGTTCAGCTACCTTGGCTCCTGCCCCCACCCCTAAGGTTTCCCCTTTTTCCTTTCCTTGCAACAATTTATAAACCCCCACTCAGTCCTTAACTGTTGAACTTTAACCCTGTGACCTCTTACTTACCTCCCAAAACATCTGCCTAACTAAGCATTTCCTATATCAACTTCCCCCTGTTGCCTGCTCCTGGAGTAACTTGTTCCCAACCATAAACTAAACCTGTAAACATATAAAAACTATTTACCACACGCCACGCACCTGCTTCAAGCGACAACCAAAGTACAACTTCCTCCCTAGCGCACCTGTGTCCAGCAAAGCTGCCAACCTCACCATTACTATCTTGGCTACCCCGAGGTCCTCCCCCCCAGCAGAAATAAACATTTTCTAAACTCCCTGCCTACTCCAACCGGCTGGCGTGTCACCTTACAAAAATGGTGGCACGGCAAAAAAAATGTCCGGTTATAAAACCCGGCTCCCCCAGCCCAAAAATGTAGCCCAAAGAGCCCAATTGGGCTCTGGACTGCACCACTGGCCAAAAGCCCCGGGGGGGGGGGCAAGCCTCCCTGCGGTCGGCCGCCCCCCCCGAAGCCCCATTGGGCCAGAGGGAGGGGGGGGGGCACAGCACAGACCACAAAACGCTCTATTTGTGTGAAAAAGGCCACTTTATTGAAGACGGGTGCACTTCACAAACATGTTCCTTGGCCTTTGCCGTACAAAACTAAACCTCGCTATACATTTGTTCAGCTACCTTGCCTCCTGCCCCCACCCCCAAGGTATCTCCTTTTTCCTTTCCTTGCAACAATTTATAAACCCCCACTCAGTCCTTAACTGTTGAACTTTAACCCTGTGACCTCTTACTTACCTCCCAAAACATCTACCTAACTAAGCATTTCCAGTGTCAACTTCCCCCTGTTGCCTGCTCCCAGAGTAACTTGTTCCCAACCATAAACTTAACCTGTAAACATATAAAAACTATTTACCACACACCACTCAGAAAAGTGTTTACCTGCCTCTGACTTTTCTGACCCCCCCCCCCTCCCAACCTAGGGCTTCATAGGATACCTTGTAATGTTCAAACCCACCTCTATAATCTCCACACTACGTACCAGGCAAATATCCATCCCGAAACCAGACAATCGCACCCCATCATCCCTGCAAAAGCCTACTGCAGCGTACCTTAACTCCTTATGTTCTACTCCCCCAGTACCCTCCTCATCTCAAAAGCCTCTTGTCCCTGATAATTCTTTCTCCTGCTTTGTCTATTGTTGCAGTCCTCTCGCCTGGGAAAGAAACAACCCCGACCAGATGATACACCACCTCCCCATCCCTGGTGTTTACCTGCCAAAGGACCCCTACCATTTCCTAACCAAACAGGGGAAAGCCCCTTTCTCACCTCAAAGTCCTATACTCCCAGGGTAATATCAGCAAAAGCACTTTTAATTTATTACTTATTAATATTGTAAACCATCCGTGCGAACGCATGCCACCTTTCCTGTGCCAACAAACTTTATTCGACTCTGTGTACCGACCCAGGCCAAACCTTTTCAACTTCATAACGCTCCGCCCATTTACAACGGAAAGCCCACTATCCGTGTGGACATTATCTCCATCGCCGGTCTTGCAACTGTACCTGAAAAGACACAAGCGTAAATATATGCACACCAAACTGTCTCCCACCTTGCTCTCCCCAGTTAATGTATATGACAACCGTCAGCTCTCCCTCACTCCAGACACATAAACCTGCCCTTCTTCCAGCCCTCATTGCTGCATCCATTGATCCACTGATCCGCAGAGGATGAATACCCAAATCGCCCTGGCCTCCCTAAAATACTGATGCTCTACGCATAGCCCACCATAACTGCGCTGCAGACATCCTGTTGTCCAGAAACCTGCTGAAAGACTCCCCGCTTTTTGTCCGGACCCTTCTCACGCTGAGCACACCCATATCAACAGGTATGCGTCACCAGCTGCTACTTGCTCCCCCTCACCCCCTTATTCACCTGGCTGTCCCTTCCTATACTGCAATTCCAGAACGAGGAGAGCCCCTCGAATCTGCATAGCGCCAAAGGGGGGGGGGGGGAACAAACATTATCCTCATCCGAATGCACGAAAAGCACAAGTTACTAACTTGTGTAACGATATATCTGTAAGAGACAGTAGTTAGTGACAGATTCCTTACCTTAGAACATCCCCAGGCGTCAGGCTGGAACCGGAAAGTTTTTGCGTAGCAGTACCCTTGCGCGTCGGTAGGCGGCATCATGCGGCTCCGCGTCCGTCGTCAACGTCAGGATCGCCGGGATGACGTCGCGGGCAGTACTTAGACGCCACCCCTGCGCGCTGACGTCAGTTCTGTACACGACTTTCCGCGCCAGGAACGCAGAGCCATGCAAGAAGCTGACATAGGTGTCTGAAAAAAGTCTAGGGCCCTGAAAGGGATGTCCTTAACCCTAGAAATCAGTTCGCAGAACGGGGAGGATGGGTGGGGCGGTAAGGAATCTGTCACTAACTACTGTCTCTTACAGATATATCGTTACACAAGTTAGTAACTTGTGCATCTGAAAGAGACACGTTAGTGACAGATTCCTTACCTTAGAATAGATACCCCAGCAATACCAACCCCGGTGGTGGGTCTGCGAACAAAGATCAGACAAGGAAGTCCTGGAGGACAGAGCGGCCAAAGAAGCCGTCCCTCCGGACCTGGCTGTCAAGGCAGTAATGTTTGGTAAACGTGTGCAGCGAGGCCCACGTAGCTGCCTGACATATATCCTGCAGCGGAACACCGCGGCCTAAGGCCGTGGTAGCAGCTGTTGCCCTGGTGGATTGGGCCCGCAGCCCAACAGGCGGCTCCTTCTTAGCCAAAGAATAGCAGGCTTTGATACACAAGATGACCCAGCGGGAGATGGTCCTCTTGTGTACCGCCCGACCTTTTTTGGCACCCACGTAGCAAACAAAGAGCCGGTCGTCCACCCGGAACTGTTGTGTGCGGTTGATGTAAAAGGCAAGCGCACGTTTTGGGTCCAGACGGTGGAGCCTCTCTTCCTCTCTGGAAGGATGCGGAGGCGGAAAGAAGGTGGGCAAAGTGATGGTCTGCCCAATGTGGAAGGCAGTAACCACCTTTGGCAAGAAGGACGGACGCGTCCGAAGAACAACCTTGTCTGGATGAACAGACAGAAAGGGGGGTTTGCATGAAAGAGCCTGGAGCTCACTCACCCACCGAGCGGAGGTGATGGCTACCAGAAAGGCTGTCTTCAGAGTAAGAAGACGAAGAGGACAGTTATGCAGAGGCTCAAAGGGAGCGCACATTAAAAAGTAAGAACCAAGTTTAAGTCCCACTGAGGCATTATAAACGGAACAGGAGGAAAGAGGTGTGTAATGCCTTTAAGAAACCTGTTAACAACAGGGGACTTAAAAGAGAGGGCTGATCAGGAAGCCTGAGGAAGGCCGAGATTGCACAAAGATAGCCCTTGATGGTACCCAGGGCAGAACCCTGTTGGGCCAGAGAAAGAAGGAACAGAAGAACCTCAGAAAGAGGGGCAGAGAGGGATTCACAGCCTTTGCTGTGCACCATGCCACAAACTTGTTCCACATGCAGGCGTATACCACCTTAGTGGAGGGACGCCTGGCTGCCAGAATCACATCACAAACTTCGGGAGGCAAGTCGAAAGGAATCAACTGCCGCCGCTCAATCTCCACGCAAGGAGGTGGAGACTGGACAGGTTCGGGTGGAGGACCGTCCCCTGCTGCTGCGACAGAAGATCCTCCCGAAGAGGCAGACGGATCGGGGGATCGACGCTCATATTGAGTAGCTCGGGATACCAAACTCTTCGAGCCCAGTCCGGAGCCACAAGGATGACTTGGGCCCGGTCGCGCCGAATCTTCTTCAACACTCTGGGCAGAAGTGGTATAGGCGGAAAGGCGTACAACAGACCGCAACTCCACTCGCGACGAAAGCGTCGCCGAGCGAGTGCCGCCTTGGAAATTCCAACGCGCAGAACTGCTGACATTGCGCGTTCTCTTCGGTGGCGAACAGATCTAACCAAGGCTCTCCCCACTGCTGAAAGAGACCTTGCGCTTCCTCTGAGTGAAGACGCCATTCGTGATCCATCATGCACCTGCGGCTGAGTTCGTCCGCCCTGGCGTTCAGGGAACCTGCCAGGTGTTGAACCATCAGGAAAATGCCCTGATGTTCCAGCCATGTCCAGAGGCGCAGAGCCTCCTGACATAGGGTCCACGACCCCACCCCGCCCTGTTTGTTGCAGTACCACATGGTGGTGGTGTTGTCTGTGAACACCTGCACTACCTTCCCCTTGACAGAGGGAAGGAATGCCTTGAGTGCAAGTCGGATCGCCCGGAGCTCCAGAAGGTTGATATGGAGCCGGGACTCCGCCGGAGACCAGAGGCCTCTGATCTCCGCCTCTCCCATGTGACCGCCCCATCCCAGAAGGGACGCGTCCGTCACGACTGTGTGCTCTGGCTGGGGAAGGGAGAGGGATCTGCCCCTGACCCATTGCCGGTTCGAGAGCCACCACTGCAACTGTTTTGCAGTCCCCTCCGAGATCTGGACGTGATCAGACAGGTTGCCCTGGTGCTGCGCCCACTGGAACTTCAGGTCCCACTGCAGAGCCCGCATATGCCATCTGGCATGATCGACCAGCAGGATGCAGGAGGCCATGAGGCCCAGCAGCCTCAGGGTCATCCGTACCGAAACCCAGGATAGAGGCTGAAACATCGGAATCATAGCCTGAATATCCCGGACTCGCCGTTCGGGAGGATAGGCCCGAAACTGCGTTGTGTCCAGAACTGCTCCGATGAAAAGGAGCTGTGGAGAAGGAATCAGGTGCGACTTCGGCACATTGATGGAGAACCCCAGCGAGTGCAGGAGTTCGGCCGTAGTCTGGAGGTGGGAGACGACTGCCTGGGACGAGCCCGCCTTCAGCAGCCAGTCGTCGAGGTAGGGGAAGACTGGAACCCCTGCCCGGCGCAGATGAGCTGCGACCACCGCCATCACTTTCGTGAACACCCGAGGGGCACTTGTGAGGCCAAAGGGGAGCACAGTGAATTGAAAATGCTCGAGGCCCACCATGAACCGCAGGTAACGCCGGTGGGCCGGCAGGACGGGGATGTGGAAATAAGCATCCTGCAAGTCCAACGCTAATATCCAGTCTCCAGGGTCGAGGGCAGTCAAGACCTGAGCTAAGGTGAGCATATTGAACTTCTCCTTCCGGAGGAAGCGATTGACGTACCGGAGGTCCAAGATAGGACGCATGTCCTCCTTGTCCTTTTTGGGCACCAGAAAGTAGTGGGAGTAGCAACCACGTCCTACTTCTGGGGTCGGAACGCGCTCAATGGCCCTCTTGGCCAAGAGGGCCGCAACTTCCTTCTGAAGAAGCACCAAGTGATCCCCTGACATGCGGTGGAATGGAGGTGGCATGGCTGGGGGATGGTCTCGAAGGGGAGGGAGTAGCCCCTTCGGACAATGTCCAAGACCCACTTGTCCGAGGTGATGGCACGCCAGTGGTGAAGGTGATGGCGGACCCTGCCCCCTACTGGCGTGCTGTGCACCTGAAAGGAGGGACTAGGAGGGCTTGGAGGCCGTGGACGGGGCGGGGTTGGTGGCCTGACCCGCACGCTGGTTGCCTGACCCGCCACGGCGGGAGCCACGTCCTCGGCCACGCGAAGACGTTTGCTGCGCGGGCCGGTGGCTGGGCAGCGGACGTGACTGGGCGCCCCTTCCGTGGCCACGAAAGGGGCAAAAAGCAGACGGTAGCGGAGGGCGTACAGCAGAAAGGCCCAGGGACTTGGCCGTAGCCCACGAGTCCTTAAAGCGCTCCAGCGCATGGTCTGCTTTGTTTCCAAAAAGACCGACCCCATCAAAGGGCATGTCCATAAGGGTGTTTTGGACATCACCAGAGAAACCAGTGGTCCTCAGCCAGGCGTGACGGCGCAGCGCCACTGTCGTCGCAAGCGATCTGCCTAGCGAGTCGGCGGTATCAAGGCCACATCTAATGGTGTATTTAGCCGCATCTCTTCCGTCCGCAATGGCGCAGGAAAGCAGTGTCTGGACCTCCTCAGGACACTGGGGCAGAACTTGCGCCACAGAGTCCTACAGAGAGTGGGAATATCGGCCCAAAAGGCAAGCGGTGTTGACGGACCGCAAGCCAGCACTGGAGGAAGAAAAGACCTTCTTCCCAAATTGATCCAGGCGTTTGGTTTCCCTATCCGGAGGAGCGGTAGGGAAGGCGGTTTGGGAAGCAGAGGCTTGGACAACCAAGCTCTCAGGAGTGGGGTGTTGGGAGAGGAACAGGGGGTCGCCCGGAGCGGGGCGATGGCGTCGGGCCACCTTCCTATCCACAGGAGCCCCTGTGGCGGGCTTGGACCAGGTGCCCAAAAGAACGTCGGAAAGCGCGTCATTAAACGGCAGCAGTGGCTCCGAGGAGGTAGCCGCCGGCTGAAGCACTTCCGTCAGGAGGTTTGTCCTGACAGCCACTGTAGGCAATTGGAGGTGTAAGGCCCCAGCTGCTCTACGCAACACCGTTGCAAAATTTGCTCCCTCCTCTGTTGCCACGGAAGGAGGAGACAGCATGCCAGAGTCAGGGGAGGTGTCCAGACCACTGGCATCCCCAAGCTCCTCAGCCCAGTCCTGATCGAACTCACACTGCTGTGTGAGAGGGTCATCCGACCCCTCCCAGTTCTCTTCGTCCTCCTCTGGTTCAAAATAAGGAGGAGGGACATGCGGGACCCAAGGTCTCATCGGCGTCGGAGCCGGCGTCGAGTGACGCCGGTCCGGCGCCGTGTCCGGATCCGGAGAGAACCGGGGAACGACGCCGCCCGGAGCCCCGGGCGGCGTCAGGAACGGCACCGGAGAGATCAGCGCCGGTGAAGGTGTCGTCAGGTCAACCGGCGTCGATCGGGGTTGTGGCAGCACCGGAGCCGAGGTTGGGGCCGGGGCCGGGACCGAGGCTGGTGTGACAGGCGGCGCCGGGACCGGAGTCGCCGGCGGCGCCGTAGAAACCCCATCAGGGCCCGCGGGGCCCGAAGGCGCACCGGGGGACCTTGAGGCCCGAAGAGGCGGGCCATGGCCGACAGGAACTCCTGTATCTCGGCCGGAGTCGCCGCCGAACCCGGATAAGGGGGGTAATGCGGCGGCGGCCCCACAGGCACTCCCGGAGCCGCGGGGACGGTGCCGACAGGACCCTCAGCCGAGTCGTGAGACCGGCGAGGGGAAGTCGTCGAGCGATGACGCTTCTTCGACTTCTTATGCTTCGACTTACCGGAGAAGTGCGAAGACTTGGACCCCGACGACCAATGAGGACTCTGCGACCGGCCCCTCGACCTCTCGCGTGACCGGGGCTTGGCGTGGCGCGGAGCCGACTGCCGGACCTGGAGGAGCTTTCGAGACCGCTCTCGCAAAGCCTTCGGATGCAAGGCCCGGCAGTCGGGGCACGACTTCGTGTCGTGGTCGCGGCCGAGGCAGTAGAGACATTCCTGATGAGGGTCTGTGATCGACATCATCCGACCACAGGCGTCGCATGGCTTGAAGCCGGGCATCCCTACCGACACCTTCGGTGTCGAGAGACTCGTTTAGAAAAGCAGTGAAAAATCACCCAAAAACTTAGTCAAAAAATGACTAGGGCACTGCTCTTCCCGGATCTGCGCTTACTGGCGCGGAAAAAGAAGAACTGACGTCAGCGCGCAGGGGCGGCGTCTAAGTACTGCCCGCGACGTTATCCCGGCAATCCCGACGCCGACGACGGACGCGGAGCCGCACGACGCCGCCTACCGACGCGCAAGGGTACTACTACGCAAAAACTTTCCGGATCCAGCCTGACGCCTGGGGATGTTCTAAGGTAAGGAATCTGTCACTAACGTGTCTCTTTCAGATAGGCTCACCTAACACCTTAGCCACTTGTTCCCTCACTCGTGGCCCAGTCTCCTTCTTTCTGCCCCCACCCTCAAACCTGCGTCCGCCCCATTCACCCCCCGAGGGGGGATGCCCCCACTACGACTTCCCCCATGAAAGCCATCCTTGCCACTTTGCCTGCGGTAGTGCCCTCCAACCACCTCTGTCAATCGTGGACACCTACACTGTACAGCAACTACTTCCCTTCCCCCCTGTGTAATCTCTCCTAAGCCCCCCTCTAAAAAATAATCCCTATGCTTAGCCCTGCGCTCTCCGGGTACTACCACCCCCAGACCCTACCTGGCTCGACACCAAATATTGTGCTTCAGACAACTTACTACCGGCCCTCCCAGTGGCTTGAGTGCCTGTGCAAACCTCCAGGTATTGTATATCGTCCACTTGCATCACTGCCATGTTGCTCTCTGGTTTTACCCCCCTTGTGCGCCCCCTCCCTCTCCTCGCAAACTTTTTGCCAACTGTGTAACGGCTGACCGGCGCATGTCATGTGTCAACGTAAAGCCCGTTTAATTACCTTTACCATCACCTAATAGTGTCCTTCCTGTCCGTACCACCCTACCTGCGCATTTAAACTATCCCATAGGCACCTGTACCTTTCTACCCCTCACTTCCCGTCGAGCCAGCATGTCGCCTACCATCATCACCATGTGCAGCTTCTTCTCTATCGGTAGGCGTGCCTCCCTCAACTCCGAGACAAAATCACTACCCATAAATGATAACACTGTACTCAGACCTCGTGTCTCCTCTAGTGCCAATTGGGCCCCCACTGATCTCTTGTAAACTTGTCAGCTGCTGCCGACAGTCCGCCAAAACGGGTTGGCCCCCCCAGGAAGACATCGTCCAGGTATTGTGTCACCGTCTCTTTTCCTGACTGCACGAAAAGCCCCTTGCAAAAAAGAAGCTGATACGCTCAAAACATGCGCAAGATGCAGCGCAGCCCCTTGCTAGTGCTTTGTCCACCCTCATTTAAGACCTTCACCGTACGCAACTTCTTCTTCATCGGTAGGTGTGCCTCCCTCACCTCCGAGTCCAAATCAATACCTCGAAATGACAACACCGTACTTGGACCTTGTGTCTTCTCTGGTACCCAGGGGACCCCGATTGCTCCACGAGCTCTCGTAAACTGGTCAGCTGTTGCTGCCTGTCCGTTGACCCGGCTTGGCCCACCAGGAAAAGTCGTCAAGGTAGTGTGTCACCGCCTCTTTTCCCATCTGCTATGGAAAGCCCATTGCCCAAAAGAAGCTGAAACGCTCAACAACCATGCACCGTATACTGCGCAGCGCATTGTTAGCGCGGTTTCCACACTCGTTTGCCCTTCACCATATGCCGCTTCTTCTCCATCTGTAGGTGTGCCTCCATCACCTCCGAGTCCAAATCAATACCCTGAAATGACAACACCGTACTCAGACCTTATGTCCTCTCTGGTGCCAAGGGGACTCCCAACTGCCCTGTGAGCTCTTTAAACTTGTCAGTTGTTTCTGACAGTCCGCAGAACCGGGTTGGCCCCCCAGGAGTACGTCGTTAAGGTAGTGTGTCACCGTGACTTTTCTCGTCTGCCCCGAAAGGCCCGCTGAAAACAGAAGCTGAAATGCTCACACCTGCACAGGATATGTCACATCCCATTGGTAGCACTTTGTCCGCACTTATTTTCCCTCCACTGAATACTGTGCCAGTGAAATTCCTCGGGATGTACCGGTAGTAAAAGATAAGAAGACTTTGTCCTTTTGCCCTCGAGGCCCCTGATCCTACCCTCTCCCCCAGTCCTCCGGTTACGCCTACTGACCAATATGATCCTGATGTCCTTTCTTCCGCTATCAACCTTTATTGACGCCCCCTCAGCCGTGACTATTGTTGCCTCCATCAAGCTTGCCCCGGTTCCTTTTTGGGGCTTAACTCCTAGTGGCGAGATTATCCCAAACTTTTATGCCCCTCCACGTCTGGGCCTTCCCTACGCCCCTCTTCACTTCATAAGGCCCTTCGTCCCGCACTATAGTCTTGCGTGTACTCACTGACTTTAAGTTGTCCACCCCCTGTCATACCGAGGCCCCTTGTGCCAAGCCGGATCCCTTCTTTAACCCCACGCCAAATGAGGCAGCATCTTCCCGTTAGGGATAGTATGCCAGCCATTGCTATATGCATGGCTGTTTGATGGTTTTACTAGCCTTTTCCCTATAGTGCCCTGTTCCCTGTGCTCCTCTTCCCCCGCTGTCCTCCGTTTTATGCCCCCTGTTTTATGCTGAGTCCTTTGTACTCCCTTGTGCACGATCCCTTTATTAAAATCGCCAAAGGACCCTTGTACTCCCCCCTGGGGTTCGTCTGAGTTACCTCCCCATACCCCTCCGGTGGGTGCTTCTAAAAACAAACAAAGGGGGGGCGGTATACCAACAGAAAACTGTTGGCCGTGTACTAAGTTTTCCCCTACCTGAATGCCCCCCTTTACTTGCTGCTACCCGTCCAGGTCTATCGTCTGGCTACTTTCCGCATTCCTAGCTCGCAAACTCAAGCCCCCCGCCGGCCCCTTCCCTATGGTCCTGGCTACCTTAGGTCTTTGACAATTCCACTTCTTCCACCTTCGCACCCTCTTTC
Organism: Calotriton arnoldi; assembly: GCA_963921515.1. Taxonomy (NCBI): domain Eukaryota; kingdom Metazoa; phylum Chordata; class Amphibia; order Caudata; family Salamandridae; genus Calotriton; species Calotriton arnoldi. The sequence goes on from CAWUFW010000397.1 coordinate 4,208,909, forward strand.
GTCCTAAGCTCCCTGTAGTGCAACCTCAACTTCTCTACGATCTCCCTTCTCCGAATCTTTTCTTTCACTTCCCCCATGGTTTAAGGTCCTCAATGCTTCGTCACTCCCCCATATATCCGCCAGTAGCGGTGTACCTCGTGTCTCTCTGTGTTTTTGTCTCGACTTTACCAGCCGCTATTGCCCTCCCCTCGTCCTGTCGACGTTCTACCCCCTCCCTTCTGTTCCCTCCCCGTCCCCATTTGCGTTCCAGTACCTACCCCTCATAATTTTACCTCAGCACCACAACCCTTGAAACACCAGGATTTGAACACATAGCCTTTGGAGTAAGAGTCAGAGACCTTAACCACTAGGCCACCGTGACTCCTTCCGTCCCCGCTGACCTTTGCCTTTGCGAAGCCTTACAATAACATTCCCTTTTTTGCCCTTACCTGGCGTCAAGATTGGTGTCCACCCTGGATTGCGCCGCCTAACCAGTCATACCTGGATTCCATCACGCTGTCCTGGGCCGGCTGCTTTCTTTCTTTTCAACCTGAAATGGACTATGCACATTGTTACTATGCCCCCCACCCCCTCTTTCCTTTCCCCTTCCTCCTGCTGCTAAATCGCTCCTCCAATTTTTTAACTTGTATATCTCTGGGCAAAACGCCCTTCTGATCCTGGGCTCTTGCCCAGCACCCCCTGCCGCTGTCCCCATGGCCGCATCGACCCCTTGGAGGTTGTTGTACCACCGCAAACTACTCTGCTGGCCGTTTCATTATGTCCTGCTAGTACCTCGATGTTCCGGCTGTCCGCTTCTGACATTGACATCTCTTCCTCTCGGTCACGTGGAGCCGCATGCGACTCACCCGAGACCTTTACCTCCCGTGCCTGCTGCCCTACAATTTAAACGTAAGGTCCGGCAAACCGGGGTTAATGGCCCCCCTGTGCGCCTTCTCCCCGTTGCCTACTCTCATGGGCTGTGGTTGATCCCCTTGCGCCCCTCCCTCCCGCCCCACTGCGGCCTATCCCACCCCTGACTACACCCCCCAACCCTCTACTATGGGTTCAACCCCCCCCATGTGGGCCTCAAACGCTCTACCTCCCCTGGCTCTAATGCCGGCTGCGACCCCTCCCCTTTGATGCTGAGGGCCCCCCTAGCCCAGCTAACGCTGTAGAGCCTCTCCCCCCCCACCCACCAGGGATTTTGCCCATGTCATCTCACCCCACCACCTGATGTTTTGGCGCGGGGGGGTCTTCCACCAGCCTCCTTCCCCGTAACCCCCCACCCGCTCCCTAGGCGAACTTGAGTGCGGGTTGCCCCGCCCCCATTTCGCGGTCCGCAGTACATTGCCTCATTAATTGCGCATTACCTTTCCTCATTAATCATGCCTGAATGGGCTGTACAACACACGCGTGCGGCCGCTTTGTAGCGCGGCCGCACGCACTCACCGGTTTGCCTACACCTTCTTCCCGTGGAAAACGGAGTGCGCGGGATCCACCCTCGTAATCAGGGAGCTCCCGGTATCTGTACCGCTGAGCCAAGCCGAGATATTTTAACATTTATAAAGGCCAGAAAAAACATTTTCTAAACTCCCTGCCTACCCCAACCTACAACCGGCTGCCGTTACAAAAACGGTGACACGGCAAACAAAATGTCCGGTTATAAAACCCCCGCTCCCCCAGCCCAAAAATGTAGCCCAAAGAGCCAATTGGGGTCTGGGCTGCACCACTGGCCCAAAAGCCCGGGGGGGTCGCAAGCCTCCCTGCGGTCAGCCACCCCCCAAAGCCCCATTACTGAAAGCTACGGAAAAGCGCGTGTCCGATATCTGTTTCCCCACATCCTGCTGTAATCCAAGCAGCACTTTCTTTTTAAAACATCAATGAAATTGGAATGGAATGGGTTTATTAACATGTGGTCTCAGGGCTAGACTACCGACCTTGGAGCTGGGAAACCAAGGTTCGAGCCTCGGGGTTGACTCCACATCCTGTGATTCTGGGCAATTCGCTTTATCTCCCCGTGCCTACCAGTAACTGGTGCTCATGTAAAGCGCCCCAATACCTTCGGGTCGAGTTTGCGCTATATAAATCTGCAAAAATAAAAGGTATATTTTTGGGCGACCGGCGCCAGCAAGACGTGCGGCCGCCATGACTGATTGTTAAAAAAACGAGATTGTCCCGGCACCTTCCAAAGTGAAAGCGCGCTGTGCGCGCTGAAAGTAAACAAAGCACGTCGTCCTGCTTCAAGTAGAACAAACTCAATAAAGAATATAGTGCTTACGGTGTAAGAACCGAAGTAAAGGGGCCAGTAGCCATGGGAGGAATCAAATGACCACACAGCCGTACTAAGGAGGGATTAACAAGCCTATTTAGGAAGCAGAAGCCAGCATTTAAGAAGGACAAAGACACAAGCCAATGAAAAAGATGGGTGGGGTAGTGGGCGGGGCTTCTCTCCCGTACCAAACTACCACAGATCTTCCCTAGAGCAGCGCTTGCGCGCTGACTCTAGGCTTGACCTAAAAAAGTTTTAAACAGTGACACCAGAATGATGGAAAAAATGCACGTTAATAAAACCGCTGAAACGCTATCAGAGAGATTAAAGATGTACGATTCTACAACGCATGGAGTGCAAGCAGGTGTCAGAAAACATAAGCAAAAGGCTAAAGCGTGAGATAGTGTTCAAAATAGTTTATTGAAATTTTCATAATAAATCAACAATAACAAGAGACAATACAAAAAATAGTACCGAATAAATACCCAATAACAATAGAGAAAGCATGAGAACATCAATTAAATTGCAATAGGTAAACAGTAAATATAATATTTAAAGAACAGAAAAAGAGGGGGAGGGAATGGGAACATCTATAAATGTATTATAATAATGATGAAAAAGAGTTACTAAAACTTAAAACTCTGGAATATTATAATAATATATATCATGGATTAATACATATTTAAGAAGATAAATAGATATCAATAGGTTTCCAAAAAGAATGATAGGAGTTAGAATTATGATTAATACCACGTAAAGATAACTGAGCTCCTCTTCTTCTAAAAATAACCCAAGACCACCAAACGTTAACAGATAATAAAGAAACATCTTTCCAACATGTTGTAATGGATTTTAAAGCAGCTGATAATAAAAAATTGAAAAGTTTACCTTCTAATTCATTTACTTTTTGTGAAAGAACAGATTTGCAAATTATAAATTTGAATGAAACATCTTCATGAATATTAAATATCTTTTTTATAATAACACAAACTTCAGAGCAAAATTTAAAAATCAAAGGACAATCATAAAGCATATGCTGTAATGAACCAGTATGTAAATTACAGTGCCAACGAGTTGAAGACGGAAGAAGTTTAGCATGAAATAATCGAAATGGAGTCCATAAACCGTTATAAAAAATATATGAGTTCGTTTGATAGAGCGAAACAGGTAACTAACCAGAAATATTATTAAGCCAAATAGTTTTCCATATATCAATTGAGAAAAAGATTGAAAGTTCATTATTCCAAAATGTTGAGATCACATTAATGTTGGATCCTTGAGAGATGGACATTTTTTTATATAGCATAGAGACACCATGAGGTAAAGTGGAAACAGTTTGAATATAAATTGATAAATCTGATTTAACATTAGAAGGAATACGAAGAAATGAATCTAAAATAGAGTTACATAATGAATCATATTTGAGAAAATCAGAGGAAGGTAAATTAAATTTTGATTGCAAAATGTCAAAAGAAACAAAAGCATTATTGTGATAAACATCCTTAAGGTAGAAAATACCAGCTTTAATCCATGAAGACCAAAATCTAACATTTCTATTAAGTTTTATAACTGGGTTATACCATAATGACATATCTTCGGTAGAAGATATAGGTGATTGAAAAATTAAATATAAATATTAAAAATTAGCTTGGTGGATTTTAAAATAACAGATTTATGCAAAAATGGAGATTAGACATCGTTAACAAAGTGGGCAATGGAAAAGGATTTATTAAAGATTTTTCAATTAAAAGCCAAGCAGGGGGATTATGTAAAAAAGAGTGGTTAAACCAAATAGAGCTTTGTTTTAAAAATAAAAGCTTTGTGATAATAAAAAAAATCTGGTAATCCAAAGCCTCCATTACACCTGGGTATTTTTAATAGCTGATACGAGAAGACTTATTATTCCAAAGAAATCTGGAAAGGAGTTTATCTACAGTTTTATAAAACTTTAAAGGAAATTGAGTGGGAATCATGGCAAGCGTATAAAAGATATTTGGTGCGATATTCATTTTTATATAATCCATTCTACCCCACCATGAAAGATGAAGTGAAGACCATTTGGTTATTTTATCTTTAATATAATTTATGATGGAGTCACAATTTAGTGATATTGTTGATTCCATAGACAAAGAAAATTCAATTCCAAGATATTTTAATTTATCTTTTTGTCAAATGATATCATTCATGGGTATCATATCAGGAGTACAATAAATATTTAAACGAAAGAATTCCGTTTTATTAGTATTTAACTTATATCCAGAAACTGGAATAAAACGAAATAATTCCAAGTAGGGAAGGGAATGAGGATAAAGGATTACTAATAAATTACAATACATCATCAGCATATGCTAAAGTTTTAATAATAACATCCTTGATATTAATTCCTGTAAAATTATCACATTTTCTAATAGAAACAAGTAAGGGTTCGATACCAAGAAGAAACAAAAAGAGGGAAAGGGGACAACCTTGTCTTGTACCTCTGAAAAGAGAAAATTGATTAGAAACTTGGCCGTTAATAAATAAACGAGCAGTAGGAGAAGAGTATAAAGCGGAAATCATACGTATAAACATGTCACCAAAATTAAATGAAAATAAAATATGAAATAAGAATTGCCAGTGAATTTTATCAAACGCTTTTCAGCATCCAATGCGAGGATTCCTGATGGTAGAGATAAGGTGGATCCCTGTTCAATAACGTGCAACAGAGTTCTAGTATTATTGGCTGAATACCTATTCTTCATAAAACCAGACTGATCTGGATGAATAATAGATTCTAACGGACTAGTTACTTACCTTCGGTAACAATATATCTGTAAGAAACATTAGTAGTGATAGATTCCTTACCTTAGAATATCCCCAGGCGTCAGACTGGATCCGGAAAGTTTGTCAGCAGTACACCTGCGCGTCGGTAGGTGGCGTCGTGCGGCTCCGCGTCCGTCGTTGGCATCGTGGTCGCCGAGATGACGTCGCGGGCGCTACTTAGACGCCGCCCAAGCGCGCTGACGTCAGTTCTGTACACGACTTTCCGTGCCAGGAACGCAGAGCCATGCAAGATACTGACCACTGGTGCATTGAATCTAGGGAACTGAAAGGGATGACCTTAACCCTAGAAATCAGTTCGCAGAACGGGGAGGATGGGTGGGGCGGTAAGGAATCTATCACTACTAATGTTTCTTACAGATATATCGTTACCGAAGGTAAGTAACTTGTCCATCTGAAAGAAACACATAGTGATAGATTCCTTACCTTAGAATAGATACCCCAGCAATACCAACCCCGGTGGTAGGTCTGCGAACTAAGATCACACCAGAAAGTCACGGAGAACAGAACGGCCAAAGAAGCCGTCTCTCCGGACTTGGCTGTCTAGGCAATAATGCTTGGTAAACGTGTGCAGCGAGGCCCACGTGGCTGCCTGACAGATGTCTTGCAGGGGGACACCACGTCCCAATGCAGTAGTGGCTGCCGTAGCTCTGGTGGAATGAGCACGCAGCCCCACCGGAGGTTCCTTTTTTAGCCAAAGAGTAACAGGCTTTGATACATAAGACAACCCAGCGGGAGATGGTTCTCTTATGGACTGCCCGACCTTTCTTGGTGCCAACGTAGCCAACAAAAAGCTGGTCGTCCATCCGGAACTGCTGTGTGCATTTGAGATAAAAAGAGAGCGCACGTTTTGGGTCCAGACGGTGGAGCCGCTCTTCCTCTCTGGAAGGATGCGGAGGCGGAAAGAAGGTGGGCAAGGTAATAGTCTGCCCAATGTGAAAGGCTGTAACCACTTTTGGCAAAAAGGAAGGACGGGGCCTGATCACAACCTTGTCCGGATGGACTGAAAGGAAAGGAGGCTTACAAGAAAGAGCCTGGAGCTCACTCACCCGCCTGGCGGAAGTGATGGCCACCAGGAAGGCAGTCTTTAACGTTAAAAGACGAAGAGGACAGTTGTGAAGGGGCTCAAAGGGAGCGCACATCAAGTATGTCAGAACCAGATTCAAGTCCCACTGAGGCATCACGAAAGGAATAGGAGGAAAAAGGTGTGTAATGCCTTTGAGAAATCTATTTACAACAGGGGACTTGAAAAGAGAGGGCTGATCAGGGAGCCTGAGAAAGGCCGAAATAGCAGAAAGGTAGCCCTTGATAGTGCCCAGAGCAGAGCCCTGCTGGGCCAAAGAAAGAAGGAACAGAAGAACCTCGGAAAGAGGGGCAGAGAGGGGATTCACAGCCTTTGCTGTGCACCATGCCACAAACTTGTTCCACCTGCAGGCGTATACCACCTTAGAGGAGGGACGCCTGGCTGCCAGAATCACATCACAAACTTCGGGAGGCAAGTCGAAAGGAATCAACTGCCGCCGCTCAATCTCCACGCAAAGAGGTGGAGGCTGGACAGGTTCAGGTGGAGGACCGTCCCCTGCTGCTGCGACAGAAGATCCTCCCGAAGAGGCAGTCGGATCGGGGGATCGATGCTCATACCAAGTAGCTCGGGATACCATACTCTTCGAGCCCAGTCTGGAGCCACAAGAATGACTTGGGCCCGGTCGCGCCTGATCTTCTTCAGCACTCTGGGCAGAAGTAGTATAGGCGGAAAGGCGTACAACAGACCGCAACTCCACTCACGACGAAAAGCGTCGCCGAGCGAGTGCCGCCTTGGAAATTCCAACGCGCAGAACTGATGACATTGTGCGTCCTCTTCGGTGGCGAATAGATCTAACCAAGGCTCTCCCCACTGCTGAAAGAGACCTTGCGCCACCTCCGAGTGAAGACGCCATTCGTGATCGAGCATGCACCTGCGGCCGAGTTCGTCCGCCCTGGCGTTCAGAGAACCTGCCAGGTGTTGAACCACCAGGGACATGCCCTGATGTTCCAGCCATGTCCAGAGACGCAGAGCCTCCTGACAGAGGGTCCACGACCCCACCCCGCCTTGTTTGTTGCAGTACCACATGGCGGTGGTGTTGTCTGTGAACACCTGAACTACTCTCCCCTTGACAGAGGGAAGGAATGCCTTTAGTGCAAGCCTGATCGCCAGCAGCTCCAAAAGGTTGATATGGAGCCGGGACTCCGCTGGAGACCAGAGGCCTCTAATCTCCGCCTCTCCCATGTGGCCGCCCCATCCCAGGAGGGACGCATCCGTCACCACTGTGAACTCCGGTTGGGGAAGGGAGAGGGATCTGCCGTCGACCCAATGCCGGTTCGTGAGCCACCACTGCAACTGTCGTGCAGTGCCCTCCGAGATCTGGACGTGATCGGCAACGTTTCCCTGATGCTGCGCCCACTGGAACTTAAGGTCCCACTGCAGAGCCCGCATATGCCACCTGGCATGATTGACCAGCAGGATGCAGTAGGCCATGAGGCCCAGCAGCCTCAGAGTCACTCTGACCGAAACCCGGGACAAGGGCTGAAAGATGGGAATCAGAGCCCGAATATCCCGGACTCGCTGTTCGGGAGGATAGACCCGAAACTGCGCCGTGTCCAGAACCGCTCCGATAAAGAGGAGCTTCTGGGAGGGAATCAGGTGCGACTTCGGCACATTGATGGAGAACCCCAGAAAGTGCAGGAGGTCGGCCATAGTCTGGAGGTGGGAGGCGACTGTCTGGGGCGAGCCCGCCTTCAACAACCAATCGTCGAGATAGGGGAAGACTGAGACCCCTGATCTGCGCAGATGAGCTGCGACCACCGCCATCACCTTGGTGAACACCCGAGGGGCGCTGGTAAGGCCAAAGGGGAGCACGGTAAACTGAAAGTGCTCATGGCCTACCGTGAACCGTAGGTAACGCCGGTGGGCTGGCAGGACGGGGATGTGGAAATAGGCGTCCTGCAAGTCCAGCGCCACCATCCAGTCTTGTGGGTCGAGAGCAGACAAGACCTGAGCTAGAGTGAGCATCTTGAACTTCTCTTTGCAGAGGAAGCGATTGACGTTCCGAAGGTCTAAGATAGGACGCAGGCCTTTGTCCTTCTTGGGCACCACAAAGTAGTGGGAATAACAACCACGACCTACTTCGTGCGTCGGAACGCGCTCGATGGCCCCCTTGGCCAAGAGGGCCGCAACTTCCTGCTGAAGAAGCACCAAGTGATCCCCCGACATGCGTTGGTATTGAGGTGGCATGGCTGGGGGGGTAGTCTTGAAGGGGAGGGAGTAGCCCCTCCGGATTATCTCTAAAACCCACCTGTCCGAAGTGATGGTGCGCCAGTGGGGGAGGTGATGGCGGAGCCTGCCGCCCACTGGCGTTTGATGGGCCTGAAAATTCGGACTAGGAAGGTTTGGAGGCAGTGGTGGCCGGGGTGGTGGTGGACTGACCCGCCCGCTGGCCCCTTTGTCCGCCACGGCGGAACCCGCGTCCGCGCTGGGATGATTGTTGCGCCAGCCTGTGGCTCTGTTGCGACCGCTGCGGGGCACCCCTTCCTGTGCCACGAAAGGAGCAAAAAGCGGAAGGCGGAGGAGGGCGGACTGCCGAGAGTCCCAAGGACTTGGCCGTAGCCCGTGAGTCCTTAATCCTCTCCAACGCGCTGTCCGCTTTGTCGCCGGCCATCAAAGGGCATGTCCATAAGGGTGTTTTGGACATCCCTCGAAAATCCAGTGGTCCTCAACCAGGCGTGACGGTGAACCGCCACCGTCGTTGCAATGGATCTGCCCAGTGAGTCGGCGGTGTCTAGGCCACAACGGATCATGAACTTTGCTGCGTCTCTCCCCTCTGCAACAGCCTGGGCGAGAGCAGGCCGGGCCTCCTCCGGACACTGGGGCAGCACGTTCGCCACCGTATCCCACAGAGAGTGGGAATAACGGCCCAAGAGGCATGCGGTGTTCACGGACCGCAGCGCAGAGCTGGTGGAAGAGAAAATCTTCTTCCCAAACTGATCCAGCTTCTTGGATTCCCTATCCGGTGGAGCGGAAGGGAAGGCGGTTGGGGAAGCAGAGGCTTGGACAACCAAGCTCTCGGGAGTGGGGTGTTGGGGGAGGAAAATGGGGTCACCCGGAGCCGGGCGATGGAGTCGGGCCACGTTCCTATCCACAGGAGCCCCTGTGGTGGGCCTGGACCAAGTGCCCAAAAGAACGTCAGAGAGGGCTTCATTGAAAGGAAGCAGCGGCTCCGCAGAGGTAGCTGCTGGCTGAAGCACCTCTGTCAGGAGGTTAGTCCTGATGGCCACAGTAGGGAGCTCGAGGTGTAGGGCCTCGGCCGCCCTAAGCAACACCACTGCATAACTGGCGCCCTCCTCCGTAGCCACGGTAGGAGGAGACAGCATGCCAAGGTCTGGTGAGTTATCCAGACCACTGGCGTCACCCAATTCCTCAGCCCAGTCCTGTTCAGACTCGCAGGCGGCAGCGAGAGGGTCCTCAGACCCCTCCCAGTCCTCCCCTTGCTCCTCAGGCTGATCAACAGGCCGAAAATAAGGAGCAGGGACATGGGGATAGAAATCCCCAAGCAGGGTCGAGAACGGCATCGATAGACGCCGGCTCGGCGCAGTGTCCACCTCGGGGCTGAAACTGAGGTAGACGTCGTCCCGAGGAGCGGGCGGCGTCAGGATCGGTGCCGGTGGGGTCGACGTCGGTGGAGGCGTAACGAGGTCAACCGGCGTCGACCGGGATCCAGGCCTGGATCCAAGGGTGTCCTGCGGCGCCGTGGCCGGAGCCGACAGCGACGCCGGGGCCGCCGGCAAGGAAACGCGAGGACAACCATGGGCCCGAAGTCGCACCGGCGGGACCCAACGGCCCAATGAGGCGAGCCATGGCCGACAGGAACACCTGTATCTGGGCCGGAGATGCCGACGACCCCTGGAAGGGGGGGTAGTCGGGCAGCGACTCCATGGACTGCGCCGGAGCCGCGGGGGTGGCACCACCCATACCCTCAGCCGCGTCGCGCGACCGGCGAGGGGAAGTCGGAGAACGATGGTGTTTCTTCGACTTCTTGTGCTTCGCCTTACCTGACCCCGAGTGCGAAGACTTGGATCCCGAAGATCGATGTTGATGACTCCGCGCACGGTCCCTCGACCTCCTTCTGGACCGGGACCTGGAACGGCGCGGAGCCGACTGCCGGGCTTGCAGCAACTTTCGGGACCGCTCCCGCAAAGTCTTCGGCGCCATGGCCCGGCAGTCGGAGCACGACTTGGGGTCATGGTCGCGCCCCAGGCAGAAAAGGCACACACGGTGTGGGTCCGTCACCGACATCATGCGGTGACAATCCCCGCAGGACTTGAAACCGGGCATCCTAACTGCACCTTAGGAGTCGAAGACTCGATGAAAAAATGGGAGACAAATGTCTCAAAAAGCCAGTCAAAAATTGACTGGGGGTTCCTGCTCTTCCCGGATCTGCGCTTGCTGGCGCGGAAAAATAAAGAACTGACGTCAGCGCGCGTGGGCAGCGTCTAAGTAGCGCCCGCGACGTCATCTCGGCGACCACGACGCCAACGACGGACGCGGAGCCGCACGACGCCACCTACCGACGCGCAGGGGTACTGCTGACGAAACTTTCCGGATCCAGTCTGACGCCTGGGGATATTCCAAGGTAAGGAATCTATCACTATGTGTTTCTTTCAGATACAAACGATAATCTAGAAGCAAATATTTTGGCATGCAATTTACAATCTTGATTTATTAAAGAAATAGGTCGATAATTTGACACCAGGGTAGGGTCTTTATTAGGTTTAGGTAATACAATAATTAGAGCCTCAGTAAATGAACCTGTAGTAGTTCCCGTAGAACCAAAAAAGGTAAAAAGTTGAAATAAATGAGGGATAAGCTGTAACTGAAATTCTTTATAAAACTCAGCAGGAATACCATCAGGACCAGGGGATTTATTCTTTTTGAGAGATTTTATGGCTAATAAAATTTCATCTCGAGTAATAGGGGAGTCAAGTTCCATTTTATCTGATTGTGAAATCTTGGGTAAACCACAATTTGATAAGAAAGAATCAATTAAGGTGGCATCGTCAAAGTTAGGTTTGTTATATAGAGTAGTATAAAAATCCAGGAATTCATTAACAATATAATTTTGGGATAGGGCGATTTTACCATTAGAGCCATGAATTGAATTAATTTGTGTTTTATCTTTTTTGATGCGTAAATAATTGGCTAAAAGTCGTCCCGATCTATTAGCATTAAAAGCAAATTTGGCTTTAGAATTCGAAAGCTTAATACCAGCTCTTCTGCTAAGGATTGAGTTAAACTCATATCTAAGTTTCTGCAATTTGAATCTGTATTGAGGGTCATTAGACGTAATAAAAAGTCTCTCATATTTTGCAATTTGTTTATCCAAATTTTTAATATTTGCATTAAAAGTTTTATTTTCATGGGCCATAAGAGAAATAGTAGCACCTATAATATAAGCTTTAAAGGCATCCCATCTATTCACCATAGAAGTAGAGCCTTCAGGGTTAAGAAAGTAATCATGTATAGCATCTACGAGTTTAGGTTTATTTTGTTCATGAAGAACAATACTAGTATTCATTCTCCATCTGGATTGTGTTGTAACATTAGAATTCAGTTTCAAAATAAAAGAAATTAGGGGATGATCCGAAATATCAATATTACCAATAGTAGGAGTGACCACAGAGATAATTAATTGTCTGGAAATTAATAGATAATCAAGCCGAGAATGAGAATTGTGTGGATTAGAAAAAAATGTAAACATTTTTTCTGTGGGAAAGTGTAATCTTCAAATATCAACTAGCTTTGTAGTTTGAAGAAATGATTTAAAAGCAAAAAAAACTTTAGGAGGCCGAAATTTAGTAAGAGATAATCTATCTAATAAGGGATCAAATATAACATTAAAATCTCCTCCAACTATGAGAGGAACTTTACCCAATTTGAGAACTTCGGTTGTCAGGACAGACCAAAAGTGGGGATCATCAGCAGTAGGACCATAAACATTTAATAAAAACAAAACTGTATCGTGAACTTTAATTTTAGCAATAACATATCTTCCATCTGTATCTGAAAATTTACTCAGAATTTGGCAATGAAGTCGTTTTGCAAAAAGGATAGCAACACCATTTTTTTGCCAATTGCAGGCGATGAAACAATACTATCAACCCATTTTTTTTTCCATATATTCTAAAATGTTATCATCAATATGAGTTTCTTGTATAAAACAAATGTCCGCTTACAACCACCCAAATAATCTAAAATTTTCGTACGTTTAACAGGATGACGTAATCCCTTGACATTTAAAGAGACTATTTTAATATTATGAACAATAGCCATGGTGAAAAAGAAAGAAAAAGAAGGTCAAGAAGAGGAGACAAAGATGTATATAGAAAGAGGAAAATAGTAACTCCAAAACAGGTGATAAAGAGAGAAAGGGGAAAGAAAAGGAAAACAAACAAGACAAAGAAAAAACAACAAACATTAATAACAGGAATGAAACGCACACACACTTTACAAGCATGACCGAAACCGTTGGAGTCCCCTGTGAATATAACTGAAAGAATTGTCAGAAAAATGCGTAAAACTGATGTTCAGGTAGCAGAGTCATGAGTATCCATTGAATGCTGATCCAAGAACAATCTTAAATCTTCAGGTCGTTGGAAGGATTTAGAGAAGTTGTCTTTCCAAATGCGCATTGTTGATGGATCAAAAAGACCATATTTAAATCTAAGACTTCTGAGCTGAGGGCGAAGAGCAGTAAATTCCTTGCGAATAGAAACAGTTTCTTTAGCAAAGTCTTGGTGGATAAAAATTTGGTTACCATTAACCATCAAAGAAGGAATTTCTCAAGCTGCTTTTCTTATCAAAACCAAATGATGGTGGCAAAGAACTTTAAAAATCATTTGTCGAGGCTTTGTGTGGCGAGGATTACGATGTGATGGAATCCTATGCGCCTTATCAATTTCAAATTTTTCTGGAAATTTGATGTTCAGAAGGCCAGGAATCAGATTCTCCAAATATAATCTGCAATTGGAACCTTCAACATCCTCAGGCAAATTAGAAATGCGCAAGTTATATTGTCTGTTGCGATTTTCCATATCCAGAAGAAGAGCAGACATAGGAGAAATGTTCGCCACAAGTGGAGACAAAGCGTCAATTTTAACTTTGTCATGTATTTTAATTGAATTATCAGAAATTTTCATTGACATACTTGCCATGTCTTTGCACAAATTTTTAATCTCTGTCGCAATTGAGTCTGTGTTGGCACGAAGTGCTTGAATTTCGTCAAGAATTAGTGACAAAGAAGGTTCACTTGACTCAACCACCTTAGATTTAACAGGAGGAGGCGAAATCTGATTCTTCCTTTTGTTATAAGGAGTTTGCGCATTTTTATGATCCATGCTTTTGTTTGAGTAAATAAACTTGCAAGGAATATGAAAATAATAAAAACGTAATAATTGCTGAAAAAAGCTTGACAATACTGCAATAATTATTGAGAAAAACTTGAAGAAATGCAAGGTGCAGCAGCTAAAACTGACTGTGGGTGTGGTTAGGCCAAAGCCAGGCCCTCTCATAAGCACTTACTCCGCCCCCCTGACAGACAATCCAGACAGTACCTCAGAGCAGGGCTGGGAGCAGAAGCATGAAGGAACAAAACACCACCTCCAGCGAAGAGCAGACCTGGGAAAGCTTCACAGCATCAGGTAAATGCTTCAGAATCACAGCGACCACATTCTAGGAAACATTTTGACATAAATATTGTCGTTTTAGGTGAAAAAACAGGGAAAAACGAGCGGAGCTCAGCAAGCGGCGGCCATCTTGGCTCACGCGTCTCCTAAAGCGTGAGATAGTAACATGCTCACTATAAATGAAGTGTCCCGGGCCGATAAAAACAGGGGTTGGTCAGACCTACAAGAATGCACCCTTCCACATATGTTTTGACACCCGCTTCCACTCCATGCATTGTGGAATAGTACATATTTATTCTCTCTGATAGCGTTTCATCGGTTTTATTGACGTGCATGTTTTTTCCATCATCCCAGTTTCACTGTTTTATGTCTTTTTGTAATTCCGACCCATATTCATTCAACTGCTGGTGGCCCTTTACCTCAAACGAGCACGTCATCCGTTTTATATTTATATTCCCACCACGGCAATGCACTGATTCAACTTGGCATGTGACTATTTCGCATAATTGAATGTTATTCATCAAGGAATAACTGCGTATTTGTGGATGTTATTTATCAAGGAATAACTGATAACTGTCCTCAATTTAGTACTCAGCGGGCATCTAAGGGACACTTTACCTAGGGGGGAGCGCTATTCCTATTTTTTCCAGACACGCTTTGAATCAGAAAGTGATTCCTTACTGCACACCCCCAACATAGTAAAAGAATTATCTTGTATACAGACCTAGCAGAAGAACAGAGTGCATGAGCCAATCCAAGTACATAGTATATACAGAGCCAGCTTCCTACATGTTGAGTATACCAGCATGCTAACCCTTTTGGGGTGCTCGTGCTTTGTATGTATTTTTCCTCCTTTTGTTGTCGTTCAAAGTAGAAATGAGCGTGATGGGTGTTCATGATATTCCACGCTTGTGTTTGCTTGATATTATGCGGCAATGGCAGTAGGTATTGCCGCCTGTATGGGTATCTTTCAAACACCGTGGGCGGGGGGATAAATAGAGGTCCATGTAACAGTTGCGGCATTCCTTATCTGGATGTACTACTTGTAACTTGTCAATAAACGTAGATTGTTTCTTACCTTCGTGGTCTCATCTCATCTTTACGAGTCGATTGAATTTTTTTCTACACTGGTGACAATTGAGGGACGTACCCAAGTATTTTCCTGGATTTACAACAGCTGCATTGGTGTTCAACTTTTGTGTATTTGGGGGAATTCGTAATCGCTATTGGTGCAAAGGTGTATGGGTCCGTCCCGGTTTTCACATGTTTATCACTATTGGTTGTGAAAGTGCTTCTATGAGTTTTTTTGTTTTTTTTTCAATTCAATTAATCTTTATTGTTGGATTACTAAAAACCATAACAATTTAAAAAAAACGTGTATTTCATGTGTACAAACGATTTAAAAAAGGTTGTTTTTTAAAAAAAATGTATAGTAATCTCACTAAAAAATGTGTTAGAGTAAAATGTCCCAGAATTGATTAATAACCGTTGGTGTCCGGAACCTAGGATGTCAAAAGACCTTAGCATCGTTTTTAAAGTCAGGAAAGGAACTGCCGGGCGTAAATGTTCTAAAGAGTTCTAAAATGAGAGCTGGTGAGTAATTAAAATTGGGGAAAAAAGCAGTATTCAGATAAACAACACATGATGATCAAGGGTTCGTAAATTGATCAAAGGGCAGCGTGGGGGTGCTGCCAGGGGCAAAGGAATGTGCAGCCCTGTTTTTCACAAGTTTTTTGGCCGTTCTGGTTACAAATTTAGTGAACCGGATGTTAAGCATTGTATTTTCTGGGTTCATAGCAGCTATGATAGCCTGTCGGCATGTTCGAACGCCGAGTTTGTTCCATTCACCCCGCAGCAAGGTCCTTCTGTCGTTAAGCAATGGGGGACATGCACAGACTATGTGCTCCATTGCTTCAGGATGATAGCTGCACTCCCTACATTCGGTGTTAACACTAGGGTGACGCCATTCGGGTAGGTGCTTTAAGAAAGGCCATTCTTCCATCCTTAGTGCCATAAACTTTAGCTTCCAAAAAAGTGCATACGGAAATAACCGCCCAGGCGTGTTTCCTTCTGGACAGTTTTGCCCTGTCAGAATGAAAAGACCAGAGCTGGACCAGAGCTGGACACTTCTCTTGATTACAGATTTTAACGCCTGCTGGGATGGATTTGTTCCCCAGTATTCCTTGACGCCGAGTAACTGCAGGGAGTGTTCCAGATGGCACCGATGTTTTTGGCTGGTCGATATTTCATTCCAGAGTCTTGCCTCCAGGCTACCTTCCCGAAAGTTGCGCAGTCTGTTACAGAGCTTGATGAACGGGTTCATTGGATATCTATCCTTTCACAGTGCATTCTGATTGTCCATCGAGCTGTGTCTTCATGTCGATTCACAGAAGGGTCCCGATGCCGTCATGTGATGTTCAGGAAGTTCTTGTAATGCCGATGCACAGTTTCTTTTGGGTCTGTGCTGTCCTGTGATGTGCACACACTCACATGGCGCACACTGGTCATGCATCTCTCACCAGTGTTCTTCTAAGGAGAATAATGTTTATTTACGCACATAATATTTCTGCAGGTGTTGTATTGTGGAGCACCAAGTGGGATTCTAATGGTGACACACTCACCTCCAGAGTAAGACTTTCTTGTGTGTCCCCTTACCTTTTGTGCCGGGTTCATCAATGTGTATGTGATGACGGTGACTACGTTTATTATTTTATTTCATAGAAATAGTTTTTTTGTGTATGTTCTTCAAGTTAACCACTGCAGTACTATGTCTGGTATTGGTATTGTGCCACCTCCTTCATTTTTTTCAGCTCCAGGAGACCCACTCATGGACTGCGAAACATGGGAAGCGGTATTTTTAGCATATGTAGAAGTTTTAGAGGTGGAAGATTGTGAACCTGATAGGAAGTTATCTTTATTAAAACATTGCCTAGGTGGTATTGGCTTGAAGGAATTTAAGAATTTACCTTCTTTGGTGAATCCTGGTAACATCAATCCTCATCAGTATGGTTCTAAACAGTTATCAGTACGGTATGGAAACAAAAACTAAAGTGGTTATGGAGCTTTTTATATTTGATTCTAGGAAACAGAGGTCAGATGAGTCTATAGAAAGCTATGTGTCTACACTCAGATCGTTAGCAGTGGCTTGTGACTCTGAACATATCACATATGAGCAAGTTGTGAGGGATCAAATCCTTATGAGGACCAATAATAAGAAGATACAGGAAAGATTATGGACTACATCTGATATGTCCCTCAATGCTGCCAATTAAAAAGCTAGTGGTCCCCAGACAAAAAGTTTGTGTGAACAATGAATATAGACCCAATCAGTACTATATTATAGGAATCTGTCCCGCCGGGCAGATATTTAATATACAATCAAAAAACAATATTTGCAAACAATGAACACGAAACAGTTATAGCGGGACGCAAGCCTGCATCCAACTTGACAAAAAAGACGTACAGTATACAGTGAGGGGTTCAAAAACTTTACAAAAACATTTCTCTACCTATATACTTTGAAATATGCTGTACGTCATAATTTTACATCACCCGCTTCTCATTGAACCATTGCAACAGATAGACATCAATCCAAGTAATATAATCATAACAGATTTTATTATTTTTTGCGTTTTTTGTATAGACTAATGTTCTTTATACAAAATTACATATAGAAGTGAAAACAAAATTTTAAAAAAGACTTTTCAGATCCCATTGCGTAACTCACACTCAATCACATGCATACATTCTAATACTCAGACATACTCATACAACATCACCAATTACATAAATCACAGATATACTACAAAATAGAGCATGGTGCGCAATCAAGTCCACCTCACCGTGAGTATCAATGTTTAACAAAAATTGAAATAAATATATTCCACAATCTAGAAATAAGATTGGTATCAATATAGTGTCATAATTTTTAACAAAAATGGGAAGGGGGAAGAAAACACGGGAGGGGCAGGTATAAAGCGTCGACCCGCGTTTCGGTGGAACCCTTTTCCTTTCCTGGGGTATCACCTTCTTCAGGGCGCGATTTAAGAGGTTTTCAATGTAAAACAAAAGATCAGTGGGACCGAAGCCGATATTTTATTTTATAGCAGAACAGCCAATAGGGCTTCTTCCAGGGAAGCAGCAATCAGTTTCATCAGGAGCCCAGGAGCTGCAGTCTATGGAATGTAGAGATTACCACTGGTGGAGTGGAGTGAAAAATCTATTTTGCTCAGGGCTAGATCAAAAGGAGAAGCAACACGTTCCGCATCGTACAGATCCAAGAAGTGGATAACTGGCGAATGATGATATATTAATAAGGAGTCTAGCTCCATCTACTGGTAGTTTATAAAATGCTGGGGATCTCGTTCGCCGAGTATGAGGAAGACTTGTTTTCTCGAATCTAATCGAGTTCTGCTCGTGAAGGTTGCTGCGATCTGCGTCTACATCGCAATAAGACGTCCATCTATATATTATGTTTGTTCTACAAGAAATGTGTTTGAAACAAACGACTTCCTTTGCCTGAACCCCTCACTGTATACTGTATGTCTTTTTTGTCAAGTTGGATGCAGGCTTGCGTCCCACTATAACTGTTTCGTGTTCATTGTTTGCAAATATTGTTTTTTGATTGTATATTAAATATCTGCCCGGCTGGACAGATTCCTATAATATAGTACTGATTGGGTCTATATTCATTGTTCACACAAATTTGAAAGAGTTCAATTACCCAAAGGTCCCTGACCGACTGTATTTGGGTCTCCTTGTCCTTTTACAATATTTAAAAAGCTAGGGCCATTGAGCATTCTGAGAAATTTGTGCAAGAAATTGTGCCCTGCTACTGACAAGGTGTGTTCTAAAGGTAACAAAAGAGGGCATTTTACCAAAGTTTGTAGATCAGCACCAAAGAGAGTGAATGTGATACAAAACTATGAGGAATGTGACACCCCATGGGCTTGTTGTGAACAGGATGTCAATTTCCGTGTTGAATATTAGTAGTGGCAAGGGTGCAACAAAATTCCCAGCTTGTGACATCACTGTCGACGGAGTGGGTATATGTGTTTTGGTGGACTCAGGTGCTTGGTACACCATTATAGCACATGATTTGGTCAGGATGAAACGGCCCAATAAAATCTTATTGGCGCCTGACATTAATCTTGGGGGGTTTACTGGGCATAAGATTCTGTTGGTCGGGTTTTTTTGGTCTAACTGTTTTGTGGGTGTTAGAACTGGGGGTCTCTAGTTGGCAATGGTATGCACCTTTGTCCAAATAGGGACCCTTGCTTCTAAGTCAGGGAAAGGGGATTACACACCTGGATAACCCCTGCTCACCCCCTTGGTAGCTTGGCACGAGCAGGCAGGCTTATCTAAGAGGCAGTGTGTTAAGCATTTGTGAACACATACAGTAATACAGTGAAAACACTACAGATGGACACCACACAGGTTTTATAAAAATAAGTATTCTTTATATAGATTTATCACAAGACCACAAACGACAAAAATCCACAATACTGTAATCAATAATACTTCAAGATGGTAGAAATGGTTTAAAAATAGGTTCTTCACTTAAAAGCAGTCTTTAGCAACAAATAACCCCAACTGGAGTTATCACAACGTCGAGGTCAAAGAAATCCCAAAGTACGGCACCGACCTCGAAGTGCGCGGCGTCGGGCCCGGAGTCAAAACAGACCCACAAAGAACAGTACCTTGGAAAAGCGAAAACAAAGACAGCTCACGGCGTCGGGGAGGTGCGGCGTCGTTGGCGCGTTGCGGCGTCTGTTCCTTGCTTCGGAGGAGAGGATGCGTCGGGACCTGGATGCTTGCGCAGGCATGGGAGGCGTCGGTTCCGGACAGGAGAGGAGGTGACGTCACGATGGCGCCGAGGCCACGGTTCCGTACGATGTCACGATGTCGATAGATTCTTGACCACCCACGTCGACGATCGGCTCCGCGATGTCAGCTTCGGAGTCGATGCGGCACAGCAGCAGGCGTCGGGCCGGCGTCGTAAGTCGGAGCAGCGCTCACGGCTATAGCAGGCTTACGATGTCGCTCGCTGGCGTCGAGGTGGCACGGCGGTCGGCGTCGAGTCTTCGTTGCAAGTCGGAGCAGCGCTCACGGCCCGATGCAGGAGACGGCGTCGCTCGCCGGCGTCGGTGTTGCAAATTCCTTCTGTAGCACCAGAACAGCAAGTTCTAGATGCAGGCAAACAGAAGGGGGTGAAGTCTGGTATCCCTGAGACTTCGGTCAGGAGGCAAGCTCAAATCAAGCCCTTGGAGTAATATTCTGCAAGATGATGAAAGTTCTTTAAAAGTTCCTTCTCCTTTCCTTGGCAATGAAGAAACCACTGCAGGCCAACCCAGCAAACAGCACACTTGGCAGAGGGGCAGTCCAACTCCTGCAGCTTCCTTGGTTCTTCTCCTTGGCAAAAGGGTCGTCTTGTTGTTCCAGAAGTGATCTAAAGTTCTTGGGTCTGGGTCCCAATATTTATACTACTTTTCTCTTTGTTCTCTGAAGGCAGAGAGGCCTTTGCCTAGTCAAAACCAGTTCTGGTCAGTCTTGGAGCACTTTGTTGACAAGACTC
This sequence comes from Calotriton arnoldi, assembly GCA_963921515.1. NCBI lineage: Eukaryota > Metazoa > Chordata > Amphibia > Caudata > Salamandridae > Calotriton > Calotriton arnoldi. The sequence goes on from CAWUFW010000397.1 coordinate 4,229,266, forward strand.
CTTCTTTCCTTTCACAGTGTAGGCCAGGGACATCATGCACACCACAGGAGGTGGAGCCAGCATTGTGGAGGGAAGGCACAGCCCTATTCAGGTCCCAGGTGCAACTCCTCCCTCCTATCTGCATGCATATCTCTCTATTCAGCCCTGTGCTGACTCACCCTGTCTCCTGGCAGCCCCCAGCCCCTGTCACTCAAACTCCAGACAAGGAATACACAACCTACCAGAGGCAGGCTTGGATAGTTAGGCAAGAAAATACCCACTTTCTAAAAGTGGTATTTTAAAACACAGAATGTTAAAACCAACTTCACTAAAAGATGTCTTTTATCATTCTGACTTCAGGCATACTAAACTCGAATTTCTACCTGGTTCCCTGAGTCAGTTAGGATTATAAGATGTAATAATCTAACTGCCCATTCTGGCCTATGAGGAACAGGGAGCCTTGCAATAGTGAAAAACGAAAATGGCTGTAATTCACTATTAGGACATGCCACACACATCAGGGCAGGTCCTACCTTTTACCTACAATGCACCCTGCCCTAGGGCCTACCTTAGGGGTGACTAATATACAGAAAAAGGGAAGGTTTAGGGACTGGTAAGTGGGTGCACTTGCCAAGTCGACATGGCAGTCAGACTGCACACAGGCTCTGCAATGGCAGGCCTGAGACACACTTTACAAGCTGCTTCTGTGGGTGGCACAACCAGTGCTGCAAGCACACCAGCAGCATATGATTTACAAGCCCTGGGCACACCTGGTGCACTATACTAGGGTCTGACAAGTAAATCAAATGATCCAATCATGGAGTCACTAATCAATGCATCAATTACCATAGGGAGCACTTGCACTGTGGCACTGAATAGCAGTGGCACAGTGCCCAAAGCATCTAAAACCAGCAAACAGATCAAAAACAGAGGAGGCAATCAGAAAAAAATGGAAGGGAGACTCACGCCAATGATACCAGGTCTAACAGTGGGCATAGTATTTTTGGGCAAATTTATTTAGCAAAGGCAGGTCAATCTTTATTAGGTTGGCCACATCAAGAAGAACTAGGCCTCAGATTGGACCCAAGAGTGAACCCTACTGTTTACTCCTTTAAAGCATCTGATGTTGTCACAAGTGATGCGTATTATGGAAGTGATTCTGATTTTAGGAATGAACTAAAGCACGAGTTCCCAGAACTTTTCAACAATAGGCTGGGGAAGTACCAGGGTTTTAAGCATCGCATTAGACTGCATGACAATGTTATTCCGTCTTGCCACAGGGTGAGAAATGTTCCTCTGTCTTACAGGAACACATTGAAAGACATTTTACAGGACATGTACAAAAATAAAATTATTGAGCCTGTTGAATCATCTCCTTGGGTTTCTCCAGCTGTGATTTCAGTTAAATCTTCAGGGGAACTACAACCCTGCATTGATTTACGCAGCCTCAATTATGCTATATGAGTAGATGCCTCTACACTTCCAAACTTGCATGAGATGGTTTTTACCTTAGCAGGGGCACAGGTATTCTCGTGTTTTGATTTAGCCAGTGCATATCATCAAGTTGCTCTACACGAGGAATCCAAAAACGTGACTGCTTTTATCACTCCAGACTGTTTGTTTAGATTTTGCAGGAAGCCTTTGGTTTAGGGAGTGCTGCTTCTGTGTTTTAGAGAATGATGAAAGAAACGTTAGAAGGGTTGAATGGAGCAGTGGCCTTCCAAGATGACTTATTGGTATTTGGAAAAGATGTGAAGGAGCATGATTGTAATCTCCGAAAAGTTTTGTCTGCTTTGGTTGCCAAGGGTCTCACTCTACGTTCAGATAAATGTAGATTTAGGGCACACGAGGTTGAGTATTTAAGCTATTGCATAAGTGAAAATGGAATTAAACCTAAGAGGGACCAAGTAGAAAACATCAGCAAAGCACCTATTCTTAACAGCAAAGAACAATTGTTAGCTTTTCTGGGGTTAGTTGAATTCTTCGCAAAGTTTATTTCTAACTACGCTGCCATAGTGGATCCTTTTAGATGTCTATTAAAGAATGCAAAATTTGAATGGACTGATGAGATGTCCAAAGCCTTTGTTAACTTGAAGGATCTTTTTGTGAACACTCCTTGTCTCAAACCTTTTGTGGTTGGGAAACGTTGCATTGTCATGGTGGATGCCAGTAGTTGTGGATTGGGAGGATTTTTAATTCAGGAAGAATTTGGTAAGGAATGGATTGTAGCGTGTGCGTCAAGAGCTTTCAATGAGACTGAGAAGAACTACTCAGTAATTGAGAGAGAGTTATTAGCGTGTGTATGGTGAGCTGAACATTTCAGACCTTTCTTATGGGACACCAAGTTCACCATCAAGACAGATCACAAGGCTTTGGTGCACATGTTGGCACCAGGCGGAGGACGCGCCATGTCTGCCAGATTGTCCAGGCTCGGTTCTAAGTTGCAGAGTTCCAGTACATGTTGGAGAATGTTCCTGGCAAGGCCAACGTGCATGCTGATTGTATGTCTAGGCTACCTTTGCCATACATGATTATGATGATGTCGACTCTGGAATTGCCCTGAGAATATGGAACTCCCTACCTGTGGAAACAAGACTGATTCCTTCAACATGTGCCTTCAAAAGGGAAGTGAAAGCCTTACTGTTGAACACTGCGCTAAACTAGAAGTTTCTCTCCTTTTGTCTCCTATCTTGTTTAGTTGATTAATCTGCTTCCTGGCATTTGCTACGGACTCAGTGTTGCACGCTAATATGTCAGTGTGCTCCCGATGTATATTTTTCTACTTCTTCTCCCACAGCTATCTACCTATGTCTTCCACAAATCGTATGTAAAGCGCTCTGATACCCGCTTGGGTCATGTTCGCGCTATCTAAAACTTTAAAAATAAATAAATGGATGAGTGGGAAGTGGCATTCACTACACAAGATTTTAATTTGTTGGGGTCTGAGTTTCCTATTGTATGAGGAGATGGAAAGGACAGGGAACTTGATGAACAAGTTACTTACCTTTGGTAACGCATTATCTGGTAGAGACTCTATTTAGCTGCAGATTCCTTACCTTTGAATTTTCCAGGCGGAAACATTTGCTAAAGCAATACCTCTTTTGCGTGCTGTCGGGTGGCTTCATTCGGGTCTGCGTGACGTCGTCGGTAGCGACGTTGCGGTACCCTATATAGGTGCCACCCAGGCGCGCGCACGTCAGTACTTTTCATTTTTTCCACGCCAGAAGCACAGAGCCACGAAGTAACTGACATAGTTGTATGCACATAGGATCCTGCAAAGGGGAGGTACCCTAACAAAATCAGTCCGCAAAGCGTGGAGGCATGGGTGGGGCTGTAAGGAATCTGCAGCTAGATAGAGTCTCTACCGAATAATGCGTTACTGAAAGTAAGTAACTTGTTCATCTGATAGAGACTTCTAGCTGCAGATTCCTTACCTCTGAATTAGATACCCAAGCCATACCATCCCGGCAGTGGGTTGTGGACCTATACCTTACACTAGGAAATCCTGCAGGACCTAACGGGCAAAATGGCCGTCCCTGCAGACCTGACTGTCCAGGCAGTAGTGCTTGGCAAACGTGTGCAAGAACGTCCACGTTACTGCCGGACAGATGTCTGGGACTGGGACAGCCTGAGCCAAGGCCGTAGTCGCAGCCTTTCCCCTGGTGGAATGGGCCCTGAATCGCTCAGGGGGCTGCTTCTTAGCCAGGGCATAGGAGATCTTAATGCAGAGAACGACCCAGCAAGAGATGGTACTTTTCTGCACTGCCCGCCCCTTCTTAGCTCCCACGTAACCCACAAAGAGTTGGTCATCCACCCGGAACTCTTTAGTGCGCTCAAGGTAGGAAGGCAACGCTCTTTTTGGGTCTAGATGGTGGAGATGCTCCTCTTCCTTAGAGGGAAGCGGGGGAGCAAAGAAGGTTGGCAGCGTGATGGATTGACCCAGATGGAATGGGGTCACAATGTTTGGCAAAAATGAAGCACAGGTGCAAAGCATGACTTGTCTAGGAAAGACATTATGTAGGGAGGCATGCAAGATAGCACCTGCAACTCACTCACCCTCCGGGCAGATATCATCACCACCAGAACGGCTGACTTGATGGTAAGCAGCCAGAGGGTACAATTGTGCAAAGGCTCGAAGGGAGCACCCATAAGAAAATTGAGTACCAAATGAACAAGTTACTTACCTTCGGTAACGATATATCTGTAAGAAACATTAGTAGTGATAGATTCCTTACCTTAGAATATCCCCAGGCGTCAGACTGGATCCGGAAAGTTTTCGTCAGCAGTACCCCTGCGCGTCGGTAGGTGGCGTCGTGCGGCAACGCGTCCGTCGTTGGCGTCGTGGTCACCGAGATGACGTAGCCCACGCGCACGTCAGTTCTGTACACGACTTTCCGCGCCAGGAACGCAGAGCCATGCAAGATACTGACCACTGGTGCATTGAAACTAGGGCCCTGAAAGGGATGACCTTAACCTTAGAAATAAGTTCGCAGAATGGGGGAGGATGGGTGGGGCGGTAAGGAATCTATCACTACTAATGTTTCTTACAGATATATCATTACCGAAGGTAAGTAACTTGTTCATCTGAAAGAAACACATAGTGATAGATTCCTTACCTTAGAATAGATACCCCAGCAATACCAACCCCGGTGGTGGGTCTGCGAACTCTGGGCCTGATTCACAGAACTAACTTACGTCAAAAACGTAAACGTAAAGTTAGTACGTTTTAGGTATTCACAGAATACACTTACTCATTTTGGTATTCACAGAATGAACTTACTCATTTCGGTATTCACAGAAGTTAGGAGTCCTAAAGTTAGGACTACTAACTTCTGTGAATACGAAATAGTAAGTTCATTCTGTGAATACAAAATGAGTAAGTGTATTCTGTGAATACCTAAAAGTACTAACTTTACGTTTTGACGTAAGTTAGTTCTGTGAATCAGGCCCTAAGATCACACCAGAAAGTCACGGCGAACAGAACAGCCAAAGAAGCCGTCTCTCCGGACTTGGCTGTCCAGGCAATAATGCTTGGTAAACGTGTGCAGCGAGGACCAAGTGGCTGCTGACAGATGTCTTGCAGGGGGACACCACGTCCCAATGCAGTAGTGGCTGCAGTAGCTCTGGTGGAATGAGCACGCAGCCCCACCGGAGGTTCTTTTTTAGCCAAAGAGTAACAGGCTTTGATGCACAAGACAACCCGGCGGGAGATAGTTCTCTTGTGTACCGCCCGACCTTTCTTGGTGCCAACGTAGCCAACAAAGAGCTGGTCATCCACCCAGAACTGCTGTGTGCGGTTTAGATAAAATGAGAGCGCACGTTTTGGGTCCAGACGGTGGAGCCTCTCTTCCTCTCTGGAAGGAGGCGGAAAGAAGGTGGGCAAGGTAATAGTCTGCCCAATGTGAAAGGCCGTAACCACTTTTGGCAAAAAGGAAGGACGGGGCCTGAGCACAACCTTGTCCGGATGGACTGAAAGGAAAGGAGGCTTACAAGAAAGAGCCTGGAGCTCACTCACCCGCCTAGCGGAGGTGATGGCCACCAGGAAGGCAGTCTTCAATGTCAAGAGACGAAGAGGACAGTTGTGAAGAGGCTCAAAAGGAGCGCACATCAAGTATGTAAGAACCAGATTCAAGTCCCACTGAGGCATCACGAAGGGAATAGGAGGAAAAAGGTGTGTAATGCCTTTGAGAAATCTATTTACAACAGGGGACTTGAAAAGAGAGGGCTGATCAGGTAGCCTGAGAAAGGCAGAAATTGCAGAAAGGTAGCCCTTGATAGTGCCCAGAGCAGAGCCCTGCTGGGCCAAAGAAAGAAGGAACAGTAGTACTTCAGAAAGAGGGGCAGAAAGGGGATCCACAGCCTTTGCTGTGCACCATGCCACAAACTTGTTCCACCTGCAGGCGTATACCACTTTAGTAGAGGGACGCCTGGCTGCCAGAATAACGTCACAAACTTCAGGAGGCAAGTCGAAAGGAATCAACTGCCGCCGCTCAATCTCCACGCAAAGAGGTGGAGGCTGGACAGGTTCGGATGGAGGACCGTCCCCTGCTGCTGCGACAGAAGATCCTCCCAAAGAGGCAGTCTGATCGGAGGATCGATGCTCATACTGAGTAGCTCGGGATACCATACTCTTCGAGCCCAGTCCAGAGCCACAAGAATGACTTGGGCCCGGTCGCGCCTGATCTTCTTCAGCACTCTGGGCAGAAGTGGTATAGGCGGAAAGGCGTACAACAGACCGCAACTCCACTTGCGCCGAAAAGCGTCACTGAGCGAGTGCCGCCTTGGAAATTCCAACGCGCAGAACTGATGACATTGCGCGTTCCTTTCGGTGGCGAATAGATCTAACCAAGGCTCTCCCCACTGCTGAAAGAGACCTTGCACCACCTCCGAGTGAAGACGCCATTCGTGATCGAGCATGCACCTGCGGCTGAGTTCGTCCGCCCTGGCGTTCAGAGAACCTGCCAGGTGTTGAACCACCAGGGACATGCCCTGATGTTCCAGCCATGTCCAGAGACGCAGAGCCTCCTGACAGAGGGTCCACGACCCCACCCCGCCTTGTTTGTTGCAGTACCACATGGTGGTGGTGCTGTCTGTGAACACCTGCACTACTCTCCACTTGACAGAGGGAAGGAATGCCTTCAGTGCAAGCCAGATTGCCCACAGCTCCAGAAGGTTGATGTGGAGCCGGGACTCCGCCGGAGACCAGAGACCTCTGATCTCCGCCTCTCCCATGTGGCCGCCCCATCCCAGGAGGTACGCATCCGTCACCACTGTAAACTCCGGTTGGGGAAGGTCGAGGGATCTGCCGTCGACCCAATGCCGGTTTGTGAGCCACCACTGCAACTGTCGTGCAATGCCCTCCGAGATCTGGACGTGATCGGACAGGTTCCCCTGATGCTGCGCCCACTGGAACTTCAGGTCCCACTGCAGAGCCCGCATATGCCATCTGGCATGATTGACCAGCAAGATGCAGGAGGCTATGAGGCCCAGCAACCTCAGAGTCACTCTGACCGAAACCCGGGACAAGGGCTGAAAGATGGGAATCAGAGCCCGAATATCCCGGAGTCGCTGCTCGGGAGGATAGACCCGAAACTGCGCCGTGTCCAGAACCGCTCCGATAAAGAGGAGCTTCTGAGAGGGGATCAGGTGCGACTTCGGCACGTTGATGGAGAACCTCAGCAAGTGCAGGAGGTCGGCCGTAGTCTGGAGGTGGGAGACGACTGCCTGGGGCGAGCCCGCCTTCAACAACCAGTCGTCGAGATAGGGGAAGACTGAAACCCCTGATCTGCGCAGATGAGCTGCGACCACCGCCATCACCTTGGTGAACACCCGAGGGGCGCTGGTAAGGCCAAAGGGGAACACGGTGAACTGAAAGTGCTCGTGGCCTACCGTGAACCGCATGTAGCGCCGGTGGGCTCGCAGGACGGAGCTGTGGAAATAGGCGTCCTGCAAGTCCAGCGCCACCATCCAGTCTTGTGGGTCGAGAGCAGACAAGACTTGAGCCAGAGTGAGCATCTTGAACTTCTCTTTGCGGAGGAAGCGATTGACGTTCCGGAGGTCTAAGATAGGACGCAGGCCTTTGTCCTTCTTGGGCACCACAAAGTAGTGGGAATAGCAACCACGACCTACTTCTGGCGTCGGAACGCGCTCGATGGCCACCTTGGCCAAGAGGGGCGCAACTTCCTGCTGAAGAAGCACCAAGTGATCCCCCGACATGCGGTGGTACTGAGGTGGCATGGCTGGAGGGGTAGTCTCGAAGGGGAGGGAGTAGCCCCTCCAGACTATCTCTAAAACCCACCTGTCCGAAGTGATGGTGCGCCAGTGGGGGAGGTGATGGCGAAGCCTGCCGCCCACTGGCGTTTGATGGGCCTGACAGTTCGGACTAGGAAGGTTTGGAGGCAGTGGTGGCCGGGGTGGTGGTGGACTGACCCGCCCGCTGGCCCCTTGGTCCGCTACGGCGGAACCCGCGTCCGCGCTGGGATGATTGCTGCGCCGGCCTGTGGCTCTGTTGCGAACGCTGCAGGCGCCCCTTCCTGTGCCACGAAAGGAGCGAAAAGCGGAAGGCGGAGGAGGGCGGACTGCCGAGAGTCCCAAGGACTTGGCCGTAGCCCCTGAGTCCTTAAACCTCTCCAACGTGCTGTCCGCTTTGTCACCGAAAAGGCGACGGCCATCAAAGGGCATGTCCATAAGGGTGTTTTGGACATCCCCCGAAAATCCAGTGGTCCTCAACCAGGCGTGACGGCGAACCGCCACCGTCGTTGCAATCGATCTGCCCAGTGAGTCGACGGTGTCTAGTCCACAAGGAATCATGAACTTTTCTGCGTCTCTCCCCTCTGCAACAGCCTGGGAGAGAGCAGGCCGGGCCTCCTCCGGACACTGGGGAAGCACGTTCGCCACCTTATCCCACAGAGAGTGGGAATAACGGCCCAAGAGGGATGCAGTGTTCACGGACCGCAGCGCAGAGCTGGTGGAAGAAAAAATCTTCTTCCCAAACTGATCCAGCTTCTTGGATTCCCTATCCGGTGGTGCGGAAGGGAAGGCAGTTGGGGAAGCAGAGGCTTGGACAACCAAGCTCTCGGGGGTGTTGGGAGAGGAAAATGGGGTCACCCAGAGCGGGGCGATGGCGCCGGGCCACATTCCTATCCACAGGAGCCCCTGTGGTGGGCCTGGACCAAGTGCCCAAAAGAACGTCAGAAAGGGCTTCATTGAAAGGAAGCAGCGGCTCCGCAGAAGTAGCTGCTGGCTGAAGCACCTCTGTCAGGAGGTTAGTCCTGATGGCCACAGTAGGGAGCTCGAGGTGTAGGGCCTCGGCCGCCCTACGCAACACCACAGCATAACTAGCACCCTCCTCCGTAGCCACAGTAGGAGGAGACCGCATGCCAAGGTCTGGTGAGGTATCCAGACCACTGGCGTCCCCCAATTCCTCAGCCCAGTCCTGTTCAGACTCGCAGGCTGCAGCGAGAGGGTCCTCAGACCCCTCCCAGTCCTCCCCTTGCTCCTCAGGCTGTTCAACAGGTCTAAAATAAGGAGCAGGGACATGGGGATAAAAATCCCCAAGCAACGTCGAGAACGGCATCGATCGACGCCGCGTCCACTTCGGGGCTGTAACGGAGGTCGATGTCGTCGCGAGGAGCGGGCGGCGTCAGAACTGGTGCCGGTGGAGTCAACGTCGGTGGTGGCGTAACAAGGTCAACCGGCGTCGACCGGGATCCAGGCCTGGATCCAAGGGTGTCCTGCGGCGCTGTGGCCGGAGCTGACAGCGACGCCGGAGCCGCCGGCGAGGAAATGCGAGGACACCCATGCGGGACCGTGGGGCCCGAAGGCGCACCGGCGGGTCCCGACGGCCCAAAGAGGCGAGCCATGGCCGACAGGAACTCTCGTATTTGGGCCGGAGTCGCCGACGACCCCGGGAAGGGCGGGTAGTCGGGCGGCAACTGCATAGGCTCCGCCGGAGCCGCGGGGGTGGCACCACCCACACCCTCAGCCGCGTGACCGGCGAGGGGAAGTCGAAGAACGATGGCGTTTCTTCGACTTCTTGTGCTTTGTCTTACCTGACCCCGAGTGCGAAGACTTGGATCCCGAAGACCGATGATGGTGACTCCGCGCACGGTCCCTCGACCTCCCTCTGGACCGGGACTTCGAACGGCGCGGAGCCGACTGCCGGGCTTTCAGCAACTTTCGGGACCGCTCCCGCAAAGTCTTCGGCGCCCTGGCCCAGCAGTCGGAGCACGACTTGGGGTCGTGGTCGCGCCCCAGGCAGAAAAGACACACACGGTGCGGGTCCGTCACCGACATCATGCGGTGACAATCCCCGCAGGACTTGAAACCGGGCATCCTACTGCACCAGGAGTCAATGATTCGAAGAAAAATAGAGACAAAAAGCCTCAAAAAAAGTCAGTCAAAAATTGACTGGGGGTTCCTGCTCTTCCCGGATCTGCGCTTGCTGGCGCGGAAAAAGAAAGAACTTACATCAGTGCGCGTGGGCGGCGTCTAAGTAGCCCCCGCGACGTCATCTTGGCGACCACGACGCCAACGACGGACCCGCACGACGCCACCTACCGACGCGCAGGGGTACTGCTGACGAAAACTTTCCGGATCCAGTCTGACGCCTGGGGATATTCTAAGGTAAGGAATCTATCACTATGTGTTTCTTTCAGATGAAGGTTCTACTTTGGCATAACAAAGGGCGTGGGCAGAAACAAGTGCGTTAGCCCCTTCAAAAACCTATTTACAATTGGAGACCTAAAGAGAGAGGGTTGGTCTGGCAGCCACAAAAAAAGTGGATAGAGCAGAAAGATAACCCTTGAGAGTACCTAACGCAGAGCCCTGCTGGGCAAGGGTTAGAATGAAAAGAAGAACAGTGGAAAGAGAAGCAGAAAGAGGGTCAATAGACCTTTCTATACAGTATAATACAAATGTCTGCCAACGGCAGGCATATACCCTCTTAGTGGAGGGCTGCCTGGCCGCCAGAATAATGTTACAGACTTTGGGAGGAAGGTCAAAGGCTGCCAAGTGTCGCCGCTCAATCTCCACGCAAGGAGACGGAGAGTGGACCGGTTCGGGTGGAGGACCCTCCCCTGCTGCTGCGACAGTAGATCCTCCTGAAGGGTCTGTAGGAAGGTAGGATCCTTCTGCATGGTTACCCCCACTTTTCGCCTGGTGCTAGGCTTGTTTTTGACTAGTCTGACTGGGATACTGCTAACCAGGACCCCAGTCTATCGGCTTTCTCCTTAAATTGTGTTGTTCAGTACTTGGGTACATCCCAGATTGGATAATGGGGTACCCTTATAAGTCCCTAGTATATGATACCCATGTACCCAGGGCATAGGTACCCCAGCGGTCTCCCATGGGCTGAAGCTTGTATTATGCCACCCATTAGAGACCATTCAAAATGGAACTACAGGCCTGCCATTGCAACCTGTGTAAGCTGGTGCTAGCACCACTTACTAAAGATATAGGTTTCCTATATCTAGGGTCACTGCACTTAAAACCTATGTCAACCCTATAGCAGGCCTTTGCAATCCTGAAGGCAGGGTGCTTGGTTCTAAGTGAGAGGGTGCCTCTCACCCAGGATTTAGTGTATTGGGGTGGGTACGTTTGCCAGTGCCACTCAGTCTGCATGAGGGGCACATTTGGTGTCCCTGTGCATAGTCCAGTTCAAACCAGTCCTGGGAGCCGTTGGCTCCTGCTCTGGCGCGAAACTGGACAAAGGACATGGGAGTAACCTCCCCCCTGTCCAAACCCTCCCCTGGGAGGGTCCCCTGAATCTTCCCAACCCTTTCCCTGGGGTACTTAAGGTAAGCCTGGGTGTAGGTCCCTAGATTCATCGTGGGACAAGATTCAGATCAGACACCACTGCATTTCTACCATCTGGGCACTCTGGACTTCGCTGGACTTCGTTTGGGCCCGACTTAGTCTCCCTTCCAGTCTGCTGCATGGTCTGTGCCTTTGCATCATACAGGAACATTCCAAGGCCTGTGAAGCATCAAAGACACTTGAAGAAATCTCCCTTGGAGTGAAGGAGTCACTCCCCTGCATTTGCAGGCACCGCAACTAAGCTGACCGGTCTGCAGATCCTGAGCTCCTCCGGACTCTGTGGGCTCTGCAACACAGGTGGTCTGTTTCCACAGCTCCTGAGGCCTGCCCTCTCACCAGATTTGAGGCCAGTATCCCTGGTGGGGGGTACAATAACCGAACCCGTGTGCACCGCGTCCAACTTACAGTTGCAAAGGCTTGTTGGCTTCTTTCCAAGAAGATCTTCGGGCTCCAAGTAGCCCCAACCTCAAGCACTTCCAGTGACCAGAATCTTCAGCCACACCGCATCATGTACATCGTGGCCTGCATCTTTTGGTGAGCTGCTTGAGGTCCTCTCGAAACTCCAGTGCCTCCGGCCTGTGGGTCCATTTGAAGGTCACCTTTGCTTCTCTTGGGTTCCCCTGTTTGCTCTGGGCCTGCCCTGACTCCCCTGCTTTTGGTAAGTCCCCTGGACCTTGCTGGTCCTGATGCTGCTCCTTCTTCAATTCCTGCGTTGGTTGCATTGGCCAAGGCTTGTTGGTGCTCCCGCCGGACACCGACCCCTCAGCACTCGCCAATCTCTGTGGGACAGCTTGTGCACGGCTCCTGGTCCTCCTCAGCGTCACCTGGTCCTCACAGATGCAGAGTCAAGGTCATCGTCATCCATCCTGCAACACCCGACATCGGAGGGCATAGTCTTCCAAGTCTCCTGGTCACTCCTGAGTGACATAGACTCTGTCCCCTCTGCTTGCAGGTACCTCATCTTGAATTCAGCTTTGGATTCCACCGGACACTTTCTCCTCTTTCAGCAGTGGCACTTTCCTGAAGTCCTCCATTGGGTTCGACGGCGGTTCGGACACCACTTCACATGTATGCACCCGGCTTCCCTGGTGTAGGTAACGTGGGTACTAGGGTATCCACGGGTGGGGTGGCTCTCCAACCTTCTATCTTCCATGGGATTTCTTCAGGGTCTACTGTGAAGGGTCATTAATCTTTAAAAATCCAACTGCGACTTACACATAGAGTTGTACGGAGCACGGGGTCGTGTTCCCATACTGCACACGCTCTCCGTGGGGTCCCTATCTACTCACCTCAGGTGGTTCCTTGGGTCCCCAGCCCTTCTACATCCTCTCGACCTTGTCTTGATCCGAGTCGTGGTTCTTATACCACTTTCTTAGTATATGGGTTGGTCCCCCTGGGTCCACTGTGTATTTCGTGCTATTTACTGTGTTTCTTTGCTGAAGTATTGTGTGTATTGTGCATATCTTCAGGTAGGAGATATCTCTATGTGTTAGAAAGTATTATATAATAAATACATATTTTTATAAATACTTTGTGTGGTTCTTTTTCACTTAATCTATACTATAAGATTGCATTCTGGTAAAACAAGCTGCTTTACACTCCTTCTGGACTAAGCCTGAAGGCTGTTATCCACAGCTACCACTTAGAGAGCTTTCTAAGGTTGTCTAAGACCTCTTAAATCACCATAAGGGTTGTCTGGACTGGTGCAAGGTGCCCACTTACATTAGTGGACATCATATACCAGGGAAGCTTCCCACAGGGTCAACCTGATCGGAGGATTGATGCTCATCTCTAGAAGCTCAGGATACCAAACTCTCCGTGCCCAGTTCGGAGGTATGAGAATGACTTGTGCCCGGTTGCTGCATATCTTCTTGAGCACTCTGGGCAGGAGCGGTATGGGCGGAAAGGCGTATAGGAGGTCTGAGCTCCACTCGCAACGAAAAACGTAATTGAGTGAGAGCCGCCATGGAAACTCCAACGTGCAGAACTGCTGACATTGCGCGTTCTCTTCGGAGGTGAACAGATCTAACCAAGACTCTCCTCACCGCTGAAAGAGACCTTGTGCCACCTCCGGATGGCGACACCACTTGTGATCCGCAAGGCACCTTCGGCTGAGCTCATCCGCCCTGGTGTTCCGAGAACCGGCCAGGTGTTGAACCACAAGGGTTATGCCCTGCTGTTCCAGCCATGTCCAGAGGCGCAGGGCCTCTCGACAAGTAATCCAAGACCGCACCCCGCCCTGCTTGTTGCAGTACCACATGGCGGTGGTGTTGTCCGTGAACACCTGCTCTAACTTTCCCTTGACAGAGGGAACAAATGTCTTCAATGCCAATGGACTCACTTGGAGCTCCAACAAATTGATGTGGAGCCCCAACTCCACCGGAGACCAGTGTCTGATCTCCTCCTCTCCCAGATGGCCGCCCAATCCCATAAATAATGCATCTGTCACGACAGAGAGATCTGGTTGGGCAAGGGAGAGGGGTCTGCTGTTGACCCAATCACAGTTCGTCAATCACCACTGCAGCTCTCTTGCAGTCCTTCGGAGATCTGGACCATGTCGGTGAGATTTCCTCGATCCTGTGCCCACTGGAACTTCATGTCCCACTGCAGAGCCCGCATACGCCACCTGGTATGCTCTACCAATAGGATGCAGGAGGCCATGAGGCCCAACAGCCTCAGAGTCAGTCTCACCGAAATCCAAGATAGAGGCTGAAACATCGGAATCATAACCTGAATATCCTGGACTTGCTGCTCGGGAGGATAGGCCCGAAACTGCACTGTGTCCAGAACAGCCCTGATAAAAGTTAGCATCTGAGAAGGAGTCAGGTGTGACTTTGGCACATTTATAGAGAACCCCAAAGAATGCAGGAGGTCCGCCGTAGTCTGAAGATGGGAGACGAGTCTGGGGTGAGGACACCTTCAACAGCCAGTCGTCGAGGTAGGGGGAAGACTGAAATCTCTAACCTGCGCAGGTGAGCTGCGACCACCGCCATCACCTTGGTGAACACCTGAGGGGCACTCGTAAGGCCAAAGGGGAGCACAGAGAACAGAAAGTGCTTGTGGCCTACCTTGAACAGCAGGTAACGCCTGTGGCCCAGCAGGATGGGGGGTTGAAAATATGCATCCTGCAGGTCCAATGCTACAATCCAGTCTTCTTGGTATAGGGCGGACAGGACCTGAGCTAAAGTGAGCATCTTGAACTTCTCCTTCTCTGGGAAGAGATTGACGGTCCGAAGATATAAAATGGGCCGCAACCCTTTGTTCTTCTTCGGAATCAGAAAGTAGCTGGAATAAGAGCCATTGCCTACTTCTGAATCCAGGACCCTCTCTGTAGCTCCCTTGGCCAGGAGAGCTGTAACTTCCTCATGGAGAAATTTTAAATAATCCTCCACCGGCCATTCTTGATTGGGCAGAATGGGAGGAGGAAAAGAAAGGAAAGGAAGAGAACAGCCCTCCTGAATGATCTGCAAGTCCTACTTGTCATATGTTATGGACTTCCGGTGGGGGAGATGATGATGGATTCTCCCACTAACTGGAGTGGCGTTGTCTTGCAGAGTCAGACTAGGAGTGTTTGGAGGGTGCAGCTGCCAAGGCTGACGACTTCTGGCTTTCATTCCGAGGTTGGTATGAGCCGCCTCCACGTCCCCGCACAACTTGGGAAGTCTGCGCAGGAAGGTGGTTGGGATAGGGCTGACAGCTGGAAACCCCTTCCGTTGCCACAAAAGGGGGAAAAAGCTAGACTGGCCACGAGGTGTAGAAGAGAGGCCCAAGGATCTGACCGTAACTCAAGAGTCCTTGAACCTCACTAAGACCGAGTCTGCCTTCTCCCCAAAAAGATGGGTTCCATCAAATGGCATGTCCATCAAATTTGCCTCAAGGCCACTGTCATGGAAATCGATCTGCCCAGAGAATCATTTGTGTCAAGTCCACACCAACGGCACATTGTGCTCCATTTTTCCTGTCCTTGACTGCCTGAGAGATCATAGCCCGGGCCTCCTTTGGGACTTGTGGCAGCACTTGCGTAACTGTCTCCAAGTGGGAGTGGGAGAAACGGCCCAATAAGCATGCAGTGTTCACCTACCGCAATGCCAGGCTGGAGGAAGAAAACACCTTCTTACCAAGTGAATCCAGCCTCTTGGATTCCCTATCCGGAAGGGTGGAAGGGAACGCTCCCTGGGATGTAGAAGCCTGCACCACCAAGCTTTCGGGTGGGGTGTTGGCTGAGGAACTTTGTGTTGCCCGGAGCCGGGCGATGGCAGCGTGCAGTTGTCACATTCACAGGAGCCCCTGTGCTAGGCTTAGAACACATGCCTAAAAGGACATCAGTTAGTGCCTCATTGAAGGGCAAAAAGGGTTCAGAGGTGGAAGCCCCAGGATGAAGCACTTTGGTCAGGAGATTAGTCCTGACCTGCACGGAGGGCAGCTCTAGTCCAAGGGCCTCGAGTGCCATCTTAACCACCATGGCATAAGATGCCCCCTCCTCTGTAGCCTCAGTTGGCGGAGAGAGCATGCCAGTATCTGCTGAAGAATCCAGTCCACTGGCCTCCCCAAGATCCCTATACCAGTTCTTCTGCTCTGCAGAGTCATCCTGGTGTTCCAAAGGGTCCATAGACCCCTCCCATTCCTCTCCAGAGCCTAAAACATCGTCAAAGTGTTCAGGTGACAACACAAAAACCCTGGGTTCAATCGGCATCGAGCAACGCCGTTCTGACTGTGTCGACGGGGATCAGATGGGGCTGGCACCGCCGGTGGGCACTGGCGGCACCGACTGCACTGACTTGGGGTCCGGCGTCAGGGGAGGTTGCGATGGCACGACCAGTGTCGTCCCAGATCTTGGATCAGATCCCTGAGGCCCCACCGGCGTCGTGGCCTGAGCCAACGGCATAGAATCCAATGGGGCCCCTTCCGACCTCGCAGGGCCCGAGGGGTCACCAGAGGGGTCAGCCCGCTCAAAAAGGCAGCGTATGGGCTCGTAAAATTCTTTAATTTGAGTGGGGGTTGCTCCGGCTCCCAGAAAGGAAGAGAGGCACGAAGTCGACCCTGGCTCTGGCTCCGCAGAACCGTGCCTAGAGCGTCGGTGCTCCTTACCTCGTTTGTCAACGGATGAAAGTCGAGGCGAAGATAAAGTCTACTTGGACTTCTTCTTCTTCTTGTGCTTCTTCCCCAAGTGTCCCAAAGACCTCAAGTGGGATGAAGAGGACTTAGGGCTCCGTGAGCAGTCCTTGGACCTTCTCTTCTTTGATCAGGACCGGGACCTCCGCGGAGTCTCGCTGGATGGTGTTGACTGCCGGGCCGCAAGGAGCTTCATAGCCTGCTCCCAAAAGGCCTTCTGAGCCATAGCCCGACAGTCCGAGCACGACTACGAATCGTGGTCGCGCTCGAGACACCAGAGAAAGACGAAGTGGGGGTCTGTAACAGACATCATGCGGTGACAGGTACCACACGGCTTAAACCCTGTCTTCCTCGAAGACATCCTTGCACACAAAGTTGGAAAAATTATGAAGTCGAGAAAAAGTAGGAAAAAGGCCTGTCAAAAAGCGACAGAGAGGTAGCTCTTCCCGGATTGGCACTTAACTGTCGCGTAAAGAAAAGAACTGACGTCTGCGCGCCCTGGTGGCGCCTATATATGTGACTGCGACGTCATAACCGACGACACCGACACCAACTAGGTCATGCAGAGCTAAATGGAGCCACCCGACCGCGCACATGAGGGGTATTGCTCGAGCAAAAGTTTCCGGATCCAGCCTGACGCCTGGGAAATTCAAACGTAAGGAATCTGCAGCTACAAGTCTCTATCAGATAGTGTGAAACAATTCATTTGAAAAGGATGGCCAGAGGAGAGGAAAGTTCCTGGTGAATTGATAATAAATTGATGGGTTGCTTCAAAGTGCGTCAGGAGTTGGCTGTGGAAAATTATATTGTTGTATGTGGGGACAAGTTTGTTACTCCTTTTAATTTAAGGAATTTTATTGTGGATATTTCCCATGAGGGTCATTTTGGTATTTCGGCCACCAGAAGGCGCATTAAGGCTAATTTTCGGTGGTCAAGTATCGACGTTTTTGTGGAACATCAAATGAGATTGTGTCAGCTATGTGAAAATATTGACAGATCAGCCAAGGCATTGGCCATTGATCCTCAACCCGCGGATTTGCCTGCTGCACCTTGGTGTAAATTAGGCTTTGACATCATTGGTCCATTTGCTGTTTTGCCAAAACAAAAAACTTTTGGAATTGTTTTGATTGACTAATTCTCCAAGTGGCCTGAAATCAAGACGGTTAGGGATGGTACTTCTGAGGTGGTTATACAGTTCTTGGGTGAAATTTTCTGTAGAAAAGGCATTCCCCAGGGACTCATAACCAACAATGGGCCTAAATTTGTTAGTAAACAAATGGAGAATTATTTGGAGAAGTGTGGCGTTGTTAATAAAAGAATTGCTGTATTCCATCCTGAAGCCAATGGACAGATTGAGAGATTTAACGTGTGGTTAAAGAACAAGTTACTTACCTTCGGTAACAATGTATCTGTAAGAGACATATATTAGTTATAGATTCCTTACCTTAGAATTACCCCCAGGCGTCAGACTGGATACGGAGAATTTTTCTTCAGCAATACCCCTGCATGCCGGTAGGTGGCGTCTGTCGACTCAGAGTCCGTCGGCGGCGTCATGGTCGCCGGGATGACGTTGCGGTACCTACTTAGACGCCGCCCTTTCCCGCTGACTTCAATTCTGACACGACTTTCCATGCCAGAAGAGCAGAGCCATGAAAGACACTGACCACTGGTGCACAACACTAGGGCCCTGCAAGGAAGTCCCTATCCCTAGATATCAGTTCACAAAGCGGGGAGGATGGGTGGGGCGGTAAGGAAACTATAACTAATGAACCAGTTACTTACCTTCGGTAACGATATATCTGTAAGAGACATAGATTATAGATTCCTTACCTTTAGAATTACCCCCAGGCGTCAGACTGGATCCGGAGAATTTTTTCGTCAGCAGTACCCCTGCGCGTCGAAAGGTGGCGTCCGTCGGCTCTGCGTTCATCGTTGGCATCGTGGTCGCCGGGATGACGTCACGGTAGCTACTTAGACGCTGCCCTCGGCCGCTGTGGTCAGTTCTTTTACACGACATTCCACGCTAGAAGCGCAGCGCCATGCAAGACACTGACCACTGGTGCACAAAACTAGGGCCCTGAAAGGTATTCCCTGACCCTAGAATTCAGTTAGCAGAACGGGGAGGATGGGTGAGGCGGTAAGGAATCTATAACTAATCTATGTCTCTTACAGATACATCGTTACCGAAGGTAAGTAACTTGTTCATCTGAAAGAGACAATTAGTTATAGATTCCTTACCTTTAGAATAGATACCCCAGCAATACCAACCCCAGAGGTGGGTCTGCGAACCAAGTTCACACCAGAAAGTCCTGGAGAACAGAACGGCCAAAGAAGCCATCTCTCCGGACTTGGCTGTCCAGGCAGTTGTGTTTCGTGAACGTGTGCAGAGATGCCCATGTAGCTGCCTGACAGATGTCATTGAGGGGGACTCCCCGTCCCAAAGCAGTGGTAGCTGCCGTCGCCCTGGTGGACTGGGCGCGCAATCCCACTGGAGGCTCCTTCTTCGCCAAAGAGTAGCAAGCTTTAATGCACAAAACGACCCACCTAGAGATGGTCCGTTTGTGCATGGCCCGACCTCTTTTGGCGCCCACGTAGCTGATAAAGAGCTGGTCATCCACTGGGAATTGCTTAGTGCGATCCAAATAAAATGAAAGCGCACGTTTTGGCGAAAAAAAAGGTGGGCTAAGTGATGTTTTGACCAATGTGGAAAGAAGTAACCACCTTGGGAAGAAAAGAAGGTCTGGATTTTAGGACGACCTTGTCTGGATGAACAGCCATAAAAGGAGGCTTTGAAAAAAAGAGCTTGGAGCTCATTCACCCTGTGAGCAGAGGTGATGGCAACCAGACAGGCAGTCTTTAAAGTAAGAAGTCTGAGAGGACAGTTATGAAGCGTCTCAAAGGGAGCGCACATGAGTTAAGTAGGAACCAAGTTCAAGTCCTACTGAGGCACTACGAAGGGAACAGGAGGAAAAAGATGAGTAATGCCCTTAAGAAAGCAATTTACAACAGGGGACTTGAAAAGAGAAGGCTGATCAGGAAGCCTAAGAAAGGCTGAAATGGCTGAGAGGTAGCCCTTTAAAGTGCCCAGAGCAGAGCCCTGCTGGGCCAAAGACAGGAGGAACAAGAGAACCTCAGAAAGAGGGGCAGAAAGGGGATCCACAGCCTTTGCTGTGCACCATGCCACAAATTTGTTCAATCTGCAGGCGTATACCGTCTTTGTGGAGGGATGCCTGGCTGGCAAGATAACTTCACAGACTTCGGGAGGAAGGTCGAAGGCTGTCAACTGTCACCGCTCAATCTCCACGCAAGGAGGTGGAGACTGGACAGGTTCGGGTGGAGGACCGTCCCCCACTGCTGCGGCAGATGATCCTCCCGAAGAGGCAGTCCGATCGGAGGATCGATGGCCATGTGTAACAGCTCGGGATACCAGACTCTTTGTGCCCAATCCAGAGCCACAAGGATGACTTGGGCCCAAAAGTGGTATAGGCGGAAAGGCGTATAGAAGACCGCAACTCCACTCGCGATGAAAAGTGTCGCCTAGCGAGTGCCGCCTTGGAAATTCCAACTCGCAGACTTGCTGACATTGCGCGTTCTCTTCGATGGTGAATAGATCTAACCAAGGCTCTCCCCACTGCTGAAAGAGACCTTGCACCACTTCCGAGTGAAGACGCCATTCATGATCCATCATGCACCTGCGGCTGAGTTCGTCCGCCCTGGCGTTCAGAGAACCTGCCAGGTGTTTAACCACCAGGCATATGCCCTGATGTTCCAGCCATGTCCAGAGACGGAAAGCCTCTTGACATAGGGTCCACGACCCCACCCCGCCCTGTTTGTTGCAGTACCACATGGCGGTGGTGTTGTCCGTGAACACCTGCACTATTCTTCCCCGGACAGAGGAATGCTTTTAGTGCAAGACGGATCGCCCGACGCTCCAGCCTCTGATCTCAGCCTCTCCCATGTGGCGGCCCCACCCCAGAAGTGATGGGTCCATCACCACTGTGCACTCAGGTTGGGGAAGGGAGAGGGATCTGCCGCTGACCCGATCCTGGTTCGTTAGCCACCACTGCAATTGGTGTGCAGTGCCCTCCGAGATCTGGACGTGATCGGACAGATTCCCTTGATGCTGTGCCCACTGGAACTTCAGGTCCCACTGCAGAGCCCGCATATGCCACCTGGCATGATCTACCAGCAGGATGCAGGAGGCCATGAGGCCCAGCAGCCTCAGGGTCATTCTGACCAAAACCTGGGATAGAGGCTGAAAGATCGGAATCATAGCCCGAATATACCGGACTCGCTGCTCGGGAGCATAGGCCCGAAACTGCACTGTGTCCAGAACAGCTCCGATAAAAGGGAGTGACTGAGAGGGAGTCAGGTGTGACTTCAGCACGTTGATAGTGAACCCCAGCGACTGCAGGAGGTCTGCCGTAGTCTGGAGGTGGGAGACGACAGCCTGGGGCGAGCCCGCATTCAACAGCCAGTCGTAGAGATAGGGGAAGACTGGACCCCCTGATCTACGCAGATAAGCTGCGAGCACCGCCATCACTTTCGTGAACAACCGAGGAGCACTGGTAAGGCTGAAGGGGAACACAGTGAACTGAAAATGCTCGTGGCCTACCATGAACCGCAGGTAACATCTGTGGGCTGGCAGGACGGGGATGTGAAAATAAGCGTCCTGCAAGTCCAACGCCACCATCCAGTCTCCAGGGTCGAGGGCAGAGAGGACCTGAGCCAAGGTTAGCATTTTGAAATTCTCCTTCCTGAGGAAGCGGTTGAGGGCCCGGAGGTCTAAGATAGTACGCAGGCCTTTGTCCTTCTTGGGCACCAGAAAGTAACAGGAATAGCAACCACAAACTACTTCTGGCAACGGGACCCTCTCGATAGATCACTTGGCCAAGAGAGCTGAGACTTCCTGGCGGAGAAGTGCTAAGTGATCCTCCGACATGCGATCGAAAGACGGTGGCGTGGAGGGAGGGGTAGTCTTGAAGGGGAGGGAGTAGCCCCTTCGGACTATCTGCAGAACCCACCTGTCTGACGTGATGGATTGCCAGTGGGGGAGGTGATGGCAAATCCTGCCACCCACTGGCCGCTGATAGGCATGAAGGGTCAGACTAGGAGGGTTTGGAGGCTGCTGCAGGGGGGAAAGGGTGGACTGGCCCACCCGCTGGTTCCCAAACCTGCGATGCTGGGTCCCACGTCCGCAGCCATGCAGAGGCTGGGCAGCTTGCGTGGCCTGGTGACTGGACTGGGTTGGACGTGGTGGGGTGCCCCTTCCGTAGCCACGAAAGGGACAAAATGCAAACTGTGGTGGACGGGAGGATGCAGCGAGGCCCAAGGATCTGGCCGTAGCCCAAGAATCCTTAAAACGCTCGAGCGCCGAGTCTGCCTTGTCACCAAAAAGGTGACAGCCATCGAATGGCATGTCCAGCAAGGTTGACTGGACATGCTCTGGAAAACCAGATGTACTCAACCAGGCGTAGCGCCATAGGGCTACCGACATAGCAATCATTCTGCCAAGAGAGTTGGTGGTATGCAGTCCACTGCGGATTGTGAATTTTGCTGCGTCTCTACCATCCGCCACTGCCTGGGAGAGAATGGCCCGGGCCTCCTCCGGGGACTGAGGCAGCACTTGCGCAACCGTATCCCAGACTGTATGGGTATAGCGGCCCAAGAGGCATGCGGTATTCATGGACCGTAGCGCCAAGCTGGAGGAAGAGAACATGCGCTTCCCAAGATGATCCAGCTTCTTGGATTCCCTATCCGAGGGTGCGGAAGGGAATGCGCCCTTGGAAGAAGAGGCTTGGTCCACCAAGCTCCTGGGGGAAGGGTGTTGGGAGAGGAAAATGGGATCGCCCGGAGCCAGGCGGTGGCGGCGGGGAATCGTCCGTTCCACAGGAGCCCCTAAGCTGGGCTTGGACCAAGTCCCCAGAAGGACATCCTTGAGGGCTTCATTGAAGGGCAAGAGGGGTTCAGAGGAAGTTGCCACCGGTTGAAGCACCTCTGTCAGGGGGTTAGTCCTGACTGCCACTGTAGGGAGCTCCAGGCCCAAAGCCTCGGCTGCCCTACGCACAACCACTGCATAGGATGCTCCCTCCTTAGCCACTGTAGGGGGTGAAAGCATTCCAAGGTCTGGGGAAGTATCCAGACCACTGGCATCACCCAATTCCTCTCTCCAGTCCGGTTCTTCCAGCTGGACTGTTAAAGGGTCCAGCGACCCCTCCCAGTCCTCATCACCACCCTCAGGGCATAGGGAACACCTGGGAAGAACAAGGGAAGAAAAGTACCCTCCGGGGTCGGATTAGATGTCGGCCAAAGTCGATCCGGCTCCGGGTCCATCTCGGGGATGAGGATGGGGACAGCGACAGCCGGCGCCGGGGGCATCGTCGCCGGGGAAGGTCAAGTAAGGTCAACCGGCGTAGATCTGGATCAAGGCCTGGATCCATGGGGACCCTGCGGTGCCGGGGTCGGAGCCACGGACATAGAAGGCCCAGGTCCCCTAACCGGCTTCGCGGAGCTCACCAGCGGAGTCGGGCTGCCCAAACACACGGTGGAGGGCTTCGTAGAACGTACGAAGCTTGGCAGGGGACGCTTCGGCTCCCGGAAACGGGGGGAAGCACGGAGTCGTCCCTGAATCAGGTGCCGGAGACGGAGCCTTAGAGCGACGACGCGCCGGGTCCCTCGTCGCATCAGCCGACCAACGGGGAGAAGGCGAAGAATGACGGTGCTTCTTCACCTTCTTCTTGTGCTTCGACTTACTCAAGGAGTGCGAAGACTTGGACGAGGTGTGGTGGCCCTGCGACCGGTCTCGAGACCTTCCCCTTGAGCGAGACCGGGAGCGACGCGGAGCCGACTGCCGGGCCTCCAAAAGCTTTCAGGAGCTCTCCCGCAAAGACTTCGGATTCATGGCCGGCAGTCGCAGCACAACTTCGGGTCGTGGTTGCGCTCCAGGCACCAGAGGCACACGAGGTGCGGATCCGTCACGGACATTAGCTTGTGACAGGAGTCTCAAGGCTTCAATCTGGTCCGATCATGGGAAATCCCTCATGCACCTGGAGTCAAAGATTTGAAAAAAGATGTTGCCAAAAGTCAAAAAAAGTTTAGTCAAAAAAATGACTAAGGAGCTCTCTCCGGATCTGCGCTAGGCTGGCGCGGAAAAATAAAGAACTGATGTCAGCGCGCAGGGGTGGCGTCTAAGTAGGCACCGCGACGTCATCCCGGCGACCACGACGACGGATGCAGAGTCGACAGACGCCACCTACCGACGCGCAGGGGTATAGCTGAAGAAAAATTCTCCAGATTCAGTCTTAATTCTAAGGTAAGGAATCTATAACTAATAGTCTCTTTCAGATGAAGCCATTCAATTAGCTTTGAAGGGAGGCTTGGGTTGGAGAAATGCATTGCAGTCTATTTTGCTAGCTTGTAGAACCTCTCCCAACTCTATTACCTTAGTAAGTGCTTTTGAACTATTGAGAGGTCGCAAACTGGAGTACCAGATTGGTTTCATGGTGGTTGAAAGATAAGAAAATGGTGAATGGTGACATTGCAGAAGTTGATTTTAAGGAAATTCGGACAAGCATGGAGACCTACAAAAACAAAAAGGGAGGATTTAAGGAAAAGGAAAGGTGTGGAAGGAAGTCTGTTCAGGTGGGTGATATGGTCCACCTAAAGAAAGGTACTATGGTAAGTGTAGGAAAGTAGGATCTGCTTTTATGGTTACCCCCACTTTTTGCTTGCTGTATTGCTGTTTCTGACTAGTCTGACTGGGATCCTGCTAATTAGGACCCCAGTCTCTGCGCTTTCTCCCCTAAATTGGTATGGTAAGTACTTAGGTACATCCCAGATTGGACACTGGTATACACTTATCAGTCCCTAGTATATGGTACTAAGGTACCCAGGGCATAGGTACACCAGGGGTCCCCCATGGGCTGAAGCATGTATTATGCAACTCAAGGGAGACCATTCAATTGGTAACTACAGGCATACCATTGCAGCCTGTGAAAGCTGGTGCTAGCACCACGTACGAAAGATATAGGTTTCCCTATATGTAAGGTCACTGCACTTAAAACCTATAAGTCACCCCAAAGGCAGGCCTTACAATCCTGAAGGCAGGCTGCTCGGTTCTAAGTGTGAGGGTGCCCCTGATGAGCAGGACACCCCTACAGCCTACGGAGTCCATTCTCCCGGGTTGTAAGTGAGACAGCCATATAACATAGAGGGGCACCGCGTCATTATGCGATGACCATCTCAAAACTGGCTGTAACGTACCCTGTCATGCTTGGCATCTGTAAACTCCTCCGGGAGGCCCTCAGTGCTCCCGGTACCAGTCTTCTAGACCCAGACAGCACAACATGGATGCTGCCGACCAGAGACACGATTTTGCCCTCCTGATGCTGAGCCAAGCTCGAGCAGGGGAAGGCAGAACAATAGGTATCCTGTCACAGGGAGGTGTGACCACCTCCCAGATAGGGTTTAGTGTATTGGGGCCGGGTGGGAGTGCCTGCTAGCGCCACTCAGTCTGCTTGAAGGGCACACTTGGTGCCCTCCTTGCATAGTCCAGTTCAAACCAGCTCAGGGAGCAGTTGGCTCCCACTCTGGTGCGAAACTGGACAAAGGACATGGGAGTATCCTCCCCACTGTCCAACCCCTCCCCTGGGAGGAAACCCTGAATTGTCCCAACCCTTTCCTTGGGGTACTTGAGGACTTACCTGAGGGTGGGTCCCTAGATTCGTCGTGGGACAAGATTTATTTCGAGACACCACTTCTACTTCAACCATCTGGGCACGCTGGACTTCGCTCTTGGCATCAAGGCTGCAACTGGGAAGACTCCTGCTGCTCCATATCTCGTCGCCCTGCTCATCTGCTGGAACGTCCGTGCCTGTGCTCCATACAGGAACCTTCCAAGGCCTGTGGGCATCCAAGACACCTGAAGGAATCTCCCTTGAAGTGAAGGAGTCACTCCCCTGCATCTGCAGGCATCGCAACTAAGCTGACCGGTCTGCTGATCCTGGGCTTCCATGGACTCCGAAAGGCTCAGCAACACAGGTGGTGGTACTTCACATCTCTCGAGGCCTGCCCTGTTTTCTCACCAAGTTTGAGGCCAGTATCCCTCGTCGGAGACGCAGGAACCGAACCCCTGTGCACTGCGTCGACTTGCAGTTCCAAAGGCTTGTTGGCTTCCTTCCACCAAGATCTTCGGGCTTCAAGTAGCCCCAAACGCAAGCATCTCTAGTGACCAAGATCTGCATCCTCACCGCATCACTTGCACCATGGGCCTGCATCTTTGGTGAGCTGCTCGAGGTCCTCTTGCGACTCCAGTGCCTCCGGCCTGTGTGTCCTCTTGAGGGTCATCTTTGAATTCTTTGGGCTCCCCTGATTGCTCGAGGCCTGCCCTGACTCCCCTGCTTGTAGTGATTCACTTGGACCATGCTGGTCCCGACACTGCACCTACTTCGCTTTCCATGTGGTTTGTAGTTGCCAAGGCTTGTTGGTGCTCCTGACGGACACCGACCCCTCAACTCTCGAAATCCGTTGTGGGACAGCTTGTGAATGGCTCCTGGTCTTCCACAGCATCGCCTGGTCCTCACAGCTGCAGCTCCAAGGTCACCATCAACTCTCCTGCAGCACCCGACATCGGTGCGCATTCGTCTTCCATGCCTCCTGGTCACACCTAAGTGGCATAGACTCCGTCTCCTCTGCTTGCAGGTACTTCTCAACTTGAATCCACCTTTGGATTCCTCCGTACACTTTCACCTTCTTCAGCAGCGGTATCTTCCTGAAGACCTCCACTGGGTTTGACAGCGGTTCCGACGCCACTTCACACCTATGCACTCGGCTTCCCTGGTGTAGGTATCCTGGTTCCTAGGATATCCACGGGTGGGGTGGCTCTCCAACCTTCTTTCTTCCACAGGGTTTCTTCAGGATTCACTGGGAAGGGTTCTTCTTCTTTAAAATTGCAACCGTGACTTACTCATTGACTTGTATTGATCCCGCGGTCGTGTTCCCACTCTGCACACAGCTTCCGTGGGGCTCCTGGTTACTTACTTCGGGTGGTTCCTTGGGTCTCTGGCACTTCTACGTCTTCTGGGTATAGTCTTGACTCGTGGTTTGCATACCACTATTTTTTTGTTTGAATCTGTTTTATAGGATTTTACAACAAGAGAACAAAGCAAATATCTGCAGTACGTGTATGCTGCCTTCATAATGTGAACAATACATTCATGTTACATGCATATATTCATTTTGCAGTGTTAACAAACGCCTCTGTACACATTCATGTGCTTCCCAACGTCTGTTTCATACAATTTTCTGACGTACTATAAATGGGTAGCTGTTGGATCGCATAGTTTGCCAAATTAACGGCAGTAGCCGTACCGCAATGAGAGTTGCTAACACAGGAGGCGGATAATAATGTTGGGAACAACTAAAATATAACAGGGAGTGTGAGTTCCAACTAACATGGTGCCGCCCACAGCTCGGACCAACTCTCTCCCCGCATCCCACAAAAAGAAGAGAGACAGCAAGTGCACATTAGTGTGTTTCCACATCTCAGCCTGCAAGATTTGCCGAAGTTTGTGCCTGGTCAGCCATAAACATACTTATTGTGTCTGCTCTGGTAGTCGCAGGAGACTGCCGCTCCGCCCCTTCAACTGCTAAGTTTACTACTCATCTGGTGCAGTCTCTGGCCCAGTATCAGGGGTCCCATCTGTTTCCTGGAGTTCGTGCATTATCGTGTCCCAGTGTGTGGCAATTGGTATTTTACGCAGTCCTAGCGCAGCCTCTCTATGCAGCGCGACGCTTTCTGCTGTGGCCCAGACCCGCAACAAGCGTTTCCATGCTAGAACTACAGGAGGCTCAGGGGATCGCCACCTTTTGGTGATTAGGCATTTAGCAACTATCAGCCCCGGAGTGATGAAACGGGAGGTCACTTTTTGATCCTTAGTTCTGCTATAAATATGTAGGATGCAAGCTTCCCAGCATAAGGGCACATTGCGACCCATGTAGCGATTTAGGGAGAGCACCACAGATTCCCAGTATTTTCCCAGACGCGGGCAGTTCCATACCATGTGAAGCAAATCTGCGTCAACTGTGAGGCATTGCGGGAAGACAATGTTTGCGCGGTTGTAGTACTTATTGATCTTCACTGGCATGAGATAAGCCCTCTGTGTTATGAAGTATTGAATTAGGCGAAAACGCATGTTGCGTGGGATTCTATTTGGCCCATCTAGCACTTTATTCCATTCAGAGTCTGTGAAAGGGCGCTGAAGGTCTCTCTCCCAAACTTGTGCGCAAGCGAAACAATGGTGTCACTGTGTGATGTCTGAAGACGGCGGTGAACTACTTAATTAAATGCCATCCCTGCCCCATGACGTGTAAGTATTGGATGACTAAATGTGTTGGAAGCTCTCTCAACAGGTCACCCTAATGTTTGCTCAGTGCTGCTATGTCAGTGCGATGTATGAGTAATTGTCCTGGCTGGAGCTCATTGTTCTCCACCAGAGAGGCAAACGACATAAGTTCACCATCAAGGTACAGATCACCGACGTCCTGTATCCCTCCTTCCGCTAGGTGGTGCATTTCGTGAGCCGTGATATCCCTGGATCCTCTGGGAGTAGCCAGTAGCGGTAACGTAGGGGCGTATGGCTTTGTGTGTCGCATCAGGAACAAGCTTCTGCGGTAGCATCTATATGCTACTTGGAAGTAGTAATTGCGCTGGAGTTCTCTGTCTATGACATGGGTGAAATAGTGCGAGGAGGCTGCGATGTGGTAAGGGCGGAGAGTCTGTTGCCGTGTCCTATAGGTATCAGAAAGCCACCGGGCCACCCATTGCAGTTGAGCTGCAAGAAAATAGTGCTCTAAGTTGGGTAACACGAGCCCACCTTGGTTCTTCGGGAGGTAGAGTTTCCGGAGTGCCACTCGGTTGCAGGATGCTCCCCAAATAAATCCCCTCACCGCCCTCTCCAGTGTTTGGAAGAAAGCTGGACTTGTATATAGGGGCAGGTTGGTAAAATTGTATAGAAGTCTCTGCAATACCACCATTTTCATTAAAGCCACTCAGCCCATAATAGTCAATGGGAGTGTGCTCCAAAATGAAATTTGAGAGCGAATTGAAGTCACCGCCCGACCTAGATTACCTTCCAGTAAGTCGTCCTGTCGGTAGTAGACCTGCATTCCCAGGTAGCGGAAGGTTTGCATCTGCCATTCTATGCCAACATTATTGAGGGTGTATTGCGGGTCTGGACATGCCGTGTTGAATGGGTAAAGGCAGGACTAGGACGCATTTACTTTTAACCCAGAGAGCGTTGCAAAGTCCCCCAAGATCTGCACCACAGTGTCTGGAATCAAGTAGTGGCCATCCTTGATGTATATAAGAAGGTAATTCCGCATATATCAAAATCGCATGCATGCCATCACCTAGCGTAATCCCCCCAACCCTCTCCTTGCTCTCGGATGGCTGCTGCCAGTCGCTCGATGGCTAGTGAGAAAAGTAGCGGGAATAGTGGGCATCCCTGCCTGGTCCCTGGTCTCATTCTAAAGGGGGCTGATATGTATGGGCCCGTCTGCACTCTCATCGATGGCGCGTTGTATAAGAGCCAAAACATATTGAGAAATGCTTCTCCAAACCTGTAGCGTGGCAGCACTGCAAATAGAAAATCCCATTCCAGGGTATCAAAGGCCTTCTCAAGATCTAGTATCAGAGAGCCTGAACTTTGCCAATGATCTGGTGCAGAGCGAGCAACTCTAAAAAAGCGTCGCAAGTTCAATGAGGTGTTCCGCTCTGGTATAAAACCATTCTGATCGGATTAGTGGTGACAGCCTGCCCGATAAAAGCTTTGCTAGGATCTTATAGTCCGTGTATAATAGGGCTAGAGGCCCGTAGGAGCTAAACTCCTTGGGGTATCTGTCGGGCTTAGGAACATAACATAACATGTGTACTTGTAAAGCGCACGTTCACCCATATGTCTCTTGGCGCTGAATAACAGATGTTTATTGTTACCCAACTCAATGGTACTCATTTTATCGACCTCAGATGGATGAAAGGCTGAGTGGACCCGCCGGGATTTGAACCTGTGACCATGAGGTCGAACACAGGCCCCTGCAGTGGATGCATTAGTCCACTGAGCCACCAGACCCAGAAGTGAAACTAGTCATGCTTCAGCCTTTGAGCTGGGTAGAGTTGCGTCTTCCAGGGCAGCATTGTACAAAGCCAGTAAACGCAGCGCCAGGGTCGCCGCATATGTTTTATGGAGGCAGCCCGTCGAGGCCAAGAGTTTTCCTGGTGGCTAATGCCACTATAGCTCCCCTGATCTCCTCTTGTTCGAGTGGTGCATCCAATGCTGCGCTCTGGTCTGGTGTTAACTTAGGTAGGCGTATACAGTTCAGAAAGGAGGCTGTACGTTCCAGATCATGTGGAAAGGTGTTTTCATGTAATTCTTTGTAGTGCCTTGTCATTTCTGCATGTGTTTTGTGTTGGGTGTATACTGTGGGTCCGGCTGCAGTGTTTATGGCGTGTATAGGATGCAGAGATTGTTCCTGAAGTAGCACCCACGCTAGTAATTGCCCGGGTCCGTTAGACGTTACATGTGTTCGCACTGAGTGCGCCGCATAGTTTAGGCACCTTAATCGCTCAAGCAGCTCTTTGTGTTTGCTGCGCATTGCGCTCAGGGAGCGCAGACTTCCCGTACCCGATGCCACCTGGTAGTCACATGGCAACAACCCCCCTTCTATTCTTCCTATTTCCTGAGTTAGGTGTTGTCGTATGCTCCATGTGATGCCCATGCTTTGCTCCCTGAGGACCACTTTAAACGCCTCCCATTCAAGTGCCGTGCTATGTGTGGTGCCCACATTGATGTCAAAGAATTCCCTCATGGCTGCACCAAGAGAAGCCCTAAATCTGTGTCTTCCAGTGCCGCTGGTTGGAGACGCCAAGTGGGAACCGGAGGTGGGCCTGCATCCCAGCAGAGCTGCATGAGCTGGGGATTATGTTCTGAGTGTGTGCGACCAAGGTATTCTATGTGCTTAATGAACAAGTTACTTACCTTCGGTAACGATATATCTGTAAGAAACATTAGTTAGTTATAGATTCCTTACCTTAGAATTACCCCCAGGCGTCAGACTGGATCCGGAAAGTTTGTCAGCAGTACCTCTGCGCGTCGGTAGGTGTCGTCGGTCAGCTCCGCGTCAGTCGTTGGCGTCGAGGTCGCCGTGATGACGTCGCGGGAGCTACTTAGACGCCGCCCTCGCGCCTGACGTCAGTTCTGTACACGACTGTAGGAGAGTAGGATCTGCCTCTTATGTTGCCCCCACTTTTTTTCTGATGTTTACACTGGTTTCTGGCTATAGTCTGGCTGGGACCCTGCCAATCAGGGCCCCAGCCTCTCTGTTCTCTCTAAACGACTTGGAGTGCACTCTAGGTGCACTAGTGATTGGATACTGTGGTACCTTATGAGTCCCTAGTATATGGTACCTTAGGTACCAAGGGCATAGGTACTTCACAGGCCTACCAGGGGCTGAAGCATGTATTATGCCACCCCTGGGAAGCAGACTAAATCTGACACCACAGGTCTGCTACAGCAGCCTGGGTAAGGTGGTGCATGCACCCCTTACTGTGATATAGGCTACCTATATCACTACATAGATACACACATATAAACCTATAAGTCACTCCTATGGCAGGCCTTGTCAATCCTGAAGGCAGAGTGCTTGGTTCCTATGTGAGAGGGTGCCCCTGCATGAGCAGAGCCCCTCTGCAGCATTCGGAGACCCTTCTCTGAGGCTGTTTGTAGTGCAGCCTGACCATATACTCTTAAGCGCATTATAACCTCGCGTTAGATGCTAACTTTGGGATGGCTGCACGGAAACATGTCGTGTTTGGTGTCAAACATCTTGGAATACTACCCCCCGCCAGTTCTGGCGGTGGGGGTAGCATTCTACCCTTCTAGAGGGATAGACATGTACCTACTGTGGAAATGCGGTAGAATCCTGAAGAGCCCTGGCATCACAAAATGGATGCCACCAGTCACAGACACTGGGCTGCCCTCCTGCTGATGACCGAAACTCGCAGTGGAGGAAGCCCAACAATAGGTATCCTGTCACAGGAGGGTGTGACCACCTTCCAGACAGGGTTTAGTGTATTGGGGCTGGGTGGGTGCACCCCTAGAGTGCTTTGAAGTCCTGCACTGGGGGAGCAGAAGGCTCCTCTGTGCATATGCCAGTTCAAACCAGCTCAGGGGCTACCTGCCCCTGCTCTGGCGCGAAACTGGACAAAGGGAAGTGGGTGTAGCCACCCCCTCCCTGACCCTCCCATAGTTGGGGTCATAGAGCTAGTCCCTCCCTTCTTTTTAGTATAAGAGGGGGAACCTGTGCATTGCAACCCAGATCTCCCTGGACGACGCTCTTAAGAAGAATCCTGGACCTTCGACGTTCCACTACCTCTGGAAGACTGAAGAATCTCCCTTGGAGTCAAGGAGTGACTCCCCTGCTTGGCAGGCACCAAAAACTACAACGACGGTCGCAAACTACGCCGCTCCCACCGGAGCCCGAAGTCCCTGCAGCCCAGGAAGAGGATTTCCTGACTTCTCCAAGGCCATCGTGAGTCCCCAGCGAAGCTGAGGCAAGTGGACCCCACGAGTGACGAGGAACCGCAGTCCCTGGGTACCGGGCACTATTGTCGTGTGCAACCCCTTCACGATGTTCTACGAACCTGTGCTTTGGACCACGTGTGGTCCCAGCCTCTAGCAGGAATCCCTACGAAGATCAGAGGCCTACCCCGTCCCGAGTGACCGTGGGCCCCTGTTGAAGGAATCCTCCCGAGGCGTCTTCACGATCCCTTACCAGCCGGCTTGTGGGTCCCCTGAAGACTTTTCTACAGAACCAAAGGGCTCCCCTGGTTGCTCCAGGCCTGCCCTGACTTACCCTCGCTGGGTGAGTTCCCCAGACCTTGCTGGTCTGCACCATTGACTTTTTATGCTTTCCCCGAGACTTGCTGTTACCAAGGCTTGTTGGCTCCAATAGAGTCTCCGACACCTCAGTAAGCTGCAGACGTCGTGGGACACACTGAATCCAGCTCCTGGTCATCATCGACGCCGCCTGGACCACGTGGTCGAAGAGTCAAGACACCTGTGAACGACCTGAATCTGTCGACGACGGTGGGCATTCATCTTCCTTGCCCCGGGTCACTGCCAAGTGACTTTGAACACTGTCCCCTCTACTTTCAGGTCTTCCTTCTTCCGAATCCAGGCTTGGATTCCACCGGACACTTCTCCTGTCGCCGCAAGCAGCAAGTCTTCAGTGGCTCCCATTGAAAACGACGCCGCGACCCAACACCAAAGGACACCTATGCACCCGGCTTCCCTGGGTGAGGTAACTCCAGCACTACGGTGCTCCTGTGGGTGTTGGCCCTAGAACTACTTACCCTGTAAGTGACTTGCTTGTAGCTACTCCCGAAGTGCCCTGAAACTCTTTATTTCCAACCGCGACTTGCCGCATTGAAGTAAACGGCGACCCGCGCCTGTGTTCACTCACTGCACGCGTCCCCCGTGGGTCCTTTACTTACCTACCTTGGGTGGTTTCGTGAGGCCCCAGCACTTCTGAAGGCCCTAGGCCTTGTCCCTTTGCAAGTCGTTGTTCTGAAGTCTTTTTTTAGTATATGGTCTGGTACGCCCCTAGGGCCCCAGCCATATTTGTGCTTAACTGATTGTGAAACGTTGATTTGTACATATGTTCCTTACTTCTAATCTGATAGAGATTAGTAGAGAGTTGTTTAGTAATAAATACATATATATTTGATATATATACACCTGTGTGGTGTCTTTTCATTTGGTGATTCAAGAGATTGTGTGGTAAAACAAGCTGCTTTACATTCCTCCAAGACTTAGCCTGAAGGCTGCTCTCCACAGCTACCACTAGGATAGCTTTCTATAAAGGTGGTCTTAAACCTACCTACCATAAGAGTCGAATTGTACTGGTGCAAGGCGTCCACTTTAACTAGTGAACAGCATATACCAGGCCAACTTCTCACAACGACTTTCCGCGCCCGAAACGCAGAGCCATGCAAGACACTGACCATTGGTGCACAAACCTAGGGCCCTGAAAGGAAGTCCTTAACCCTAGAAATCAGTTCGCAGAACGGGGAGGATGGGTGTGGCGGTAAGGAATCTATAACTAACTAATGTTTCTTACAGATATATCGTTACCGAAGGTAAGTAACTTTTTCATCTGAAAGAAACATGTTAGTTATAGATTCCTTACCTTAGAATAGATAGCCCAGCAATACCAACCCCGGTGGTGGGTCTGCGAACCAAGTTCACACCAGAAAGTGCTGGAGAACAGGACAGCCAAAGAAGCCGTCTCTCCGGACTTGGCTGTCCGGGCAGTAGTGCTTGGTAAACGTGTGCAGTGATGCCCACGTGGCCGCCTGACAGATGTCATTCAGAGGAACTCCCCTTCCCAAGGCAGTAGTGGCTGCTGTCGCCCTGGTGGAGTGAGCGCATAGCCCGACTGGAGGGTATTTTTTAGCCATGGAATAACATGCCTTAATACACAATACAACCCATCGAGAAATGGTGCGCTTGTGTGCGGCCCGACCTTTCTTTGCGCCCACGTACCCAACAAAAAGTTGATCATCCACCCGGAACTGTTGTGTGCGATCCAGATAGAAGGAGAGCGCACGTTTTGGGTCCAGACGGTGGAGCCTCTCTTCCTCCTTCGAAGGATGCGGAAAGAAGGTGGGCAAAGTAATGGTCTGCCCGATGTGGAAGGCAGAGACCACCTTAGGAAGGAATGAGGGACGGGTTCGGAGAACCTCCTTGTCCGGATGTACTGACAGGAAAGGAGGTTTTGCAGAAAGAGCCTGGAGCTCACTCACCCTTCTAGCAGAAGTGATGGCTACCAGGAACGCAGTCTTGAGAGTCAAGAGACGTAAAGGACAGTTATGAAGTGGCTCAAAGGGAGCGCACATTAAAAAAGTTAACACAAGATTCAAGTCCCACTGAGGCATAACGAAGGGGATTAGAGGAAGAAGATGTGTTAAGCCTTTTAAGAAATGGTTAACTACCGGGGACTTGAAAAGAGAAGGCTGATCTGGCAGCCGAAGGAAAGCAGAGATGGCTGACAGATAGCCCTTGACAGTGCCCAGAGCAGAGCCCTGCTGGGCCAAGGAGAGAAGGAACAAGAGTACTTCAGAAAGAGGGGCAGAAAGGGGATCCACAGCCTTTGCTGTGCACCATGCCACAAATTTGTTCCACCGGCAGGCGTATACCGTCTTAGTGGAGGGACACCTGGCTGCCAAGATTACGTCACAGACTTCGGGAGGCAGGTCAAACGACGTCAACTGCCGCCGCTCAATCTCCACGCAAGGAGGTGGAGACTAGACAGGTTCGGGTGGAGGACCGTCCCCTGCTGCTGCGACAGAAGATTCTCCCGAAGAGGCAGTCTGATCGGAGGATCGATTGCCATGTTGAGCAGCTCGGGATACTAGACTCTTCGTGCCCAGTCCGGAGCCACAAGAATGACTTGGGCCCGGTCGCGCTTGATCTTCGCACTCTGGGCAGAAGTGGTATAGACGGAAAGGCGTACAACAGACCGCAACTCCACTCGCGACGAAAGGCGTCGCCTAGCGAGTGCCGCCTTGGAAATTCCAACACGCAGAATTGCTGACATTGCGCGTTCTCTTCGGTGGCGAATAGATCTAACCAAGGCTCTCCCCATTGTTGAAAAAGACCTTGCACCACTTCCGAGTGGAGACGCCATTCGTGATCCATCATGCACCTGCGGCTGAGTTCGCCCGCCCTGGCGTTGAGGGAACCTGCCAGGTGTTGAACCACCAGGGATATGCCCTGATGTTCCAGCCATGTCAGAGGCAGAGGGCCTCCTGACATAGGGTCCACGACCCCACCCCACCCTGTTTGTTGCAGTACCACATGGCGATGGTGTTGTCCGTGAACACCTGCACTACTCTTCCCTGGACAGAGGGAAGGAATGCCTTGAGTGCAAGACGAATCGCCCGGAGCTCCAGAAGGTTGATATGGAGCCGGGACTCCGCCGGAGACCAGAGGCCTCTGATCTCCGCCTCTCCCATGTGACCGCCCCATCCCAGAAGGGACGCGTCCGTCACCACAGTGTGGTCTGGTTGGGGAAGGGAGAGGGATCTGCCACTGACCCAATCCCGGTTCGTGAGCCACCACTGCAGTTGACGTGCGGTGCCCTCCGAGATCTGCACGCAATCGGACAGATTCCCCTGATGCTGCGCCCACTGGAACTTCAGGTCCCACTGCAGAGCCCGCATATGCCATCTGGCATGATCTACTAGCAGGATGCAGTAGGCCATGAGGCCCAACAGCCTCAGAGTCATTCTGACCGAAACCCGGGATAGCGGCTGAAAGATCGGAATCATAGCCCGAATATACCGGACTCGCTGCTCGGGAGGATAGACCCGAAACCGCATCGTGTCCAGAACCGCTCTGATGAAAAGGAGCTTCTGAGAGGGAATCAGGTGTGACTTCCGCACATTGATGGAAAACCCCAGCGAATGCAGGAGGTCGGCCATAGTCTGGAGGTGGGAGACGACTGCCTGGGGCGAGCCCGCCTTCAACAGCCAGTCGTCGAGATAGGGCAAGACTGGAACCCCTGATCTGCGCAGATGAGCTGCAACCACCGCCATCACCTTCGTGAACACCCGAGGGGCGCTGGTAAGGCCAAAGGGGAGCACGGTAAACTGAAAATGCTCGTGGCCTACCATGAACCGTAGGTAACGCAGGTGGGCCGGCAGGACGGGGATATGAAAATAAGCGTCCTGCAAGACCAACGCTACCAACCAGTCTTGCGGGTCGAGGGCAGACAAGACCTGAGCAAGCGTCAACATCTTGAACTTCTCCTTCCGGAGGAAGCGGTTGACGTCCCTGAGATCCAAGATAGGACGCAGGCCCTTGTTCTTCTTGGGGACCAGAAAATAGTGGGAGTAACAACCACGACCTACTTCTGGGACAGGAACGCGCTCGATGGCTCCCCTGGCCAAGAGAGCCGTAATTTCCTGCTGGAGAAGGGTCAGATGATCCTCCGACATGCGGTGGTATTTTGGTGGCATGGCTGGAGGGGTAGTCTCGAAGGCAAGGGAGTAGCCCCTTCGGACTATCTGCAAAACCCACCTGTCCAACGTGATGGTGCGCCAATGGGGGAGGTGATGGCGAATCCTGCCGCCCTCTGGCGTTTGATGGGCCTGAAAGGTCAGACTAGGAGGGTTTGGAGGCTGCTGCGGAGGGGGGTTGGTGGACTGGCCCGCCCGCTGGCCCCCAGAACCACGACGGTTGTTCCATCGTCCCCGGCCGCGCGAAGGTTGGGTAACTTGCTGCGGCCTGTGGCTCTGGGCAGAACATAGCGGGGCACCCCTTCCGTAGCCACGAAAGGGGCGAAAAGCAGACTGCGCAGGGCGGGTGGAGAGGCCCAAGGAGTTGGCCGTAGCCTGTGAGTCCTTGAAACGCTCTAGAGCGTGGTCTGCTTTGTTGCCAAAAAGGCGACGGCCATCACAGGGCATGTCCATCAAGGTGTCCTGGACATCCCCTGAAAAGCCAGTTGACCTCATCCAGGCGTAGCGCCGAAGCGCTACCGACGTTGAAATGGTCCTGCCCAGAGAGTCGGCGGTGTCCAGCCCACAACGTATGGCAAACTTTGCTGCATCTCTCCCGGCGGCCACAGCCTGAGAGAGCACTGTCCGGGCCTCCTCCGGACACTGGGGCAGCACCTGCACCACCGTATCTCACACGGAGTGGGAATAACGGCCCATGGGACATGCAGTGTTTACCGACCGCAGTCCTAAGCTGGCGGAAGAGAAAATCTTATTCCCAAAATGATCCAGCTTCTTGGATTCCCTTTCCGGGGGAGCGGTAGGGAATGCGCTTTTGGAAGCAGAGGCTTGGACAACCAAGCTCTCCGGGGTGGGGTGTTGGGAGAGGAAAGTGGGATCGCCCGGAGCTGGGCGGTGGCGTCGGGCAATCATCCTATTCATGGGAGCCCCCGTGTTGGGCTTGGACCAGGTGCCCAAAAGGACGTCGGTGAGGGCCTCATTGAACGGCAACAAGGGCTCCGAAGAGCTCGCAGCCGGCTGAAGCACCTCCGTCAGGAGGTTAGTCCTGACCGCCACCGTAGGAAGCTCGAGGTGGAGAGCCTCGGCCGCCCTACGCAACACCACTGCGTATGACGCTCCCTCCTTCGTAGCCACAGTAGGAGGAGACAACATGCCAAGGTCAGGGGAGGTGTCCAAACCACTGGCATCCCCCAGTTCCTCTCTCCAGTCCGGTTCACTTTCCAACTGGTCAGTTAAAGGGTCACCTGACCCCTCCCAGTCCTCTTCATCATCCTCTGGGTGCCAGTGTTGTTGAAAAGGGACCCCAGGAGTGAATAGGGGCATGAAACCCCCACCCGGCACCGGATCCGGCGTCGGATGACGCCGGTCCGGCTCCGTGCCCACATCAGGATGGAGGCCGGGGTAGACGCCGGCCAGGGGGCCAACCAGCGTCGGACGTGGTAGTGGTGCCGTCGGAAGCGGCGCCGGTGGAGGCGTAACGAGGTCAACCGGCGCCGATCCGGATCCAGGCCTGGATCAAAGGGAGGCCTGCGGCGTCGGGGCCGGAGCCGCCGGCAGTGAAGACCTAGGCCCCCCCAACCGAGTCCGCGGGGCCCGAAGGCGCGCCGGCGGGTTCGGTTCGCCCAAAGATGGCTTGCATCGCCTCATAGAACGTACGAAGATGTCGACCGCGGGAGGGGCACCACCCGTGTGCCTCGTCGGATCGGCCGACCCACGAGGAGAAGTCGAAGAGCGACAATGCTTCTTCGACTTCTTCCTGTGCTTCGACTTACCCGACCCCGAGTGCGAAGACTTCGATGATTTCGAACCGGAATGGTGGTGGCTCCGCAACCGGTCCCTCGACCTCCCTCTCGACCAGGACCTCGAACGGCACGGAGCCGACTGCTGATGTTCAAACAGCTTTCGGGACCGCTCCCGCAAAGCCTTCGGCGCCATCGACCGGCATGGGAGCATGACTTGGGGTCATGGTCGCGCTCAAGGCAGAAAAGACACATGCGGTGCGGATCCGTCACCGACATCAGTCGGCTAAAGGAACCGCAAGCCTTGAAGCCGGGCATCCCTCGTGCACCTTTTCGGAGTCGGAGACTCGAAGAAAGAAGTCAACAAAAGTCGAGAAAAAGTTAGTCAAAAAATGACTGAGGTACCGCTCTTCCCGGATCTGCGCTGGCTAGCGCGGAAAAAGAAAGAACTGACGTCAGGCGCGAGGGTGGTGTCTAAGTAGCTCCCGCAACGTCATGACGGCGACCTTGACGCCAACGACAGACGCGGAGCCGACCGATGATGCCTACCGACGCGCAGAGGTACTGCTGATGAAAACTTTCCGGATCCAGTCTGACGCCTGGGGTTAATTCTAAGGTAAGGAATCTATAACTAACGTGTTTCTTTCAGATGAGAGGGAGTAGTGAGGGTGAGCTTACCAGGCGATCCAACCTCACGTGAAGGTCATGAACATGAGAATAGAAGGAGTATATGCGGGTATCTGGGTTGCGATTGCGCCAAACATCTGTTAAAGACCAGTGTGCGAGCCAAGTGTTCAACGCTAGGGCATTCGAGGAGGCGGCCGTGCGTGTCAGGGGAGGAAATGAATAGTCCAGAGCAGTGTCTAGTACTGATTTGAAGTCCACACCCAGCAGCCAGGGGACCCCGCTCCAGGGTGCAAGCAGATGTGTAAGGTGACGGAGGAAGGCGGCCTGTTCCACATTCGGGGCATATATGGACCCTATCAAGATGACTTGACCGTTTAAGCGGCCCTTTACAAAGACGTATCTACCGTCCGGCTCAGTCTGCACCTTGTCTGCTGCAAAGGGTGTTCCCGCCTTGATCCAGATCAGCAAACCTCTCACGTGTACAGAATAATTTGTGCTAAACACTTGTCCTTGCCATTTCCTGCACAGACGGATAGCCTCAGGCTGCGTTATGTGTGTTTCTTTCAACAGTGCTATGTTGGTGGCCCTGCGCTGCAAGTATGAGTAGATGGAATATCGCCTACCTGGTGTGTGGATGCCTCTCACATTCCAGGTAATTACGCTAGTTTGTGCCATGCTATTCGAGTGTGATCGCGCGTACTATGAGGGGATGCGGAAGGTCTAATCATGCAGTGTTAGTTACGGTTAATTTAGTGTGTGGGCCTCGAGTAGTGCTCGCCCTGCGTGCGGCTGTGCAAACAAAAACAGGGGATAACAGTGAAACATATGCAACCATATCAGAGCAGATCCAAAACGAGGGTCTTCCCAAACCATGTTGTGGGAACATGCTGCATCCGACAATGTTAAAATGTGCCAAAGGCGGCTGATACAGTAGTGGTGTGTCTTGAAAGTCCTTGTGTTACAACATGAGGAAGGGCCTAGTACTCATTAACGAGTATCCCATGGCTGCCCGGCCACCCTGCAATAAAGAAATGCTGTGTTTCATACTGTGACGCATAGCCTGCCAGGCTGTCCCATTGCCAGTTCAGCTAGTCAGGGGGGTCCAAACCCAGCAATGTTGTTGCGTCTTCCGAGCCCAGAAGTGTCCATCAGATCGCTCCATAATTTGCGCGATGTTATGCGATGTCGTCCTATGTTTGAGGTGTCACCACCAGCATGAATGGTGAACCAAGCCCGTCAGGCCAAGAGTGAGAGGAGTCTTCATTATTTATTGACTTTGTGGATCCTGTTTCCTGACCTGAACTGTGAGCTCCGTCACCGATTGTTGCCGCCACTTGCAGCGCCTCTCAACAATTATCTGCTCCATGTCTGGTATTGTTTTGGGTGAGGTCTGCCGGGTTCTTTCTCGGCGTTTACCTGGCGCTGGTTGCCCCCACCGCAACACGACCTCGCCTGGTTGGCAGAGGCCGCATGACCGTCCGCCAGCCCCAGGCTCCCCAGCCAATCCCAGGCCTCCTTCGGAGAATTGAAGAAGTGAGTGGTGCCCTTAGCCACCACACATAGGCAAGCCGAGAAAAGGAGAGAGTAGCGCAGATCAAGTGCACGGAGGTGCTGCTTTACTGGTTGAAAGGATCCTCTGCGTCTCTGCACATGCGCTGTGTAATCCGGGAACAACATGACATGCATTTTGAACCCTGATTTCATGCAGGTTGTGTGTTTCTCGTAGGACTGTGTCCCTATCTCTAAAATTTAGTAGTCGGATTAGGAATGGTCTGGGGTTCGCACCAGAGGGAGGTCTTTGGGACGGCACCCTATGTGCCCGTTCCACCACGAACTGGGGTGACAGGGCATCATCTGGCAGTATTTCTCTCAGCCAGTGATCTGCGTAGGGCACTGGATCCCTACCCTCCACATCTTCCGGCAGCCCCACCACGCACACATTGTTGCGTCTTGAACTGCCCTCGGTATCTTCAAGTCGCTCCTCCAGTACCTGTACTCTGTCCATTAGGCTCCGTATCGAGGTTGTATTTGAGTTAGCGATGGGTCTTAGCTCCACTAGCGTCACCTCCTTTTCCGCCAACTTGCGGTGATCCGCGTGTAGTAGTGTAAAGTCTGATGCCACTTTATCTATTTTGGTTTCTAATTATGTGCGTGTTTGATCGAGCGAAGTACCAAGCTTCTCGACAGTGTTAAGCATTGTGTCCATCTTTGTGGCCAGTGCGTGCTGAAGGAGATCCTCGCCTTGAGCAGCCTGCGTGCGGGCCGATCCGTCCGATGCAGAGTGAGCTGCACATTGAGGGGTGGCGGATCATAAGCGCACCATTGCCAACTGAGAGCAGCTAGAGCCAAGGAGTTGATTGTAACACAGGCTCACTGCACACTCCCAGTCTGAGCGTCAGGGTGGGGGGGGAGGGGAGAATCCCATTGAGAGAAGGCACGAGGTTCAGCCGGCAAAGGGCATACTGTGGCATGCGGGCCCCCACTCCCCACAGTCCGACTGGAGTTTTAGAAGGGTAGGTGGCTTAGAATGAGCTATGGTCTCTAGTCCACCTGCCCCCGCCAGCGCCCACTCAGTAGATCTCTGCTCTCCCCTCCAGCTCCCCAGTGTATGCAGAACAAGGGCAACATGTTGTACAGTATGGGGACTGTTCCTGTGCCACTTGTCATCAGACCCTCGCCCAATATCGTCCGCCTATCCGCACCGCTCAGTGGACCCCGAGTGCCGGGTGGGTCAGATGTGTAACAATCCAGCAGCTAGTGGTTGGCGGCATTGGAATGAAAGGTAGCACACCAGGCCTGGATCCGAACCGACCCCCAGGCCCCCTCTGATTACACCGGCTGCTGTCCAGCCCCCCACCCCATTTCGCGGCAGTCTGAGAGGGCAAATGCAAAGAACCCAGGGGGGGGGGCAAGTGGAGGAAAAGCAGGATGCCTCAGTAAATTAGCGTCTGGCAGGGTGAAGGGAGGGAGTGCTGCATTAGGCCTGGGCCCGAGTCGACCCCAGAGCCATCTCCCGTCACCTCCGTTGCTGCCCAGCACCTCGCCTCACGTCAGGGATGTTGCGAGAGGCAGAGGCAGTAATTGCAGGAGGGCTGGGCGGATTACCCGCGGGACCAGCCGGTGGCCGACGGCTGGCAGGGCAGGGAGAGCGAGAGAGCTGCACTAGGCCTGGGCCCGAACCGACCCCCAGACCTGATCTGATCACCTGCGCTGCCACCCAGCTCCTCACCTCAATCTCCAACAGTAGGGGAAGGCGCTTCTGCCGCTCCAATGGTAATCGCCTCCCTCAGAATCTTCAGCAGGATGCAGCACCGCACTCGGAGAGTCAGACAGGGACGGGCCGCAGCGCAAGGCCGCCAGCTCCCATGTGGGCTTCTCCGGCTTACCGGTCCGTGTCCACCACCAGGCTCCGTGAGGCGCCGCCCCGGTCAGGATCCAGCCAGGGGACACAGCCTGCGCGGCCCAAGTCTCTCACAGTTACTGGCTGCTATCTTCAGAAGAGCAGCTGAGCATGAGGGCTTGTGGGAGCGTC
Source organism: Calotriton arnoldi (assembly GCA_963921515.1). Classification (NCBI taxonomy): domain Eukaryota; kingdom Metazoa; phylum Chordata; class Amphibia; order Caudata; family Salamandridae; genus Calotriton; species Calotriton arnoldi. The sequence goes on from CAWUFW010000397.1 coordinate 4,271,645, forward strand.
GCTATACCAGAAATGTAGGCCCGTCTTCCATATGGCACGGTCCACTGCGGCCTCCTCCCCGATATTGGTATTTGCTGCTTTAGATGCGCCTCTCCAACACCAGTACAGCAGCACTCAGTAGGCCATTCCACTCGTCTCTTGAGTGTAGATGGCCTCTGGTGATAGAGGGATTGACAGGATAACAAGGGCTTGTGACGGAGTGTCTTTAGTTTGCATCCGCCAAACTTCGGCTGCTCAGCCACGCCTCCCCCTGGTTCGCATACCACTATTTTAGTATATGGTTTGGTCTCCCCCTGGTGACCCCTGTGTATTATGTGCTACTTACCTGTTTCTATTGAAAAGTATTGTGTGGATTGTGTACATCTCTGGCTAGGAGATACCTGTATGTGTTAGTGAGTGTCTTATAATAAATACATATTTTTATAAATACACTGTGCGGTTCTTTTCACTTAATCTATACCTATAAGAATATGTTCTGGTAAAACAAGCTGCTTTACACTCCTTCTGGACTAAGCCTGAAGGCTGCTCTCCACAGCTACCACATAAAGATCTTTCTACGTTTGTCTAAGACCACTAAAATCACCATAAGGGTTGTCTGGATTGGTGCAAGGGGCCCACTTACATAAGTTTTTATTTATTTATTTATTTTTAAAGTTTTCTATAGCGCGAACATGACCCAAGTGGGTATCAGAGCGCTTTACATACGATTTGTGGAAGACATAGGTAGATAGCTGTGGGAGAAGAAGTAGAAAAATATACATCAGGAGCACACTGACATATTAGCGTGCAATACCGAGTCCGTAGCAAATGCCAGGAAGCAGATTAATCAACTAAACAAGATAGGAGTCAAAAGGAGAGAAACTTCTAGTTCAGCGCAGTGTTCAACAGTAAGGCTTTCACTTCCCTTTTGAAGGCACATGTTGAAGGAATCAGTCTTGTTTCCACAGGTAGGGAGTTCCATATTCTCAGGGCAATTCCAGAGAATGTACGATTGTAGGTTTTCATTTTTTAAATTTCTTCGGCTTGAGTAGCAGTGTGCTGGTGCTCCTAGAGGGCTGGGAAGCTCCTGATAGTTCGAGCTTATTTGCCAGGTAAAGGGGAGTGTTGAAGTGTAGAGCTCTAGGAGTCATACATGCAATTTTTAACTGGATCCTTGATTCAAACGGAAGCCAGTTGAGCGATTTCAGGTCAGTAGAGATGTGGTTGATTTTCATAGAGCCAGTGATAAATCTAGTCGCAGTATTCAAAGATGCTCTAAGGGGGGCTAAACTGAGTTTCGGAAGCCCGCATAGAGAAGCACTGCCGTATTCTAGTCTTGAGATGACTAGTGCTTGCACAGCAGATTTGAAGTCGTCTTGGGGAAGGTAGGGTTTGAGTTTTCTTAGGATGCTTAGTTGGTAGTTCGCTCCTTTGGTAGATGCTCTGATGTGATGTTTAGGTTCTTATCTAGCACAATTCCTAGTGATTTCGTGGAGTCAATGATGTGTGGTGTGCAGTTGAGAGCTGAGAGTTTTTTTTAGATATTTCTCAACAATCGGGGTTTGCCTAGTGGGTGAAATGAGGAGGAATTCCGTTTTAAGGGCGTTTAGTTTGAGGTGGTTAGATGTTAGCCAATTAAGTGTTTTGTGTAGAGTTCCGTTGAGTGACTTGATATCTTCAGGGAAGAGATTTTCATGTACAGTTGGGTGTCATCCACATACATGTGATATTGGATGTTTGAGGCTTTGAGGATTACAGTAAGTGGTTCGATGAACAGGTTGAAGAGCGTGGGGGAGAGTGAGGACCCTTGGGGCACACCCAGTGTGCAGGGACTGGAGTTGGATAGGGTTTGATTGGATTTGACTCTGAGGTCTGTTGTTGAGAAAAGAGGCAAACCATTTTAGTACAGCGCCCGAGAGCCCCATCCTACATTCCAAAAGGTTAAGTAGATTGTCATGTTTGACAGTGTCAAATGCTGATGAGAGATCGAGTAGTATTAGTAGGCAAGATTCATTTTGGTCAAGCAAGGTGAGCGCATCGTCCACTATATGAGTGATGGCCGTTTCAGTGCTGTGACCAAGACGGAAGCCCGATTGGAATTGGTCAAGGAGTTGGAATTGCTCAATGTGTTTGCGCAGTTGTTCATGTACACATTTCTCAAGGAGTTTTGCCAGGATAGGGATGTTTGTGATTGGACGATAGTTAATCAGGTCTTCAGGGTCTGCCGTGGGTTTTTTTTTGTCAAACATATTTTTATTGAATTTTTGACATAGTACAACATATGATTTTGCCATCCTCTTCCTTGCTCGAATAGCGATACAAAAATTGATTGAACTGAAATTGTGCAGTGTACTCAATGCTTAAGATCAACCCCGACCCAATCCAAACGTGGTGCATAAGTAAGGGTACAGTGTCCAACGGTGTTTCGTTCGGAGCAAGTCTCCGTGTCCTGCACAGTACAACAAATAAAATGGGAAACTGTCCCACCATCCTTCGAGATGGCACGCTCTCGAGTCCTCCTAGTCAGAAGGCATTATACAGGGAGTACTACAGAACTTATTAGAACAGCTCCCATCTGTGGAGCAATAAACAGAAAATAATTAACCAACCCTGTCCCATCTCCCTCCCCCTCCCCAACATGGTGGCGGCACCTAAAAACATATTCATCAATGTGTAGCGATAGGCTGTACTTCATATCTGAAAGAGGTGTAAGGCTCGGATAGAGGCAGGGCAAACAGCAGATGGAAGGCCACGAGAAAGAAAGGTGACCAGGGGACCCCATTTAAATTCGAAGTTCTTAAAATTATCTCTAAAGACTGCCGACATTCGTTCCATACTAAGTAGCTTCCATAATCTAGAGTGCCAGAGGGAGACTGCCGGAGCTTCTCTTTTTTTCCAGGCGGCCGCCAGTGTGACCTTCGCCGCTCCGATGCAGAGCCACATAATAGTTTTATCAGCTCGGGTCTGGTGTTCCAAGGCAGGATCACGAAGCCCCAGCAGGACCTCTGCCATAGTGGTTGGAACAGGATATCCCAACATATCTTTAATATGTGCAAGTATTTCTTCCCAGAAAGGCCGTATATGTGGGCAGTCCCACCAGATATGCTGGAAGTCCCCCAGAAGCCCGCATCCCCTCCAGCATCGATCAGATGCAGTGGGAAAGATCCGTCTAAGCCTGGAGGGATAGAGGTACCAATCCATCATGGTCTTAAGGTGTGCTTCCCTGAGGTCTATGGAGTGGTTGAATTTCATGATGTCGGACCATAAATGGGACCATTCATCGTCTGAGATGTCCCGCTGTAGGATTCCCTCCCACATGGCCATGTACCGTGGTCGAGGGGAGCGCGTAGTGGTAAGGAGAAACTTGTATATGAAGGAAATCGCGCCTTTCATAGCAGTAGCCTTAGTGAGAAAAGCTTCAAATTTTGTGAGGGGACGAGTAGCCGCCTCCCGGACTTGTGGTGTAAGGGCCCAATGCAGTAATTGACTATAGCGATATCGTTCTGTATTCTCCAGGCCATAGTCCCTTTTACAGTTATCAAAGGTAAGAGGATCAAAGTTATGGAAAAGAGGTGTTAGAGCTAAACAGCCTCCCTCCCTCCAGGCAGCAAGCGGTCCCGCCTGCAACTCCGGGGGGAATGCCGGATTAAAATGAAGAGGCGTGAAAGGAGAGGGAAAAGAGGTCCATCTCTCATCACTTGCCACGGAGTCCCATACCTTAAGGGTTGTGCGTGTGGGAGTGCTGATGTAGGTGTTCTTGGGTCTATCTTGTTTAGGCAGCCAGATCAGATCCCATATAGTCCGCCCGGTCACACTGCGTTCCATATGTAGCCAATGTTTGTCGAAGTCGTGTTTTGTCCATTCAATCAGCACTCGGAGTTGGGCGGCTTTGTAATATAAATGGATATCTGGGAGTCCGACTCCACCCTCCGCCCTGGAGCGACGAAGTATCGAAAAGGAGAAGCGAGCCCTTCTCCCCTGCCAAATGAAATTTAAGGTCATAGCCTTAACGCGCCGAAAGAAGTCCCCCTCTAGTTCTATGGGCAGGGCTTGAAATAAATAGGAGGAGCTTGGGGAGAAGCGTCATCTTTATGGCGTGGCTCCGACCCAACCAGGTCAGAAAGAGGGGCTTCCATTTATTAAGCTCTGCTTGGATACACGTGAGTATCGGGGGGAAGTTAGCGGCATAGAGTCCTTCCACTCTTGGTGTGATCTGGACCCCCAAATATTGTATGGATGAAGTGGACCATTGAAGGGACGTGAGGGGTTGGAGCCTGGAGAGTTCCGCTGGATGGAGTGTGAGGTTGAGGATGTAGGACTTGTCTAGATTTATTTTAAAGCCCGCTATCGCCTCAAACCGAACCAGCTCTGACTGTAGGGGTGGAAGGGACGTGGTTGGATCCGCCAGCGACAACAGGACGTCGTCAGCGAAGAGGGAGATTTTATGTTGTTCCCCTGTGAAAGGGATCCCCTGAATCGCAAGGTTCGCTCTAATTGCTGTTGCTAGTGGCTCGATACTAAGGGCGAAGAGCAGTGGGGAGAGGGGACACCCCTGTCTGGTACCTCTGGAGTGGGAGAAGGAGGACGAGTGCGTACCATTGACCATCACTTTAGAATGGGGTTGAAGATAGTTAGCCCGAATCATAGTGAGGAATGTGGGTGCAAAGCCAAAAGCCGCGAGGGTATGGAAAAGAAACGCCCAATCCACCCTGTCGAAGGCTTTTTCTGCGTCTAATCCCACCAAGACCGCAGGAATCCGACGTCTATTGGCCTTCTCAATTAGGTGTACAATTCGGTGGGTGTTATCGTGAGTTTGGCGTCCTTTAATAAATCCCGATTGATCCGGGTGTATGAGATCGGGCATAAGCTCATTTAGCCACTTAGCTAATATGGAGGAGTAGAGTTTCGCGTCGAGGTTGAGCAGAGCGATAGGCCTGTAGGAGGCGCAAGCATGAGGGTCCTTCCCTGGTTTGGGTACAACAGTAATCACTGCTTCCGACATGGAACCAGAGGTTGAGCCTTCCTCCGCCATCTTATTAAAGAGCCGTGTAAGATGCGGGGTAATATCCGGGGCAAAAGTTTTATAAAATATGGCGGTATAGCCATCCGGACCAGGAGCTTTATGGAGCTTGAGAGCCTTAATAGCAGAGGTAATGTCTTCGGAGGTGATGGGGGCAGAAAGTGTCTCATTCCCTTCAGGGGAGACCTGCGGGAGATGGAGGGTGTGGAGATATTCCCGTTGGGCGTCGGGATCTGAGTGATCCCCAGTGTAGAGGCGTTTATAAAAGGAACTAAAGATCTCCGCCTTTTCCTCGTCGCTGTAAGTTCCCCATGTGGTCCCCGTATACCGCCTATATATTCCTTCTCTCGCTTATCTTTAAGCTGTCTAGCAAGGTGTTTGCCAATCTTATTGCCCTGGGAGTAGGATAATTGACGTAGTTCAAGAAGTGTGAACTCTGCCCTATTGTTGTAGATGGCTCGGAGTTTACCCCTAAGCGCTGTCAGATTGCGGAGGGTCTGCCTTGTGGGGTTCAATTTATGAGCTTGTTCAGTGGAAGTCAGTTCGGACTCCAACCGATCTCTTTCTTTGGCACGTTGCGAGTTTAGCACGGAGTTAAGGGAAATAGATTTCCCCCGAAAGACCGCCTTAAAGGCGTCCCAAGTGGTAAACTCCGACGTGTCTTCCGACTTGTTAATGTCAAAGAATTCAGTGATAGTTTCCCTTAATTTAGTGCAGGAATCCTTATCCCGTGTAAGCGCAGACGGGAAGTACCACCTGGGAGAGGCAGAGGAGTCCACCCTCCAATCCATCGAGACTGCCAGGAGACTATGGTCAGATATTGAGAGAGGGAAAATTTTGGCATCCTGTAGGGCACCCAGGAGCGATTGGCTGATAAAAATGTAATCGAGACGGGAGTATGTACGGTGAACATGTGAGTAAAATGTGTAGTCGCGTGAGGATACAAAAGGCGCCATGCATCTCGGAGTCCCATGTCGTGAAGTTGTTGTCGTATGTCCGGAGAGAAGGAACCCATATCGGAGCGTTGCGGGTGAGTGCTATCTAAATCTTTCTGCCAAGTTAAGTTGAAGTCGCCCATGAGTACCAATGACCCCTCCATGAAGTCCAATAGTCTCCCCAAAAAAGTGTGCAAGAAGACCGTCTGGCCAGTGTTGGGGGCATATACCGCTGCAAAGGTGCAAAGTCTCCCCAGTAAGCGACCCTTTACCATGACCCAACAACCGTCTATGTCGCGTTGTACATCCAAGGGCTGGAATTTTGTGGGGGACCGAAACAGGAGTGCCACCCCTCTATGTTTCGTTGGTGCGGAGGATCTATAAATCAGAGGGTAGTGTTTGTGTCGGAACCGTGTGTCCTCAGCTCTAGCTAGATGTGTTTCCTGTAGGGCCACTACGTCGAGGTGGTGATCAATGATGTACTTCCATACCTTTTGGCGTTTCTGAGGGGAGTTAAGGCCCTTAACGTTCCAGGTACCGATGGTAATTGTCATAGCGTCAGGAAGTAAAACAACATCTCAATGGATACCCCACTAGGCTTGACATGCCCCCTGCCATCAGCTGCCCCCAAGGAGTGGCTTCCTCCCCTCTAACAAAGTGCAGACTTACTGTGTGACCTGTACACCTATCTATACAAGATGTTAAAACGCCACCACCATGACCCACCCGCCCCCTCCCTTCACATCCCCAAAAAGAAAAAGAACAAAATGCAAACCTTAAATACAACACAGAAAACATGATCAGATCCCTGTTAAGGGTAATGAAACCCCCCAGGAATACGGGGAGGCGGTGGGACCGAGGTCCCCGTCTGCACCCTTCCCGGAGCAATGCCAACAGAATTAGCAGATAAACGACCCCGAGGCGTCGCCAAGTCCTCGCTAAGATATGCCCCCCTCTGCCATGAGTAGGACCTGGTCAGAGGCTTCCGCTCCAGCAGTACCATGGCGGTCTTTAAGAAGGAGGAATTAGACACCAGACATCCACGGAGCATATACCAAAGCAAACCTGACTTCGACAGGGGTGAGAGCTCATTGTTCCCAGTTTCAACCTCAATGTAGGATGCCGCAGCCCTTGGGCAACATACACTAACAGGAGGTCAGTGAGGATAAGGCAGCCAGTAGGAGTGAGATACCGCCCCTCTCAAGTGTGCAGTGCTCCATTCAGCTCCCGTTGATCATGGCGGTGCTAGATTCCTTTCCCGCACCGTACAGAAATGATGCAGTGCCATGAAGCATTCGTCGGGGAATCATCTGCGGCCTCTGCGTGTGCCCGCAGACCATGCAGGCGCAGCCGACTGGGCCCCGTGTAGTGCGCTGGATTTGTCTGGAGCGGAGTCATTATCTTCTGCGGAGAGACCCAGAAGAACCAAACCTTCCTGTAGGTCAGAGATATGGCGCTGTCTATTGCGAAATTCGAAACTAAGTCCAAACGGGAAAGTCCATCGATATCTGATCTTATCATCTCGGAGTTTGGTAGTGAGGGGCCTGAACAGCTGTCTCCGTGCAAGAGTGGCCGGCGCCAGGTCTTGGTAAATCGTACATGTGTGATTTTGGAAGGAGATGGAGTCCTTCGACCTAGCCGCTGCGAGCACCGCTTCCTTAACCTTGAATGAGTGGAATTTCGCTAGGATGTCTCGTGGCCTCCTCTTATCTCCATTCTGCAAGTGTCCCACTCGGTCAACCCGTTCCAGTTTTATTTTGAGGGATTGGGGACTTAGAATCTCTGCAAAGAGCCCCTCTAGAAATGCCTCCAGATCTGGCCCCTCCGCTCCCTCCTCCAGGTCTCTAATGCGAATGTTCTCCTTCCGAGCCCTATTCTCAAGATCTTCCGTTTTAAGTTGTGATTGAAGGAGCTGGTCACGGAGAGATCGGACATCATCTCGGAGCTCTGTCGTTAGCTTTTCTTGATCCTGGTGATGTGCCTCCAAATCCAGAACTCGGGTGCCCACTGAATCTACGTCATGTTGGAGGGTAGTCAGCTTTTCGGTCAGGTCCGTGCTCAACTGCTCCATGGAAGATTTAATGTCCTGACCTAAGTCTTTGCGCAGCTCCATCTTGAAATCTTTGAACATGGCCTGGAGATCCGCCTTGGTGAGAGCCATTGTGGTTGCTTCGTCGGCTGCACCCAGCACCGAGCGCCTTTCGGAGGCCACAAAGAAGTCAGAGACCTTAGCAGATGTTCTGGTCGTCCCCTTCTTGGGCGGCATGCGGGCCCGCCCTAAGGGGCTCTCCGTCGGTGCGTTGAGGGCGTCCATGGAGTCCGCGCAGCAAGGCGTGGGGCCGCGGCCTCCGAGGTGTAGCAAAGGCGCACGTTGTTGCCTGGTCTGGAGTATGGTCCTCCCCACTGATCGCAACAGAACTCTCTTCCGTTAGGCGCGCTGGGCAGCCGTAGAGTGAACTCCGAAAGTTAAGAGGAGGTCGGCCCCGGAGAAGGTGGGGGGGAGAAGCGTGCTTGACAGATCACCTCCCGGTGGATATGGTGCCGGGTAGCTGGGGTCCAGAAGGTTTTGTTCATGTGACTTGGGGCACCGTTCAGGTAAGAGCAGCCACCATCCCCTGCGCCACTAGGTCCCGGCCAGGGCAGGCAAAAGCAGACACACAACTCTCACCAGGAGGTGTAGGGAACCATTCCGGGCCCCCCTGCGAGCCCCGATGGCATCTAACCTTCAGCAGGAGGAGCCGCGATGTATCGGGTCAGCCGCCGCCGGGCCAGGTAATTACCGCCAGATCCAGAGTCCCTGAGCGACGTTGGGCAGCTGCTGGGCACAGATTAGAGAGTCCGGCTGGAAAATCGGCGGCGCCGATATCGCTAGTGGGTCGCCATTTTAGGGTCAGGCAGGCGGGTCGCGGTGCAGCGCGACTCGTGGTGCGTCCCAGGAGGAAGCGGCGAGGGTGCCCCGGCAGTCGCGGTAGGTTCCAGCCTCACCTCCAATGGAAACAGCAAGATGGGAGGTCAGGGCCCCCAAGAGCTCCCCCCGTAATCACCAGCAGCCGCCGGCAATCAGCGCAGCCCGGCAGCCGCCATTTTGCCGCACGGCCTCACGTCTCCTCTAAGCCTGAGTCAGGAGTGCCCCTGAGTGGAATGAGGCAGGTGAGGACCCCCCAACAGTGCGCCACATCGTCCGCTGTGTGTGGGAGCCGAGCTCAGTCCTCAGCGCCCTGGGGAACCGCCACAATTAGCTCCGGAACAGCGCGCGGACCGGGAGCCGAGACGGATTACGTCCGCTCGGCCATCTTGCCCGGCCACGCCCCCCTGCCTTGGGTTTTTTGAGAATGGGGAGAACTAGGCCCGCCTTCAGGCAGTCAGGGATCTCACCTTGCAGAAGAGAAGCATTGATGATCTTGGACCAAAGTGGGACTAGTGATCCTATCATTTCTTTAAAGAAGTTGGGGGGGGAGGGGATCATTGAAGTGATTTGAAGGATTCACAGTTGAGAGAGTGCTGAAGATGGCAATGTCGTTGAGGGGTGTGAATTGACTCCAAGAGGCGTTGTTTTTAGGGGAGGGGCAGGGCGGTGTAGGAGGGGGCGAGGATAAAGAGGAGTCAGGAGAGGGTGAGAGATCGATCAGGGCAGACTTTAGATCTGATTCAATCTTACTCGCCTTTTCGAGGAAGAAGTCGGCAACGACATCGCAGTTTGGCTGAGGGCAGGAGATGAGAGGAGATTGGGTAGGCGTGTTATTGGATTGTAACTTAATCAACTCAAACAGTCTTTTCGGGTGATTTTTGGCCATGTCCAGTTGGGATTTGAAGAAGGTTGCTTTGGCCGTTCTGATGAGTTTGTTGTATCTATTTCTTTTTAGTCTTAGACTTTTTAGTTGGTTTGGAGTCTTTGATGGATTTTCTTTTTAGTTGAAGGGGGGCAGTTGCATTCAAGGCAGACAACATGGAGTTGTTATAGTGCTCCGTGAGGGCGTGCACGTCAGCCATGTTTGCAGGCGGCTGTAGGGAGATATTGCAGCGAGATATGAGCTCATTAACATTTGTATTTTAGAGCGTTCTTTTCCAGTGTTTTTGTTTTAAGGGTTGTGATCTTTTGGAGTTCCAACTTTCTAGGATACGGAAGGTGATATAGTGATGGTCGGACCAGTCACAGGGGAGAATAGATTCGAGGTGTATGGAGTTGGGATTGGAGATGATTAGATCGAGGGTCGAGCCAAAATTGTGCGTGGGTTTGTCACAGAATTGAGTCAGGCAGAGGTCAGTTAGGAAGTTTTTGAGACTGTTAACCGCCTGGTCATGTGGGTCATTCCAATGGAGATTGAAGTCACCAAGGAAGATCTGGGGGCAGTGTCGTCCCTGGTTGGAGGATATGGTTTCCATAGTTTGCTCAATTAGAGGGAGGTTGGCTCCCGGAGGGTGGTAGAAGATGTGCAGGCTGCATAAGGGTCTGTGATTGCTAGTGATGTCTCTGCATAAATATTCGCAGGATGAGAGATTTGCCGAAGGGGACTGTTTTGCTGAGAGAGAGTTGTGGTAGATACAGGCTATGCCACCACCCGTTCTCTTAACTCGATCAAGTCTGATATTGTTATGGCTTGGAGGGACTAGAATGTCAAGGATGGGACCTGAGGAGTCGGTGAGGCAAGTTTCGGTGAGGATAAGGAGGTCTAGGTCCTGGGCAAGGACGAGATCGGCAAGGTCCGTGGCATGTTTCGCCACTGATCTACAGTTGCGTAACATTTATTTCAGGTGTGATTTGTGGTCAGTGAGTGAGGGTTGTGTGATGGGATCTGCATGAGGTTATTAATGTTTAAGGCATTGGCATTGAGACTGGGAGCTCTATGCGGGTTGGAAATGATGCTTTGTATAGCCTCCGAGTTGCCAAGCTTGGGATTAGTCACTCCAGGCGCATTAAAGGGGCGGTTTGTGTCGCTCCAGTAGGGACTGAGATGCCTGTAAGAGAGGAGTTGTAAGCTCGGAGGAGGGAGAGAATATCTGGTTCAGATAGATGATTTTTGGTCTAGATTGATCGTTGGCGTAGGGAGTGGTATTCCAGTCTTGGCCTGGGGGTTTCTGCCCAAGGTCACTCCGGAACCAAGTGGAAGGAGATGGAAGGTTAGGATAAGGTTGGGTCCTATGCCGGATCACCTGCGATGTCATGTTGGAGGAGAGATCAAGGGCCAGCTCCGAGGTGATGTTAATGAGATTTTGAATGTCAATTTTGAGTTTTAGAAGTTCTCTGTTAATTTCCTTGAGCTTAGCTGCAGGATCAGATTGTGGTTCATAGTTCTTGTGGAGGGGAGGAGGAGTGTTGTTCGCTAGGGTGGAGGTAGGCGGGTCCCAAGAAAGGGGACGATGAGACGGGTGGGCGTCCCCGGAGGAGGATTTCCGTCTCTGCTGTGCAGGAGAGCAAGGTAATATAGCGCTGGGATTGGCGTGAGGCAGGAGTTTGGGTGGAAGGGGGAAGGGTTTGAGAGTTGAGGGTTGGGGAGAGAGTGGGGTCTTTTGGTGTTGCGGGGGTTAGGGGAATTGGATTCATGGAGGAGAGTGGGCGAGCCTGCTGTGTAGAAAGGGAATTATGTAGGAGAGAGACAGGAGGAAGGGCCTGCTGTGGAGAGGGGGAGTTATGTAGGAGAGAGCCAGGAGGAAGGATAGGAGTGGGGGAAGTGTAGGAGAGCTGGTCGGAGCATGGGATAGCCTTTGCTCCAGCATTAAGGGAATGGCGCTGGTCTGGACTGGGTGGTCGGGAGACGGTGGGAGAGTCTGTGGAGCCCAGATTTGGTGGAACTGGGGCCCTATGTGTGTTGTTCAATGTAGGCGGGGCGATCAACAGGTGGTTGTGGCACATTAGAGAGAGATCATGACGGTCCGGTGTCAAAGTTAGGGGAAGGACATTCCTAGAGTGATTTGGAGTGTCATTTCGGTCAAGCGATTTTTTAATGAGGGAGAATCTGTCATCAAAGATGCACAGGTTCCGATCAGAGGCTTGAATTAGGATAGTCCCATTGTTGTATATGGATATGGTAGCATTTGCTCTGAATGTGGGTGACGTCAAAGCTAAGAGTCTTAGACTGTGGGGAAATTTCTTAGTTGAGGCGATTCTGAGTAAAGAATTGAATGCCATTCTCCGCTGCGCTCTTCTTTTAGTATAAAAGATCAGGTCACTAGTAATAGCCCCTTTATTTGGACAGAAATATGGGTCAGAGATAAGGGTTTCTGGATTGGCTTTGAGTATTCTATGTTTCATAGATTTAATCGCGTTTTTGGAGAGGTTGGTCGGATAATTAATTATGTAGCTATTTATACCTAGCTTCTCAAGTCTGGCGTCCAGTCTGCATTGGTCGAGGGGAGGCATGGTGGAAAGAGATTAGATCGCGAGTATAAGATGAAAAGTAGGAGTGTACAGGATACCAGAGTAAAGTCCTCACTGAGGGTGGGTCTTGTAAGAAAAGGCGGGATCAGTAGCGGGCAGTGTCGTTCCAGGATAAGACGGTCTCCACATGAGTGAGGTAGATAGTGGGATGGGATTCGGAGAAGGCCGAAGGTAAAAACCTTCCTAGACAGGCTGGGACATGCCTGTGCACTTTCAGATCAAGAACTGAAGGAGCAGAGCTGTGCTCTTGCCCTGTATAAACAGCGGGAGCAAAGATAAATGATGCTATGAGTATAGGGGGCAGGGGTGGGGTAGTGCCCTTGCCAAGTGTGGCTAGTGGGAGCTGAGATAAGTGAGGCTTGGAAGTCCGGGGTCAGGGGACAAGGAAGGAAAGACTGAGCGGGGGCCTCTATTCCGGTCTGAGAAATTGGTAGGAGAGGGAGGCCTCCAGCAAGGTTTTTGGGCCTGAGGATGTGCGAGTATTTAAGGAGCGGCCATTTTAAATGTCTAAAATTTCATGAAATGGCGGGATCCTGCAACCGGTCGTTTTAGCCCAAAGTTGAAATGCAAGGCGAGGGCATTTACCCTATCTTGCGAGGAGAATGGAAGTCCAGCAGGCCTGAGGCGTGTGGAGGCGCAGGATCATGCAGGAATGAAGGAGTGAGCATCCTTCCAGCTCCAGTGAGAGATAAGCAACTAGTTGGGCATAGGGAGAGCTCAGCGGTGTTAGTGACACTGACTTGGCCAGCCACCAGACCCGGGAGATTGGAGCTCAGCAGGATGGGGAGGCCTCCAGCAAGGTCTTTTGGCCTAAGGATGTGCGAGTATTTAAGGAGCGGCCATTTTAAATGTCTAAAGTTTCCTGAAATGTCGGGACCCTGCGATCGGTCGTATTAGCTCAAAGTAGAAGAGCAGGCCGATGGCAGGGGGCCTGAGGAACTTAGCCAGGGATCTCGTGCGTCATGGGGTGGCCGATTTGCGTAGACCGCCAAATCAATTAGTGGCAGAAGCAGCTACGGGCTCACAAGCAACTGAGCCAATGCGTCCAGGTTGGTCATGCGGCATAGCCCTTTACGGCGGCGGCCGGCTCGTTGCGGGTGGCAGGGGGGCTTAGAGATCACCAGAACCAAACCAGAGGGCAAAACAAAGCACAGGCAAAAACAAAAGCAGGACCTAGCATCGCCGGGGGTCGGTCCGCGGTTCTCACCATCTACACCGAGTTCATCGGTATCCTGATTGTGGCGAAGTGCTCAGCCGTTTTTCACCGGTGTCCAGCTCAAGTCGGGTGGCAGGGGGGCACAGAGATCAATAAAACAAAAACAAAAATAGAGAGCAAGAGCAAAACAAAATGCAGCAACAAGAGCAAGACGATGCGACGTGGGAGGACCGGTCAGCGGTTCTCAGCAACTACACCGAGTTAGTCGTTGGTCAGATCGTGGCGACGTGCGGCGTAGTCTATCACTGCTGTTTCTGGGTCATGGCGGTAGGTAGAGTGGCTCAGAGATAAAGAGAGCCAGAGCCCAACAACCAAAATATGGGGGCCGATGCGACGAGGGAGGTCAGGTCAGAGGTCCACCTCAGTCGCATGATGATCGTCGGCAGCCGGATCAAGGCGGTGGGCAGGGGGGCTCAAAGTTCAAACAGGAGGGCCGATGCATCCTTAGAGGCCCACAGAGCAGTATAGCTAATGCATTGCTGGAAGAGTTGAAGAGACCAGCGAGCAGTTGTCGGGCGGGAGTCCATCAGCGCTCACCAGCGGGCTCAGCTCGGGCTGTACGTATCGGATGTGTGGCCACTATGCAGTAGTCGTATCAAGAGGATCTTCGCGGTGAGCGATGGCGACCCTAGGGCCAGCCGCCATTGTCAAAGGCGCCATGCTCCAGGCAGTAGATCCTTGCTGGGGGCCTCCTTATAACCGCTGCTAGTGGTGTACGTATGGAGGGCAGATCGGGATCAGTTATCTTTTCACGGATCGGCGGCAGCATCCGTTAACATTTCACGGAGCGGCGGCGAAAGTCAACAGGCAGCAGACATCCGCCGCAGGGGGATCCGTTCAGACTAGTCTGGGGGCCGCTAACGGCGAGGCTTAAATGTGTGCAAAATGAGGGCACACTGGCAGCGACAGCAGATCGGAGAGAATCGGGAACGGCTGGAAGCATCTGCCAAGGGGAAGCCGTTCTGTCCCCTCTGGGGCCGTCACACCCCTTGATTTGGGGATGTGCGGATGGAGCTCGACTCAGTACCGGGCATCGCTCGGCGGCGCGATTCACGCATGAGGGGCAGGTCCGTCGCAGTAGATCCTTACTGTCGGGATCAGCGAGAGGACATGGGTCGCCGATCTCGTGGCGCACAGTCTTGTTGAAAGTGCCGCGGCAGATGAGTTGAGGCTCTACGGATCCTGTTAGAGCGAATCTGCAGGTAAGTGGCATCAAAAATCGTCGTTTCGACTGTTTGAGTGTCGATTGCAGAAGATATATGATTGTTGATGTCGGATGGCTGGGTTAACGAGGATATCAACCGATCTCGTAATCCCCAACCGGGAGCTCTGAGGAAGAGCTCCTACTCGGCGGCCATCTTAGATTAATGTTGATAAGTGATTTCAATTTCAATTTGTCTTTATTGTTTGATTACTTAAAATTATGACAACTAAAAGGAGTACTTCTTGTATACAAAAGAGTTAAAAAGCAGATCGTTGATACAAAATGGTTTAAAAAAGAAGCAGTGATATTGCTAAAAATTCATTGGAGGGAGATTTCCCTGGTGGGTAAATATTCATAATTGTCCGAATTCATGGTTTATCTAGTGAAAAACATAGGCTAACTAGAGCAATATCATCGCTGTTGAGGGCAAAGAAAAAACAACTGAACATCAACCTGCTAAAAGGTAGCATGAAGGGAAGTAAAACAATAAAAACAAAAGCAGCGTTTGTGCATTGGCTCGGAGTGTTCAAGGGGTCGTTAGAGGCTCAAGTGACATCACGGATGTACAGGTTAAGGCGGGAGTGCTTAGAGACCTGTCATTCCAAGATTTTTGGCCGCTCTTATGACGAATTTGATGAACCGGATGTTGAGCATCGTGTTTTCTGGGTTCATGGCAGCTAAGATGGCTTATCGGCACGATCAAACTCGGTGTTTGTTCCATTCGCCCCGCAGCAGGATCCTTTTATCGTTAAGCAGTGCGGGACAGACACAGACCACGTGCTCAATCGATTCCGAGTGGTAGCCGCACCCCCTGCACTTGGTGTTATCACTTGAACGACATTCTGGTAAGTGTCTTAAAAATGGCCAATAGCCCATCCTCAGTGCCATAAACCTTTTCTTCCATGAAAGTGTATAAGTGCTTGATAGATAGGGTGCCTCAATTCTGAAATAACTGTCCAGGCGTGTTTTCTTTTGGACAATTGTGCCCTATCTGAGTGAAAGGACCAGAGTTGAACACTTCTTTTGATGGAAAGCTTAAGGGCCTGCTGGGGTGGGTTTGTTCCCCAGTATTCTTCTACATCAAGTAGTTGCAGGGAGTGTTCAAGGTGGCGTCTGTTTTTGGCCTATTTGGCCAGCCGATATTTCTTGCCACAGCCTGGACTCCAGACTACCTTCACGGGAGTTGTGCAGTCTGTTACACAGTTTGATGAACGCGCCGGCCTCGACGCCTCGATGGTCTAGTAGCCAAACTCAAGCCTTAACTGGGCTGGCGATGAGGATCTTGGCAGGTGCCATACTTGCTTGAAGATTCTAGTTGTTATTTTGTTCAGTATGTTAAAGTTGGTCCCCAGCATAATCTCTTGACCATATGATAGATAGTTTGTGATCTTAGCTTTCATTACTGTTAGGAGCGGGGTTAGGCTTGGGCGAGCTTCATTAGTGCAGCCTCAAGTGACAGGACTTTTGCCCTAACCACTTTTCTGTTTTAAAAAAGTTCCTTTTGAATCCATGTAAATCCCCAAATATTTATAGGATGTCACTGTTTCGATGTTTTTGCTATTGAAGAGCCATCCTGCCGCCCGGCTGCTTCCGCTTCCCGAAAGTCATTGACTTTGTTTTTGATAGATTTAATTCCAGGGCATTAAATATTGTGTAGGGAAGCAGCTGAATGAGTAGTCTCTGTAGTCCGACCCTTGTGTGGCTGAGTAAAACCAGGTCGTCGGCATATAGCAAGTTGCTGATGCGGGTTCCACCCAGTTGAGGGGAATGGGAGTTGACACTGTCCATTAACTGAGATAAAAAGATTAAAAGGGAGGGGAGCCAGCACACACCCTTGACGCCACATTAGGTCTGTATTTTTCTTGAGACATGGGATCCCTCTCCCAACTTTATACGGATCCACGTATTTGAGTGGAGTTGGATTATGGCCTTTAAAAGGGCGGGGTATTCCTCATTTCTGCAGTTTATGCCATAGCAGGCCCCTAGGCACCCGATCAAAGGCCGCTTTAAAGTCGACGAAGTAACAGTATAATGGCATTCTTTGGGCCGCTGCTTTTTCCATCAGTAGGGATTGTGCGAGTAAGTTACTTGTGGTTCCTGTTTTGGCCACAAAGCCGGTCTGATTAAAAGGTAGACGCTGGGTTTTATGTGCCCAGGACGACAGCTCTTCGAGCAGTAAGCTGGCATAATGTTTGGATTCAACGTCTAGGAGAGCTATCATCCTGTAGTTTTTAGGGTCGGCTCTCCTGCCTCCTTTGTAGATAGGATGAATTATGGCTCCTTTCCACGACTCAGGTATGTTATGGTTGAGCCAGCAATATGAAAACAGAGGGGCCAAATGTCAGACCACAGTTTAGAGTCTGCTTTGAACAGGGCCTGGGGGAGGCCATTGGGCCCGGGGGCCCCGTCAGACCGGACTTCACTGTGTGAGCGATGTTATTTCTCAGTGCTTCAGGAGCCATCATGGTCTTTGTCAGGAAATCATCTAGCTGGTTTACTGTATCGATGGTGATGATGGGCGGAACGTGGGCGGCCGATTTATTTTGCACAGTTGGCTTGCCGTTGGTTCTAATAATGGCTGCACAGGTTCAGATGATGAGTAGCTACGGGGTTGGTCATCCCCGGTTATGTGTTCTTTGAAGTGGTCTGTTAAAAAGAGGGCCCATTCGGCTTCGCTTATATTTGCGCTGGCTTGCCCGCTTGGGCCCAGTGACCTTCTGTTCACAAGCTACCAAAATAACTTTGAGTTGGAGTTTTTGCTGGCATGTACTAATTTCAACCAGAACTGGTCAGCAGCTTTTTGTTTGTCTCTATAGATGGATAACCTGAATGCTTTTTGAGCTTGCTTGTAGTTGTTAAATAGATGGGCGTCATCCGGGCACTTCCTGGCTTTGCGTACAGCAGAGTTCCTTTTAGTTTTTAATTTTTTGGTCTCTGTTGAAATACGTAATTGATTGCAAGTTGGTGGGTTTCGTGACGAAGACGGAAATTTACTTAGTAATCGGTTTGCTAGAAGGTCCCATACTTCTGTTGGTGCAGCATCCACTTTGCACCAGACACATGAGAGATCTGCATTTTTCCATTGTTATAGGGATTGAGCGGTCTGTCCATTTCAGTCTTTTAAGGTTCTCTGTGTGGGTACCAGTTATTGTTTGACCGATTGCCGAATGGTGGGCGACATTGAAGAATAGACTTATTAGTTGAGGATGGTGATCGCTCTCACCCGGTGTTGCGATACAGTAATTCTCTATCAGGGGGAGCATTTCGTTATTGCTTAGCGTGAAATCCAGAAATGAGTGGGTGTGGCCGTTTGTTCTTGTCCACGCTGGTGGAGTGTCCAAGGGAAAGCGGCCATTCAATATGGTGTATCCTACACTGCTGAATTGAAGAACTATGTATTCTCCCAATTTGCTCGACCTGTTACCTGCAGGTATTGATTGCACCGCAAAGAGTGATGGAACCGCTGAGAGTGTGTCATTGAAGTCCACCGTAGTATTTTGAAAGAGGTTTGTGTTAAAGTCACCTGAGATTAGGCAGGGTTTGCTGCCATGTTCGTTTTTTGAATTGCATATGATTTCAATCAGACGATCCAGTTTGTCTTTTTTTTGCTGGTGTGGGGAGAAATGTAAACGTTGAGCAAAAGCAGCTGTCTGGCCGAGTTGAGGCTTCTGACTCTAATGCCGGTGATCCAATCTTCGTCGAATTCTAGCTGGTTGATGTTTAGAGATAATTTGCAGGCAGCGTAGATGGAGAGCCCACCTCGCAGTCTGCCATGCTTGTGCAGGCTTGAGGCGGGGGAGCTGAATTCCAGATAGCCTTCTATTGGGATGCTTGTCGCCGACAAAGTTTCCTGGAGAAATATGATGTCATGTTTTTTTAGAAATTCAATCGTGTCAGAAGAATGAGATTTCGTGATAAAGCCATTGATGTTCCAAGAGCATATTGTTATACCAGGATAGGTGTTATTTCAGTCTTTCAGGCCCCGAGACAGGGCAGCTGGCAGCCAGGTCCAGTCGGCCCTTATTGTGGGTTGACGTTCTACTTCCAGCACTACTGGAAATGTCCAGCTGGAGAGCGGCTTCGGGCCGATTTTCATACTGAAAAAGGAGGATTTCCTGGGTTGCTGGGAGGGGCCTGGGGGATTGCTAGTTTTGAAGGATACCGAAGATCGCTGGGCGTGGTTAGTTTGATGCCCCAGCTGTTGAATTGGTCTGCCTTTGATTGTACCAACTCCTTTATTAGCTTTCAAT
The DNA here is from genome assembly GCA_963921515.1 of Calotriton arnoldi. Lineage (NCBI taxonomy): Eukaryota > Metazoa > Chordata > Amphibia > Caudata > Salamandridae > Calotriton > Calotriton arnoldi. The sequence goes on from CAWUFW010000397.1 coordinate 4,290,625, forward strand.
AATAGTAATTAAGGTTATTTCGGTTGATCGATTGCTGTTGCTAGGTTTGAATTAGATTGAAGTTATATCTTCGGATTCCAAGTTGCGTAATTCTGGGGTTGATTTGAAAAGTCTAAGAATGTTCCAGCGATTTAAAATATCATGCGGACCTTGTGAGGTGTACTCCGGGATTAGCAACAATTTGGTCTGAGAGCTGTCTAAGGCCAGGCTGTGCTGTAGTGCAATTGCTGAAGGCTCGGTCGATTTTGGAGTTTGAACCGTTCTCCATTGGAATGTGGGTAGTCGTTGCTGATGGGCTGCTTGGTCACTGGTGGGGTTTGGAGTTTCTGTATTAGGGACTGTTTTGCACAAGGTCACCGGGTCTGGTGTTGTCGGAGGCCTTTCTTTGGTGTCTTTGAGTTACCTGTAGGGTATTCTGGAACCACCGATCTCTGCACTGGTCTAAACTTGCCAGCTGGTGATGAAGGGGAGGTTCTGCTGCCGGAGCTCGCCGCTGGATAATTTGTGGCAGGGGCTCGCCCCTGAGCCGATTCAAGCTCCACTTTGGGTTGGGGTTGACCATTCCTTGGTGTCGCTGGGGGGATGAAATTTGGGGCCATCTGTAAGTGTACTACTGATGATAGACTGTTTATTGGAGTTGGTTTTTGGAGCGTAGGTGGTTGATAAACCGGTGACGGACTGTTATTGATATTAGATGTAGTAATTGAACCCGGTGGTGTGGTGCGTTTGTTTTTTGAAAAGTAGCTGCTGATTGTGTTTTGGGTTTGACTATATGTCTGTTGCGATTTTTCCGAATTCTTTTTTTTCCCAGCTTGGTCAACCTATGAGCTTGCAGTAGGTTGGTTGTTGTACCAGTGTCCATATTAGCACATTCTGTCACCCCGTTGCCTGTTAAAAGTGCTCGTTTTTGCACGGTCGCCTGGTCTGGCCCTGAAGAAGGTGAGTCCACATTGACTAGTGTATTTTGGTAGGTAGGAAAATTCTTTGAGATGGCACTTTGATTTTCAAGAGTGGAGTTAGTGGCTGGTGGAACTGTTTGCTTGACTGACATCAAGCAATCGGGCGGGGCTTTGCAGCTGGTGGAACTTTTCTTCCTATTATGTTCCTTCTGGGCAGATGGTTCAGGAACATCTGCCGAATGGGGGACCTGTTGCGGGATGTAAGCCTGCCCCGATGACGGTAGCTTCTTAACTTTAGTTAATACTGGCGAAAGAAATTGGTGTGGCGTGTACAGAGAGTCGATTATTGGAGAGCAGCAGCATACTGCTTGTGCTAGTTGAACTTTAGATTGTGCTTTTATAATCAGCGTGTTGAGAGCCTCTAGTTTTTGTTCGATCCCAGCGGTGTACACAGCAAGTATATTTAAGAGGTCAACCTGAAGGTCCAATTTGTCTGAATGGTAATTTAGCGCTGATACCGTTGATTGAAGGGTTTGCAAGAGTTGCGACCAGAGCACATTCGTATCGATCAGGGCGACCTTCCCGATCTGTGGAATTGTTAAGGTCTGTGGCAAAAAAAAGATAGGTCTAGAGAGGTGTTGATGTTGCAGTCCCCACATGAGAGGGCCTTGTGATAACACTGATTGGTTAGGTTTGATGAGGTTGTTGGGGTCAGCAATTTGATTTTGCCTGAATGGGTCCTACCCAGTTTTGCGGCTTGAGGGCTGGGTGCTTTGTTGCTCTCTGCAGGATCATCTGTGTTGGTTTGTGGTTTAGATATTAAGGGCGAAAACGGGCTTGGGTTAGAAGTAGACTGAGTCCCCACTTAAGATGGTGATTGGTGAGGAAACAGGCATGACGTGTGGGTACGCGGCTGGTAGATCATAAGAGAATTCTTCGGGACCCTGGAGTGGTGAACAGCCCTCAGCAACTTCTTTTAGGAGATATTCAACCTTTGTTGGAGCGCCGGACGGAGGTGTGCTATAACCTGGCCCACTGGGAAAGTTATGGATCATGGCTTGGACCTGTGTTTGAGGCAGGTCTGAGGCCAGGCTTGCCTGAAGGGTATCCAATGTCTCGACAGGTATGTTTGATCTTGATTTTAGGGCGGTAGCAGTGTTCTTGAAGTAATCCCTCAATGTGGCCATTTTTGAAGTGGGTACTGCAGAAACTGGCGTTCCAAGATTTGACTCGCGGGAATGAGAACTGGCAAATGGTGACACCCCGATGATGCTTGTGACGCTGGTATGCCGTGGGGGGTCTTGGGCTGGTTGAAGGGTTGCTGCTCTAGTCCCAGTATTACGCTGGTTTGTGATATTTCTGGCTGTGATAAGGCCACCAACGAGTCCATGATGACATGAGTGGGCTCCGTCCTTAAATTTTTATTGTGGGTTTTAGCTGGTTCCTTCCTGACTTTCCCTGACCTCATTGTGGGCTGGGTTTAGCAATTGGGCTGTTGACAGCGGGCAGAGTACTATGTGCACCTTCCGTGATGTGGGTAGCTGACAGCAGGAAACTGAATGTTGTCCTGGGTGGTGTTCAAGGCCCTTTAAAACTCCCGCTAGGCTGTCTGGGCTATTGTGACTGATGCCCTATCACCTGGTATATATACTTGGTAGGGTGGGGTGAGGTGGAGGTCCTTGCGGGAAAGGGCGAGGGGGCAGACAACCATCCTGCAATGCCCACTGTTCATATGGTCTCCCGTTCACACACTCACTGGCTCAACGCTGCAGCGCCTTCGTGGGCTCTTTGTAGGCTCTTTGGCGGAAACGGTGGAGTTGAAGGATGGGTATCTGCTGGCTGCCGGAAAAAAAATGGTTTTGCGGCAGCAGTCCTGCACCTGGAGGCTCTTGGTCGTGGAGTTGGAGCTGGAGCCGCCAGCCTGGAAGGCTCACCGCTTGGCGCACCGCGGTCCGCTTTGGGGCACCGCAGGAGGGCATGCTCAGGAAGATGCGTGTTGCCTGGAGCGAGCAGAGCAAGTGGGGGGGGGCACGAAGGAGCCACAGACCGCTCCCGGTCTGACCAGGCCGACTCTGCAGTGCCTGGAACCCACGCTTCGCGGCAGCCGCACTTGCTCACTCACTCACTCACTAGCCCACTGCAACCACTGCGGCCCTCGGCCTGCCGCAACACAGCTACACCTGGTGGATGGAGGTGAATGAAGGTGGGGGTGGCAGGGGCCGCAACTCGCACACCCTCACGATGACAAGTCACCCCTTCACCAAGTAGTCCAGGGTTCCGAGGCTCCGCCGTCTCTGAACACCGGCTCTGCTCCGCTGCGTGCTGCGTCCAAACCAGGAAATTAATTAAGTGTACACCATATACCAAGCCAGCTTCTCACATTAGTGTGCAGCGGTTGGGATTCAAGCCTGCATTGTTTTACCAGATAATCTTGGTGTGGATTGATTGAAAAACCATCACTAATATTAGGCACATATAATACTGCTTAGAATAAGTAAGTTCTACTGAACTTAGGGTTGGGTAGTTTAGGGTCTAGCACAACCCCTTCTCCAACCTCAGAGTTTAGCTCCACTAGGTTAGGTAGGTGCAACACCTCACTACACCTAGAACCATGTCTTTAGTTGGGGATGCTAGTGTACCACAGTCTGCTAAGTACAGTGGTCTAAAGTTCCAGAAACTAAGGACCCTGTGTAGCCTTAGAAAGATAAAGACAGGTGGCAACCCCACCATTAGCTGCTCTTAGAGCTGCTGCATCAGGAAGATATCCGTCCTGTGAGAGCAGAAGAACAGAAAAATGTGGGTGGGGATACTCCTGAAGACGGAGCATCAGGAGCTCTTCCTGATGATCTAAATTCTGAGTAAGGGCAGGAGTACTCAAATGATTCCAACCTGTCAAACTCTGACCCTTCAGGGCATAGTGCAGATGGAACAGAGAAGACACCCTTTGTTCCTCCTGGGAGGGTCCAGAGTAGACTGAGGAGGTCTAGATCCTCCTCTAGAGAATCCAATGCTTCAGGGCATTCCATAGGGACCTCCATATCTAGTAAGAGGGACAGTTCTTTGGACAGGGAATACCAAATGTCAGAACTTGAGAAAGCAAGGCTTAGGCTCAGGAAAGATCAGTTCGCCCTTGACAAAGAGTCCCTAGAAGTCCAGAAGGCTAGGAAGAAATTGGGACTAGAGTCCCATGGTGGCAGAAACAGTGTCCCTAGAATCAGAGAAACTTATTTTGACAATAGGAACCTGAGCAGGATAGTCCCTCCTTACAAGGAGGGGGATAATATCCATAAATGGATCACTGCTTTGGAGAGGGCCTGTAATGTTCAGAGGGTCCCTCATGAGCAGTGGGCAGCTATCCTGTGGCTCTCCTTTACTAACAAAGGTAGAGATAAGCTACTGGCTGTTAGAGAAGAGGATGCTGACATTTACTCAGTACTGAAGAGTGCTCTCATAGATGGGTTTGGCTTAACCTCTGAACAGTATAGGATTAAGTTCATGAACAGTATAGGATTAAGTTCAGAGACACCCAGACGGCACACACCTAGGACTGGGTAGATTTTGTAGATAGTGCTATTAAGGCTCTGGAAGGCTGGCTTCATGGAGGCAAGTTACGGGACTATGAAGGATTGTACAATTGGATTATGAGGGAGCACATCCTTAATAACTGTCCGAACCAGCTTTTGCATCAGTCCCTGGTGGGCTCTGATCTGACCTCTCCCCAAGAATTGGAAAAGAAGGCAGACAAATGGGGACGCACCATGGTTAAGCAGAAAAACCATGGTAATTGAAGTGACCAGAAGAAGCAAGATTCTTCTAAATCCCAGGATAAGGGTGGGGACAAGGGTAAAGATACAAAAAGACTCTTCACAAGGGTCCCAAAAACCTGCATTTGGGGGTGAGTCCCAAAATTCCAAGAAAGGCAAAAATAAACCTTGGCACTACCTTTCTAAGGTGAAGACCCATTGGACAAGGGATACCGATTGTCCAAAGGCAAAGGAAACTACTACTACCACTGCCCCTAAGGCACCTGCTCCCCCTAGCACAAGAGCAACTGATAGTACAGCAACCAAGGGATTAGTGGGGTTAACCTTGGGTTCTGAGATGGGTTCTGACTTAGTCAGAACTCCAGCTCAGGTTGTTCTAGTCTGTGATGGTGGCTTAGATCTTGCCACCTTACTAGTCAGTCCCACTAACTTGGGCAACTACAGACAATAGCCTTTTATAAATGGAAATGAAGCAATGGCTTACAGGGACACAGGGGTCAGTGTCACTATGGTGACAGAGAAACTGATGTCCCTTGACCAGATCATACTTGGACAAATGTACCAAGTTACCAATGCTAGCAATATCAGGACTGACCATTCCTTGGCAGTTGTGAACCTCAGCTGGGGAGGGGTAACTGGACCTAAAAAGGTTGTGGTATCTCCCGACCTACCTGTAGATTGTTTGTTGGGCAATGATCTAAAAACTTCAGATTGCGCTGAAGTGGAGTTCAGGACTCATGCAGAGATGATGGGCATCTCTGCCAGTGTGTTTGCTGTCACTAGGGCTCAGGCCAAACAGCTCACCACTGACAAAGCCCTGGATCCTGAAAAAATTGACCAGGTTCTTCCCAAGATAAGCAGCAGGAAGGGTAAGGCATTACCCTACTCACAAACTCTCAGTGAAGATCAGTCTCCTGGGGAATATGATCTTGGCCCCTGTGAAGGAACTGTCCCGGAGGAGCTTGGGCCTGAGCAGGCAGGGTTCTTGGGGACAGGGGACCCTTCCAGGGCAGACTTGAGTTTGGAGCAGCAGTCCTGCCCCTTTCTTGAACCCCTCAGATAGCAAGCTGCTGCTAAAGAAGCAGGGAATATCAGTGGGTCCCATAGGAACTATTGGGAAGATGGGCTCTTGTACTCTGAGGGTAGAGACCCTAAGCTTGGTGCCACCAGGAGGTTGGTGATACCCCAGAGGTTCAGAGGTTTCGTCCTCTCCCTGGCACATGAAATTCCTCTTGCAGGACACTTAGGATAAAGCAAGACTTGGGAGAGGCTTGTCCCTCACTTTCACTGGCCCCACATGTCTGAAGACACAAATGAGTTTTGTCGCTCCTGTGCCACTTGCCAAGCCAGTGGCAAGTCAGGTGGCTCCACAAAGGCCCCCTTAATTCCACTTCTAGTGGTTGGGGTCCCCTTTGAAAGGGTAGGGATTGACAGTGTAGGTCCCTTGAACACTCCAACTGCATCTGGGCACAGTTCTATACTAGTGGTGGTGGACCATGCCACTAGGTAACCAGAGACAATTCCCCTTAGAACCACTACAGCACCTGTAGTGGCTAGAGCCCTCCTGGGAATCATTTCCAGAGTGGGCTTCTCTAAGGAAGTTTTAACAGACAGAGGTACAAACGTCATGTTTAGTTATATCACTGCTATGTGGAAAGAGTGTGGGGTAAACTACAAGTTTACCACACCCTACTATCCACAGTGCAATGGGCTTGTTGAAAGGTTCAAGAAGACCCTCAAGGGTATGATCATGGGACTCCCAGAAAAGCTTAGGCAAAAATGGGATGTCTTACTACCCTGCATTCTCTTTGCCTACAGAGATGTTCCTCAGAGGGGGTTGGTTACAGCCCATTTGAGCTTCTGTTTGGACATCCAGTTAGGGGTCCATTGTGTCTAGTGAAGGAAGGCTGGGAGCAAACTCTCAGATATCCTAAACAGGACATTGTGGACTATATCCTTGGCCTGCGTTCTCGCATGGCTGAGTACATGAAGAAGGCCAGCAAAAGCCTGGAGGCCAGCCTAGAACTTCAAAAAGCTTGGCCTGACCGAAAGGATGTCTTGACTCTTTACCAGCCAGGCCAGAAAGGGTGGGTGTTGAAGCCTGTGGCCCAGCAGCTCTCCAAGACAAGTGGAGTGGGCCCCACACTATACTTGAGCAAAAGGGTGAAGTCACCTACTTGGTAGACCTAGGTACTCCCAGAAGTCCCCATAGGGTACTTCATGTGAACCGCTTGAAACCTTCAAGACAGGGCTAACATGGGTTTGCTCATGGCAACTGATGAGGGACAGGAGGAAGAGAGTGACCCTCTCCCTGACCTCCTCTCTCAGAACCCTGATGATGGGTCAGTAGATGAAGTAGACTTGGCAGGCAGCCTCACTGATCAACAGCAGACTGATTGCAGGCCCATCCAATTCCCAGGGCAGATGAACTCACAGATACTTTGTCCTCAGCCAAGTTTATGAGTACATTTGACCTGACAGCTGGCTACTGGCAAATCAGACAAGCTGAGGATGCCAAGCCCAAAACAGCATTCTCAACCCCTAGTGGGCATTATCAATTTATTGTCATGCCCTTTGGTCTGAAGAATACACCTGTCACATTTCAGAGGCTGGTGAATAAAGTCTTAACAGACCTGGAAGCCTATAGTGCAGCAAATATAGATTATATAGCTTTATTTAGCTCCACCTGGGAAGATCACCTGGTCCACTGAAGGAAGTGGCCCGAATAGGGTCACCCAGGTCTCTCACGACCACCTCTCAGCCTTCCATACCAAATGAAGAGTCGGTCAGACAGTAGAGAATACAAACTAAATATTGGTTTGCCCAGTCGCTAGGAGTGCTGCAGAAGGACTGACATCACAGAGGGACTGACATCAGTAAGCATAAAGATACATTATGTACATTTCAGAACCAATGAAGACACGCCCACAATGTAATTTTCCAAGCAGATGCAGCTAAAGAAAGAAGTACAGAGGATAAGTTTCGATTCTGAGGCCGGGCACACACTATCTACTACTCAAGGTCGCTCTGCCCGTGCCCACCGCTAGACACGTGGGAGAAGGCCTCTATCTAGTGGGAATGGTATGCGCTAATAAGAACAGTGTATTCATTAGTGAAGTGAATCCCAGCCTCGGGGAAATGAAACCCAACTGAAGCCTCTGCTCAGAAATGATGAGGGATTAGTTTCGATCATAACTCAAAATGGCGCCTACATAGAAAATGGTGCCGCAAATGCTAACCTACATAGAACAATACGCAAAGAACAATTACTTACCTTCGGTAACGATATATCTGTAAGAAACATAGGTTAGTTATAGATTCCTTACCTTAGAATTACCCCCAGGCGTCAGACTGGAACCAGAAAGTTTTTCATCAGCAGTACCCCTGCGCGTCGGAAGGTGGCGTCGGTCGACTCCGCGTTCGTCGTTGGACTCGTGGTCGCTGGGAAGACGTCGCGGTAGCTACATAGACGCCCCCCTCGCGCTGACGTCAGTTCTGTACATGACTTTCCACGCCAGAAGCGCAGAGCCATGCAAGACACTGACCACTGGTGCACAAAACTAGGGCCCTGAAAGGAAGTCCTTAACCCTAGAAGTCAGTTCGCAGAACGGGGAGGATGGGTGGGGCGGTAAGGAATCTATAACTAACCTATGTTTCTTACAGATATATCGTTACCGAAGGTAAGTAACTTGTTCATCTGAAAGAAACAGTTAGTTATAGATTCCTTACCTTAGAATAGATACCCCAGCAATACCAACCCCGGAGGTGGGTCTGCAAACTAAGTTCATACCAGAAAGTCCTGGAGAACAGAACGGCCAAAGAAGCCGTCTCTCCGGACTTGGCTGTCCAGGCAGTAGTGTTTGGTGAACGTGTGCAGCGATGCCCACGTAGCTGCCTGACAGATGTCATGAAGGGGGACTCCCCCTCCCAAAGCAGTGGTAGCTGCCGTTGCCCTGGTGGAATGGGGGCGCAGTCCCACTGGAGGCTCCTTCTTTGCCAAAGAATAGCAGGCTTTGATGCACGGAACAACCTACCTGGAATGGTCCATTTGTGCACGGCCTGACCTTTCTTAGCGCCCACGTAACCAACAAAGAGCTCAAAGGGAGCGCACATAAGATATGTAAGAACCAAGTTCAAGTCCTACTGGGGCATTACGAAGGGAACAGGAGGAAAAAGATGAGTAATGCCCTTGGGGAAGCAATTTACAACAGGGGACTTGAAAAGAGAAGGCTAATCAGGAAGCCTAAGGAAGGCTGAAATGGCCGAGAGATAGCCTTTTAGAGTGCCCAGAGCAGAGCCCTGCTGGGCCAAAGACAGGAGGAACAAGAGAACCTCAGAAAGAGGGGCGGAAAGGGGATCCACAGCCTTTGCTGTGCACCATGCCACAAATTTGTTCCATCTGAATGAATGAATTAATTGATTTTGTAAAGCGCGCAATACCCAAGAGTGTCTTAGCGCTGAGCGGAGCAAGACGGAAAAAGGGGCAAGGACCCGGGAAATGGGTCGCCAGACGGTAGAGCTCAGTCGGCGGAAACAGCCAGGTCTTCAGCTGCTTTCTGAACAGCTGCAGGCTGTGTTGGGAGCGGAGGGCCAGAGGGAGGGAATTCCATAACTTTCCCCCCTGGAATGTCAGAGTCCTCCCGCCCCATTTTAATCGCTTGTATCTCGGAATCTGAACCTTATGCTCCGTGCTAGATCTCAACGTTCTGCTAGGAGTATACCATGTAAATAGCTCCTGAAAATAGAGGGAGCTGGTTCCATGAAGTGCCTTATGCATTAGGCACAGAGCTTTGAAAGAAATTCTCCTCTCCGAGCTAGTGCAGGCCATGCAGTAGATGCGACACAGGTTTGAACTTGGGGATGTTCAGAAGTGTTCTGGACACTGCATTTTGGAGACTGCAGTTTTTTTATCGAGTATTTCGGAATACCTAGATAGAGTGTATTACAGTAGTCTAGCTTCGACTCAACTAGGGCCAACATTACAGTCTTCTGAAGTTCAGCCGGAATAAACGGGAGTATTTTTAAAAAAATCCGTAGCAAATAGTAGCTCCCGGAGGTCACTGCATTAATCTGAGCACTGAAGCATAGCTTGGTGTCAAAGATGACTCCCATATTTCTAGCCTTCAGAACTGGCTTCGGTAAATCCCCCAACTCCTGGGGCCACCACGATGCATTCCAGAAGGAGGTTTCATTCCCAAAAAGCAATACCTCCGTTTTCCCGGAATTTAGCTTTAGGCAGTTCTCCTCCATCCAGCCTGCAACTGTGGACATGCAGCTGCGGAAGTTGTTGGCGTCGTTCTCAACCTGGGATGATACCGACACCACAATCTGTGTGTCGTCAGCGTAAGAGAGCACAGACAAGCCAAAGCTCACGATAAGCTGCAGGCGTATACCGTCTTAGTGAAGGGAGGCCGGGCTGCCAAGAACACATCGCAGACTTCGGGAGGCAGGTCAAACGACGTCAACTGCCGCCGCTCAATCTCCATGCAAGGAGGTGTAGGCTGGACAGGTTCGGGTGAAGGACCGTCCCCTGCTGCTGCGACAGAAGATCCTCCCAAAGAGGCAGTCGGATCAGAGGATCGATGGCCATGTTGAGCAGCTCGGGATACCAGACTCTTCGTGCCCAATCCAGAGCCACAAGAATGACTTGGGCCCGGTCGCGCTTGATCTTGATCTGATAGAGACTTCTAGCTGCAGATTCCTTACCTTTAAATTTCCCAGGCGTCAGACTGGATCCGGAAACTTTTGCTGAGCAATACCCCTTGCCCGCGACGTCGGGTGGCTCCATTCGGCTCCGCGTGACGTTGTTGGTGTCGGTAGCGTCTGTTATTATGTCGCGGTGCTTACATAAGCGCCACCCAGGTGCGCGGACGTCAGTTCTTTTCTTTCCGCGCCAGTTAAGCGCCGATCCAGGAAGAGCTACCCCTCTGCTGCTTTTTGGCAGGCTTTTTTCTCGACTTTTGTCGATATTTTTGACGACTTCGTGTACGAGAGATGTCGGGTAGGAAGACCGGTTTTAAACCGTGCGGGACTTGTTCCCGCACGATGTCGGTCACCGATCCCCATCAAAGTCGTGTTCAGACTGCCGGGCGATGGCTCTGAAGACCTTGAGGGAGCTGGCATTGAAGTTGCTCGCGGCCCGGCAGTCGACACCGTTGAGCGAGACTCTGAGGAGGTCACGATCCCGTTCGAAGAAGAGGAGGTCGTGGAATCGCTCACGGAGCCCTAAGTCCTCTTCCTCCCATTCAAGGTCATCTGGACACTCGGGGAAGAGGCACAAGATGAAGAAGAAGTTCAAGCGGACTTTGACTTCACCTCAACTGGCGTCCGTCATCGAAAGAGGTAAGGAGCACCGACGCTCTAGGCACGGTTCTGCGGAGCCGGAGCCAGAGTCGACTTTGCGCCTCCCTACATTTCCGGGAGCCGGAGCGACTCCCGCTCAAATTAAAGATTTTTACAAGGCCATGCGCCGCATATTTGAGCGGAACGACCCAGTTGGTGAGCCCTCGGGCCCCGCGGGGTCGGTAGGCCCATCGGGTTCAACACCGTCGGCTTTGGCCACGGCGCCAGTGGGGCCTCAGGGATTTGATCTCGGATCCGGTTCGACGCCGGTCGTACCAACACAGCCTTCCCCGGTGTCGAACCCGAAGTCGGTGCCAGCGGCGTCGCCGGCGGCTGTCGGTGACGCAAGCCCCATCCTCATCAAACGACACAGAGCCGGAATGGCGTCATACGACACCGATTCCGACGTCGACAGAACCCAGGGGTTCTATGTTGTCGCCTGAGCACTTTGTGGACGTGCTAGGCTCAGGAGAGGAATGGGAGGAGTCTGGAGACCCTCTAGAGAACCAGGATGTCTCTGAGGAGACAATGGACTGGTATGGGGAACTTGGGGAAGTCAGTGGTCTGGATACTTCCCCAGACTCTGGCATGCTGTCTCCACCTACAGTGGCTATGGAGGAGGGGGCGTACTATGCTACGGTGGTTAAGAGGGCAGCTGAGGTCCTTGGACTGGTTCCAAAGTGGTGGTCAGGGCAAGTCTGATTATAGTACCATTTCAGGAAAAAATTCCAATAAACAAGGATTCATGGGGATATTTGTTTATGGAACTGCCCTCAGTGCAGGTCAGGACTAATCTCCTGACCGAAGTGCTTCAACCTGGGGCTTCCACCTCTGAACCCCTTTTGCCCTTTAATGAGGCACTTACGGACATCCAACTAGGAACTTGGTCCAAACCTAGCACAGGGGCTCCTGTGAACAGGACGATTGCACGCCGCCATCGCCCAGCACCGGGCGACCCAAAGTCCCTCAGTCAACACCCCACCCCAGAAAGTTTGGTGGTGCAGGCCTCTAATTCCCAGGGCGCATTCCCTTCCGCCCCTCCGGATAGGGAATCCAAGAGACTGGACTCATTTGGGAAGAAAATGTTTTCTTCCTCCAGTCTGGCATTGCGGTCGGTGAATACCGCATGCTTATTGGGCCATTTCTCCCACTCTCTTTGGGAGACGGTTGCGCAGGTGCTGCCACAAGTCCCGGAGGAGGCCCAGGCTGTGCTCTCCCAAGCTGTCAAGGACGGGAGAGATGCGGCAAAATTCACCACACGGTGTGGTTTGGATACCACTGATTCGCTGGGCAGGTTTATTTCAACGACGGTGTCCTTGAGGTGCCACGCCTGGCTTCGCACATCTGGCTTCTCGGGGGATGTCCAAGCCAATTTGATGGACATGCCTTTTGATGGAACCCGCCTTTTTGGGGAAAAGGCAGACTCAGCCCTGGTCAGGTTCAAGGACTCTCGAGCTACGGCCAGATCCTTGGGCCTCTCCTCCACTCCTCTTGGCCAGTCTTCCTTTCGCCCCTTTCGTGGCAACGGAAGGGGTTTCCAGCCGCGTCAGCCATATCCTAGCCACCGTCCCGCACAGACTGCCCAAGCCGTGCGTGGACGCGGTACATTCCGTCCTCGGAATGGAGGCCAGAAGTCGTCTACCACACTGCCCCCGGCAGCCGCAGCCTCCAAGCACTCCTAGGCTGATTCTGCAGGACCACACTACTCCAGTGGGTGGGAGAATTAGTCGTCATCTCCTCCGCTGGAGATCTATAACAGACAAGTGGGTCTTGCAGATCGTCCAGGAGCGCTATTCTCTTCCTTTCCTTTCTTTTCCTCCTACTATTCTGCTGAGTCAGGAACGGCTGGCGGAGGATCACTTAAAGCTGCTCCAAGAGGAAGTTACAGCTCTTTTGGCCAAAGGGGCTATAGAAAGGGTTCCAGTTTCAGAAGTAGGCAGTGGCTGTTATTCACGCTACTTTCTGATTTCAAAGAAGAACAAGGGGCTTCGGCCCATTTTGGATCTTCGAACCGTCAATCTCTTCCTCAAAAAGGAGAAATTCAAAATGCTCACATTGGCTCAGGTCTTGTCTGCCTTAGACCAAGGAGACTGGATGGTGGCGTTGGACCTGCAGGATGCGTATTTTCACATTCCCATCCTGCCAGGCCACAGGCATTACCTGCGGTTCAAGGTAGGCCACGAGCACTTTGTTTACCGTGCTCCCCTTCGGTCTTACCAGTGCCCCATGGGTGTTCATCAAGGTGATGGCGGTAGTTGCAGGTCATCTGCGCAGGTTAGGGGTTTCAGTCTTCTCCTACCTCGATGACTGGCTGTTGAAGGCGTCCTCGCCCCAGGCAGTCGTCTCCCACCTTCAGACTACGGCGGACCTCCTGCATTCGCAGGGGTTCTCTATAAACGTGCCAAAGTCACACCTGACTCCTTCTTAGACGCTCCCTTTCATCGGAGCTGTTCTGGACACAGTGCAGTTTTGGGCTTATCCTCCCGAGCAGCGAGTCCAGGATATTCAGGTTATGATGCCGATATTTCAGCCTCTATCCTGGATTTCGGTGAGGTTGACTCTGAGGCTGTTTGGCCTCATGGCCTCGTGCATCCTATTGGTAAGACACGCGAGATGGCGTATGCGGGCTCTGCAGTGGGACTTGAAGTTTCAATGGGCACAGCATCAGGGAAATCTCACCGACGTGGTTCAGATCTCAGAAGAAACTGCGAAGGATCTGCAGTGGTGGTTAACGAACCGAGATTGGGTCAAAGGCAGACCTCTCTCCCTTCCCCAAACGGATCTCACAATCGTGACGGATGCGTCACTTCTGGGATGGGGTGGTCAATTGGGAGAGATGGAGATCAGGGGTCACTGGTCTCCGGCGGAGACGGGGCTCCACATAAACGTGTTGGAGCTCCGAACGATTCACTTGGCATTGAAAGCATTTCTTCCCTCTGTCAAGGGGAAGTTGGTGCAGGTGTTCACGGACAACACCACCGCCATGTGGTACTGCAACAAGCAAGGCGGGTGGGGTCATGGACCCTTTGTCGAGAGGCCCTGCATCTCTGGACATGGCTGGAACATCAGGGAATAACCCTGGTGGTTCAACACCTGGCAGGTTCTCTGAACGCCAGGGCAGACTATCTCAGCCGTCAATGCCTAGCAGATCACGAATGGCGTCTCCAGTCTGAGGTGTCGCAAGGTCTCTTTCGGCAGTGGGGATAACCTTGGTTAGATTTGTTCGCCTCCAAAGAGACTGCGCAATGTCAGAAGTACTGCGCACTGGAGTTTCCAAGGTGGCTATCGCTCGGCGACGCGTTTCGTCGCGAGTGGAGCTCAGGCCTGTTGTACGCCTTTCCGCCCATACCACTCCTGCCCAGGGTTCTGAAGAAGATCAGGAGCGACCGGGCCCAAGTCATCCTTGTGGCGCCAGACTGGGCAAGGAGAGTCTGGTATCCAGAGCTTCTGAGCATCAGTGTCGATCCTCCGATCAGGCTGCCCCTTCTGGAGGATCTTCTGTCGCAGCAGCAGGGGAAGGTTCCCCACCCAAACCTGTCAACCCTGCGCCTCCATGCGTGGAGAATGAGTGGCGGCAGTTGATGGCTTTAGACCTTCCTCCCGAAGTCTGTAATGTTATTCTGGCGGCCAGGCGGCCCTCCACTAAGTCGGTATACGCCTGCCGTTGGCAGAAATTTGTATTATACTGTACAGAAAGGTCTATTGACCCTCTTTCTGCTCCTCTTTCTACTGTCCTTTTGTTCATTCTGACCCTTGCCCAGCAGGGCTCTGCTTTGGGAACTCTCAAGGGTTACCTTTCTGCTCTGTCTGCTTTTTTGCGGCTGCCAGACCAACCTTCTCTCTTTAAATCTCCTATTGTAAATAGATTTCTTAAAGGGCTGGTTCACTTGTTTCCACCCACGCCCTTTATTATGCCACAATGGGACCTTAATTTGGTCCTCACTTACCTGATGTGCGCTCCTTTCGAGCCTTTGCACAGTTGTACCCTCCAGCTGTTGACCATCAAAATAGCCTTCAGAGTGAGTTGCAGGCGTTATCCAGCTCGCCTCCTTATCTTATGTACTTTCCGGACAAGGTGGTGCTTCGCACCAGGGCATCATTTTTACCAAAGGTTGTGACCCCAATCCATCTGGGTCAGTCCATCACCTTGCCCACCTTCTTTGCTCCCCCACATCCCTCTAAGGAAGAGGAGCGTCTCAACCAACTGGACCCAAAAAGAGCGTGGTCGTTCTACCTTGACCGCACAAGAGAGTTCCAGGTGGATGACCAACGTTTTGTGGGGTATGCGGGAGCAAAGAAGGGAAAGGCAGTGCAGAAAAGAATCATCTTTCGCTGGGTTGTTCTCTGCATTAAAATCGGTTATGCCTTGGCGAAGAAGAAGCCCCCTGAGGGATTAAGGGCCCATTACACCAGGGGAAAAGCTGCGACTACAGCCTTGGCTCGGGGTGTCCCAGTCCAAGACATCTGTCAGGCAGCGACGTGGTCATCATTGCACACGTTTGCAAAACATTATTGCCTTGATGGTCAAGTGCGCAGGGACGGGCACTTTGCCCGCTCAGTCCTGCAAGACTTTTTAGTCTAGTCCATGAGTCCGCAACCCACCGCCGGGACGGTATGGCTTGGGTATCTGATTCAAAGGTAAGGAATCTGCAGCTAGAAGTCTCTATCAGACGAACAAGTTACTTGTGAGAAGTTGGCCTGGTATATGCTGTCCACTAATTAAAGTGGGCACCTTGCACCAGTCCAAACGACCCTTATTGATGATTAGGTCAAAGATAACCTTTATGAAAGCTATCCTAGTGGTAGCTATGGAGAGCAGCCTTCAGGCTTAATCTTGAAGGAACGTAATGCAGCTGGTTTTACCAGAACAGAACCTCCTAAGTGACCAAATGAAAGGAGAACCACACAAGTGTTATATAAAAAATATGTATTTATTATTAAACACTCCCTACTAATCTCTATGTGAGATTAGAACATAAAGCACACAATACTTAATCAATAGAACGACAGTAAATAGCACAATACACAGCGGGCTCCAGGGGGGGACCAAACCATATACTAAAAAAATGGTAGAACAACAACGGCTTCAATAGACAGTGCCTAGAGCACGTAGAATCGCTGGGACCCCAAGGAACCACCCAAAGGAGTGACACAGGGAGCCCACGGAGGACGGGTGCAGTGTGGGAACACAGACGCGAGCTCTGTACAACTCTATGGGAAAGTCGCAGTTGGAAAATTACAGTTTAAGGACACTTCGGAGAGGACTTCAAGCAAACCCTTGGGAACATAGAAGGTTCTAAGGCCAGCACCCTTGTGAGTACCGAGGTACCCGTGTTACCTATCCCAGAGGAGCCGGGTGCATAGGGGTCAAGAGGTGTCGGAAACCCTCGTCGTTTTCAATGGCGTGATGCGAAGAAGTGCTGCTGCCGGGAAGATGAAAAGTGTCCGGTGGAATCCAAGCCGGATCCAAGGTGAGAAGAACCTGAAAGCAGAGGGGGCAGAGTCTGGGTCACTGCAGGGTGACCAGGGGCCCACCGATGTCGGGTGCTTCAGGTGTGAAGATGGGATGCTTGACTCTGCAGCCACGGGGACCAGGAGACGTCGACGACGACCAAAGTCCGGAGGTGAGCTGTCCCACGAAGGCTGTCGAGTGCTGAGGGGTCAGTGTCCGGATTGAACACCAACAAGCCTTGGCAAAGGCAACCCACGCGGGCAGAGGAAACAGGTTACGGTGTGAACCAGCAAGGTCCAGGAGACTCTCCAAGCTATGGGGAGTCCGGGCACGTCTGGAGCAACAAGGGAAGCCCAAGGAAAATCAAAGTGACCCTCGCCAGTACCCACAGGCCAACGGACCAGGGATCGTGAAGGGACCTCGAGCTGATTCACAAAGCACCAGCCCACAGAGCACTCATGGAGTGGAGGCCGGAGATCTTTGGTGGAAATGCTGCTCGGGGTCGGGACTACACGTAGTCCAAAGCACAGCCTCAGGGGTTGCCAAAATACATATGATGCTGCAAAAGTACACGGTGCACAGGGGTTCGGGTTGCACGGTCCCCACGAGGGATACTGGTCTCAGGATTGCTGAGAGAGTAGATCGACCTCAGGGACACTCGGGAACCCACCTCCTGTGTTGCAGAAATCTTCAGAGTCCTCAGGAGCTCGGGAGATGCAAAGCGGTCAGATGCGTTTAGGTGCCTGCTGCTGCAGGGGAGTAACTCCTTTACTCCAAGGGAGATTCTTCTGTCGTCCAGCGAAGTGTAGACTGTCGAAGTACTTGGTTTCTGTAGCAGAGTTTAGTCCAGGTAAAATCCAAAGTCCTGTAGTCAGGTTTCCTACTTTATACCCAAGGAAGGGGTTGGACTAACTCTGGGGACCCACCTAGGGGAGGGTCAGGACAGAGGGTTGGCTACACCCATGTCCTTTGTCCAGTTTCGCGACAGAGCAGGAGCAAATGGCTCCTGCAACCGGTTTGAGCTGGACTATGCACGGGGACACCAAATGTGCCCCCAGTGCAGACTTTCTGGTACTCTTGGAGTGCACCCACCCAGCCCCAATACACTAAAGCCTGTCTGAGAGGTGGTCACACCTCCCTGTGACAGGAAACCTATTGTCAGGCCTTCCTCTGCTCGAGCTTGGCTCAGCAGCAGGAGGGCAGACTCGTGTCTGTGGCTGGCAGCATCCATTTTGTGCTGCCCAGGTCAAGAAAGCTGGTCCCGGGTAGACCGGTGACCCATAGTAGTGGTTCTACAAGGGAGGAATCATACCTCCCACACCAGTTACTGGTGTGGAGGTATGATTCCAAGGTGTTTGACACCAAACACAACATGTTTCTAAGCAGCCGTTTTAAAGTTAGCATTTACCGCGAGGTTATAATGCACTTAAGTATATATGGTTGGCTGCATCACAGACAACCCCGGAGAATAGATTCCGTAGGCTGCAGATGGGCTCTGCTCATGCAGGGGCACCCTCTCACACAAAACCCAGCACCCTGCCTTCAGGATTGATAAGGACTGCCATAGGGGTGACTGATAGGTTTATATGTGTAGTGATTTAGAATAGATATAGGTAACCTATATCTAAGTAAGGGGTGCATGCACCTCCTTACACAGGCTGCAGTAGCAGATCTGTGGTGTCATTTTGAATGGCCTCTCAAGGGTGGCATAATACATAACCCCTGGGAGGCCTCTGGGGTACCTATGCCCTGGGTACATGGTGTACCATATACTAGGGACTGATAAGGGTACCCCAGAATCCAATCTGGAGTGTACTTAAAGTACATGCACAACCAATTTAGGGAGAAAGCAGATAGACTGGGGTCCTGGATAGCAGGATCCCAGTCAGACTAGTCAAAAACCAGCAAAACACCAGGAAAAAAGTGGGGGTAACCATGCAGTCAGATTCCACCTTCCTACATTACTTACCTTCTGTAACGCATTATCTGGTAGAGACTCTATCTAGCTGAGGATTCCTTACAGCCCCAACCATGCCTCCCCGCTTTGCGGACTGATGTTGTAGAACTAGGGTTTCTCCCCTTTCAGGGCCCTAGTTTTGCACACTTTTATGTCAGTCACTTCGTGGCTCTGCGCTTCTGGCATGGAAAAACGAAACGTACTGAGGTCCGTGCGCCTGGGTGGCGCCTATGTAGGCACCGCAACGTCATAACCGACGCTACCGATGCCATCGATGTCACACGGGGCCGAATGGAGCCACCCGACGTCGCGCGCAAGGGGTATTGCTCAGCAAAAGTTTCCGGATCCAGCCTGACGCCTGGGAAATTCAAAGGTAAGGAATCTGCAGCTAGATAGAGTCTCTACCATATAATGCATTACCGAAGGCAAGTAACTTCTTCTTCAGCACTCTAAGCAGAAGTGGTATAGGCGGAAAAGCTTATAGAAGACCGCAACTCCACTCGCGACGAAAAGCGTCGCCTAGCGAGTGCCGCCTTGGAAATTCCAACACGCAGAATTGCTGACATTGCGCGTTCTCTTCGGTGGCGAATAGATCTAACCAAGGCTCTCCCCACTGCTAAAAGAGACCTTGCACCACCTCCGAGTGAAGACGCCATTTGTGATCCATCATGCACCTGCGGCTGAGTTCATCCGCCCTGGCGTTCAGTGAACCTGCCAGGTGTTGAACCACCAGGGATATGCCCTGATGTTCCAGCCATGTCCAGAGGCGAAGGGCCTCCTAACATAGGGCCCACGACCCCACCCCGCCTTGTTTGTTGCAGTACCACATGGTGGTGGTGTTGTCCGTGAACACCTGCACTATTCTTCCCCGGACAGAGGGAAGGAATGCTTTGAGTGCAAGACGAATTGCCCAAAGCTCCAGAAGGTTGAAGTGGAGCCCGGACTCCGCCGGAGACCAGAGGCCTCTGATCCCCGCCTCCCCCATGTGGCCGCCCCATCCCAGAAGTGATGCATCGGTCACCACTGTGAACTCTGGTTGGGGAAGGGAGAGGGATCTGCCGTCGACCCAATCCTGGTTCGTTAGCTGCCACTGCAATTGGTGTGCAGTGCCCTCCGAGATCTGGACGCAATCGGACAGGTTCCCCTGATGTTGTGCCCACTGGAACTTCAGGTCCCACTGCAGAGCCCACATATGCCATCTGGCATGGTCCACCAGCAGGATGCAGGAGGCCATCAGGCCCAGTAGCCTGAGGGTCATCTCGAATGAAACCCGGGATAGGGGCTGAAAGATCAGAATCATAGCCGGAATATCCCGGACTCGCTGTTCGGGAGGATAGACCCGAATCTGCATCGTGTCCAGAACCGCTCCGATGAAGAGGAGCTTCTGAGAGCGAGTCAGGTGTGACTTCGGCACGTTGATGGAGAACCCCAGCGAATGCAGGAGGTTGGCTGTAGTCTGGAGGTGGGAGACAACAGCCTGGGGCGAGCCCGCCTTCAACAGCCAGTCGTCGAGATAGGGGAAGACTGGAACCCCTGATCTGCGCAGATGAGCTGCGACCACCGCCATCACTTTCATGAAACCCGAGGGGCGCTGGTAAGGCCAAAGGGGAGCACGGTAAACTGAAAGTGCTCGTGGCCTACCGTGAACTGCAGGTAACGCCGGTGGGCCGGCAGGACGGGGATGTGAAAGTAAGCGCCCTGCAAGTCCAACGCTACCATCCAGTCTCCAGGGTCGAGGGCAGACAGGACCTGAGCAAGCATCAACATTTTGAACTCCTCCTTCCGGAGGAAGTGGTTGATTTTCCTGAGATCCAAGATAGGACGCAGGCCTTTGTCCTTCTTGGGCACCAGAAAGTAGTGGGAATAGCACCCACGACCTACTTCTGGGACAGGAACGCGCTCGATGACTCCCTTGGCCAGGAGTGCCGAAACTTCCTGGTGGAGAAGGGCCAGATGATCCTCCGACATGCGAGGGTACTGAGGTGGCATGGATGGAGGGGTAGTCTCGAAGGGGAGGGAGTAGCCCCTTCGGACTATTTGCAAACCCCACCTGTCCGACGTGATGGTGTGCCAGTGGGGGAAGATGATGGCGAATCCTGCCGCCCACTGGCGTTTGGTGGCCCTGAAAGGTCGGACTAGGAGGGTTTGGAGGCTGCTGCAGAGGGGGCTGTGGTGGACTGGCCCGCCCGCTGGCCCCCAGAACCATGGCGCTGGTTCCCACGTCCCCGTCCGCGCAGAGGCTGAACAGCTTGCGCCGGCCTGTGGCTCTGGGCGGGACATGGCGGGGCACCCCTTCCCTAGCCACAAAAGGGGCGAAAGGCAGACTGCACAGGGCGGGTGGTGGAGAGGCCCAAGGACCTGGCCGTAGCCAGAGAGTCATTAAAGCGCTCCAGCGAGTTGTCTGCCTTGTCGCCGAAAAGGCGACGGCCATCAAAGGGCATGTCCATAAGAGTGGATTGGACATCCCCTGAAAAACCAGTCGACCTAAACAAGGCGTAGCGTCGAAGGGCTACCAACGTGGAAATCATCCTGCCTAGTGAGTCGTTGGTATCCAGCCCACAGGGATGGTAAACTTCGCTGCGTCTCTCCTTTCGGCAACTGCTCGAGAGAGCACGGCCCGGGCCTCCTCCGGGCACAGAGGCAGCTCTTGCACAACCGTATCCCACACGGAGTGGGTGTAATGGCCCAACAGACATGCAGTGTTTACCGACCGCAGTCCCAAGCTGGAGGAAGAAAACATCTTCTTCCCAAGATGGTCCAGCTTTTTGGATTCCCTATCAGGTGGAGCGGTAGGGAATGCACCCTTGGAGGTGGAGGCTTGGACCACCAAGCTCTCAGGGGTGGGTGTTGGGAGAGGAAAGTGGGGTCGCCCGGGCGGTGGCGTCGGGCAATCATCCTGTCCACAGGAGCCCCTGTGTTGGCCCTAGACCAGGTGCCCAAAAGGATGTCCGTTAGGGCTTCATTAAATGGCAGCAGGGGCTCCGAAGAGCTCGCTGCCGGTTGAAGGACCTCTGTCAGGAGGTTAGTCCTGACTGCCACCGTAGGTAGCTCGAGGTAGAGAGCCTCGGCCGCCCTACACAACACCACTGTGTACAACGCTCCCTCCTCCGTAGCCACGGTAGGAGGAGACAACATGCCAAGGTCTGGTGAGGTATCCAGACCACTGACTTCCCGCAGTTCCTCTCTCCATAACCTAACTGGCTGGTTAAAGGGTCCCCAGACCCCTCCAGTCCTCCTCACCCTCATCTGGCTGCCAATCTGGTCTCAAAGAGCCAGGGTAGAACAGGGGCACAAAAGTACCCATTGGCGCCGGGTCCGGCATCGGTCGATGCCGGTCCAGCTCCGTGTCTACCTCGAGGTGGAGGCCGGGGTCGACGTCGGCTGGGGACAAAGCCGACGCCAGCTGCAGACGTGGTGCCGGTGGAATCAGCACCGGGGGAGGCGTAACAAGGTCGACCGGCGTCGATGGCGCAGGGCCCCCAGCCGAGTCCGCGGGGCCCGAAGGCGCGCCGGCGGAGTCGGGCTGCCCAAAGATGGGGTGCATCGCTTCGTAAAACTGACAAAGCTGGGCAGGGGTCGCTCCAGGTCCCGGGAAGGGGGGGAAACCTGGAGCCGACCCTTCGGGCTCTGCACGCGGAGCCGTGGGAGGGGCACCACCCGCATCCCTCGTCGTGTTGGCCGACGGACGGGGAGAAGTCGAAGAGCGACGATACTTCTCCGACTTCTTCTTGTGCTTCGACTTACTTGACCCTGAGTGCGAAGACTTGGACGAAGAATGGTGGTGGCTCTGAGACCGGTCCCTCGACCTCCTATGCGACCGGGACCTTGAGCGGCGCGGAGCCGACTGCCGGGCCTCGAGAAGCTTTCGGACCGCTCCAGCAAAGACTTCGGATTCATGGTCCGGCAGTCGGAGCACGACTTGGGGTCGTGGTCGCGCTCCAGGCAGAATAGGCACACGCGGTGCGGATCAGCCACCGACATCAGTCGGCGGCGGATCCGCCACCGACATCAGTCGGCTACAGGAACCGCAAGCCTTGAAGCCGGGCATCCCTCATGCACCAGGAGTCGATGGACTCAAAAAAACGATGTTGACAAAAGTCGAGAAAAAGTCAGTCAAAAAGTGACTGGGGGTACCGCTCTCTCCGGATCTGCGCTTGCTGGCGTGAAAGAAGGAAGGACAGACGTCAGCGTGCGAGGGCGGCGTCTATGTAGCTACCGCAACGTCATCCCGGCGACCACGACACCAACGATGAACGCTGAGTAGAACGACGCCACCTTCCGACGCGCAGGGGTACTGCTGACGAAAAACTTTCCGGATCCAGTCGGACGCCTGGGGGTAATTCTAAGGTAAGCAATCTATAACTAACTTTCTTTCAGATCATGATTTTTTCTATTCTAACTGACCCTCCTTTTAGCATGAGCTAAACATTTTCTAGTAATAGCAAACAACATATAAATCAATAAAACAGAAAATCATAGGTAAACTTCTTAGGAGCACTCCATACTGTCAGGAAGGGAGACCGTAAGGAGGGAAGAAGTCTCGAAAATGCCCTCATCTATCTGCATTAGTCATTGATCTCTTTCTGGACCATAATTGCAGCATTGGTGTCATGAATCGA
Source organism: Calotriton arnoldi (assembly GCA_963921515.1). NCBI lineage: Eukaryota > Metazoa > Chordata > Amphibia > Caudata > Salamandridae > Calotriton > Calotriton arnoldi. Next base: position 4,313,658 of record CAWUFW010000397.1, read on the forward strand.
TATTGTCCTCTTGGGAGTGAGAAGAGTGGTGCAATAAGAACAACAGAAGGAAAGGCATTGATCAAGGACACAGCAAGAGACCAAGATCACAGTAAAATAAATCACCTTTTCAAGGATCCAACCACAGCTGCCAAAAAGAGACCAACTCCAGTTCCCACTTTCCATTCCTTTAATATTTTCTAAGATGTCTAGAATGTGTTGGGTAATATTCTTTTCCATATTTGTGATCCCGACTACACACTGGTCTCCTACTACCGCGCACACACACCACCACTCTTAGCTAGGATGAAATCGACTGCATATCTAGTCTGCTCGAAATATATTCGCATGCTTTCCAATTGGGTGGTGATGTCACGCAAAGCTGCTACTGTGGAGTTAGACAATATTTGCAGCTTACATCCGAAATATTGTCTAGCTTTCTCATCCCTGGCCATAGCAGTACCACCAAAGGTAATTATGGAGGAAAGAATGTATCCGAAAGTAATACCATTACTATAATTATTGACTTCGAGATCTGTCACTCCTTCACAGAATTCTTTGGTCAATGTCCTTTTAACCCATCTTACTTTAGGCTTCGCATGTTTGCAAGATACACCCAAAGGCAGTACCATCCCAAGTGCCACATCATCCGTACCATTATGGACATTCCAATAAGTCCCATTAGACAATAAGAAAAACCCTGGGTGTGCATACACCGGTCTATCATAACCTACTGCAGAATACCTGGAATTATTCCCAAAGGTACTGGGGTCCTTTGTATTTACCAAAGAGCACGTGCCCTTACGCAATACTATCCCTTAACAATTGACATACAATATAGTGTCAGTAAAATTGATAATTGGACAACAAGCAGGGTAATAACCAGCTTCTCAGGGAACTGTCAATTCCTTATACTGGTAACCCACCAGAGTTACATTCTGTTTTTCCATATAGAAGTTGTCGCAATAAATGTTGTTGTCACACCCCGGATAACCCATGCATCGTGGCTTTCTATGATATAGACAAGGACCTGGATAGCCAAACCCAAATACTCCTTGCACTTCTACGAAGTCAAGAGGCCGAGTATAGGTATAATTGACAATTGACAATGGATATGCTGTCCATAGACTAGTGACAGATTCAGTGGGGTAACAAGCAGTCCCTTCTCAAAAGAACCTCTTTTGTGTGCATCTAGAAACGCATTGCTTGGGGCCGTCCTTTTCTTTTGGACTTGAGTTACAACCTTATCCTTATTATGTAAAGGTACACTTTGATCACTTTCCAAAACCCATGATACCCCACATAACATGATTAACAGCAAAATCACAAGGGCAATACATGTTAACTTTTGTTTACGGGTCCATACTGAATTGTGCTGGGCAACAAGAATCACTGGCTGCTCTTCCTCAGCAACCATTCTACCAAAGGGATGCATAACGAATGATGAAATGGGGGCAAAATACAAGGAAATATGCAAGTTCCCAGTGTCCATCAGAGCCTCACTGGTGCAGGCTCCTATTGTCCATCAATCCGTTGGCGCTCTTGAGCACCGGGGGTGGAGCTTGCTCTGTCCTAAGCTCGTATCCCACGTCGACCAGGATAATATACCCCCCAAGGGATACTTCAATCTATCCTGTCCAATGTTCAAACAGTGCACAAAAGTCTCATCAACCTGAACTAACTCCGTTGGTACTATAGCAAAGTACACTCTGACTTACACAGTCCATCCCTGACTAATCTTTCTTCTCCTTTGGTGCACCATTCCTCAGCAGAGTGTGCAAATTTTACCTGGTGACTTCAGGCACAGAATGGTCAACAAACAGGGGCTCTTGGATAGCTCGTATTCCGGAGGAACTGTTGCATTCAGCACGTTGTCATTTTCTTTATCTATTAGCATCACTGAAAGGGACAAACCGAGGTACCGTTTCGCACTCAGAGTCCAATCCCATCCCTCACCCACTGGTCATAAGGCAGGGGCAAAGGAATCCTGCGACAATGAATCGCATGAATCCAGTTCTTACGGGCAGCGACCTTTACCGTGGTACGTGTTGCTAGGAGTACTTGTTCTGGCCCCTTCCAACACGGCTCCAAACTTTTCTTCCGCTGAAGTTTTAGAATCAAAACGAAGTCACCAGGCTGAACGTCGTGCCCGGGCCCCTGTGGTGTAGCTGGCAGGGTGTCCCGGACCTGTTGGTGAATAGAACGCAAATTTTTGGTTAACTGGCCAAGATAATCAATCAACAATGGGTACTCAATATCAGAAAACCGCTGAGGTCGAGGGACGCCCCAGACGTTTGCCGGGCTTCCGAACATGACCTCATATGGAGACAATCCTGTCCTAGAATGTGCTGTTGTTCTTGTTGATAAAAGAGCTAACGGTAAAGCATCTGGCCACTTTAACCCTATTGTCTCCTGAATTTTTGCCAATTTGAGCTTGAGTACCATTATACTTCTCAACCAAACCTGCTGACTGTGGACGATTGGCAGCACGGAACTTTTGCTTGATGTGTAAACCATCACAAATCAATTGAATCACTTTTGAATTAAAATGACTTCCATTATCACTCTAGATCAATCGGGGCAAGCCGAAACGAGGAAAGAACTCCTTCAGGAGTACCTTTGCAGTCATAATGGCTGTATTATCTTTAGTGGGATAAGCCTGAACCCATTTACTAAATGCACATACAACCACCAAAGCATACTTCAAATTATTGCATCTCTCCAACTCAATGTAGTCCATTTGAAGGACTTCAAAAGGAAGAGCGGGTGGTGCAAAGTTACCAGGCGGTGTAGAGGTACCCTTTCCAGGATTGTGCATCATGCACACCATACAGTACTGCACTAAATGTGCAGCTGTCTCAGGAATATTATCATTCTGCCATACAGGGTCTAACAACTTGCAAATACCCTTAGCACCGATATGAGCTGGGCCGTGGGCCATCGTAATCACAGGGAGAGCATATGCATTGGGCAACATCCATCTCTGCTTCCCTGATTTATCAATCCAGCATCTCTCATCGTTCAATTGTGCTGTACTTTCCTGCCACACCGCTAATTCTTCTGTGTCTTTGCTTTGTATTTCTTTTACATTTTCAAGGGTGTCCTCGAACATGTCAACCTCAGGCACCCACCTAGCCGGACCTGCTACAAACATTCTTTTCATCTTTGTCCGGGCCGTTTCCTTAGCTATCTGATCTGCAAAAGCATTTCCCCTTCCTACATCATCAGTGACCTTCCGGTGGGCACTATACTTCACTATGGCCAATTTCTTGGGGAGTGTCAAAGCAGATAAAAGCCTCAATATGAGGTGTCCGTGCTGGATTTTTGTGCCATACGAAGTAAGAAACCCTCTCTCAGCCCAGAGTCACCCAAAATTATGCGCGACCCCAAAGGCATATTGGCTGTCAGTATAGATATTGACAACCAATCCCTCACTCAATTCACAAGCTCGAATAAGGGCAACAAGCTCAGCAGCTTGGGCCGACTGATAAGGGACTCGTGATGTCTCTACTACTGTACGCAGTGTGGAAATAGCATAAGCCACAGTTGTAGTGCCATCTGGTAATTTGAAACAAGAGCCATCGACATATAGTTCCCCTTATGGGTCAGATAAGGGAACATCAGTCAGGTCTACCCGTCATTTCGTCTCTTCTTCCATCCGGAAGACACAGTCATGTTTATCGACTTCATCACTCTCAGAAGGGAAGGGTAGTAACGTGGCTGGATTCAGAGTAGCACATCTTTTGATCGTGATATGTTTAGCAAACAATGTCAATTCATAGCTAGTAAGACGTGCACTGGTGAGGTGCTGTGTCTTTGTCTTATTCAGAAGTGTATCCACAGCATGGGGTACCATGACGTTGAGGTCAGTATCCAGTACAAGTGCAGCCGATTGTCTGATTGAAGTGGCCACGGCCGCGACCGCTCTTAGACAACTCGGGAGGGCTCTTGCGACTGGGTCAAGAAAAGCAGAGAAATAAGCACACGGCTGTTGCATATCTCCAAGTTTTTGAGTTAAAACAGAAAGCACGCACCCAACCATCTCATGGACATACAACACGAACGGTTTGCAATAGTTAGGTGTGCTGAGTACTGGAGCCGAACAAAGCGCAGTTTTCAATTGCTCAAAAGACTGCTGACATTCGGGCGTTCAAGGCAGAGGTTCATGCACTTATTTAGTTGTTAGTGTAAGCAGGGGTTTGATTAGCAAGGAATAATTAGGTATCCACTGCCGACAGTAGGAAGTGATACCTATAAAAGCGCGCACATCTTTCTGAGTTTGTGGAATGGGCATTTTGACAATAGTACTGATGCGCTCAGGGGTCAACCTACTACCCTCCTTCGAAAGTAGGTGACCTAAATAGGTGACCTCCTGTCGACAATACTGAAATTTAGAAAGAGAAACCTTATGTCCATGATGAGCCAAATGTAACAATAATTTAACAGTGCTATCTCTGCAACCTTGTTCGGTATTGGAAGCTATAAGGAGATCGTCAACATACTGCACCAATACATTACCTGCGGGAAGCGACAAGGAATCCAACTGACATTTTATTGCTTGGCTATAAATGCTTGGACTCTCTGTATAACCCTGAGGAGCTCGACAGAACCGAAAGCTCCTACCAGCTAGGGTGAACCCAAACAGATATCTGCTATCTGGATGAATAGGAATACTGAAGAACGCGTTTTTCAAATCAATGACAGAAAAGAATTTAGCAGTGGAAGGAATCATTGTCAAAAGTGTAGTAATATTTGGAACCACTGGAAACTGAGGAACCACTATTTTATTAACTTCACGCAAGTCAATCACAAAACGGTAAACATCTTCATGATCATCAGGGGAACCGGAGGGTGTCCGTTTCAGAATCGGTAGAATGGGACTATTACTAATATTAGCAGACGTCTTCTCAACTACACCTTTGCGTATCAAATCCTGAATAATCTGTAAAAGGGCCAGTTCTCCCGCCTGAGGTATTTTATACTCAGGAATTCGAGGCAAAACACAATTATCTTTAACCTGAATCGAAACTGGAGGTATATGCAGTAGTCCCACATCTGTATCACCCGTTGCCCATAGAGTAGATGGTACATCAGCTAATTAAGTGGGAAGAGGGAGAGACAAGCACTGTTTAGTAATCACATTTGGGACAATGGTCATATAAACACCTTCCGGGGAACAATAAATAGTAGCATGCAATTTCTTCAACAAGTCCAAACCCATCAAATTCTCACCACAATTGGATGTCAACAAAAATGGAGAATCCACAGTGAAGGGACCAATAGTCAATGCAAGGGGTCGTGAAATGGGGCTTACAACCGGTACTTCTGAAAAACCTACCGAAACATTATTATGGCCAGACAGAGCCGCCCCAGGGACCAAAGATCGAGAAACAGAACTCTTCGTTGCACCTGTGTCAACCAAAAATTCCTTAGTCGAGCCATGCAAATCTGTGGTGACATAAAGAACACGCTGATCTAAAGGTATCGGAACTGGTCCCTCACTCAGTCCCTGGCTGTCCTAGCTGTAAGACATCCCTGTCACCTCATCCGTATCGTAAGAAAACAAGTTACTTACCTGTAACTTTGGTTCTCCAGTATTGGAAACTTTCATAGATTCCCATGCTTGTATCATTCTCCGTCGTCGGAATGGGAGTCCCCGGTATACATAAAATAGCAATAGAAACCATTACCAGAACCTAGGCCTAGGCCCCTTCTTGTTTTGCAACCTATCCACCTCTTTTTGTAAAAGAGACCAAAAAAAATGAACCACCAATCAGATTAGCCTCACCCCATAGAACCCTCCTGAGAGAAGCTCAGAACCTCAGATTTTCGTAGCCGTTGTGTAACCACACCACTGGAGATGGAAGAGGCTGAGCTTTCCCAGGGGAGGAGGGTGGGTCGCATGGGAATCTATGAAAGTTTCCAATACTGGAGAACCAAAGTTACAGGTAAGTAACTTGTTTTCTTACTCCAGTATTGGAACTTTCATAGATTCCCATGCTTGTATCAGAGAAGCTAGCAGTTGTCAGCACATTTTTGGAACCATGACCATCATAAAACCAAGAACAAAGCAATAACATATGCACCATAACTACAATATCAATGGTCAATAATATACTTAGAAAACCTTAGGATATATAAAACACATAAGGTTAAAAAATGTGCAAGAGCTGAAAAAACAGTAACATGGAAGGAGGGATGAAAGGGAAAGCTCACCACTACTGAAAGAGGTTCCTCAGGACTGCCTGGCCGACTGCTGCGTCACTCTGCGTCGCAGAATCCAGGCAGTAATGCCTTGTAAACGTATGGGTACTGCTCTAGGTCGCCGCCCTGCAGATCTCCCGGATAGGAACTCCGGCAAAGA